>CM075854.1:87015791-87693291 GCA_037975125.1 Latrodectus hesperus | reverse complement strand
ATATACTTTATAAAAACAATATATTAAAGGGAGAACTTTCTTTTAGCTCAATTTAAATCATAAAAACATTTAATCAATCCTGATTCTACATAAACAAGCTTCATTTCACTCATTTTTTTTTTTTTTTTTTTTTTTTTACTCAACTGTTAACTACGAACCCTTCGATTTTAAAAGTAAAACCAAATACAATAGAGGTTGGATGGCTGAGTGCGCATTTTCTTCAAACTGTTGAGAAGCAAGCGTCTTAAGTCGTTTATTTCCTCCAATACTCGATCATTTCAGTGATAAAGGATGTGATTCGCTCTGATTAGCGACAGAAAGAAAAAAATAAACTAGGCCAGAGTTGTGCTTAGCCGTAGAATCGCTGATTAGAAGTTGAACACAAGAAATGGAAAAATCTAAAACACTTCTAAAATTAAACGTCTAATTTCGCCTTTAAACATAAAATTTCTACTTGTTCTACGCCCATCCGGGTAAAAAAAACAACAAGGTGAAGGAGAAACTGTATGAATTGTACAATTAAGGAAAGACATTTGTTTAAAAATATAACACAGTTTAGATAATTTTATCTGTATTTCCAACTATATACTATATTGCAAAAAGTTTATTCTAAACACAACAAACACATTAAAAAATTTATTTCTTAAATTCACTCTAAATGGAGAGTTGCTTGTAATTAATGTAATTACGTAACTAAAGATAGCTATCTAATAATATTTTTTCATATTTTGCCAGTAAGAACTGAACAACATTCTAAATTTCAAGACTTTAAATACCTCCTTTAATATTTTCCTAAGAAATCAAATCACCTGATAAATAACCATAGCAATCTGGATTGAAATCATTTGAACTATTCAAAAATTAAACAGCTATAGTAAAAATAATTATGTATTGATTTAAAACTTACTTAGAACAGGACCAGAATTCTAAAAAATTTAAAATTCAAGCTTCTCTAAAACTGTTAATTAGCAAATATCAAATGAAGTGTCAGAGTTTGGTGATATTTTAGCTGAACCACCAGTTAACCAGATTATCTAGAAAGCTTGGCACAATGCAATTTTAAGAATTGTTGACATTAATTAGCAATATTAATATCAACCAAAATAAGCAAAAAAAAAATCACATTTCATTATCAGGAAAATGCAAGCAATGCAACTAAATGGACTTCGATGAAATATCGTATAAGATCATTAAAGTTTTATCATTAGAGTTATGCTTTCTAATTTTCAATATAATAACAATTCGGTTATTATATTAAAAATTGCATATGAAGCAGTATTTTATAAAAAAATCACGCGTACAAGAATAATTCAAAATGTTTGGCTCCTATTCTCCATTTTGAATGAAGAAACTGTGCTCGTGTCTTCCGCTCAAGTGACACAGAATTGAATATTTAAATAGTATTTCACGATGCATTATAACTCAACCGTTGATTCATTTGCATACATATTATAAAGACTGATCCATTGTCCATCGAAGTTTCTGGAAACTTGACAAGGTTGTGAGTGCAAGAATAGCAAATGTTTGATTCGATATAATATTTTACCTTTCTGTTGGAGACACAAAAATATGATCCGCAGGCAACTTATTTTTTCTTTAAATCGAAAAGGTAAAATAAGAATATATATATATATATATATATATATATATATATATATATATATATATATATATATATATATATATATATATATATATACAATGAAAAGAAGCTTCTTGTGTTATTTTCACATGTTAAAAAAATTCGAATTAAATATATAGTGAAAATTAAATTATTGGTGTATTTTTATTTTATATCGACATGACGTTTTTAAATAATCAAACTATTCTAGTTTAAATACGAAATTCTTGTTCTGTATCTGTTGAATTCATATCAGTTAAAAATAGTCTGTTATAATTTTGAATAATTTTCTCAGTTAGAACTACATAAAGCTCAAATAATTTAGGTACTTTATAATATTTAACCGCATACTTACGATTATTCGCTAAAAATTTCTTGATATGGCAACGACCTTACTGTACAAAATAATGCTTTATGTTATTTTAACTTTTATAAAAATATTTTAAAAAAGAAAAAATGATAAATCAAAGCTCAAAGTTTCCAAAAATAAAACGAGTAATCTGCACCTGGAAATATCAGCTATTATGGAAGATTATATAAGATACCTTAACAAATACATAGAGAGTTAAGAGTAACAACTCAGTAAATTTACCTTAAGGATGGTTTCTACGCCAATGGGACTTTTAGGTTTCTGAAAAATAAAAATAAACCAAGTTGTAAAATAAGGAAAATATAAAAACACATTTTAAGCAAATAAATAAAAAATCAGAATGTATCAAAAACAAAATACTTAATATATGATTCATTAAAGAAACATTAAAATGATTATTTTCAGTGTCAGCAATAAGGAAACAATTCTTAACAGCATATTACATCAAAATTTCAGAAGAGAGAAAAATAAAATTTATATATTAATTATTTTTATTAATATGTGAATCAATTCAAATACTAAGTCAATGCCTTTTTTCTTATTATAATTAAATTGAATTTATAAAAATAAATTTGAAAAACTTTAATTCTCAACGTTTCCATCCAAAAGTAGTTTCTTTTTTAAAATTTGTGTATAAAGTTGTAATTTTACTCAAATGTTTCAAAAGAAGCATAAGAGCGAAACAATGATGAAATAAAATTTTATTTACATACTTAAGACGCAACAATATGTTATTAATTTTATATTTTTCTTCGATTATTTTTTCAATTTACACTCAAGGAAGTCAACATTCGCAAAAGTAATCCCATTTCAAATAGTTCCTATTTCAGTAAGATTTATTTTTAGTTTAAGTTATTTTTCGACTAGTCTCCCATATTTTACTTTTAAAGACATTCTTTGGAAGAGGATATTAACTTATATTTTGCGTTTTATTTTTTAAATGATATATAAATTTGAGCTTCAGATTTTTAACGAAAGATGCGGTTTTCTTTTCTTATTTTCAGCATTTATTTGTAGCAAAGAATATACTAGAACACGGAAAGGTTTAACCTGCATTCGAGATGTTTCCTATTTTGTATTGTTTGGGTTTTTTTTCGTTTTGTTTCAATACAATATCTAAAAAGAAAAATTACATCAAAGAATTGAAAAACCAGCTGCATTGCAACCACAAACTACATAATTTATCGTTTAAAAAGTATCAAAAAAGTCAACGAATATTCAGATATGATACGGCATTTGAACGTATTAAAAATAAAAGAGTAGATGAAGGGAAAAAAATATTTTTATAATATGCTAAACATACTCCACAGAATTTTGTCCATTGAGTTTTAATAATAAAAGGCAATGTAATAGCATATATTACATATCCCTAATTCTTACAGATAGTTAGTATCTGAAATGGACAAGAGATTTTTTTTCTTACATAAGGTGAGAAGCATGCAACTCAACTTTTCTAAGCATAGTGTAAAAGAGATTTTGATAGACAAAGGCACGATTTAAATCCTCTAAGTCACTCAGATTGAAATGAGATTGTACAACGAGTAAAAGAAGAATTTCACTTTGCTTGTAATCTGAGATTAAAATAAATGCAATAAGTGCTCATTTACAACATAAATTTAGCCGTAAAGCTAATAGAGAGAAATATATTCACAAAAATTTATTAAAATTAAATCAATTGAAATGTAATAAAAAATAATGAAAATTACTTCTGAATAATAAACTGCAGCAGTTTATTAACTGTTTAATTTTCAAATCCCAAATTTTACATTAGAAAAATTTTCATAATCTTTCATTAAAAATCGCTGATACATTCTGCATTTAAATATAAGTATCATTCTCTGCATTTATTTACAAATCTCTTTTTTTTGCTACATTAAAACAATATTTAATTTAAAATAATCGACATTTGAGGAAGCAAACTTGTTTAAGAAATATGAAGGGATATTTAAGTATTACATAAGCATCTTGCTTACTCAAGAGGAAGTGCTAGCGATGTCTACGCTCAAATTAGGAAATAATGAAAGGATACTAACAAACATTTTAATAAAAGTGTTGCCTCGTGTGATGGTTTTTGTTAAAGATTTTTTAGATTTTTATCTTCAGAACCAAATTTTACATAAAACCCAGAGAAAGTGCCCAAGTTCCCTCGTCAATATTCCAAACTGCAATACTATATTAAAACAATCAAATGGAAGTAAACAAAACACAGGGAAAAGGAATTTCAATTAACTTGTAGATTTATGACATTTTTTTAATTAGAGTCAAATTAACTATAGCATTTTGCAACTCACATAAATAACTCCCCACAAATGGAAATAAAAAACACACACACAAAAAAATTAATGATTCATTTTTCCTTCAACCTATTCAACTCTCCATAAAAGGTATGCAACAATTAAAGCTGTATAAGGTCCTTGTGACAGATTTGCATGTTTTTCCAATCTTTATAATATTTGCACTGTCATTTTATATCATCTCATACTTTATAAAACCTTCACATGAATTATATCAAACAACTTGATCTTTCTACTGTATTTTTATGCTATTTTTTCCCCTCACTGCAAAATGAAAAAATATATTTTGGATACAGTACATCATTAAATTCATTACATCAGCCAAGCAAAGATTTGAGACGTAGGATACAAAGATTGCTTCATTCTGGAATTGAACAGTGCCACATCTCTATCACCCAAAAATCGCATGATCATACTCACAATTATTTATATATAAAGTAATAACACAAACAACGTTTCCCGTATCACTTTTGTTAGTTTTTCTTCATTTTTATGCTGTCTTACCATAACCCACTCTTTGGAGTGAAATGTCTCCAGTTCAATCACATCTTGAGACGGTATTTTGATAAGCATAATGGACATCAAGACATCCAAAGTCTCTGGGATAAGAACTTTATAAGACATCCATTGCAACTTTTTTTTTTAGATGATTTTTCAAAGTTCCTTCGTAAGGCAATAATATGCTATACAAGTTAAAATGACTAACAAAAGTCTGTCTTCAGCATGGTTCAAATCATTTCTATTTTTAATCCTGACAAAGAGATTAAAAGCTACAGTATCCTTCAAAATTTTTTTTCAAATCTTATATTCAATCTGCAAATCGGCTAAAAGATGCGAAGAAACAAATTCAAAAGAATGTACAATGAAAGCTCAGAAACTTCAATTAAAACGATTATAGAATTAAAGATAAAGGTTAGTTAAGAGCTGAAAAAAGAGCAGAAAATGCAACAATATTTGCTGAACTACTCTAAAAATCTTTATTTATCAACAAAAATCAGCGATTTTTGAATAAAAAATGTTTAATTAAATATGTTAAAAAATTAAAAATGTACGTTTATTATATTATTAATTGCAACGCTGAATTTATGTATAGCGTATTCATTTTCACTATTTTATACGAGTACAGTTTTAGCGTATAAAATGAAATTGAAAAATAAAATTATTTGTTATATATGTATGTAAATATAGACTCTTATAATCAGAACGGTGGCCTATACATAAGAACCTTAAAATTTCCTTGTACATATTAAGGTTCTTGCTAAAAATATATGAATATATTATACTTGCAACTTGGATTATCTTTCTCCCAAAAGCTATATGAGTCTAATAATCAATGGTAAATGAAATGGTATTGCTTTAGTAAATTATATATTTTCGAGAATAACTGAATTGAATTTTTTCAAAATGCCACCAAATATTTTTAAACATTTATTATTTATAAGTGACTTATTTCAAATATTTTTAAATTTCTATTTATATATTACAAATAAGAAAACATGCTTTATATACTATTTCAATCATTTCATATATTTTTTTCCTTTTTTGCGTAAACTCCAATTCTAAAATCAAAATTAGTAAACGTAATTGATACGTAAAAATATATAATTATTAATTATCTAAATTTTTAAAACTAGCAGTTAAAAATATGTATGCTTGATTCTAAATCTAATAAATTTGTTCAACGCACAATTTTCAACAGTAAAAATATTCAAAACATTTCGTGAAAGTTTGCTGCATTCAGGTTCAGCAAATGAAGTAATTTCACGCCAAAAAGTAACGTAGGCATAAGTTGTTCAAATAAAGCTTTTCAAAACTTACTAAGAATTAGCGTGATCTCTCGATGTAGTACACATTTTTTCCAGTGAAATAAAACCTTTTTTTTTCATTTAGATCGATTACGAAAATTGTACAGTTCGCGTTTTATTTTCCTCCATTATGCTTATTAATTTACTCAACAAAAGTCACTGAAAAGGGGGTGACGTCGAAACATTAGGTGAAGTTTTAGAACATATACCTCATCATATTTACTCGCCGAACAAACACTTCGTAATGGTTGCTCTTTTAGAAAGAATATTTTCTAGCAACCATTATGGGCAAACACTGCGAAAATGAAGGTTTAGCACAAATATTTATTTTACATGTATTATCTAGATTAGAAATATTGATAGGCAGTATGTAGGTTAGAAAATGATACCTGCAATGCATGTTTATTAATAAGACTACAACTTAATTAAAATTCACTTTAATTAAAATTCACTTTAATTCACTTTAATGACCCACTGAACTGGTAACTGGGAAAAATTGTTCAAATTTCACACCTATACATACTTTATACCCATTTTATTGTACGTGATTTAATTTTTCACGTATTCTGGTCACTTTGTAAATGAAAGTTAATTCGATCGAGACTTATAAATACATTCGACATCTCTACAATTACCCAAACTCAAGGAGGGAATCGAACGCAGGAACTGTTTGTTGAGGACCAGGGGACTCATTTCATTATGCAGGGATGAAATCTAACGTTTAAAATTTATTGAAATGAAAATATAATTTAATGTTTTTTACTGTGCAAAAATCACGTAATTGAGGCAATTTTTTTTTTCAGGAAATCTTAAATATTTGTTGCTAAACTCAAATTTAATGAAATATTATTTGAAAAAAATTTTTATATATACAAACGTAGATATATAGAGCTTGTTGCAGAAACCATTATCAGATACTTAATTTTAAAGCTTTAAGCGAAAATAATAAATGCTTGATATTTTACTTAAAGATTTAGAAATCACCAATTCCATATAATTTAAAACACTCGATAATTTTGTTTAATCGAATAAAAGGAAAGTTCAAGGAAATTTTCCATGCATAACAAGGAAAACTAGATGTAGCAGGATAGATTTAAAAATAATTCATTGCGTAATACTTCGAATGCTGCACAATGTCAAATTATTTACAATGCATAAATTCTATTATTAGCGGCATATTTAAATTTACTTACTTAAAGTATTTCAACTAAGCCTAAACTCACATGGTTTGCAATTATTTTAGGATTAAAATCCAATAAAGATTTTTTGGAAAAGTTTTGGACTTTGAAAAAATGTTACATACAATCGGTAGCAATTGCTTAGTAATCTCCAGTGTAACTCATCAATGATTAACTTAATATACAATTTATCAATATTTGGTAAATTCACCAATATTTAGAAACCGTGCCTAAAACTATTTAATTTATCATTCACATTCGAATAGTTGTGCACCGCATGTAAGTCGAAACAAGCTTAACAGATTTAGGACTAAACAAGCAAGAACACACTTGAAAGAAAATTCCTCTTCCTTTGTAAATCATATATTTCCGATTTTTTTCTCTTTGTGATGTCTTTATCATACATCATTTCATACTCTACAAATATACACATGGAAAGAAGTCCCATTATAAATTGTGTTTACATTTACAAAAATAAAAACATCTAGATTGTTAATGTTTGAGGCAGAAAACGTCAAACTAAACTCTTCTTTAAAGGGACAAAAATAACCAACAATTTGAGGGGGAAAATCAACTGTTGCCATTTGTACTTCAAAACTATGATTTTAAAATTTTTCATGCAAGCGAGTTCCAAAGTATACAAAACATTAATAGAAACAGTTAACATAACCAAAATTTATTGAAAAAATGATTAGATATCGAAAAAATTTTCATAAAATTAATCTTCCTTACGACTAAATTATAGATACGCGGATCCTAAAAGCATTTAACATCATACTATACAGTAAAACTTTATCGTTTACTTATAATTAGCAAGATTGAATATACTTTCAATTTTTATGAAATAGTTAACGTTAACAAATTAAATTTATTAACACTAATCAACTCTAATGCTTCAATTTATTTAAAGTCTATCTAAGAGGAAGATTCTATTTTCTGTAATTTTGTTAGTAAAAGTAAATTCATAAGTGCGTGTCTGTGAAATGTCAAATTGACTTAGTGCACATTTTGGTTCCTTCCTAACATAAAATGTCCCATGAAATGTAAAATATATACATTACAGATAAATTACCATAATTTGGAAATTTGATATAGCCGTAAGCTTTTTTGTTTAATTTAAAACATCAAGCGAAATAAATTTGTAAGCTTATTTTCGAAGCTTCCAAATTTGTTGTATGTGACGTTTAAAATCATTTTGCTATCTACTGTCAAAGCCTGAATAATGGGGTTGTAAAATATCCGCTTCACTTTATACTTGAAGTGAAAATTTCTAAAGATAAACGCGGATTGAAGAACTGTGAATACAGTGATAATGCATTCTGTGAACGGAAATCTGTGATAACGGATTGAAGATATAATGGCTTCACCCTCACGATCAGAAAACGGTTCAGAAAAGAATAACCCCTCAGAGACGCTGATAAGAGTTGACACGTCCCTTCATATATAATATCAAGACTGCTTGTTTCCAAAACTAATTTTTCTTTTTGGCATTTCAGGAACAGAACATTTACCCGAATAATAAAATTTAAAAATATCGTATCACAAAATGATTTATAGACTATATTTGAGATAATTACTAGATTTACATTTCTAAAGATTTAATTTATTGAAATACAAATAACCACACACACACAGCTGTATTTTCATAATTAGTTAACAAATGATAAACCACATCCTGTTTCTTGATGAATGTCATTTTCTAGTAGAATAAATTCTTTTTAGGATAAGCCTATTATCAGTATGTTATACATCAAAACACTTTAATTTTTATATATAAATATAATAAAACCCTAAAAATAGTTGCTTTATTGTTACCTATTAAAATGCAAAACTTTTTTTCTATAAGAGTATTATATTTGATTGTAAAATGACTTAATGCAAAGAATGAGCTGTGAATCCCAACGTGGTTAAATATTCTTTAACATAAATTTATTCGGATTCAAATGCAATAAGATTTTTAACAATGGAAAGAATGATCAACATTTTTTAAATTAAAATCTAGTCTCTTATATAAAACGTTTACCTAATTTATAAAATAATTTTCAAAATAAGCTGAATTATTTAAGAAGGAATTTCGAGACAAGAACATCCAAATTTTTCTAAGCATACAAATCATCAGGAAAGATTTAAAGCCAAAAATGGAAAATTAAATCCTCTAAGATAGTAAATATTACTTGCCAACATAAACTAATATACATATATTTTCTAAAAAAAAAATCAAAAATCACTCCTCCGAACGAGATAACTCGTTTTTTATACGAAACCTTACGTGTCTAAATAATGTGTAGGATTATCGGTAATGACTTAAAGAATATGGGCACTAATATTCTCGAGATTTGTAAGACTTCTCCAAGTCCTGCAGAGTGGCAAAAAATTCTCACTTGAACCAATCATAAGAAAGATAATCCTTGAAATAAATACAGTTACAAGACACATGAAATTTTTTCTCGCACAAACTTTTGAATTCCCAAAAGTAAAATTAATTAAAAATTATCTGCAAAAGAAAGCTTGAAGCAAAAATTAGTATAATAAAAATGGAAGCACGAGAAATTAATCTTAGGTTATTGAATGGAAGAAGCTGATTTATAACATCAAATTTTAGGCTCTTCTGTTGATAAAATACTAATAATAAATCATTTTATTTTGGTATTATTTTACATGAATTGTGATGAAAAACAAGTGCTATGTTAGGCCAATTGTATAAAGAGACCATTGAGTATATATTACACGA
Source organism: Latrodectus hesperus (assembly GCA_037975125.1). Taxonomy (NCBI): domain Eukaryota; kingdom Metazoa; phylum Arthropoda; class Arachnida; order Araneae; family Theridiidae; genus Latrodectus; species Latrodectus hesperus. The sequence goes on along the minus strand of CM075854.1, from coordinate 87,683,292 downwards.
AGTTGATTTAAAATATTTCTATTTTACTTGAGTGACGTCATCCGTGATACCAAGAGACGAAATTTTAATTTCATTTCTAAATAAATTTAAAGAAACATGACAGTAAATACTTCAAATAATCATTACAATCTTAAGAAATAATTTATCGACATCCATTCCACACACACAAGTAGCTAATATGAAATTCTTAATCATTTTCTATGTCTAGGATAGTAGAACGACTAAGATTTATCGAAACTGCCATAATATTTTACACGAGTTTTCAAACACTTAACTATATTATTTAAAAACTTAAAATCAAGCAAACTTTCAAGAGCAAAAAGTTAATGTTTATTGTCGATTTACAAAATGTTCATAGAACATGAAAATATGATTAAAGATAGTGATATTTTTCATAGATATTAAAATTAAAAATAAATTAATATATATGAAAAGTTTGTGAAATATTAAATACTTCAAGAACTTATGTTACTATAGCTTACACTAAGCTCATAATGAATTTGGTATAAAGTAAGCTAAATTTCGCAAGGTTTTTTTTTTCTTTTTCTTTTAATGCTTCAAAAGAAAGCCAAACTGAAGGATTGCTATCTTTCTCTCGCACACCATTAAGAGTTTCTATGAAATAATTACATTCTAAGGACAAAGAAATGACTATCAAAATACAATAAGCGAGTCATTAGAAACGCGTCATAAACTAGTTTCAAATTTATCAGTTTTTTCGAAAACTTTTCCTCTTCCAAAACTGGAACCAAGTGCGATACTAATCTTTTTCTAATACATAAAAGCGTTTGTATTTTATTAGCCAATCAGCAAGTCAATTGTTTTTACTTTGTTTAAGAAAGTATTCTATGAACGGGAAGATTAATATCAAAGAGAAATAAAAGGAAATTTACAACTATTTGAGAACTCTTTAAAATCAGTAATACCTCATAAATAGTATCCCCACACGAAAAACTATAAAGTCTTTATTTAAATTAATTATTTCTATTATAATATGAGAATCATACTGTATATCTATAGGCAATTTTAAAGTAGTTGAATGGGCATAAAGATTGGGTTAGTTTCGTAACAAATAAAAACCAATTATAAGCATTTCAACGTTCAGTTTTAAATTTAAATTTCTGTGCTCTGATTGCTAGATGATGCAATTATTAAAAAGGATATGAATTCAGAAATTGTTAGGTTAGGTTAATAAAATGTTAGGTTATTAAATCTAATTAAATTTTTTTGAAACGCTTCATTATTTAAAAAAAAATATTGACATTCAAAACAGAACACATATCATGGCTAGGACATGTATATTTTCCAACTGGTGAAAAATTCAATAAGTAAAATTAAAAATAGATGCAGTAAGAGAGAAAGTTGTGACGTTGAGATTATCCAAGTGAAAAACACAAGGAAAAAGGTCGAATTGGGTCATGAGACGAACAAGCTTGAGATCACGCACCGTTGGAAAAACCACTCTGCGTGAAATGACTAAAGAAATCAGAACTTCTGAACACTGGCACGCAGGCAGCTAAGATCAGAAAGAAAAAAACAAACAAATATATACGGTATTGTTAGTAGTCACTAGCTAATAGTTCCTTATTTAAGGAGTGGAAGTATAGTGAAGACACACAATGGATTTAACGAGTATACTATTATTATGATGTCTCACCTAATAGTTTAGTTAGACCCCAAAATAATTCCTCTTTCATTCCTTATTTTCTTACAATAAGTGAATTTTCTATAAATATGAATCATTTTTCTTAGTTTACAATAAGGAAAAATTCTGCAAAGTCAAATTTTAAACAGTGGCAACAAAGCTGATTGATCACACAAAGTCCTCCCTGGATTTTGTTTTTGCATACCACAGCTGATTAGTCCTTGAATTACAATTCTACGAGTTATCACAAGCATAAATGATCTAGTTAGGAATCGAACTCACGAAATCCAACTAGAGACCAAAGTGCAAACTATCAAGCTGCCAACTTGACGAGCCATGCTTGGAATGATTGCGGGAACACGGACAGTTTTTATATTTATTTTTTTCCCACTCCAGGTTCACTTTTTGCTCACGAGAACTAATTAGACAAGGATTTGCAGTTTTTTAAGGTGTATTCCAAATCATTATAAATATTAACTGTATCCTTTCCCTATTTAATGTGGGTGCCCGTCCCTATGATCCATTGAAATGAAGGCCAAAGCAATTATTTAGCTGATACGATCTTTGTGGCAAAAGTTTAAGACTGACATGGAACTGTTCTACACTTTTTCTAGATGATTATTTGCTTTTTGTTACTGAAATACTTTGCATAATTAACTCATTTATCAAAATCTATTACATTTGCAAGTTCTCTATGTCGTATTCATGTTCTAATGTATAAAATATTCATGACTAACAACTTTTTTTTTTGGTACTGTCCTCATTCTTTAAGAAATAATCTAAGACAATAAATTTGATACAGCTAGTTCAATGATAAAACGACTTCTTTCACAACGAAAGAAACTTCAAATACCTTGGATCAAAATATTGTAGTATTTTGGTAGAGTAAAAAAATATTTTATCATTTAATACAAAGTATTAAATTGTGTTTCCAATTTCTTAAAACTTTATATTTCGTAACAAGATGTTTTAGCCTCTGAAAGTTTACATCTTTTACTTCAAAAAATATCTGCAGCTGCATTTAGTTTTGAATGGATTATGTATAAATTATGTATTATTGTGTACACTAAACGAACCAAACAATTCTATGAATAATTATCGAAAGAAAATTTAAAAGTTACATTTTTTGTTTCAATCAGTTTTATCGAAAATATTTATTTAAAACATTTTATTTCAAAACCTAAGGTTGTATAACATAAAATCCTTTTTCTTATTGTAAAAGCTCTTGGTTAAAATTCTAATATTTTAAAAAGGATAGAGATTATAGGTAAGGTAATAAAGACACATTGTGTTTGATGAAAACATGCGTTTGGGAAAACATACCCCGCTCAATCACGTATTATTTACGGTTTATAAAGAGCTTGTCTTAAATCCATTACGCAAAAAAAAGTGCTTTGAAGCAATATAAACAATCTAAATCATAAAGTTGGACTTTTCTTTACTAAAGCTTACAATATAAAATAGCTGAATAAATTAAATTATTCTCTCAAATGTTTTTTTAAAATTATACTCACAACATCAGGAATTTTGAGATGACTTGGTCGGACAAAGGGACGCTTCTGATCAAATTTCTGAACTTGTGGCACACTTTGTCCAGGCATATTATACAAATGTTTGTTGGCAGTAGACGGAGTTGCACAAGCAGGCAGGTGGAATGGATTCATCTGAATGGCTGGGGTTTCAGGACCACAACTCCAAATAGGTGCACAAGTGGATGCGGTGGCATTGTTAACATTAATATTACTAATTGTGACATTATTATAAGTACCACCACTAAAATTAATATTTACAGGAGGGGCATTAATTGGCCGCTTTTGTTCATTATTACCCCAAGATCGCGAGTCTTGAGTTTGATACTGAATTGGTTGTTGAGATGCAGTATTAAAAGTTGGAGTATTAAATTGCTTTGAAGTTGTAGCTACAGGTGATTCTGGTTTGTGTCTGTTATAACTATTTCTTTTGTCTGGACCGACTTTAGGGTACATGTTTGGCATGTTTTGTGTGGGCTGTTTAATCATATTAGTATTATTGGCTGGTAATGGTACTTTTTTGGAAGCTGCCTGTTGTGGTCTGGAAGGCGCACTGAGATGGCTAGCTCCCATATGGCCAGTTGAATAATTTGATATTGGATGTCCATTAGCAGGATGACCAGTTATTGGATGAACATTAACTGGATGGCCAGTCATTGAATATCCACTTGACGGATGTGCATTCATTACGTGTCCTGTAATTGGATGATTATTTGACGGATGTCCACTTACTGGATGTCCAGGTATTTGATGATTGTTCGACGGGTGTGTGGCCATTGGATGATTGCTTGATGGATGTCCTGACATTGAATGACTATTCGATGGATGAGCTGACATTAAATGACTATTTGATGGATGAATTGACATTGGATGAGTGTTCGAAGTATGTCCTTGCATTGAATGACTACTTGATGGATGCCCGGATATTGGGTGACTACTTGAGGAATGACCAGTCATTGGGTGGCTATTAGAGTGACCCGACATAGAATGACTACTAGATACATGTCCAGGCATCGGATGACTACTAGATATAAGCCCAGACATTGGATGATTAGATACATGTCCAGACATTGGATGACTATTAGATTGGTGTCCGGACATTGGGTGACTGTTTGACGAATGCCCGGACATTGGATGACTACTTGATGAATGTCCAGGAACTTGATATCCATTTGAAGAATAACCAGAAGATTGGATTGGTCTTGAAATTCCAATAAGGCTTTTTGGATCATTTACGAGCACCTGAGTGACATCGCCCAAGGTATTTTTAATACGACGAGATGTTTCATCCTCCAACTCAACCTGAAAGGGAAAAAAAAGACTTTCAATATGATTTTAAACAATTGCATATTTGGTTAACTATATTGCAAAATAAAATAAAGGTATAGTTAATTTTGCATAATATGCTGTAATAATTACTCGGTAATACTAAGAAATATTGAGGTAAACTACAAATCTACCATACTTAATTTTAAAGTTTTACATAATTTATTCAGTTCCTCAGAACGGATTTAACCATAACTGAATGAATTATCAGTTGCTGAAATAAGCAATGAAAAGCTTGTTTTATTATAAAAAAATGAAATTTTGCCTTAAATTAATTTTTCCCAATTTCTAACAAAAGTTGATTTAAGAATGAATGTCTTAATTTTATTACTTTCTTTTTATAATTTAAGAACTTTTTATTATTAATGTGAAATTAATTGCATTTTAAGCATTTTAGGAAAAAAGAGTATTAGTTTTCAAAAGTTAAAAATTAAACTTTTTATCTGCTCATTAGCTCATTAGAATTTTACTCATTAGCACACACAAGTGATTTTCTTCATCTTAATAGTTTATTTATGAAATGCAATACAAATGAATCGTACTATTTACTATTTAATGTGTACTAACATAAGCAACTGAAAAAATTTAAATACGTTAAAGTAAAATTTACTTTTGAACTAAAAAATTTATTTCGCATTCTGAATGCCTACTAGTTTTATATTTAATAGCAAAAAAATAAAAATATTATTTGTCTTTTTTCTAGTAATTGCATGATTTTTATAAAGTAATAACATTCAAGCTATTTCGAATAAAAACCATCATGTAAAATTTTTATAACAATTGCTTTAACATTGTTACCAGAAATTGATAATTTTTGATAAATATGTTAAGTATTTTTGGCTTGCTTATGTTGACTTTTTAAGGTTTTGCTTATGCCAACTGATGTATACAGCTATTGTTAAACAGTTGAAGAACAATTATTTCCCGAGTTTGAATTGTAACTACTTAAAACATAATTCAGAAGACATTTAATATACCTTATCATGCTTATTTTCCTCATAGGTAGATAGTAACAGGAAAACTAACCATATTAAATTCCATCAAATCAAACGTGAGCCAAGATACTCTTTTAGATTTTATGTATTCACGTTAAAATATCTTAGATCAGAATAATCTAAATGAGATTGAACAGCGAAATTATTTGGTTTTTATATGTAGTCTTCCATAAGCTATTTTCCACCTATTTATTAAAATGCTCGAAAAATGCAAAAATTGCAAAATTTTTGTTTCAGAAGAAACGGAAAAAATTTAATATTTATAAATTTTCTTTTATAAAAATAAAATAAGATTAATACAATTTTAGAGAATATCACTAAAAAAGGCAAACATTTCAGATAGTACTTGCAAATAATTACAAAATTCACAAGTATAAAATTTCGCTTTATGATTGGAACAATAATCAAGTTAATAGTAGAAGGGCAAACTTTACTCTGAAATAACACCTTATTAAAAACACCTTTTATTAAAATACAAGATAGTTTCGATTTTTTTGGTCGCTCTAAAGTCATTTATCCGTACGAAGGCTATTTCAACCGTAATTTACAGTTTAAAGAGATTCCGACTCACTACAAATAAGTTGGAATTGAGTCCATGAATTACTGAACTGAAGCCAGAGCGCTAACCATTCAGCTGCTCGGCTCAATAGGATATGAGTACTATATTGATGTCTGAAGAATTGATACGTTAACAAATGTTAAATCAAAAGTAGAGGATCCAAAAGCTCTCTGTATAAATACATCTTTATCCCTTTCAACTTAAAATAGTCTATTCACAAAAAATGATATAAGCAGTGATTAAGAGTTTTAAAAATGAAAGATTTAATTTTTAGAGTTCACTTTGAGTCTGCAACTTTGGATTAATGAAAATCTGAGGTATTCATGGTTTTCTAAATAATCAATTTATTTTTTATCTTAAATTCAACGGAATTAAATTAATGAAAATCAAGTGTATTGAGAACATACATGCCACTCTTAATCGAGAATTTATGAGTAGAATTAGAAAAGGTCATTAAAACGTCCCTTATTTGAACCATAAAACAAAAATCTTAACAGAAAAACCGATGACCAAAGTACTTTTTTTCCTCCTTCAGAGTATAAACTTTAGCATATTATAATGTATTTGCCTTTTTAAAAATATTCTTTTAAGTAATAGGAATAACTTTGAAATTATTTCTACAACAGCGCTATTAGCACTGAAAATTACACAAAAAAGGACCAGTTTAAATATTCAAAGTTCTGTAGCATGAAATTTACAAATGATGTGTTTGTCACTCTTGGTGCACTTTACACAAACGAGGGCTAATTCAATTGATTCTGTCATTGTCATCTTGAGTAACTACAAAGTTATAATATTAATCTAAATGATAATTTTGATATCACAAATATGCTTAGTTTGCTATTTTTCACTAATATTTTATTCACTTAAGATGGTAACCAATTTTATCCAGCCCTAAAATTAGCTTTCATATTTAGATTATATTTAGTTGTGAGAATCATTCATCTTTATCTAATTTAAGAGAACTATAAAATGTATAGACGTGACGTTTATATATATATATATAAACTCCTGTTTGTGAAAATTGCAACACCACGAAGGACATACGTGAGTGAGCTGAAATTTTCAGGAAATGTAAAGTAGGGCATGATATGCAAATGATTAGAATTGCAGACCGGTAGCGCATGCGTATGGTGTGCAGCGCCCCGAACGGCGGATCGAACCGAATATAAATAGACGGCTGTTTCGAGGCGTGTATGATTATCGGTGGTTATATGCTAGTGGTAAACGTTAACTGAATCTTTACTATGCCTCTTCGACGAAAGAGAGCGAAATTTGAGCAAATTTCGGAGTTTGAACGGGGCAGAATCGTCGGCCTTCGTGAAGCTGGATTATCTCATGGTGCAGTAGCCGCTCGTGTGCAGCGTAACAGAAGCACAATCATGCGTGTTTGGAAGCTGTGGACGGACGAGGGTCGGACAGCTCGGAAATCCGGGAGTGGACCCCGGAATGTGACGTCAGCTCGCGATGACAGACACCTGGTGCGTATGGCGCTGACGGACCGCACAGCTTCTTCCAGACAATTGGCAGCACAGTGGTCAACAGCTACAGGTGTGTCATTGTGTGCTTCATCAATTCGGAGACGTCTGCTGCAGCGTGGGCTGCGCGCAAGGGTTCCCTTATACAGGATTCCTCTCACACAAAACCATCGCCGTCTGCGGCTACAATGGGCCAATGTCCATAGGAGCTGGCGTGCTGATTGGCAGCAGGTCGTCTTTTCTGACGAATCCCGCTTCAATATGTGGCACCATGATGGCCGAATTCGTGTCAGGCGCTATGCCGGTGAACGGAACATCCCGGAGTGCATTATCGAACGCCACAGTGGACGAACCCCCGGAGTTATGGTCTGGGGTGCCATAGCATATCATGGACGATCACAATTGCTACGAATTGTGGGCAATTTGAACAGTACCCGATACATAAACGAAGTTTTACAGCCCCAAGCTATTCCCTTCCTGCAAGGATTGCCAGGGGCTGTATTCCAGCAGGATAATGCCCGTCCACATGTCGCCAGGACTGTCATAACCTACCTTGATTCGCAGCAGGTACAGCTTCTTCCTTGGCCTGCGTATTCGCCGGATATGTCACCGATTGAACATGTGTGGGATATCGTTGGGCGGCGTCTCGCTCGTGATCCTCGTCCTGTTGCTTCGACAGACGAACTTTGGTTGCGCATACAAACAATATGGAACACTCTTCCGCAGGCAGATATTCAAAATTTGTTTCACTCCATGCCGCGCCGTGTAGCAGCTCTTATTGCGGCGCGTGGTGGCCACACAAAATACTAATTTCTATCTCTTATTATTGTTTATTTGGTTTGAAAATGTAATCATTTATTTGTATCATTACCACTCAACTGTGTATTAAATTTCATTCAACTATGATGCTTCCTTCATGGTGTTGCAATTTTCACAAACAGGAGTTTATATATATATATATATATATATATATATATATATATATATATATATATATATATATATATATATATATAAAAATCTTAGAAATGTAGAAATTATTTATTAGCTAGAGAAAAAATTCAAACTTTTCTTACACCATTCTTCCACAATACCAGAAAAATTTAATAAACAATTATTAAAATGCAATTCCCTAAGAAATTTATATTTCTGAAGAGTTAAGTATTTTTGATAGATAAATATTGATGTACATGAGATTAAATTAAACATTTACTAATCAAATTATGGTAACCACTTTTTTGAATATAAATTGTCAATTATTTTGATTGAAACAAATTATAGTAACAATTATTTGAAAAAAAACCAAGCATTTAAAAAAATTAATAACGATTTTTCAAAATAATTTCATATTTAAAAAATACAGAAAATCCTAAAGAAAAGCTTGTATGTTGAAGGAAACTGAATGTAACAAAACTAAATAAATTTTAAGAAAAATATTTGCTCATATCTCTGTTGAATTTGAAAGTCGTAATGTATAATTACAAGGGATTTCTCTTTTCAACAAAACAAGAGTAATTTTAAAAATGTTAGTTGTTCTAATTTAATAATATTAGTTTAATATAAAAGTATCTTTATCAAGTGAATTCTAAGCCTGTAAATAAATAAGCAAATAAATGAAGCTCGTAAAAATCATAAATCTAACAAATAAAAGACAAATTATTCGCTTCGGTTTATTTAACACAGCTAACAAAGCTTGGCCGAAGGCACTAGAACATAGGGCGCATTTTGACTTACAAGAGAACCTTCAGTTCAAAATCGGATTTCGAATTGTAAACAGCCCTAGCAAACATCCAAGTTGAAAATCAAATTAAGGAACTATTGAATTGAAGATGAGAACCCTAACCACAAGATACCAGTTCTGAGACAAATTATTTATAAAATAAAAGCATTTAAAATAAAAATTAAATGCAACCCAAAGTTAAAATACATGGATAAGCATCATATATAAATACCACTCAAATTATGCAATTATCTCCGTATCCTTTTTTTTTTTTTCTAAATCTACATTAAACCGTATATCTTTTTAATAGAAAAGATGCTGTTTAAAATGGAAATAAAAAATATACTGTTTAAAATGGAAATAATAAAAAAGTACTGTTTAAAATGAAAATAATAAAAAAATACTGTTTAAAATGGAAATCAAGAAAGGTACTGCTTAATATGGAAATCAAATTAAATTGAAATATTATTTAATTTACCTTAACAGGTTCTCCAAAAATAGGTTGCGGAGAGGGCTCCCTGATGCCATCTAACATTAAAAGCCTCTGTCGTCGTTCTTGCTCACGCAGATCCGTACTGAAATTAAAAAGATGACCCATAAATATCAAAAAAATTAAAAGATTCTTATAAAAATGTAAAAGTACATTAATAAAAATTATTATAAATTTAAATTTTCTTAGGAAATCTTTAATTCAAATGAACACACTACAGTTACTAAATTTCGAAACTTAATAACACGTTTAATCTAAAGAAAAATGCTTACATTATTAAATTTATAAAGGAAATTATATATATTTTAAATATTAAATCAAAATGAAAGAAAACTTATAAAATAAAATTATAATTATTCTGAATTACTATTGAGGGAAAGAATGTGAACAATAGCTTATTTCATTACCAAACTAAATTGCTAGCAAGATTTTTTTTTACAATGATAGTATTTTTAAAAAAAACAAAAAATTGAGCATTCTAATGAATGCTTTCGTTACATTCTACACTTTCATTATAAAAATTGAATTCAAAATAACAATCGAAAAATTACACACTTTGCTAACAAAAATACAAATTCTATTAATGGAATAAAATGGTCCGATTTTTCATTTCCTGTTATTCTATACTTGAGGGTGAAAGAAAAGATAATGCAAAATTCTTTTTCGATTTATTTTAGGAACTTTTATGATCTCAAATGTATCTCTATAATTATCTTAGAATCTATTTTAATTAAATCTTTTCTTAGAAACTAAGTTTTAAATCTATTTTAGAAAAAAAAACTTGTATGACCTCAAAATTAAAAAAAATTCATTTGTTTTACACTGTTATTAACACATGCCTTTAGATTAAAAATATTTTAAATGACCTTTTGTTTTCGATTAAAATGCCTCCTTTTCTAGATGTTTTTTATTTCCTTTCAGATTTTCGTAGAAACTAACAGTATAGCGATGTTCCAATACATTTCTTAAGTTCGTTTATGGTCAACTAAATAAATATTTCAGATTGATTTTGTAATTAATACAGCGATTTCAGACAATCCCCAAAACTAAGACGATTATGATGATGAAATTAATAGTAAGACAAAATTAAGCACTCAGCACACACATACACATAAAATTAAGTATACAGCACACACAGTAATTAGCACACATATACACACATAGATTATGTGTATGAAACATTTTGGATGTTTTATACAAATAATCTATGAAACATCCAAAAATCAATTTAAAAATTGCCATATAATTCTACTTTGAGCTATCTAGTTGAATTATTATTGCATCCGCTCCACGAACGACATTTTTTTAAGCGAAAATCATGGAACTATATTTTAAATCAGGAATAGTTAACTATGCCAGGAAATGACAGGTCATTTTAAGAATGGGCTATTATTAGCAAAGGAAATGATAAAAAGAAAGTCAGATCAAGATAGGCAAGATCTGATTGTTATCAGAAAGTTGAGTTAAATGATTCCAGACTCATGATGAGATGATGTGTTTCCGTTTATTGTCCCATACTTATAGATCTGAGACTTATATTCCATAAACATGAGATCATATTATTCCTGCATAAGTGTATAAGATCATATAAACCTTAACATTTTATAGAAACTACTGTAGTCATAAAATAGATTATTAACTGAATTTCTTCAAATTTTAAATAAATTATTCCACATTAGAAAAAATTCTAAAACTTTTTCCTGATTATTAAGTGACTAATAATTATTAAGTGTAATTCAAAGCAAAAAATTGTCAACGTTTTCAAATGAAAGCTTTATTTTCATATTTTAGTGCTATTAGTTAAAGTAAATTAGCTTAGGTGTCCAAAATTAACATCTATTACTGCTCTTGTAGTACAATAACACACACACAAAAATTAACTAGTTTTTTTTTTAGAATGGTACAATAGAAATTAAGTTGCTATTTTCAGCTGCTCAAACAACACATATAACAAATATATACATAATGAATTTTAAGAATTTTAAAAACTACATAGTTTTAAAATTCAGAAGTTACGTTAGTTTTCTTTATGTATATGGTAACATTGAGAATCAAATTCATAAATTGAAATGAGATTTCTGTCATATGGAGTCCCCGTTTGAAAATATTGTTAAATCTGAGTCCATAAAAGATCGCATTAAAATATTTAGTAACGCTATAATTAAACAACCAAAATATTTTATTGAATACTTTAGACAAAATTGTCTTACTAAAATTCTACTAATGACTGAAGTTTCAAAAATAGTATTTTAAACTTTGGGGAATCTCAAGTTCCCTTCCGAAGAAAAGGAAATTTTTAGAATTGATATGACTTTTATGAAATTACATTTCAGTTTGGAAAACCATCAAAGATCTAAAGTCAAACATTTAACAAAAGCAGCATTTCTTGACCACCTGCAAAGGTATTCAAAGGTCTGCAATGGTAACCGAGTGGAATAATTCCGTTAATGGTTGAATGTTCAAGGGGTCTTCATTCACTACTGTGACACTCGCTAACAATAGAAGTGTTATTTCACTCCTAGCACACCGTCGATCGCTAAGAGGTTGTTATTGTTAAGCAACATTTCTTAAAGGTAATAGGTGTGAGAATGTTTTGGTGAAAGAAGTTATTGTTATAGATACATCATTACTGTCAGGTTGTCCTGGCCAACTAGAAAATAGAATAAAGGTGCTAAAAATAGGATTCTAATCTTAACATTTCACCACGTGAAAATAAGATTGTCTTACATTTAGGGTGTTAAAAACCATTACTATTATAAAATTATAACAGGGAATAAGTGATTAACTATCACAAAGCTATTAGTAAAGAGCACCTAAAACACTACTTTACACTAAAGTCTGAAAAATAATTCAAAGCTAAAAATTAAATGTCAAAGTTTAAAAATTTAAAAAAAAATAAGAAAATTATAAAGTGAAGTACATTTGATAACGTATCCAGAAAAAACTTTTTTTAAACGCAATATGCTAAAAAAAAAACCATTTAAAAAATATAACTCAATTTTTACCTCAATCTAAAAGTAATGCCTATGAAAGTGGAAGTAAAAGAGGGTTAATTTTTGCCATTTTAATTTTTGATATAATTTAATAATTTATAATATGTAGTTAAATTAGGAATCAATATCGATAATTAATAGAATGAAATATAGAAAATACTTTATGAGAATTTAAAATAATTTATTCTTTTAGTCGACAATGAATTTATGATAGCATAATAGCTAAATGAAATTTATATAGAATAGCTTTCACTTTGGTTTAATAAAAAATAATGTTATTTAAGTAATATATATATATATATATATATATATATATATATATATATATATATATATATATATATATATGCTCGCAGTATTTATCACACATTTATGCACACAAAATTCAAAATTATTTGTGTCTAAATTGAATCCTAATCGAATTTCATCAATGTTAAAAAATGTAATTGAAATCCTTTTAAAACTTTATTAGTGATCAATTCAACTGACTGCCTCCTTTGTCATCTGGGTTTGGTTTGCCACTGAACGATCATTTTCTACATATGACCGGGACCTACGATTTAAAGTGAATTCCGAACCACTACAAGCATCCAAACCCAAGATAGGATTCGAACCCACGAACTGTTGATCCTAAGGCAAGAGTGTAACCACTCGACTACTAGCTCGGCTTTGTCATCTGGGAAGATGGATTTTGATCAACATTTCAAATGTACCTGTTTGAAGTGAGGGCTACCATTTTAAAATTGAAACTGGTTTAACATATCTGATTTATATTAAGCTGCACGTGAAAGACGTGGGTCTCTCGACTAAATTATAATTCAGTATATTTTAATTAAAAGAAACATTTAAAACATTAAGGAGGAAATGGAACGTGAAAAAAAGTATTCCACCCAAGGAATTTGAAAATTTTTTGAAAATTCGAGAAAAATTTTTGTCGAAAAAAACTTGTAACCAGCGGAGTAAAATTCAATCGGTCCAACTCGATAAACCAACTTCACATAAAATTTCAATTCTTCTTTCCTATTTTTGCTATTTAAAATGGGTTACCCTGATTTTGAGCTGAATCAATAGTATTAATCGATACCAAATCTAAGAATGATTTAAAATCCAGAGAAAAATCAAGACGGGGCAGTTTCCCTTCCCATAAATCAGTAAAATTCGTGTAATGCTGTTATAAATTAAAATTTATGTTAAACTGAAAATAAAAACTCACAGATGCTATTTCCGAACTTGTTTATAGTTTCTTTCCAAAATTCAATACAGGTCAATTAAATATCAATACAACGTTACAGAGCAGCATAGAAGAAACGCAATTTATATTCACTAATTAAGATGTAAGACAAACAATACAACACATGATTCAAGAAAACGCTATGCTTATCAACACTACGATACACAATAGAAAACAATCATTCATCGAGAGTGGAAATCTACTTTTTTAGAAAAACATTTAAAAATCATCCACAGGTAGAAAAGTTTCGAAATAGAAATACACAATTCACTGAATTATTTACCTATTTTTTTACCTTTCAAACACCTACATAGAGAGAATATAAAATTACCGGGAACTTCGTCAAAATAAATGCAACTCATGGAACTGAAATTTATAAGCAAAAATATTAAGTGTAAACCTTTATTTAGCTTTTATTTGCTAGATAAAAAAGTTTAAAATGAAAATTACTGCTTTCTCAAAGCAGTTATGTTTAAAATAAATACCAGATGTTGCCAATATTTTAAATAAAAAAATATTAAATGTAAGAATTGTGGGATCTAAGTCTTAATTTTAATATTAATTAGTTTTAATTTATTATTATTTTTTTAATTTATAATTAACAATAATAAAATATTAAATAATTTTAATAATAATTAATAAAAAATAACAAATAAAAAAATTCAAATTTACAATTTGGTTGATTGAATTATTTTAAAAGATAGAAGCAAAAAGCAAACTAAAGAAATAATAGAAACACTTATGTTTAAGATATATTACTTTAAAAAAAAAAAACATTGCTATTCGGAATTATTAATTTTAAAAAAATCTCATTTTCATAAATCCTATGAAGATTTAAAGAAAATGCAAAATTACTATAAAATATATTAGTCATTTTCATTTTTTCATAACTTAAATAATTATGAACATAACATAAAGACAATTGTATTTTAACGTTCATTAAAAAATAGAACATATTTTAAAATTGACAAATAAATAAACTCTATAAATCTTCAATTCTTAATATTTATAACATAAACAAGAATCTAAATGTAAAAGTAACTTACTATATATAACGCTTATAATATGCCATGAAATAAAATTTTAAATTTCACGAGCTTCGAAATTGTATAGATTACGAGACTTGCATAAGCATAAGATTCTAAGAGAGATATTACGTAACTCAAGGCAAGCACAAACTCTAGGACACTTATAAATGTGTTCTCGGATTATTTTTACCTTTATTATTTCCAGTCACGTGATTTGATACCCCCATTGAAGAGAACAAGTTTTTGCCCCAATCGAACACGTGACGGGTCAGGGGAAAGGATTTTTTTAATTTATTTAAAGAATTCAATTTGCGGAGAATTTACGGAAGATTTTAATTAAATTTAAGGAACAATACCATTAACTTTTCGAATTACATCGAAATACAATTTTAATTTAAAAAAACAATTCTTAGGTATTGTATGTTATTAATCCGGTAATTATATGTATATAACCGGTGATTATTCATAATCCCCACTAAAATCGATAAATTTGATAAATTATGGAATATTTATTACTTTTACCGGTAAATATAATAACCAACTCATAATGGGAAATGTGATAAATTCCGATTATTTTATAAAGAAATGATATTTTAATTCGAAAAAATAAATATTTTCAAATATTAAGCTTTTTATTCTTAAGAATATGATTGCTTAGAATAACAGTGGCCTTTTTGAACGTTCATTTCAGTATATATATATATATATATATAACATAGTTCAAAATTCGCTAAACCTATATTCCATATTTATATTTACGTGTAAATTTATTTATTTATTTAGATACATTAGACTATTATGACATTTAGAATCAATTTTCCAGATTTTTTACATTTGCACTCTCCCTTGCAAACACATCGTTAATATCACTGACTTTCAGAAGATTATTTTCTAACCCAATCTCGAAGTGATCTAGTTTGATCTGAAAAATCTTCAAGCAAAATTAATTTTTGTTCACAAATTGTGAACTGATTTTTTGTGTACCACTAAATAAATTTTTCTTTTGTTCCTAAAAAGTAAATGTCTCCGTTTTGAATTTCTAATATCATCGCTAATAAATTTCGTGAATTATTTCTTGCTGTCTACATCTGGTACTTATAGTTTCACTGTTACCAATATTAATAAGAGAAAATTAAAACTTTTAGTAATTTGTTTTCCTGTGAATCAAAATTTTTTTTAAAAAAAGTTTTTCTACATTTTCTTACTTGTTCTTGCCAATTAAACTATCTGGTTAAAAGGAATCACTTCGTTCTTCTTATTCTAATTACATTAATTGCAGGTAAACAGTGATTTAACTAAGGATCATTATTTTACCCTAAGATATTTGAAAGTCTTATGTGGGAAAGATGTTTTTAAGGCTACTTTAAAAGACACATGTTAAGCATAGCTTTATAAGAAGTATTTTGCCATAAATGTAATAAATTAGTGATTGTGTAAAATTACATAGGATTATTTATAAACACCACTAAACTTGGTAAATTATTGAATATTAATCACGTTTTGCGGATAGTTTATAAAACTCCTAACACGTAACGGAGAACATAACACTGTTGACGTACAGACTTTTTTCTTTCTTCGGCAATTACTCACAGCTGACAATTTAAAATTGAGAAAATAACCTCACCTTCATTATGAAGGCATTAATTGGTGAACATTGTGGCTAAATTTGTGAGTTGAAATTGACGATAGTTAGTTTAATTAATGATAAGCTGAGCAATCAACATTTCAAAATGAAAAATACAGCCTATGCCTTAAGTTAGCGACACTAACATCTTGCTTAAATTTTATTTATTTCATGTAGACATTCTCATTTTAACTTCAAACAAAAATTGGTGGAAGGAATAAAGATTAAGGAAAGGAATAAGGATTTTATTCACCTAGATGTGTGTGATATATTTGATTAATATTTCAAAATCTGGTTTGGTATGTTTGTCACTCAAAGGTCATCTTTGTGCATGAGATCTAATTAAACCGGAATATAAGTCTAAAGTGGATTTCGAACCAAAGAACTGTTAAATCAAAGGCCAGAAATTAACCATTCGGCTGCCACTCAACAGACAAAATGGCGGAAAAATTAATGCCAAAAAATGTATTTTCACTGTCATAAAATAAGCAAGCACCCAAAAGAGGAACATTTTCAAAATTATACTTCAAAATCACTTTCCCATGTAACAGAAAACCTGAGTAATCTATCTTTAAGGCAACGTCTTAAATTAAGATTCTAAGAATTATTTTTACAACCATAGATAACACACACACTTTATCAACTTTATTTTTTTTATTCATTTGAACACACACCGGTTCCCAGCCTCCTATATCGATAAAATTGGTGTAATGCTGATATAAATTAAAATACACGATATGTTAAAAATAGCTCACTGAAGTTTATTTCCGAATTTATTTGCTTTCATCCCATATTTTAAGCAAATATTGCAGCCTCCCAACGTAATTAACATTTTGATTCAATTAAACATCAATACTTGACACAGCAGACACGTTATTTATTTCACCAGCACAAAGGGAAAACACAAGGAATTCTATTTGTGCTGTATCCCACTTAATCATGTAGTTTTGGTAAATATAGTGTGACCTAACACTACAATTACCAACACTATACGATAAACAATTAAAAACAAATTTATCATTCATATTCCCTAACTGAAAAAACCTATTCTTCTTTCACAACAAAAAGTGTTTAAAAATCATCCACAGGTAGAAACATTTCGAAATTCACTGAATTTGACAATTTTTTTCGACACGTAACAACTGCATGACAGAATGTTGAATTGCTGGGAACACACACACACACATTGTCAAAATAAAAACAGACGTATTAAACTTCAGAGCAAAGTTTTTAGTAAAAACTTTGTTCAGAAGTTAAAAGGAGCAATTTAAATTTATTGAGTTGAGTTTTACGATACTCTTGAAAACAACGCTGAAGAGTTGATTTGGGTATGTTTTTAGCAATTTTTCATAACTTAAATAATTATGAACATTAAAAAAAATACTACTTTACATCAATTAAAAAATTAAACATTTTAAAATTACAACATCGACAAATAACTTCAAAATCTTGAATTCCTAATATTTATTTTATAAAAAACGATATATAAATGTAAAAACTTACTACATATAAGGCTAATGATCCACCATCAAATTAAATCGTTAAATTTCAATATATATTCAAAAATGTGATTTGTAAGAATGTGTTCAATTTTTTTTTAATGCATTTACTTAGTTTGGTTGAATATGCTGATCTGCAGTACGAAATCATGTCTTGCACAAATAAGCGGGAAACAAATCGAATACGGTATGTAACACTTGACAATTCTCTGTAAAAACGCATTTTGTCAAATAAATAATTTTAAGCATTTAAGCACATAAATGGAAATCATCAGCAATAAGCGGTAATTAAATTCATAAGACAAGTGATTCAAATTGGATGTATAAAAGCACCTATTTTAAGTTCTTTTTAAAATAAAAACTATCTTTAAAAAAATTAGTTCTATTTCAAAATAAAAAAGGTATATTACTATTCAAAAAATATTTGCGATTATTTCCTCGTTTTCTTTGCAAGATTAGCAACCATACGTATTCGATAGTGTAAAAATACGACATCTCTTCTATACAAATAAACCTAAACTACAAGAATATAAAAACAGCCACTATACATAAATAACCAAAAAATATTTCAGAAAAAGTGATTACTGTTATGACAATATTCCTAAAAAGAAAAGTTTGAATTAATAAAATAAGAAGAAACAAATTATTCCTACCCGTGTAATATAAAGAGTAAACTATCTGCATGCAAAATAAAGGTTCCGTCTCATTTTAAACAGGCGCAATGATTAATCAATGTCACAAGCCCAATTTTAATTCCCACTCAAATGATTGAGAAATTCAGGAGTCATTTAACGAGGATTGTTTTTAGAACCAAAGTGACCATGTATGCACATATGTCACTCCTTCGTGTTCAAAAAGCTTCGTTTCATACACTTCAATTACAAATAAAAAATGTATTCGTAAAATGTATCATTTATGGAACAAAAATGCAAAACATATGCATCATTTATTTTTAATCCATAAAATCAGGAACCATTTGTATTGACAAATATAATTTTCAAACACAAAATATGGAGTTTCAATATTTATTGAACATTTAGTTTTTTATAAGTGTAAACTAACCAGAAAATAATCTTTTACTTTAAAAGAAAATTTTAATTATTAGTTTACATACAATTCTATTTTTATTAAAATTTTTAACATGATTTTTTTTCAGTAATTGGTATTATATTTGATAGAACTCAATAAATGACTCATGAATGATGTCAAAATAATTTTTAAAATAAAAAAAAATTAAAAATTAAAAATAAAATTCGAGAAAATTTCTCCGATTAATTTGAGATTTTTCACTCGTTAAATATTCAGTTTTTTATTTGAATATTTTTTCGCATATAAAATCAAGTGACCTATTTTCCCATCAACTGAAGCACAGCAGTCTGATTTTCTTAAGTAATAATAATAATGAAAATACCTTGAACATTTCGTTTAAAATTTTTAAATCGATAACTTTTCCTTGGAAATAATTTAAATTTTGTTTTATTTTAAGCAGAATTAATGCTTCACATGACAATTTCTTTCGGTATTCAGCAGACGTGTAAAATGTGAAAATGTCCTTGTGGGTATAATTATGACAAGTGAAAATAAATGGCAAACCCACTTTTTTTTCCTAGTTTTAAAGATCATCTCGATTCAGATCCGTTTTATCTTTTTATATAAAATAAGGGAAACAACAAAATTATCACAGGTATGATACTCGTAAAATTTAATCTTTAAGTCAAATGTCCTTGGGGATAAAATTTAATTTCTACAAAAACTGCAATTATCAATAAAAAATTTTTGCTGACATAAAACTATTAAATTTCTCTAAAAATCTAAATAAAATTTATTTCTTTGCATACAACTATTTTTGAAATAAAATCTTTCGTTAAACTTACTAGCTCCTCAGTTCACTCTACCAACATCAAATATACACAACTGATTTGTAACCCAATTAGTAGGTTTGTTGGACACTTTTCGCTCACAACATCTAATTCAAGAGGAGTTTATGATTTCAAGTGGATATCTAAGTATTCGAAACATAAACGCAATTTCTTTGGAAAAGAAAAAGCTCGACTTTTCAGCTAAGTTGATACCTGAGAAAGTTCAATATCTATAAGTTACAGTAATTCCGGAAAAGAATTTAAATATATTTTGGGTAACTATATTTAAGGTTCTGAGGTTCAAATTTAATCCAATTTATATCATTAACTAACGCAGAGAAAGAGCTATAAAAGGAAAATAATTTTAAGAAACTTAAAAAGAATATTGTATTTCAATGATAGATTACTATTTAAAGCACATCTTATATAAATCCCATCTATTTCACGCCTTTATAGATAAATTGGGAGAAATAAGTATAATGTTACATGTGTCGAAAATAAAACTAACTTTTGCTGTAGAGAACGAATAAGCAGAGAAGTGTTTCGAAACTAATGAAATATTTAGAGCAAGAACTGCCAGGTGTTTCTTACACACAGCTGATTTATCCCAAATATTCTAAATTGAATAAATCACTCTCTTCCTTATTTCATCCAAAAATATGAAACAAAAATATCAGCTTACAATAATACTCAAAAGGTACTGTCGGCAACAACTGGAAATACACATTGAACATGTCAATCAAACAGAGGCTAGAACTTGAAACTTTTTAACCTTAAGAGATTTCTTGCAACATTCATATATATACTTAAATGGCTGATGATACTGAAACATTTGTAAAATAAGCAAAAATTTAACTTATGCTTATTTTCTAAACACAAGCTTTGGTCGAGCTACAAAAATCTTCGTTACTGGCCTCATAAGGCCACAAGTTTGAAATGTTGGCTCTAACATTACGAAATAATATTATTGAATAACTTTAAAATATATTTGAATTCAATACAGCGAAACACATGATTTAACATAAATGTTTGCTTTTACAAAATTTATCATTTATTACAAATAGTGAACACTTACAAGATTTTCTGCCAAATTTCCAGCCTTAAGAAAAAATGGAAAACTAAAAAATAGCTTATTTTCATATCAAAAACTAGTTTTCGACAAAATTTTTTTGAATGGTTGGGTTGGTTGCTTGGTCAGTCACTCAGATCATTTTATGAACACGCGAAGACTAATTAGAATAAGACCTACAGTTTAAAGTGAATTCCAAACCACTACAAACATCCAAGACCAAGAAGAATTCGGACATCCGAACTGTTGATGGTTTGGTTTGTTTGTCGCTCAACGGTCATTTATTGCACACGAGGGCTAATTAGACCGGGACTTACGGTTTAAAGTGGATTCCGAACCACTACAACCATACCCAAGGTGGGATTCGAACCCACGAACTGTTGAACCGAAGGCAAGAGCGCTAATCATTCATCCGAACTGTTGAAAAGAAGGCAAGAGATCTAACCATTTGCAAGCAAATTAGTGGCTCGGATGTTGATTAATATAAATAAAGATAATTAGGAATAAAACACTTATGAATAATTGATATCAATATTTAAATTGTTTTTTTGATTTATTGTAGAATTTATCATTGTCATTTACAATACAATTATTGCCTGTCTTGGTGAAATTATTTGAGAATACACATAGATAATTGAAGTTAGGTCTCTTTCACACTAGACGACTTTTATCGTACGATAAAATGTCGTCTAGTGTGAAAGAGGCCTTAGAGTGTCGCATCTGAATAAATAGTCATACTCAAGAACATGCGCACAAAAGCCTTACCGTTTAAAATTGAAAAAGCCACTCAAAATATTCACGATTGATTTTGAACCTTTACATTTTATATTTAAATCATATAGACCCGAAAAAAATAACTTCGACATGCATAATACTGATAGTACTAGATGGAATTTTTTCCTCCTGTGCAACCATAGAAAGCGTTGATAATAGAAAAGACGTAATTAAAATGCAATCTGTTGCATCTGGTGTCGTTTAATACAGGAAATACTTGAAATATATTATGGAAAACTACCAATTATCAAGTCATTAAAAATGATTTACAATATGATGTCAATGTCACTGCGTGTTTGTATGTAAAGTAAATTTTGATCGCCTCATATATGAATGGTTTATTTAATATATTTTGTTACTCTACTGTCATATTTTGTGCAC
Organism: Latrodectus hesperus; assembly: GCA_037975125.1. Taxonomy (NCBI): domain Eukaryota; kingdom Metazoa; phylum Arthropoda; class Arachnida; order Araneae; family Theridiidae; genus Latrodectus; species Latrodectus hesperus. The sequence continues at coordinate 87,661,092 of CM075854.1, read as the reverse complement.
GATTGCTAATTAGACTCACAAACTACTGAGCTGCTGATGGCCAGAGCATTAATCATCCTTCTACCAAGCTCGGCAATATTGCCTTGAAAGAAATTCGAAAAGTATATCTAGCCCCCCTCTCACAAGAAAAAGCATTTAATATGAAAAAAAAACTAATCTCTCATTTTCGCCATAGAATTTAAAATTATAGGAAGAATTATAAGTTCACATTTTCATAAAACATCAAGTGAAAATATATTCAAAAAATTAGTAAACATCAAAAGCTAACAAAATTTACTATTACTCAAGCAAACAAAAATTTCACGCAAAAAAGTTTTTTTTTTTTTAAGAAAATGTTTTTTTTTAATAAATGTTTTATAAAGTATGCAAAAGTTTTCTTAATAATGCTATAACTTGTTAAGTGCAAAAAAAAATTAGCCATATAAAAAATTAATATACTGTGTCATAAATAATTAATATTAATTGTAATTAAAAGCATGTAAGACTTCAACTCTAATTTTAGCATACATATATTTTAATGTGGGTACTTTAAAAGCCTTTTAAAGCCCTTAATCAAGAATAATTTTACCATCTCTACTTGATTCTTAAAAAGTGCTATCACCTAAGTTCTTTTAAAAGCAATTCTTATCATTTCATCCGTAAAGATAAGTGAACGAACCATGCTAACGTCCTTTAGAAGCCCCACAAATGGTTGAGCATCATAATATTTCAACGTGAAAATTTAAGTTTCTTAAAAGCTTTTGTAATAAACAGCTGAGTTTGACCAACTATTGTGGTATTAGCAAAGGGAAATTGTAATATTGCATATAGTTTCCTCCTGGCATTATAACGCGTTTTTATAACTACGAAATAAAAACTTTATATATTTTTAAGAGATCCTGAACGCTAGTTATCGTTTTATTCCATAAATTTATCGAATACTTCTAGTTCTTTTTAAGCCTAAACGAAATAAATTTTCCTCTAACTCAGTAGATATATTTTTCACAATTTGTAATTTTAAATATAATGAATCAACGCTTCTTGAGTATTTACTTTTTTTTAGCATAACTTTAGAAAATCAATTTGAAAATTCGAGACATTTCATAGGAGTAGAAAAATTCAGGTTTGATTCAACATCTTGGGGTCCCCCCCCCCTTATTGACTGAAACTATATCGTGTAACAATATTATTAAAATTCCTAAATACACAATAAATAAAAAATGACTTGCAATTTTGCTTTGGATTGAAAAAAAATTCGGGAACTAAAAATGTTTAGACGAATAATTTCAATTAAATTACATCTCGGAGCTCTAGGTACATACCTCACAAGCATTACAGAAAACTAACTAGCCACAATTACTTTTATAGAAATTCGAAAAAATTCGAATCGATTATACAATACTAAAAAAGGGAAATTTCGATTAAAATTTTACGATTCGTGTTTTTAGCAACTCTGTAAAATTTTAAACTTTACATCTTCTTAATATCAAGTTTTTAATTAAATTTTATTTGAACTATAATTAATGGAAATTCGTAGTTAATAAAACGTCACACACAATTAAGATGGAATATCTAATATCGGAACTATTTAGTAAACAGCAATAGTTCTTATATAAAATTAGTTAAGAATACAATTTCAGTGGATCTGTCATTTTAATGTTAATAAGTGAAAAACTCTATAATACACGGCACATAATTTTCCACACGACTAACATTTAATAATAGTGAATAATCAACTAATAATGAAATAAATTAATTTCTTGAATAACTTTAACTATAAAACATAATTCGAGATATTTTCCTAATTGGATGTTTTTAATAAGATAATTTTTTTTTTTACTTTATAAACTTTCATTGTTAATTTTCAATCATATTTTAATGTTTACTCAGGTTATAAAAATTCAATTTTATCCACAAATGCATTTCTCATCATTTTTATCAAACGATTAAAATAAAGATTCAAGAAATCTATGAGAAGTGAACTCAAATCAGTTGGTAAAAACCTTTGGATTCATGTCTTACATCGTATAATTAAAACCACATTGACGTCAAGTAATTAAATTCAATCAAAGATAAGATTTTTTTCTCAATAAATCATCGTACATTAATGAAAGCAACAAAGGTTTATAGTGACGGAGGTGCAATCTTCTGCCTTTGGAATGTAGCTATAGAAAATCTGTTACGGTTACTTCTAAAGCCCAAGAAGACAAAGGAGCGAAACAGAGAACAATCCGTCTCCTTGAGTAATTGAACTTGACCTCAAAGAAAACGGGAGGCTCGACACAAGCATTCCCTCTTTTTTGCTCACAAATATTAACCTATTTCTAAAAACGTCGCAACCCTTTTCCGTCGGTGAAAGTGGGTTATTACAATTAGCGTAGAGCGTCTAGTCTAGTCGCAAGGCAACATCGATGATCTAACCGCTGCACTACTAATCCTTACTTATCTTATTTACTCCTTCAAATGGTAAACCAAATGTTTTACTAACAACTACATTATCCAACACTTGCTGTAATTGTCAAAAAGATTGTAGCATACAGCGATCGTTAAAAACTTATTCATTACAAGTCCCGTCACAAAGAATTTTTCTTATTTACATTTAAAAATCTGCTACAGTTCATTTACACTAAGCAAATTTCTTTCATAACTATAAGCAATATTAGGAATAGTTTGGTTTTTTTCACTAAACGATTATCTTTTGCATACAAGAACAGATAAGTAGACCAAGAATTTCAGTTTAAAGTGGATTTCGCAACACTATGAACATCCACATACGACGTGGGAATCGAACCTACGAACTGTAAAACTGATTCGTCAGTTCTGTCCATTTAGCTGCCAGCTCGGCTATTAGGGTATACGGAAGAAAACAAATTCTAAAGAATTTTGCGGCAGGTTTGGTTTGTCGCTCAACGGTCATTTTTTGCACACGAGGGCTAATTAGACCAGGATTCCGAACCACTACAAACATCCATGCCGAAGGTGGGATTCGAATCCACTAACTGTTGAATGGAAGGCAAGAGTCAACCAGTCGTCTGCCAGCTCGGGAAGATTTATGGAAGACATGAATACCAACTAGTCATGTTCTGAGATTGAAATGAATGCTGGAAGGCGGAATGAAAATTATAAGAAAAAAGATATTTATATTCTTCAAAGGCCTACTGTGGCTTAGTGATGGGACCACCTTCTTCGGAATGAAAGATCCCAGCTTCAATTCTTGCTACTATTGAACAACAGGAGGTAAATTTTATATTTTCATTTTCTACAGGCACACCTGTCGAGGTGGGCGGTCTTAAATCTCCCCGATTTCTCTTTATGTGACAGCTGAATACGATTCTATAGAATATCAAACAAAATAACACCATGAAAGGAATCTTTCTTCATCCACCTCAAGTTTTCAACTGTTAGACTAATTACGTTGTTTTCCAGAAAATAATCAAGTGTTAAGAAAATCACTTGGAAAAACATCATCAGCTCCTTTGTTTTTAAAGACATTCAGTTTGAAATGCAAAACAGATGAATCAAATATTAATTAGAATAAAAGTAAAATCACTTTTACAATAGAACAAAATTTAAGAAAAAATCAGGAGTTTTAAGAGATTAATTATGATAAAAGAATGGAAATAGAGAAAAGTAAAATTTTAAAATAATTATTTTAAATAATAATTTAAGCAAAATTTCAAACTTAGTAATTAAAAAAGAAGTATTAGATTGAATAATAAAATTTAAACAATGTTTTTATATTTACGTAAATATTATCGAATTCAGTGTTTTAAAAATATGCACTGCATTTAGTGAACATAGATTCTATAATTTTTGGTGTATAATTTATGAAGTGACTATTGATGTCTTTTAAATAGTGTTTCTCTTTAATTTTGTAGAATATACTCAAAATGGAACATAAAAGTACATATTTAAATCAAGCATGATTAATAGTATTTAGTTTTTTTATTGCTTCGTTTTAACGAAAACATACTTATTCATATTTTAAATAAAAATATGGCAGAAAACGGAAAGCTTATTAACTATATAGACAAGTTTCCTACTGTTTATAAATATTAGAATGCAACAAATCCACACGCTATGGCTGAATTTAAGCACTTATTTTGCATGCAAAACTCTTTGCTTGAGATTATAAGAGATACCTTTTATACTATATTTTGTTATTTCTTTTGATTTAAAAAGGAAAAACTGTTTTACTATCAAAGTTCTAATAAAACCACAAATAAAAAAATAAAAATAAAAATTACACTTTAATCACGCACTGTTTACAGCAGAGTAAATTATTATACTCCATAAAAAATTAATATAATTTGCAAAACTGTATAATACCAAGTGATTACAGAAAGCGAACTTAATCAGGTAAATAATTGTTACACTACAAATTACTAACACACCTTTGAGAACATTTGCACACGAATAAAATATGTCCAGCATATTCACACATGATACGAAAACTAACCCATTCTCAACAAAACATTAGAATTATGAGAATAAATCAGATAATCTAAAAATGTCGCGTAGGAATTACGCTTTTCTTTTTTTCAAAGGTATCTTTCACGGATTAAGAATACAAAAAAGAAAAACTGCCAAGGGAGAAGAAAAAAAAATCGCATCATTATGGTTGTGGCCACGGGCAAAGTCTTAAAGAGCAAGCTGGAAGACATTTTTTCCTGGTTCAGTGACCTGGAACAGCGTCTCTGTGGCTGAACTATGTCATCCGACAACAAGGCAAGCATTTCCGAAACTACAACATGCTAGGTAAAATGTCCGCATTCTAGAAATCACAGTTCAACATGTTGTTTTGAGTTTGGAGAAGCACATAGGCTAGATTCAGCGTGACATTTACAATTCTCTTCGATTCAAAATATCTTAGTAAAAATAAATGTAAGAAAATATTACCCAGCAAAATATTAAGCGCTTGAAAGCTTGCATGTTTAATGATTTAAAATGGCAAATTGTAAATAAAAACACTAAGTTAATAAATAAAAAGTTCAAAGCAAATTTTATTTAATAAACTACTGCGAAATTCGTATCAAATTTGTAATGAAAAACGACAAATAATTATTAATTATTAGTAAAAATTATTAGTAATATAAAATGTGAAATTGCATATTTAATTGTGAATAGTATTTTGTAGAAGAGGAAAATTATCTCCATTTTAATGAAAGATTCAGTGCCATAAAATTTATAAATCAATTAAGAAATGTAATTTACAATAGCATAATTATTAAAATTGAAATTTATTTCTTTACTAAATTTTCCTGCAAGGATTTTTTTATAATGAAAGATCCTTTCGTAATATATTTTACATGTCTTATTAAAAATCTAACACCTGATGTAAGGAAGATTTATACTCTGTAAACATTGACGTAAAACCAAAATAACTTTGGAATCAGAAACATTTCAAATATTTGAAGAGCTTAAAGGAAGAAAACTAAAGTATTACTGGAAAAAATAAAAAGCAACATATGTAGTTGACCAAGCAAAGAAATTTGACTGCGAAAAAAGATAAAGTAAGAGAAACCGCAAGCTGAAATAGCTGGAAGAGCCAGTGGGTTTTTATAAAGATTTCCCGTTGATAAATCTATCAAAGTTGTTCCAGAAAGGTGCTGTTTTTCTTCGTCTACATACAAAAAACATCCCATCTCTCTTATAAAAGTAAAGAAAAATCTATTCTTGAGATTAAGATCATCCGAATCTATATTTGAAGCATTATTGAAAGGATAATAACTATGAGTTTTGCTTCGTTCGTTTCCCATGGGAAATCATTGGGGAGAGATCGATTTAAATTTTCTTCCGAGTTGATTACAGATTGAAGAATTAGCATGCAACGTATTGATTTTACCCGAAGAAAATAGAATTTAATCGAAACTTTCTTCTTTTAATAATATATCGGAGCTCTTTCTCGTAGAGGCATTTTTAGATAGTGATAGTTCAATGGTTCATCTGCATAGCAATTAAATGGAAGAGATCACGCGCTGTTTTTCAAAAGTAATTGCTTTGCAATAATATTTAAAGTTAAGTTTTTAAAAGATTAGAATAACTTAAAATAGTTTTTTGCATGAGTTAAAAGAAAGTATAGAACAATCTAATTTTAAGAAATCAGGTATACTGTAATTCAAATACCTGACATAAGAAATTTTTATAGAAAAATTAGGCAAAGAAAAAACTATTCAATAGTTAGTATATAAGAGTTATATAGTTCTTTATTTGAAAAACAGAAATAGAAGATACTAAATATAGTTTTCCTCATTAAATCCTTTTACTGTTCAAAAATAAACTTTATTCTAAGCGAAACACTATTCAATTTCATATTGATTTTTTATTATTTTAAGTTGAACTGTACTAAATTGAAATTCAGTTTTGCTTATAGGGTTGATACAATGTTGACCTTTAAAACATTAAAAATGTTCACCTTAAAAGATTAAATTTCAAAAAGAGAAACCTTTTGCAATCGAATTAATTTGATAAACTTTTAGCGGTAGAAAATTTTTAATTATGTATTCAAATTTCTTTCTTTCTAATTAATACAGATTATTATAATTAAATACCAACATAATTACACTTCTTTGTCAATTTTTCTTTTGGGTGGACTATTTGGGAATTGCCGCCTCAAAGATCCACCCACTTCATTGATCACTATTAAATACATTTGAATTTTTTTTTCTCTTAATTCCAACTGTACAATTTACGATAACGAAAAATTAAATCAACTATTAATTCAAATTCAATTTGAATAATTCGTAACATAAAATCTATTACAACTAAAGACTTCTTGAACTTTCATTTAACGGATTATATGAATTTATCTTGGAAAACACATAAAATTAAATTTTACTGCAATAGTAACTAATAACGTATTGAACTAATACTAAGGTAACAAAATTTAGCACCTACATAAACGCTCACATATTTATCAAATTTTGGAGGTTATTTTTTCTTCTAATATAAAGCATTATCAAATTAAAATAAACTTAATCAAGCCACTTTAAATTTGATAGACTAACATGCAAGAAATGTCGTCAATGCATACAAGACTGATAATTTTGTCCCTTTATAGATTTTTGTAATCAATTAAAAAAAATTAAGTTTATGTATCTTATTTGCCTACATGTGAATTGAATAGCTTTTGCTTATGTGCTCCCCGTGAAATTAATCCTAAAATGAAACAATGACAAATTAGCTGTTCAACAATTCTTATTTTTTTCATACAAAATGTTATTTTCAGATACATCAATGGATTTTATGAGAAGCAAATACAAAAACAAGCATTGAAATTTTTAGCCAAAAAACAAACAAGCGTTAAAATATAGCATTTTAATACCTTTTAATTCAGTTTACGGAGAAAAATATAAAACATCAATTAAGTATCTGAGAAATTACAGATTATTAGCAAAAGTATTACCAAAATTAAAATGGAAGTAGTTTTTATCAAATTGTTATTAGGACCAAAAAACACTACAAAATAGAAAAATTTAAGAGGTAGACAGCAGCAACTCTTCAATATAACACAGAATCGAATTTTGATTTAATATAAATCTTCTCAAGATTTTTCATTTCATTTGCAATTGTGTGGTTGAGTACTAAAATACTAAACATTTATGAGAATTTTTTAATTATCAACATGCATAACTAAAAACATAAATCATGGCTCTTAATTTGACAATATTAACAAGGAAATTAAATTGTTTTGAAGATTTTTTTTAAAAAAAAAAGACTAAAACGCTTTATATTTCCTAGTGGAAAAAAGTGAATGTTTATTTTAACATTATTCCACTCCAATGAGTTAAGAAACATAATTTACAGAGATTAAAAACATTTCCTGACACATAAGAAAATAATTATTATTCTAGTTTCCTCTACCAAATTTTTTGTAGAAAAAAAAATTGTAGCTATGAATTATAATGAAATATTTGAGTCACTCTGTTAAGGATAAAACTAGTGGAAGAATTTACACGATAAGCAGGTGTGACAGCTTGAATTTCAGAAGCAAACATTGCAATTTTGTAATACGAACGTCACTTGTAATCTGAAAAGTAAACTTCTAACACAGTCTGTTTGGTATGTTAGTTTAAGAGATATTTATAAACAAGGGTTAATTAGATTAAAACCTACACAAGAGATACTGAAGCTCTGCATACGAAATCCAACCCATGAAGGTTAAAGCGCTGCTCATTCAGCTACCAGGGATGACAAGATTTTAAAGCAAATTCGAAGGATGCACAGGGCAAAAATTCTTGGAAATCCCACCCCAATGTCTCACAATGATTCGCAAATGAAATCAATGCTTCAAAAGTATACCATGCTTTCTTAAGTTTTGTATTATCCAATACATTATTTTAAAAAAATAGCAATGCAAATTACTTTTCCATAAATTGTAATTTTTTACTTTAACAATGGAAAATGACATATATTTTACAGAAAAAAATAAATACAATTTAAATAAAATAAGCTGTCTTGGGATGTAAGGTTCGTTGGAAAGAAATAGAAACACTCAGCCGAAAATGAAATAAAATTATATAAGTTTGCCAGTATCCCGAATACCTACCTAACACAAGTGCTTCAAAGTATTCCCTAAAAAAAATTGCAATGACTTTTTATAACCTTTAAATAATATAAATTTTGATATAAGGAAAAATTTAAATGATAAAAAATTTATTTATCGAATGTTGTTTTAAACTATGTTAGTTATAGAGAGAGCAAAGGAAATACGTTCGAACTCGTATTTTCCATTGATCTATTGAATGTCATTCAGTAATTTTTAAAGATTTAGTTTAGCGATATATGGTTTATATAAACAACGTTTAGTTCATTAGTCACTTCAAAGGTTACTTTTTCCACACGATGACTAATAATATCGGGACCTACAGCTTAAGGATTCCAAACCACTACGAGGCTCCATGGCCGAGGTGGAATTCGAACCCACTAACTGTTGAACTGATGACCAGAACTATTCAACTGCCAAGTGTCTATATATATATATATATATATATATATATATATATATATATATATATATATATATATATATATAGATCACACACAAGAAACATGCTGCTAAGAACATTATTTAAAAGCAAATTTCGAACCAATCCTAAGATTCAATTCCAAAATGGAAATGCAAACCAAACTGTTAAATTTTAGACTAAAAGCATATACCACTCTCAGCCTCAAGATTGAAATTAAAACAGAAAAATATATATATAATTAACATGCGAAATCAGTTGTACCAAAATTCACTTCTTAATTGAACAATGAAATAAAAGAATTGACAAGTTCTATAAATTATATAATAATCTGTTTCAGTTTAACGGATAACTTTATACACTTTGATTTGGGCTTAAAGATTTCGAAAAAATTTTACCTATAACATTAAGCTTCAGATAAAAGTTTAGAAAAAAATTTATATATATAAGAAATGGATGACATCAACATTTCTTCAGTAATGAAAAACTGACTTTTCAAAATGAGAAAATACGAGGGATTAAAATGCCACTAAGTCGTGCAAAGGCGAAATCTGTGCTCCCCTTCCAATCAAGTCCACAAAAGTGCAGACCCCCTAGAAGTTTTCAGGAAGAGGCACTGACTAGAGTAGGTCCAACCAGCTGGCTTTATCAATGACCTCTTTTTGTGACAAGAGGTGAAAATTCTGCACAAAAGTTCCGCACAGAATACAAGGTCGCTTCATTCAGAAATCGCACAAAGATATGGAAAAGATTCTAACGCAATAGAGGCTTTTCGGCGGATGACGAGTGCACAATAGAAGAGGCAAGAATTGAAATGCTTTCGCTAACATTCTATATTCAAATTTTGGTTTGGGTTATAATTTAATATCAAATTAAATTCTTTCATAAAATATATTCAAATGTAAAAATAGAATCAATCTAACACAAAAGACATTAAAAATGATTTCTGTATACTTCTAAGCACCCAAATGTGCATTGTTAAAAAGTTTGGCACTTTAACTGACAGCCAAGCCAAATAGGAAATTGTAATTAACGTTAATTTGAGGATTAGATATAAAAAATTAAATTTCTTCAATGACATCCAAACATTATTAAGACTCACATTGTATGAAAAATAATTTTAAAATTTCATGTAAAAAATCTGTCAAAAATGATAAAACCCTATTTTTTGTAACAAAATATATTAAACCATATTACTGGAACAGGCTAGTATTAATATAATTTGAACATTGATTTGAGCACAGACTTCAAATTAACATTAATTTTCTTGAAATATAGAGAACAGAACAAATGGAAAATTTAACAAATGGAAATGTCATACGGCTGTGTTCATAACATATACGGCAGTTTTACTTTCTAAAAGGATTTTTCATAAATAAATGGCTATATTCATGGGTCAAGACAATGCAGAAATATCTATCCTGGCAGAGGTGAATACTGAAAACAAATGCAATATCCGTGACCCATTATTCAACGATTCTAGCAATAAATCGAGAAGTGAATATATTTGACATCGAATACACTGAGAATACAGTTAGCAGACGAAAGTTACAGTAAAGTTAACATTCATGAAGTTATATTGCCTTTTGCAAGGTTGTTGCTGAACCAAGATGTTTCCCTGGGCCTGGCATTGAGTTTGGGCTCTACCAGTTTGTTGGAAACAGCTAGGAAGACTTCGTGATTACGAAGCAGGTGTCAAGCAGAAGAACCCCAATATTCGACCTATCATCCCCGTGGTATTTCACTTGGAGGACATTGCGATCACGACATAGTTAACGTACCCAGCCATCTTTGGTGAATACGACGGATCTTCATTCAAGTCAAGATTCGAACTCACTACCGTCTAATAAACAGATCGACACCCTAATCAACCAGGTCGCCTAGGCCTCTTAAATAGGTAAAATTCAGATTGGGAATAATTCAACAAATGAGCAATTTATAATTATGAAAGCACTTTTGTACTTTAGAAAGGTCCTAACATCAAGCATATAAGAATGTAGCATTTTCTAATAATATCAATTTCATTTTGCCAGAACTAATCTTACGTAATGGTCCTTAATCATGTGTTACAATGAAGAAAACTCTGAAAACTCCTAAGCACGCATCCCAATAAATGAGTTCTGGTTTTCTGCATGCACATCTTTAGCTCTTCAAGAGTGTTTGGAACTGAACCCGAAATTTTCCACTTTAAAGAGAAAAGTCCTACTAAAAGTCAAATAAGTACTGAGAAGCATAATATAGGTCAAATTGAAACTATTTTTATGTGAAACCAGTTGTCTGTAATGCAATGATTGTGGGCCACAAAGTAATTTTTTTGTATAATTTGTGAGATTTCTTTAAATATGATAAAAAAATTCTCAGCTTCATAAATGTTTGATATAGGTTCGTCGCTTTTTAATAGTAGAACCAGAGTCTACCAATTGAAAATAAATGGTCTGCATTTGATTCTAGCTTGGTGATTTTTGATCCATGAGAGTGTTTGCACTTTTCACCTGCATGTCTGTGTTTGTCAGGGGATACCTGGATTTTTCCCAGGTTCTCCTTTACAACACATAGTTCACGATGGAAAATCTTCTCGGTAGACATAAAAGCTATGTCATCTTTTCATGTGTTATCACAATTCGGTACACTTTGTTTAAGATTTCGCATGTACTACACCAAAATGTTCAAAAAGTTGCTCATTAAGAATAATTAATGAATCTCCCAATTTTGTTTTAAGTCTACTCACAGGAAATAATTTAACAACTTTTGTGCAAAATGAAGAGGAACTGAATTTTAATGAATTAATACTCTTTATAATTCTAAGTCGATTAATTACTTAATCTAGAAATTAAACACGAAAATTATCGGTATAAGGAAGTATTATTTATAATTATAAGTTATTAAAATAATTTATTCTAAACATGTTATAGTCATGTTGCTTTAACTGCATAAGTATTATGAGTGCATAAATTGACACCTTATGCAACCCATTAATGTCATTTATAAATTGGTAAGATTTACTTAATATTTATTACATTCATCTTTGCAAATATAATCTTTTCAGCTTAAATCTTTGGATAAGTTAATTTCAACTTTATGAAATTTAAAACAAAGGGATAAAAAGCAAACTTCACAAAATGTTTATAAAATTTTCTTTCAATAAACCCAAATATGTATCTATGGAAAAGATGTATGATAGAATGTAAGAAAAGTTCAACAATATCAAAAAGTAGCTCAAAAAAGCCCAATTACATAAGAATGATGCGGAAGCTAACTAAAAACAAACTTTTCTTGGAAACATAAAAAAGGAAAAATAAAACGCGAAAAAAATAACTTAATAGATCAGTGTGGATTACAGTTTTTTCCTTTTCCAAGCCATAAGTAAACTTTAAAATTGTATTCAGAAAAGATCACGAATTTTAGTGAAATCATCTTTAGATCTATAATCTTTTCTCAAAACGAAAATGTTCTTTTCTTAAATGGTTGAAAAGCCATCAACTTTTAAGACTCAGAGAAGACATAAATGTTATTTATGATAAATAAGCTTATAAAAAGAAAATATGTAATGCTTGTGTGTTGTCATATTAATGTAAGTGGAATCTTGTGTGATGGGATATTATATAGCTGACTCGTAATTATTTCGTGATTGTTTAAATTTAATCGCTCAGGCATAAAATATTAGTTGATAAAATAAATAAAAACGAGAGAGAGATCAATATTTCCAATCAAGTATTTAACTTCGGTGAAATTTTATAGATTTTTATTTTTCTGTGAATTATATATAAGTTAAAAAATAGCTTCATATAATAAGTTACATAATTTAATAATTATTTTTTCTAATTTTCATAGAAAGCACAGAATTAAGATATGGCCTACTTAAGAATCCACTGTTAATGCCTCGTTGGAAAAATAAAAGATTAGCTTCAAATTACGCGTGTATTTTCTTAAAATTGTATCAATAGAATATGAAATAAGTTTCAATAAAAATGTAATAAAGGAGTGCATTCGAACATATAAATTGATGTGAATTGATTTAAAATGCCTTAAATGAGAAACTTTCAAACAATAGTCACATTATTAAATATCAATACTTTTTCTTTAGACGATAATGGAAAAAAAATCGACTATTTTAGGCAACAAAAAATATTACCCCCCAAACATGAGTCACACTCTTTCAGATTTACTTTACTTACGATATCAAGTTTGCGCAAATTAAGATTTAAAAGGAATTTCATTCTATTTTTTTATTGACTTGAATTTACATTCCTGTGGTCAAATTTATCAGCGATATGATATGGCTAGAGAAAATTCATTAAATTAATTGAAAGACTGACGAATTATAAGACTGTCTATTTTTTGTAAGAACAATTCAACTTTCTCACCGTGTGGTAGGAAATCGCGTATACGCATGGAACACATAGGATTAAAAATTTTATCAACGTTAATTTAATGAAGATAAATATCCAATATAATGAGCTGAAATACAAGTAACAAACATTAATTCTAATATAAACGACTTAAAAGCAACGGATTGCATATCCAAAATATGTTAAGGACACTTAAAGGAAAATAACACAAACAAACTGATTAAGAGAGTTGAAAGCGCGAAATATCCTGTGCCGTGTACTTAAAAATAGTTTAAATTTTTCATGACTCTTGGTAAATTTGATCTTAATAAACCATACGACTTAAAATAGTATTGGTAGAGTCTTAGAAAGGATATGTAAATTATATTTCTCTAAGAGACAACAAAAAGAGGTTTTCATTTGTACTTGCATCAGATGGTCATTTGCATTTTCGAAATTGTTAAGCGCTGCCGTATGAATGGTTTTTCCTTTGAAATACAAAATTATTCTATTGCAACTGTGCTAGTGCATGATATATATCCACTTTATAATGCAAATTCACCTTGAAAGTAGCTTCAATTAGTATTATTCATGTGGCGGAGTGACCTTGATGTTTTTCTCACCACAACTCGATAAAAAACGTGTGGACAGTGGATGTTCGCAAGGTCTATGAACATGGTTAAAAATATCATTTAATATTGATTTTGTTTGGTATAATTAGTTGCTCTACGGTCCCTTTTTGACCATATGGGCTGATTCAACCAGAACCTACAGTTGAAAAAGAATTCAAAACCAATACAAACATCTACGCTCGAAAAGGTACTCGAACTAATGATACGTGGCCAGAACCATTCAGCTGTCAGTTGGGAGAGTGAAAGAAACACTGAAACTGTCTCATGCGTACTAGTGCCTGGGAAATTAATATCAAACTCTGTCATTAACTTGAAAGATACTTCTACACAGCTGTGCCGAATGTATGTCGATTCAATTTAAGAATGCATTATTTGTAAAAATGGTTCATTTATGTATCATTAAAAAAAATGTATGATTTTTATAACAGAGGCACTTATTTTTAGTGGCTTTATTTATTTTTTTTAAAAAGGTGCTTTCTTTTTAAAATATTTTTCTAGCATAAAATATACCTTATGCGTTAAGAACTTAGGGATGTATTATATTCAAGAAAGGCAATTTATATATTTTCAATTTTATATTTCACATGAATAAATGCCATAACTTATAATGCACAACAAAAGAATTTTTTTTGAAAAGTATTAAATACAAAAAAAAAAAGAAATGAACTCGTAGATAGAAATAATTTTAGTATTTTCTACATTCAATAATGTTATAGCAGGCAAAACAGTAAAAATAATTTTAAATCCTTCCGTTACATAAAAAAATGTTTCATGCAATTCTTTCAGAATGAAATACATTGATGTTCCTACAATCCAAATTTTTTTTATATAATTTTTCCTTTTAAGCTTTAGTACTTTGCAATAAGATTTTAATGTGTGTGTGTGTTATAACTTACAGTAATTAGTAATAGTTTACATAAAGTATTCCCACATGTATTATCTGTATTACAGTATATGAGTAGTTACAAATATTAAATATTTCAGCAAGTATTTTTAAGGCTTGTAAAATATTCCTTTCATTTAAGAGTAGGCTTGAATTTAAGAGTAAAGTATGTAAAATCAAGCATTGTATACTCCACACAAATCATTTAAACTTTATATCACCTAATTGCACAAAAATTCAAATCCTCTAAGTTTACCAAAGTGGTAAAAATATTTGAAATACTCTAATTCCTTGTGGCGCATTTAAAATCGAAAAATCTAGATCGCGAAGCTATTACCGTGCTCTCAAAATATTATTTTAACGAATTTATTTATTGTTTCAAAATGAATTATTTTGGTGTTTCCAATGCATCGAGATTACTTCACCGCAAAGATAAAATCTTATAAACAGCAAATGAAACAATTTGCAGGTGTTATAGCAAGACAATAAATTTGTATTACATAAATGCGGGCTGATTATACAATGCTACTCGTACATATTCACTTATATATTGAATGCACTCTTGAAAGGTAGGTATGCTGCATAGATTTATAAAAATCATTTGCAAGAATTTGAAGCAGATATCAAATATAAACATAATTTTTGTCTGAGTTCAAAAGATTTCGGAATTATATTCATTGTAGAAAACTAATATCTGAATAACACCATGGTAAATAGCTTTGGAAGAGAATAAAAATTCAAAATAAGGAAAGATTTTATATTTCAATTTAATTTCGCTTTATATTACATTTTAATTTAATTTCACAGAGTTAGCTTAGCATGATAAGAGTTTTAAATTTTGGTTATTTTTGCCTCTCTATTTATATATTAAATCTACTATAATGGACTAAAGTATACTATAATATTGAATGATTTTAATATTAATGATATTTTCAGACATTTAAAAAGTATTACAACTCATTAAATTTTTTGTAGTTAAATAAAAATGGTGAAAAAAGAAACATGGTATCGTTAATTATGAAAAACATTGCACGAGTGCTATTTTCATTAATAATTAAAATATGCAAAACTATTGAACATAAGCAACAACAGGTTTTTGACATTCTTTCCACGTTTGTAAATGTTGATAGACAGGAAAGTGTAGCAGAAATTCTTCGAACACCAAATATTCGAAACATTTTAACATGCACACCACGCAAAAAAATAATAACTTCAGAATCATGATTCAGTTTCATAACTAGAGAATTTTAAGCAGTTTTTTTTAATGTTCTATCACATCGAGAATCAGACTTTTATCACCAGTATAGTTGGCTCACAAGTGACGGAGTCTCAGTTGAGAGGAATTTCGTAAGGGATTGATCACAGAAGAAAATAGTAAAACAATCCACTGAAAAAATAGAACTCGGAAGTGGATAAATTACATTCTATTTAAATGTAAATTTCTTTATATGTTTTCTATCCTATTTTATCAAACTTATGCTTGACTATTCATGCGTCTTCATACTGAGAGCCCTTATATATATATATATATATATATATATATATATATATATATATATATATATATATATATATATATATATATATATATATATATATAAACGTTGAAAATATACATTTTATCCAAATTTTTTCAACATACCAAATTCTGGATTATTTTGCCTTTTAAGCATTCCGAGATATCGACTAATGTATTCTTGAGATATCCCCCAAAACCTGTTTTTCCTTTTTCACTATTTATATATAAAAAGTTCTATTTAGCAATTAATTCACTCTTCAATAAGGATCTCAGTAGAGTTTAGTTTAATCCCTTACTTCTGCTTGAAAAATCACGTTGCAAAGCGGGCAAAAAGATAAGTGGATTTATAAATATTAAGAATGAAATCCAAGTATACAAAAACAAAGCTCGATGTTAAAGATTTGTCTTAAAAGGTTTGGTTTGTCGCTCAACGGTCATTTTTTGCACACGAAGACTGATTATGGATCGGTACCTATAGTTTAACATGGATTCAGAACCACTACAAACATCTATGCCCTAATTTTGAAGCATGAAACAAGACTAACAAGCAATATGCTATTTTATTTCAAATTTTCTCATGTAGAGTCATCACATAATTCGATACTTCTGACAATTTATTGACGTTGCAAAATGCGTTTTATAAAATACTTCAAACGAATAATCCCAGCTCCTCTAAAATAAACTCATTTTAATCAGTTGAATTTTTTCTGCTCATTTTAATCGGACTCAATTTTTTAACACAAAAGGTGGTTTTGATTTAAAGTCAATCATTTTAAATGTTTGTTTGGTTGGTTGAAATCTGAAGACCTGGAAATTATTTTATCTCTTAGCTAAATTATGTTTGCCAATATTTGCTACCTTATAACAGTGCTTTTCATTAAAAAAAATTCAAGTTTTACTATCATAGCTGATTTTTTTAAACTGATTCATAGTTAAGCGTATTTTCAGTACATCATGGCACTAGATGTCATCTGTTCAGAAGTAATTAAGTTTTGTACACCGTTCAAAAAACTTTATTACAAAGAACAAATATGTTTAATGATTATAATAATAAGTCTATTAGATTTATAAGTTCTATTTTTCATATTTGTCACAGAAAACTATTCACTTAACTTATTATGAAGCAGAAAATTTTTAGGATACTTCTCAAAAATTCGAAACAAAGGTAATATTCTTTAAAAGTTTGACCACCCTTTTCTAAGAATATCGTCATTGTTTGTAAACATGAAAAGTCTAAAATGGAAAATATAAAAAATTACCTATTCAAAACTTAATTACAAGCATATTTATATATAAATTGTGCTCAAATGATAAACTTGTGTATTTTCTTCATTCATTGAAATTTAAAACGCAGAACTTTGCACAAAAAATATTCTAGTTTATAATTTTCTCAGACAAAGGATGTTTGTAAATGAATAGGTAAAAAACGACATTTAAATTTTTAATTAACAATAAATACACTATTTTATAAAAATGAAACAATTATCTCCCCATTACAGGTACTTTTGACATGAAGGAAATGTGCTTACTTTTAAAATTTATTTAATGATCATGGTCAAACGAGGCTTCCATAATCCAAATTTACCAGTCTAGGCCATTAGTCGTCTCAGACGGAAGAAAGTTGATCCAACTGCAAGTGATCAGCTGACCCTCGAGGTCAGACCAACTTATGCAAGAACAAGCTTACCTTTTGAAATGCAAGACACCATTTTCCCGTTAAACCGCAAAGTTGCCTACAGATAAAGCTGGATCAAGTAATGCTCAATTTCTCAAGAGCGTTTAATCCTATCTAGAAATTATATAAGACTTCATTTTGAAAAAGAGCCCTCAAAACACGAAAACTTGTTTGAGTAGATTACACATACTTTATCGTTTTAAAAACTTCTAGCAGGTATTACACAATCTGGAATTAAAAAAATAAAAGAATTAAATCCAAAAAATTGATTTTCAACCAATTTTACAGCTTCCAATATATTTCCTAATCACAAGCTATTTTCTAAGAGATTCATCAAGATATAAATTGGAGCGGAAGAGATATCGCCTTCGATATTGGTCAATGTTAAGCGGTATGAGATAAATATTGCTTAGTTGCTTTTTACCTTTAAAATAGTACGTTCTCGGGAGATTTCTGGATTTCTACCCTTGTGACACGAAACATGGGACTCAAGATCAGTTCACTTTCCCGGAAGTCTCTGTCCCGGAAGTCAAAATATTTTAACACTTATTCAAATATTTCTGGTAAACTTGTTTTAAATATATTTTGTGTTATAACTCAATTTATCTTTTTAGATTTAACATAATTGGAATAATTATTCATTTACTCAGATCCCCTTATATTAAAATACTGCTATTAAAACTTTTTCCTATAGGCAAATTTGTTGCCATACATTTCCTCATACAATTGTAAATTGGGTGTGATTTGTCACTATGCTCACTTTGTGCACACAAAAATTAATTTAACCGGAACTTAACTGTAAAATAATATTTATAAAGTGTTGTACATCTAAATAAAGTACATAATTCTCGATCACTTAAAGCTTATAAAAGGATAAATTGATGTATTGGACCACGCTAATAAAACCAGTTTCCTTTAAATATACTGACACAACAAAAAAAATACTACAAGCTCTGAATACTGACAATCAGTCACAGCAATTTTGCGATAAAACTAAAATGCAGCAGATAAATAAAAAGTTAAAATATAATTAGATTATCTTTGTTCAACCATATCTAGCAATGTCTCTAAAATATTAATTCCAGAAGTATTTAAAAACTATGCGGTTTAATTAATTACGTTGATCTTTTTTCATATCTTGAAAATAATCTATACATTATCTTATTATTTGAAAGTTCATCTATTTGGTAACATATAGAATCAATTTGCATTACATTTGCATTTACAGTGAAAATCGAATTACAGTCAATAATTAAATATATTAAACGTAAGTCAATTATTTTTAACATGATTACATAAAACACTGAACAAATTAGGAAAATGAAGCAGGCTAAAGAAATTAAGTTAAACCTTTCAAATTTAATTGAACAATAACATCCAAATGCTCAACTCAAAATTATATCGCAGATAAGTGTGTGTGTAGGGCTTAGTAGAAATTCAAATTATACTCTTAACGGGAAATTTTAACTTCCATATGAACGACTTCCTTATGTCACTAGCATTTCGTGTAGAATCCAGCTAATATAATAGGAAAAGTTGAAGCTGACTTTGACAGTTGTATTGCCAGCTGTGCAGATAATCTGTTAGTGACAGCGCGCGTGCGTTGCGGAACAAAAGTCTTTTCACAGCGAATGAACTTGACAAACATTCAGGAGCTCAATTTCCCAACAAAATTCATTTCTGGTGAAGCTTAAAAACCACAAATTAAACGAAAGCAAAATAAAATGCCTTTCCCTTCTCTTAAGAAATACTTTCAATTTTAAATTTAGTATGACATTTATTGAGTTTAAATAGCCAGTCATTTATAGCCGAAATTTAATTAAAGAATCTTCTCTTAATTTATTTAAAATACAAAAAAAGTTTTATTAAGTTATTGAAACAAACAGTTCATCATTAAGAATGACTACTCAGTAGAATTTTCCTATAACCATGCATCCTAACAGTGAATTTCTTTATAATAAAACTTAAAAATTTCTTAATGACACTGAAAACTGTCATTTTGTTTAAAAATTATCAGAAATTTCATTTTAATTTTTTAAAACTCAGCTTCTACTTAATCAATTCGCTTTAACATGTTTACTCTCCAGCTAATATCACTGGTCTATATATCATAACAAATGTGAGCTTATTATTATTTTTTAAAAAAAAAACAGCACAACTCTCTATCAATATTAAATTAAATTAAAACTTTTCAAGTAACGACATTTTCCTAAAATAGTTTCATAATTTTTATTTCCACCAAGATTTAAAAAAAAGAATCACGACAAACCATAACGTTTTTAATAGATAATGATTCATAAATTTCTTTTTAAAAATTTTCCATAACTTTTTTCCTATTAATAATTTAAGGCGAAATGGCTCTAATGCAACAGGTGTTCTGTTAATTATTTCTACTACTGCGTTACACCGTTGCTAAGCCTGTCGAAGAGGATGCATGAAGTAAGACCTTTCTACTGCTAGCTAAGTCCTCAAATTTTATTTTAATCGTTGCATTTAAGAGACTACAGAAGACAGTTTTAAACATCCCACATATCTGGCAGATTTAAAGTCCTATTTGTAATTTTTAAGGACAACAAACTTTCGGATTCTAACACTCTAAACAAACAAAACAATAACCGTTATGTGCTACAGATGACCTAACATAATCCTGACCACTCAGTTTGTACCTTTTTGTGATAAATTATTTAATCTGAAGTTCTAATCGATTCTTAGAAATTAATTCTTTAATATTTCCATTGCAATTTTAAATGATTATATCGAGTATAATAATGCTCCAATTTTAATAAACCTCTTAACTTAGCTCTTCCTGGGGAAGTTTCTCTATCCTGGAATTGTGATAAGTCGGATATTAATTTGAACTTACGTTTCCGTTTAAACAAGAGATAGCAGGAAATTTGTGACATTTCTATTTTAAGATTACAGTTTTGTTTTCAATCTATTCGTAACACATTATATCCACGCGCACTTCAACTTTTATATAATAAAGGATTTCAGGTATCTATAATTGTTTTCAATTGGATGTATTTTGTATGACTGCTATTGATTTTTCACAATAAAAACAAAGGATTCATCAACAAAAATTATCCAAGTTTGTGCTAAGCAAAATTAATTATTTACATTAACAGAGATGTGAAACAATTCATGACGAGGAACAAATAGTTGTAATATTTGATCAATTAAACGCAATCAACTAATAATACTTGCAATTTATTCCTCATAAAGTAATTTGTATCTGAAATCAATATTTTTTTAAAAAATTGTGTATTGTAAATTGTAGTGTATTTGTAATGATAAAAATAACCAAGCCTATTTTTGCAATTGATACTTTTAAAAAATATCCGATATTTTCCTTATAATTTTAAACAAGATTATTTCCATGTATTTTTAACTTTAATTTATTGGCAAGAGCGCTAAGGGAGTTTTTCCAAATGATGAAAAAGTAGCCCATAAAGCGGAATGGAGTCATCCAATTTTCTTTCAAGTGTCCGACAAATCGGTTCCAAACATCTGAGAACCAAAAAACCACTGAAGCTAACGTAAATGATGAATTCGTTTCTAGCAGGACAATAGAAAGAGCTACACTGGGTTCCGTTCCCTCGGCTGGACGACGACCTAACAATTGCTTGGTCTGAGAGATAAGTCTCTTTGTAGTCACCGCATCTAGAATTACAGAACTTACTTTGTGGCATTAGTGTAAATTAAATCGACGCACCTTTCTAAAGCAAACAGTTACAAAGTGCGGTCTCTAAAACCTAGAATTTTAGACTCCGGCTAACACAGACAATTCTGCAAAACAAACTTGTGAAAAATTATCAAATTATGAAATCACTAAATACTTGCTTTTCAGTATAACCGATTTGCGTTTGTTTGCCATATTTGAATAAATTGAATGAAAATATTAAGACAGGTAAAGTATTTTGTACTTGCGTTATACACAATTCTAAGTCATTGGTGACTTTTTCTGCAATTAATTGTTCTAATCTAAAATTTTAATCACTAATATCAATGGTATAGAAATATATAAATATGAATTTTCTTTTAACTATTATAACTCCTAATCGTTGCAATTTCAATCTGGAATAACGTATACAATAAACAACAGCTTGAAGATAAACAGTTTTCCCTAATGATCAAACGATGATAATTCTTTTTAACATTAATATATGACAATTATGTAAATTAAGAAAAGTCTCAAGAAAAAAATTCGTTTCAATTCTATACTCTAAGGAATTTTCTATAAATTTAGGTTTGTTTAAAATGGCAGGAAGATCTGTCATATATATATATATATATATATATATATATATATATATATATATATATATATATATATATATATATATATATATATATGTACACAACTGGCCATTAAAATTGCTACACCAAGAAGGAATGCAAATAACAGAACGATATTTATTGGACACTTACATTATAGTGGAAAAAACAAGTGATTAGATTTACAGGAAATTAGGATGTATAGATCTTGAGAAATCAGTACCCAGAGCAGCCACCTCTGGCTGCAATAACAGCATTTATCCGCCTAGGCATGGAGTCAAACAGAGATTGTATGGCATGTACGGGGATCTCAGTCCATGCAGCTTCAACACTATGCCACAGCTCATCGACAGTAGTGGATGGTGAGTGATGGCGTGCCAATCCCTCGGCAACCATTGACCACGCGTTCTCAATTGGTGACAGATCAGGAGAACGTGCCGGCCAGGTTAACAGTCGAACCTGTTCTGTATCAAGGAAATTCAGAACAGTACGGGCAACATGCGGTAGTGCATTATCCTGTTGAAACAAAACATTAGGGAGGCCTCGAAGATAGGGCAGAGCCACGGGCATTAACACATCGGAAATGTAACGGTCGCTGTTCAATGTGCCGGTAATGCGAACAAGAGGTGATCGAGACGTGTATCCAATGGCACCCCATACCATCACTCAAGCAGATGGGCCAGTATGGCGATGTCCAATGCAAGCTGGCAATGCGCGTTCTCCATGATGCCTCCAAACACGGATGCGGCCATCATGGTCCTGTATACAGAACCGAGATTCATCTGTAAAGATGACGTGATGCCATTCCCGCGTCCAGGTTCGTCGCTGATCACACCATTGAAGGCGCTCCTGTCTGTGACGCAGGGTCAATGGTAGCCGAAGCCATGGTCGCCGTGCAGACAATCCATGCTGCTGCAAACGTCGTCGAACTGTTCGAGCAGAAACTTGTTGCCTTGCAAATGACTACATTTCTCGACTCAGGGTTCGTGACGTGGCTGTACGATCCCTTGTGACCATGCGGATAAGATGTCTGTCTTCCCTGCTGTTAGTGATGGAGGGTCGCTGAGATCCTGCATGACGTTCCGTATGATTGTCCTGAACCCATTGATTCCATATTCTGCTAACAGTCATGGGGTCTCGACCGACGCGAGCAGCAATATTGCGGTACGATAAACCGCAATCCCGGTAGGCTATAATCATTCCTCGATCAAAGTCAGACACGTGATGATAGGCATTTCTTCTTCTTACACGAGGCATTACAACAACTTTCTTTGCCGAAAACAACGTTGAAACGGAAAGTGAGTATGAGAAAACTGCTGTCAAATCTCTGGTTTTATACACATTGTAGATGTCGCTACTGTCACCTGCTTTGAATGAATGCGCTGAAAATCTAATCATTTGCATATCACAGCAAGTTCTACCTGTCATGCAAATTTTACGTGTGGTGTGCCGCTTTCTTGGTGTAGCAACTTTAATGGCCAGTAGTGTGTGTGTGTATATATATATATATGTATATATATATATATATAATGGCAGGAGGTTTGTCATATATATATTATATATATATATATATATATATATATATATATATATATATATATATATATATATATATATATATATATATATATATATATATATATATATATATATATATATATATATATATTATATATATATATATATATATATATATATATATATATATATATATATATATATATATATATATATATATATATATATATATATATATATATATATTATATATATATATATATATATATATATATATATATATATATATATATATTATATATATATATATATATATATATATATATATATATATATATATATATATATATATATATATATATATATATATATATATATATATATATATATATATATATATATATATATATTGAATTATGAATTTGTAAAATAAGAGAGTTTCATTTTATAAACAGGATACTTGGAAATGGTGTTAAGTTCACATATCAAAGCATTAAGGAAAAAAAACCATAAATTTGTATAAATACATCATAATAACTAAAACGTTTATCTATCTTTTACGTATGTATTTTTATCTGTTTCAAGAAATTGACAAGTTAGAAAAAAAATAAATCCTCATATGCATGGTGTTAGAACATTTCTAAACATACAAACGAGCATCTATATAATTATAAATTTCTCATTTCTGTGTTGAATTATTCCCAAACTGAATTTCTCCTATTTGTGGGGTGGTCTGGTTGATTAGGGGTTTGGTTTATTTGTTTGTCGCTCAACGGTCATTTTTTGCACACGAGGGCTAATTAGACCGGGACCTACGGTGGTCGATTAGGGGGTCGTTCTTATTATCAGAATGTAGTGAGTTCGAATCCCAATTTAACCTAAAATCCGTCTTATTCTCTAAAGGCGGCAGGAGTACATTAAATTGGCCGTAGTCGAAATTTCCTCTAAATGAAATAATACTTCTGGAGGTGGCAGGTCAAATAGTGGGATTTTGATTTGTCGCTCAACAGTCATTTTTTTGCACATTAGAACAAACTAGACCGGGACCTATGGTTTAATATGGATTCCGAAACACTACATACATCCAAGCTCAAGGTGGGATTCGAACCCACGAACTGTTTAACATAAGGCAAACGCGCAAACCATTCTGCTATTGATTCGGCCAAGTATTACGGGTCTTCTCCGAAGCACTTGTTTTTAAATTACGAAGAATCCAGCTGGTTATCATCAATACACCATCATATGAGTACAGTTTACAAACATTAAATAATGAATATCCCAATTTTCCATAAATGTTTATAGGGTAAAACAATTTTTTAAGCACACAAATAAACATTCAAAAAATTTGTCATACGTATCTTAAATCTATTGCTCCCAAAACCATTATCTGCAAGTTCTTTTACTGGCGACGTGAAATGTGTTTCTAAAATGCAGTCAGAACAAATTTGATATTACTAAGCAATCTCAGTTACGTAATCCTCACAATTCTAAATTATAATTCCATCATTTTTAAAGAATGAATATTCATTTTATACTTCAACGTAAGAGAGTTCTTTAAATAGTTTCCTTTCTAACCTCATTATACTTCGATATTGGAAGTAGATAAAGCAGTTACATTCAAAACGCACGAATATTCTCAAAAATTGTCTCATCATCTATTGAAGAAATTACGCAAATCATAATACACATACGCAGTTACAGTAATCCAAGAGCTTTCCAAGATTCAAGGATGATTGCAAATCAAGATTACTTACGCGAATCTAACTGTACATAAAAGACAAGGAAAATATGCATACAAATAAAATAACATTAACATAATTTCCTTTTCGTTCCGTACATGTAGAGCCACTTTTTCCCCGATAACACTTTCAGCGATTTATGAATATTTAAAAAACCATATGGAACTGATAAGTTAGTAAATGCAATATATATATATGCATGCACAATGTAACAGTATATGTCTGTCTTATTAGCATATTATACAAGTTTTAAAGAAATATTTTTATTGTATACACTCTACGAAAACACAATGCATTCTTCTTTCTTATATGAAATAAATATAATAATTGAATGGATAATGCAACTTAAACAGCATTGGCAAAATTGAATGAAAAAGTTTATTAATTGCGAACTCATGCTCATTCATTTTACGTCATTGATGACTATCAATGCATAAAATAACAATGACAGCGACTAAGATTTTCTTCAACTGCATCCTATCGCCCCAGAAAAGCAGAGAGGACAGGAAATTAAACAGAAGGATAACTAGAAAAGTTCCATTAAATTTCCTCCGGCAGAGTAACATTGCAGTTAAACGATTTCCACAATCAAATGAAATTAATGCGGCCAGTAAAAGCTTCTCTCCATTTTGCTGGGAAACGTCGGTTGCAGCGGAAATAAGATAGCTCTGAAAAAGACAGACACAAAGCAGAAAAAGTAAATCCAGCGGCGCGACAACATGGTGCTGGGTTTCGCTACACTCGAACGCTTGGCGGTTCAGCAAAATAATTAGAATAGTTTCCTTACGCCGTTTTTTTTTTTTTTTTAGGATACAAAACAAAATGTTCCAATTCATGAATGAGGTAGATACAGATAGTAAAATTACTTAGACATTTCAAGATATTAAAATATTAA
This sequence comes from Latrodectus hesperus, assembly GCA_037975125.1. Classification (NCBI taxonomy): domain Eukaryota; kingdom Metazoa; phylum Arthropoda; class Arachnida; order Araneae; family Theridiidae; genus Latrodectus; species Latrodectus hesperus. The sequence continues at coordinate 87,634,683 of CM075854.1, read as the reverse complement.
AAATAATTTACATGAAATTACTCTCAAATACATAACGCAAAAATTGAATTTACTTTGAGTTACTTTTTTTTTCTATAACATATACAACAATGCGTTATCATAGGAATATTTACCATTGCATTATTTTATTCAAACATGTTTATTCGAATGATTAAAAGTAAACATTAAATATTGTATTATCACAGGGGTATTTATAATTATTTATTCAAACGTATTTATAGAAACAATAAACGTTTGTAGCACAACGGTCCTTTATTGTGAAGGTTAGACCAAGACCTACAGTTTAAAGTGAATTTCCAACGGATACAAACATCTAAACCTAAAATGGGAATCGAACCCACGAGCTGTTGAACCAAAAGCGCAATAATAAAAGTAAACATAAAATGTCTTATTAAACATTTTTCTCTCAAAAAACTAGCTTAACAAAGCAAACTTCCATACAAGACTGTATAGGAAAGATAATTTACAATGAAACTTTCATTATATCTTTTCCCCTTTTGTTTGTCATTTAAATTTCTAAATACCAGAGATTCGCTATCTTAACTCTTTTATAAAGAATACAAATATAACAGCTCAAATACGTAAACAAGTTACACAGAGCAAACAGTGCTAGTGAATCAAAGAAATTTCATCAGATATTAAAAAGATAATTTGGTAGAGTTGTAAAAGACAAGTGTAAAGTGGAACATAAATACAGAGGTATTTTCATGTCAAACTTGTCCATCAAATAAAAGGAAGGAATATTTCCCACAAGTTTAGACAGGGTGGTTCGGGTAAAAATAAAAGTATAAATGCAAATGACAAGCGACCTTCAAAGTACCAGGATAACCTGCTGACGTTTGTGTGGAGCCAAATTTTTAATCAAGTTTGTTCTAACCTTAAGAACCAGTTATAAGTTCAGGTATTTTTTTTTCATGCTCAAAAAGGGGAAAAATAAAAAAAAAGTCTTCTACATCAGGAGATAAGGAACAGTAGTTTATCGGGGAAGCACGGGTAAGTGCTCCTGCAGGTCTGCACGAACTGTTATCACCACGTAACAGGCTATTATTATTAGCCGGATTCGACGAAGCTTAAGGTTGACATGATCATACATTTGCCACAACGTCTGAACGATAAGACTCGTATTCTATCACAGAAGCATTAAAAACTCTTTATTTTCACAAGGAAGTTATCAGCCTATACATTAGGTAAAAATCATTTCATGAAAACATTGCAGTGATTCGTTGCATTAATCCTTCAATGATAGGAAATTTAAAAGCACGGATATTTTCCACGACGTTTATTAAGGAAGCGAGACCATTCAGAATTTCAATTCATGTGCTACATTAAAAAATGGGTAAAGGTACCAATAATATTCTCATTTCTCCTAATATAAAAAATATATCAGAGCAAATCTAGTATAATAGTTGACGTCTAATGTCAATGGTTTTTATTGGATACACTTAGATTTTCTTCATTAAAAAATGAATTATAAGTAAATTATATCCAGCTCTATATTCTAAAGTTTAAAATTATTGCGTGATCAATCCTTTCCAACAGAATTCTAGACTGTTCGAGTTGTTTTTTTTTTTTTTTTTTTTTTTATCGCCAAATGAGGGCAAATTCACTGTGCGAATTGACTGGGGAGGGAAAATGACACCTGCAGAAAGAGACATTCGCTGATTACGAGAAACCGCCGTCCACAAAGGGTGTGGGGGGGATGCAATGGTTACTTCAAGGACATGAATGTGAGAAGGCCTGACCTCAAAAATGGGAATTCAAAGATTACCTGAAGGGAACCCTGAGGCTTGTTGCAAAGTACGTATCTTATTACTGTGTCCTTAGAATTTCAAAGCATAACTGGACCTTGCCGTAAACAATGAAGTCAGCAAAGGTATGGAACTTTCCTTTGTAATTAGGAAATAAAAAAGCGTGCAATAGGTTAATGTATCTATAAATCAAGTTTCCTCTCGATCTGATTAAAAAGTGAGATTGGAAAGTCAGGATTTAAGCGGATTGAAGACATGTTCAAATAGATCTATGTTATAAAATAATTCAATTTTAGATTATACAAATGGAAACAGTAAAACTTAAAAAAAATTTAGCTTTTACTTTTTATTTTATTCATTTATTATTATTTTTTATTTATTTATTTTTTTGAGAGGAGGGAGATTGGTTTAGTATGTCACTCTACGGTTTTTTTTTTTTTTCTGCACACACGAGGGTTAATTAGATACAACCCTACTGCTTATTATGGATTCCAAACAGCTTCAGTCCCTCAAATCCTAAATGGAAATGAAACACGAATAAGGGGGAATGAGAATACAAACTTCTATTTTTTACAAAATTAAGAAAAGCAAGAAATGGATTTTTGTATGAAAATCATGCGTTATAGGAGCAAATTTTTACTAAAAAAAATTATCTCGGAAATCTATAGCAAAAAATAAGGTACTTAAAAGAGCATTAATATATTATGATTTCTACATCAACAAATTTGCTTAAACATCACAAAATTAAATTAGATTTTATTAAAACATTTAACGTAAATATATATATATATATAAATGATTATTTAAATATATTTTTTTTAATTTACAAAGAAATACCAAAATATACATATTACTTAATACTATAATATCTATTTCTTCTAAAAAGTAAATTACATTTCTATGATGAAATATATTCAAAAAGAAAAAGATTCACCGAAATAAATAATTTCATATAAATTTGACAAAAAAAAATCAGTTTTCTCTTTCTCCCAAAAAGTATTTACTTCATCTATGTTATTAAAAAATGGGTTTATTATGATATAAACGTTTAAATTGAAATGTTTTTGTAAACACATTTTTTTAGATTTTTTTAATTCCTCTCTCAAATAACAGTTTATAAACATTTTCCTATTTATAATTTTCACTATTCCAAAAACATCTAGATGAATATCATTTTAATTTTTAAAATTATTTGGAAATAAAATTCTTGCTGACATTAACGTATCAGTTTCTCGTGTTATATCGAATAAACTTCGACAAATCGAACAAACTTCGGTGTTTTCAAAGCTCCACTATGATAAAACGATTATAGTTACAAACAATGTTCATGGGAACAATCTTTTCCCACGGGTTTGAAGAATTTTTTCTGTACTTAAGAAAAATGATGCTTTCAGGGTAAAAGACTCCAATCCATGTGATAGCTTGAATTATTTTATTTCAAGCTTTTTATAGTTTCTGTTTTAATTCTAGGGAAAAATATATGTTGAATAGAAATGTTTCTGGTGGTTATTAAATAGACGCGCGCGTTAAAAACATCGTTGCCAAGCGATAGAACTGCAGTGTGGATTATCCTAGGTTCAATTCTAGACATTGTTCAGCAACGTGAGATGTTTTCGCATGCACGTGTGTCAATTTTTGTAATGATTTAGTTATCACTCTATGAACCCTCACGATGCCCGTATGTCGAGGTTGTTATTTTACTCTTTTGAGAAACGTCAATGTGGCTCACTGTGTACAAAATATTCTCCAGGAAAAAAAAGTTATACGAAAAGAATGTAGAAAAATAAACACCTTTACTAGGCTATCTACTACCTGGTGTCAAACATAGCTCTTACGAAATAACGACGTGACCATCGAACACAAACTGATGAATTGGAAAGCCAGAGCGCCAATCATTCAATTAGCTGCTCAACAACTTCCGTTGAGAAAGAGCCACAGTTAAATGTTACAATTAAATAGACTTGTGCGACTGAACACTCTGATCTACTTTATATAAAATATTACGCAGAACTTTCCATCCAATAAAACTTATATCAAAATATATTTAACGTAGAAATATTTTCGTATTAAACAAAAATAAATAAGATTTCCCATTTACAGTCGAATTTGAAATGCTGATTCATTTAAAACTCAACATTTGAACGCAGAGGAAATGTATTTTCAACGATTCTTCGAAAGTAAATAAAAAATATCTTGCACCATATGGCGTGAAGCAGCGCATGTCTATGTTTGATTGACATGTGCGCAAATTCCGTGAGATAATTGCTCAGTAGACGGGTATTGACTAAAAATGGAGATGCGACGATAACAATTTTTAAAAAATGTTCACGATAATCTCTTTGAGAGGCTTTTGTTTATCAAGTCTCCTTGACTTTTTTTTTTTTTTTTTTTTTTTTCCCCTTTCCGATAACTGCAGCTGTAGTTCATCAGAAGCGATAATACACGTGTCTCCACTCAAAAAAGGAGTTGAGAGTTCGAATTATCGCATTCAGGCCCGAAAACGGATTCAAAATTAACGTCACCGCAGCTTTCTCCATACAGGTGTCTTGTTTTTATAAAGAGAGCAAAATATCCGCTAAAATCACTGGTTTTAAAACCTTCGACAGCCAAGCAATTTACCATGATTAGCTACATAAAATCCAGAGAGATGACTTCAGAAACTGACGTACCGAGCAGAAGGGGGAAAATGAAGTTCTAGAAATAGAACTTATTTTGTGATGGATACACTTCTGCCACGGATTGTGTTTACAGAAGGAAGTTCAACGGAATATTTTTCGAGCTAATAGAGAAAACATTTTGCTATCTTTTTCTTGATTAAGTATTGTTCTAAGCTCTCGTTTATCTCTAATTTCAGTGAAATGTTTTTCACAACTGCACAAAAAAAGGAAAGATAAAAAGCGACTCAAAGTGTTTTAATCTGAATTATCACTGAATCCCATAACTGAAGAAAAGGATTTTTACTTAATACAAGTGTCACAAACTAAAAAATTAAAAAAGAGAAAAACAGCACCAAAAACTACACGTAAAGTGTTCGTATGCAATTGATTATTAATTTCTATCACGAAATAGGTTATGATAGGTCTTGTCCTTGTTTTTAAAAACATATTTTAAATTAAATTAAAAAAATACTACAAAAACATTCTTATTTCATAAGGACCGAACTTACCATTTAATATTTACTGTGATCCAAACTTCCATCATATGTGAACTATGGAATATCACTCAAGAATTGAATCTATGAACTAATGAATCTTGTTTATAAAGATAATTCTTTTTTAAATTTAACTACTAAAGTTAAATTATTTTCTTGAACTCAAGCCTTACGTCGGTATGGCTGACATAGTAACCTATATAATTTAATAGTTAAATTTATTTTTTTTATACCACCACCAATAATTTTGATTCTAATCCCAATTAAAGAGGTGTTAGCTGAAATTTTGGAAGGTCTAAGTTGGGCCTAAGTTGGGCAGCCTGCATAAGAAGTCATGAGGTCAAAACTTTGGGGGCACCAATAGTTAGGTAAGACTTCCATTTATTGCATAAATAATCTGAGTAAAAAGTTATTAGAGTACTCATTTTATAATGCATTCGGATCGAATATACAAATAAATAGAGCAACATTTACAGTTCTCTATGAATAGTAACCCCCAAAAATAAATTAGAGTACTTAATATTAAGATTTGAAGAAATTTAAAAATGAGCGATTAGGACGAAATTATTTTCAGAATACCCGAAAGAAAAACAAATTCCAGTCATATAAAACTGGGTAAATTTCTTATACGAGAAAAAGAAAATCCAATAGCAACATTTTCGATTTTTAATTATTTTAAAAAATGTATCATTCATTATCAAAAATGGACTTTTTAACGTGGCAAAAGCTTTTAATCGAAATTGAAACTATCTTTTTGAAACTGGAAAGGAAATTTCAAAAAGGACAAAACGAAAAAGAGTTTAGAAAATCTAAAAGTACTTTTTTAGATTTCTTTGATTCCGTTATAAAATGAAGTGTTTATAGATATGTTAAAAATTTCATGAATTAACAATAAATGTTTAAAAAAAAACACTTGCACAAACATTTCTATACAAGTAAAAAAAATAAATAAATGCAATTTATAAAATTCTACAACATAGTATAATAAAAAGACATGAAGGAAATTTATTTCTACTTTTTTCTTGAGTAAGCAATTTTAGTTTTGTACACAAAGCAGTTCTGAGAATTTTGTGATGGGCGCCGTGAAAACGTTTTACAGTCAGCAAAGTACATTCCCTTATTTATGACCGGAAAACCAGCGCATTTCTAAATATGCCTTTGGCAAATGCACAGATTAAAATTAGAGGTGTCATTTATCTTCTAGTGCTAATAAGCTTTTTTTGATTTTGCACACGACAAATCAGTAGACCACAAATTTGTAGTGGTTTACAGTTTAAAGAAGACTAAATCAATGCAAATATGAATTTAGGATGTGGGAGTCGAACCTATAAACTGAAGGCTAGAGCGCTAACCACTCCATTACCTACTCAATCTGGCTCAGAAAAAACGATATTAAACAGTAAAGCTATATTCATAGTAATATAATCAAAAAGTTTGTAGGTAACAGTGTTACATATTACTGGAATTTATCTATGTTTCAATTTAAAAATATGTTATTCACTGGACCACAATGGGGCCGAAAGATAAAAACTAATTCCATTTTTATAATTTCAAATCTTTTCCTCAATTAAAATAATCTAAATATTAACGAAAGCAAAGGAAAACACTGACGTCACTCTTTGTATTCAAAATATACTTAGTAACAGAAAAACAAGTATAAAACTCCTTTCTCTCGCGAGAAATGACATACTTCAACATACGAAAATAGAATTAATAATAAAACTTGACAACTAAAAAATTTAGCTTGAAGAAATATAAATCAGAATTCTAACTCATTTCGGATAAATTTCAAAAAAAGTCAATAAGTTTTTTTTTTATTAGTCACAAAGGAAATAAAACGAAAAGAATTTATAAGCCACATACAAGAATCTTATTTTTTAACGCGCGAGTCACTTTTCTCAGTATTATTTAATCTATTTCTAAAATAAGTCAACCTTTAAAAACAAAGCTGTTTCCCAAATAATCAAGGGCCCATGTCATGGAGAATTTGACACATGCCGACCAACAAATATAGGTCAGGTCATAACAGTAAGATTTCGGCAAAAATTCTTCCCGAGCAACTGCTGATAACTTAACTACTTAGACTATATTCCCCGAATATAAGTCTCCACCTAATCTATTAACTATTGTTGAATGAGATGATATATTAACAAAAGAGAAGGTGGTTAGACAAGAGAAGCAAGTGAAACTTGTAGTGAATCGTGACGGTGAGCGGGTGAAAATGGAGAGAGGCCCCCTTTTGCCCTAGAAAGAAACAGGTAGAAAGAAACTTCCGCGAGACAAACGGGCGGTCGAGGTCAAGCTTTCCATGAAAAGCATTTCAAGCTTCACCAATTTCTTGATGTGTTCGTGAAACACAACGGCACTAGAAACTTTACCTAAATCAAAATTTTTTGTTTGGCTTTATACTTGAGTATATTTCATCCTGTATTATTTTCGATAAAGTAAATGTCGACGAAAATTAAGAGAATACATTAACAATACCTTAGTCAAATTTTACTGATCTCGAAGACTTTGCCCAATTCACAAGCTCGTAAATTTTATATCTCACGTTCCTATACACACGAAAATGGCTGGATAGATTGAAACTATCTGTAACTCTCTAAACACAAGAGCGTTTCCGTCTCAAAAAGACATTTTCTTTTTTAAAATTGCGTATCTGCAATAGATAATTTAAAAAAATTTAATTAAATTGTTTACGGTGGCAATGAACCTCACATATCTCCTACATTACTAGGAATTCAATTTCAACAAAAGACCAGTCTTACATAGAAACTTTGTTTTCTCTTATGAAAATGAAAGGTCAGAATCTGTTTCTTTCACAAGATCAATTAAGTCATTTTTTGTCCTTCATAAATTGAGTCAATTATGAGAAATGTAATTAAACTTTACATTCTATTCAGTGCCTTGAAAAATATTAAAATATTTACACGCATCAATATTTTCTTTTGATATACTTATTCCAAACAATTTTAATCTTTTAAAATTGTTAATAATGGTGTTACAGATGTTAATGAAGTTAAATCCTTTTATGATGGTGAAAATATACAATTAAAGTCAAAGAATTTGAAATTTGACGAACATTAAGTTTTTGATTTTATGAAATATTATTTGATTTCGTTTATTAAAACCTTCTAAATACAAAATGCTACTTTAAATTCAACAAACAAAATGTAAATAAATTCAAGATAATAAACAAAACAATGTTAGGTTATTAAACTAATCACCTAAAAATTAAAATAACTCTTAGAAGAATTCACAAATTGAAATTACTCTTTAATGTGGAAATTTTTAAATCCCGAAATTGTATTATATTATCGTAACATCTTTGAAAATAATTTCGTGCATATCGCGAGTAAATAATGCTGATGAAATGACAAACGACAATTCCTGAAACAGCAACAAGGCAGCTGCAGATGCGACTTAAGGTCTTTAAACTTTCGTCATGTCAGACTACATGTAATTTCATACTTTTTTTTAATTTACATTTATAAGCTCCTTTTCAATAAAGAAATTTATGCAATGGAATATATTTTAAGAAAAAGGTTACGAATGGAACTTTCATATTCAAAATGTGAGAACCATTCAGTTGATTGCACAAGTTTATGATGCAAATTATTCTGTATGCCGCGTCTTGTATGATAGTGTTTCACAGAATTCGGGAATTTTTTTTTAATTACTTCAGTTTGACGAGCTTTTTCCACTTATCTATGAACTTCTTGTGTCACTCTTCCCAATAGACACTAGACTTCCAAGGAATATTAAAATAGGAAAATTTGACATCTTGGAAATAGAAATTTTTTTTAAATGCATACAATTAGGTAGAATAAAAACACGAATTACGAAATTCATAGGTATTTACATAACAAAAGACTACATTTAAATATATAGTAATTTATTTCGAGCAATAGAATAAATTTTTCATGGTAAATCAATTCACTATGGTAAAGATTTTTCACGAGAACTGCAAGCCTCGATGAGGAGTACAACTAACTAAATTTTCCTGTTAAAGTGTCTAGCTTTTAATTCTGGAAATACTTCGTATAAAACGTACAAAAACGTGACAAATTCTAAAAATTACTTCTGAGATCCTTAAAAAAAAGGAAGGGGGAATCATGCATACATTCTAATGAAAAGAAATTGTTAACGTAAAAAACAACGACTATTCTGAGAAAGAAATGAATTAAAAGAAATCAAGAGACATTTTGCGCTGTCAAATACTTGTTTCTGAGCACGAAAACAGTTTGAAATATAAATTAAGAAACCCGGAAAACTTCCTATGCACCCAAGCGGATAGATTCGTCAGAAGAAAGAAATGTGCCATCCTCCCTCCCGTTGTTTACCGATGGCGGGATTCAGTTCACCAACCTTTCACGCCGAAGCATGTGCTTCCAACTACTTACTTCGCGGGGTGAACAAGCACTGGCTGCAAAGAAATTGTCCAGGACTGAAAGGCAATATTTATGGAATGCCATAAAGAACTCTTGTACCTTGGATAAACTGATTACGGCATATGGTTTAAAGCCATGAATAAAAAAAATATTAACGCTAAGAGTTAAAGGAAAAGGTATACTAATTGTGAGAAAATCATTCAGGTATAATTTTCCTATTTCTTCAAAAAATATATATAACTACATTTACATTTTCCTCGCATACATAATATTAACACTCTAAAACAATACTTAGACAGTTTATGATAATAAGGATAATATTCACCATTTACCTAATGAGATGTTCCTAAATGTACTGTTGAAATAAGCGAATCATTATGGTAATCATAAAATAAAAATAAATTATGAAATTGTCATAAATGTGCTCAGTGTCTTTTATATAATAGATTAGATATAGGGTGGTTCAGTTTGTCATTCTTGGGTACATTTTTCACATCAGCGCTAATTCTAAAGATACAACAGCTTAAAGCAATACCGCTGATACGGGAATCAAACGCTTGCTTTATTGAATTAAAGATCAATAGTCATGATAGCTTTAACTGGGCACTAGTCATGACTGAGCAAAACCAATCTTCGAGCATTCGAAATAGTGTGGTTAAAGTCAAAAGGTAAAATTATATATAGGGCCCTGCAAAAGGACCTGTATTTGATTAGGACGCTGTGGAAGTAGCGGAAATATGCGGTAAAGGGGTTATTGATCGATGGCAGTATACGTGGCATTTTCAGAGGCGCAATGGAGTAGCATGGTGAGTATTGTGCGTTCGTTGCAGAAAAGTATATTCGTCATGGTTGCTCTGCGATTACAACTCAACAAGCATTTGGCATTTGGTTCGAACTTAGTCGATATTATACTATTCCAGATAGAAACGCAAACTTGAATAATTTTTCTTACTTTAGAACAAGTTCTGCTCTGAAATGAAAATTGCCAAGAATAGCCCGCCAATCCACCGAGAATGCCACGAAGAGCTACGGACAATATTTGTGAAAAGCTTCGTCAATATGTCAACAAACCTTTACCGGAAATTTTTTTTATAATAAATTATTTTAAAACATCATAGAATTGGTTTTTCACACAACTAGAAGTATTTTTTCTGTACCTTACTTTCTAACCGCCTTTTCAATTAAGAGAGGTATTTTTGCTGGACTCAGTATATTTGTGTATATATATCCAGTGAATTGTCGAGCAAATGTAAATGACTTTTTGAAATTATATTTTGAGCATTACTCGTTTTTCATTACAATTCAGCCTATTTAATGAGAAAGAAATTTCATTTCCTGAATATTTTTTAATCTTTACCATATTAAGTAGACACAAATTTAACATTTATTTTTTCAATAAATACTACAGAACTTCAAATACGAAAAGGAGAGAAGTATTTGCCTAGAAAAAATTGTTGCTGATAAAGGAAAACTTTCTATTAATAGTTAATAATTAGACAATATTTTATATAGCACTATAAGGAAGAAATAAATGAAACTCATCAGTTTATAAAATTTGAATGAAAATTTTATAACTTGGAAGCAAACCAAAAATAGATAATTTCGTAAGTGGTTTGCTTTAAGAAATTCGATCTAAGTCGTATAAAAAGTTTTGGTGAATGAACAACAAAAACAAAATATATAAATTTCATTTAGAAAAAATAAAATGCTTTGTATATTTTAATTTACGTAAATATTTTCGAATATGTTGCGAAATTCAATCTAAGTCGTATAGAAAGTTTTGGCGAATGAAAAATAGAAACAAAATATAAATAAAATTTATATAAAAAAAGATAGAATGCTTTGTGTACATTAATTTACGCAAACGTTTTTAAAAAGTAGACCATTTAAATTGGTGGTGAAATAAAACAGTCCAAGTGAATTAAAATTTCGCAATTAAAAACAATCATTAAAAATAAATTCATTTAAAACATTTTAATGCATATTTATTTTTTTATTTACTTTGTAACCTTATAATTATTTGGTCTTGGTTCGTTCTGACGATATTCTCAAACATTTTTAGCATGGAAATCATTCTCATTGATTAATAGAGGAAAAATTCAGAAAAACAAAAAATAAGAAAAATCAATGATAACCTTCATCGTGAATTTAAATTGATGGAAAAAGCGATCAATTTAAAGCCAGAATATATACACACACAGCCGCATAAAAAGTCTTCACTATCTCATAGCACTAATTCCCTTGGAATAAAAATGTTCCTTCATTTTTCCAGGCAGCTGCATTTACACATGATGTACTATTTCAGTAACGTTTTCCTATGACTAAAACTGTTCCTAAATTATACATTTAGATGTTTGAAAAAGTTGCGTCCTTATTAAAATATTCTTGTCGATATGAAACCATTTTCCAAAGTAATTACATTTTTTGAAAGCCACGCACAAGAATCTGGAATATTATGAAAGAAAAGCAAATGCCATTTGATCGTTTTAAATAGATTCTAATTTATTGGACATGTACCTGAATATAATCTAGGTATACCGTGGTTGATTTGACTATTTTCTGGTAAAAATAATATATTAATACAAATATCATTCATAGAATGCATTTTGGTAAAAAATAATTTTATAAAACATTAATTTTTGAATTAGTAAACCACTGTAAGGTAAACTATTTAGTATTACTGTCAAATCTACTTCGTAGCATGTTTGAATCTTTCATCAGCATTGTCATACTATAAAAAAAAATTAAAACATTCAAATTCAGGCATATTCTCTATTGTTTTCTGATCGATATTTGTATATGGCTTTAATTCTGAATGTCTCAAAAACGATTATAAATTTTAAAAAGTAACACGTTACATTTACTTCTTATCTTATAATATATATAGGCCTTAAAAGCGGATGAAGTGCATAACAAGTGACAGAAAAAAAGTAGGTCATCTTACCACTTTTAGTTAAAGCCACTTTTTTCATCACATCTCCTAATGCATTTTATATATGCTTTCATAGAAAAAAAATCCTATTTTAAGTTTTGCAATACGTACCAAAAACACGAACTAACAATACAATATCAATACAATTATTTTTCTCCGGACATCAAATAATCTTAAGCCAGGTCTCTCTAGCTAAAATTACACATCTTCGAATATTCTTTAAGTTGAGCGCTTCTAGAACGAATGATTCGTGGAATTTGGATGCCAAAACCTCCACAAAACAAAAATATTATGCTGTCAATGATAAAATATGTTCCCTGAAGGATAAATATTTTTAACTGAAAAGATCGTGAGAAAATCAAATTTCTTTAGACTATTGAACTTGATTATTTCAAGTATGTTTATCTAAGGCATTACCCTTAATCACCTTTAACATGTTGCAAAAGAGCTGTCTTATCCAAACATTGAAAAGAAATCACAGTACACAACATCGAAATTCAATATAAATTAGGCATCACTTTGAATATTTTTTAACAATTTATGACTTAAAACTCCATTTAATTTACACAAATCTGAAAATATTACTCTAGTTTAAAATAGTTAGGGAATTTATAAATAGATCTGAGAATGCTATGGATGATTGAAATAATTAGGGCATAAATTTACAAATAAATCTGAGGGAATCTTATTCAAGAAAATAATTAGGATTCAATGATTAAAGACTTCGCTTAATTTGCATAGTTGTGCATCAATTTATCAAAACATTTTATCATATATTTATAAGCAGATAATTATTTGTGCTCTGTAATTTTTGTATAATATTGTGGCGTTATAAATTCTTAACGGCAGTTTTACTCACAGAAATTAATGTCCAATTTTCATCATCTACCTGATACTTTTTCTATAAATGAAATGTTATAAATTTTTGTTCGGATAGTCGTACTTAGATAGATTTTATGACGCCACTGCATCGTTAGATTCTATGAATAAATGTCGCCAAGTAGTGAGAATTTGTAAAACAACCCTGCTGAGATTATTATTATTATTTTTTTTTTTGTAAGAGGTAAAAGTAAATCAGATCTTAACTCTGCCCACAAATAAATTTCTTATCAAAAGCTAATAAATCAAACACTCTTATGTTTTATCACATATCGTCTAAAGTTTATATCGGAAACCATTAGTATTTTTTTCAGAGCTTTGTTTATGTTGACTAATATGTAAAATTCTCAACTATAAAGGAAAATTATTACATGTGACGAATAAGATTTTCCAAGCAAATTTTATGTATTTAAAACAAAACGAGATAACTCGACATTTATTGCAGTAAAAGCTTTTTATCTTGATCTGCTGCTAATACTGAATTGAAGATTCAAAAGCATTCTCTAACATGACAATTTAAGGAAATGTATAACCTTAAAATCAAAGAAAATTTACTGAAATTAGGTTAATAAAACTTTAAAAACATTCTTAGTGTGCTTTTTATACAAAGATTTAACTAAAAAGGGGGAAACACACATGTATAGAAAGCAATGGCTAAGATTGAATAAAAAACTACCTTTTATTGCTTACTGACACGCGACACTGAATTATTTATAATTTATGACATTAGTCTCATCTTAGATAATTTTAGGTACATCTAATTTTAGTTGGATCTCTTACCAAAAATATGGAACAAAGTTTGCAAGAATGATCCCAATTTTGTTGCTTAAGAAGTTTTTAAAAATGTGTAACCTATTAATTAAAAAACAATTAGAAATCCTTACCTAAAGCACCCAACTTAAGACATGGACAAAAATCAAGTCTACCGAAGCATTTTTTTTTTTTTTGTACTTAGGACTTTGTATATATTAGTACAAAACAAAAAACTAGACATGAAAATATAATCAGGCTCCAGGAAGAAAATGATATATTTTTTTCCACAATGTTTCATATGCCATCGTTGATCATGGAATTCTTGATAAAAATATAATTTTGGTAGTTTATCCCTTCATGATCTTCTACGACTTACAGTTTTAATTCCAAATTATAACATATCCCAGTCGAAGCGAGAATCTACTCCACAAACTGTTAAACTGAAAATTAGAGCGCCAACTATTCAGCTACCACAACTCCGATAGAAAAATTAACATAAAAAGTTTATATTTTCTGACATTCTTAAAACACACGTAATTACCATGATTCAAAGATTTGTAATTAAAGATTGCCGATATATCATAAACATTGTGATTCAAAAATCTAATACAATTCAGGACCGAGATATCAACAAGCAGGGAGAATTTATTTTACGCTTCCTTTTCCATTTGAAATCAGTGTCACTTCCTTGTCGGGAGCAGCCCCCAAGGAAGAGATTCTGATGCCAAGACAGAAAAATTCTTTCAGAAGCAGCTTTACAAATCCATAGAAAACGGAAGACAGGAAGGCGAGCAAAGCAAGCAAGCAATCAATCCACAAATCCTTGGCATCTTCAGTTCTACTTTTTTTTTCCCCCAGCTAAAAATACTAGTAGGAAAAGTGATTCAGGGGCCTAAAATGTCTGACGAATGAGTGTCTCTTTTACAGTTTTGTTTGAAGAACTCAAACAGAATCTAATAGCAAATCAGTTCTTGTAGATAGAATTCAGTTTCGGAAACAATCGAAAACCTAGGAATCATGCAGAGATAAAACATTGCTTTGAAATAATTAGATTTCCAATATTTAAAGATTCGAATATAACAATGTAGGATAACGAAAATTTCTCTTTATTTACAGGATTTTTATTCTAACATACTTAGGAGAAGAAAATTCTTTAACAGAGGGATACATACCACGTTTATTCCTTACTTGAAAAGCTAATTTATTAAAATTTATATAATTGTTTTGTAACAGTTGAGATTTCCACACAAATACGAAATTTAAAACTATTTTTCTGACCAATTTTTTGGTACTGGACCTTAAGAAAAAAATACTTTTGTAATTTTTTTGGGGGGAATACACTCAGCGTATTATCTTTCAAAAGGTTTTTTCATAAATGAGGCATATTCACATGTCACAAGGGGTGAGAACTCAAATGATTTCTAAGCATTTATCCATAAAGATGTACCCTTAAAAACAGAAATGTAAAGTTATCCCCCTCCACACTGCTAAAAAAAATGCGAGGATTGAACTTGAGAATTTTCATCGAAAAAAAATAATTGTCTTAGTACCAGATTAGGATTAAACGTTAGTTACAAATTTATAAATACATAACCCGTTTCCTAGGTTTCAGAACGGGGTCTTTTGAATGAAAAGCCCCAGGTGCAATTCAGGGCACTTTTGAATAGCCGGATACAGATGGTGTATATTTGTTTTGAAAAGGCGCATCAACGGGGTGCGGGGCTAGAGAAACTGAGGATTTTCTCCTTTGTGACAAGTGAATATACCCCATTTAAGAAATGCTAGAGAAGGCAAAGTGACAAATGTATCGAAAGCCGCAGTTTGGATTCCTAGAATATCGCAATATTGCTTCAGAGAAAGTAGTTTATTAAACTGAGCGCAGTAATGCTCATTAAATCATTTCTTTTGAAAATATTCAACTTGAACAGTAGATAGATACACCAAGCGTAAATGATTATTTTTAAGTATCAATAGAAAAATGCTACTGATTTCAGTTAGTTTGTCACTCAAAGGTCAATTTTTGCCCACAAGGACTAATTAAACAGGGACTTAAAATTTAGAGTGAATTCCGAACTACTACAAACATCCAAGGTGAGATTCGAATCCACGAACTACTGTACCGAAGGTAAGAACGCTAACCAATCGGCTGCCAGATCAGCTCTAATGATTTTAGATCAAGGATAAGTATAAGTATACTTAAATTTTTTAATTATCAGAAAGACTCAAAAATATTTTCAGATTTTTTTTATTTCTTTGACAAAATGTTAATCATAATGTTGTTTAATCAATGAAGATTATTTTCACATACACACCTTTCTTTCAATGCAAATAGATTTTATATTAAAAATTTAAACAGTCTCAAATTGTGTTATGTTCATAAAAATTGAATACTTAAATTGGTGTAAAATTAAAAAAAACTGTTTCAAATATTTTAAATTATTTTATTACAATCTGTTAATCTTCATAATTTATTGAATTTACAAATTAATAAAGATAAGAAAAAGATAAGTAACTCTTTTATAAAATATTAAATAATTCTTTTGTATTTTCAATCTCCTTTTTCTTTATTAATTTGTAATTCAAAACATAAAAAATTCAATTTCATGTTTAAATTGTTGCTTGGATAGATATTACCAGAATTACTCTCTATTAACTGAAATATCTTTTTTCGGTAAAAAGCGTTACCTTAAGGCAAATTTAAATGTTCTTTAAAAATGTTTTTTTATACTCAACTCTAAACTTCCGATCTGTGGACGCGCATAGGTCATTTTGATACTATTCTTTGTGAGAACAATGGAAAAACAAAAATTAAGACTCCAAATGTATTGTAAACTTCATGCACATAATTATTCTTTACACAAATAAACTTTCACCAAAATTGCACTAAGCCCTTACAAGATTATTTCGAATCATTTTATACTCCTAAGAAAATTAACTGGTTTCGTTTGCTCTCGAAGGTTAAAAATGGAGACAAAACAATAAATTTAATTCATTAATTTAGTAATGCATGCGAAAAATTTAATTCAGGGAAGTTAACATTTTAATTAATTTAAGATAGATTGTCCTTGTGTTCCAAGAAGTGGGTGACGAAACATACTTTAATTATACGGGAAAAATACATATTTCTGGAAAATTAAAAATAACAACTCAATATTTAATGATGCAATTTAAAGTTCTGAAGAATGTTCTCACTCCAGAGAATACACGAAATGTAGCCAAAATAAGACGACGAAAGGAGGAGCCTTTATTCAATCCTTTCTGGAAAACCAAGCTTCTCCAACATGCGTAAACAAAAGTAAATTAGTTGCGACTAGACAGTGGACCCAAAATTACAATCTTGCAGCACTCCTAATTAACACGCGAGCAAACATGATAAAAATTAGTTGCAGCGCCAAATGATGAAACACGACTTTAATTGAAACAGATATTACAGGGAACTTTTAGGAAAACACGGATACGAAGAAGCCTTTCAAATTGAAATGAAAAAGAATCCAATTAAGTAGGCTGCACGCAAATTTGGAGTTCCAAAGTGACTCCAGCCAATAAAGGCGTGGAGCTTCTAAGCCAAAGTGCGAGAGAATGGTATCTTTCCGACGGAAATAATTCCAGTACTTAGAAAAGATTATTACATACTGCTGCCCGCAGCATAGTTTCACTGGTTTTTTAAAAATTACGCAATCAATTCTTGTAAGACTTATCACTTAAAGCTCTTTTGATGTGTTAATTGATTTTAATAAGCTTTGCTATTTCTTTTAGTACAATATTTAGAGAAAAGTGAAATATTTTCATGCGCTTGTAACGCAATAATCTTCAAACGATTCACACATCTGGCCAGTGTGAATTGTTTGAAGATTATTGCTTTTTTTATTGGCGATGGCTCAAATTAAGATATGGTGATGACTCGAACATGGTTCAACACTGCAAAATTTCAGCAGTATTTTATGATGTGTTGGCTGTTTGTTATATTTGTTCATTTCACTTCATTTTGTTTATTTAACTCAGTAAGATTACTAACTGCTTTAGAAGCAAATACATGATATTTTACAGTTTGAATAAGATTCTGAATCATTACATTGACGCTTGACTCGGTAATCGAACTTATGAACTGTTGGAATGAACGCTAGAGTGCTAACTATTCAATTGCCAACTTGGGAGAACAAATATTGTAATAGTTCTTTAAAAAAAAACCAACTAGCTGTTCACTTATAATAGGTTAGAAAATAATTTTCTTTAAATTATAGAGGGAGGACATTTAAAAAAATAATAAAATTTACAGCGACAAATACCGAATTAAATTTTTTAGAGCTGTCCATACATAATCCAAAATGAAATGATAAAGCAGTATTAAAAGCTCTCTTGTTAAAGAATAAAACACAAAGCATCTTTCTATATAATATTTCAAAACATACCTCCTACAAAAAATATAAGAAAAACAAAGTATATATAACAAGAATATATACATTATATGCGCCATATTTACGCATCAATCAATTTAAAATAAAATAAGAAAACACTTTTAAGACATCTTTTAATTCCTTTAAATACTTTAAGTATAATCTGATACTTTATACACACACAAAACATCCGGCCAATAATAGCGAAAAAAAAAATTTTGCAGCATCGAATTTTGACATTTCGATTCAAAACTTATCTCCTTTTTATTTTCTTTCATATATCCAAGATTTTCTTTTCCAATTCACGGAAAAGGAAACTCCAAATACAACCTCAAAAGCGATTTAATTTCCCAGGGAACGGAAAGAAAAGGAAACAAGAAAAATAAACGAACTTCAACAATATGTCATTATATATTGAATTCCGAAATCTGTTTCGTACTTTAAACGAAAGATAGGGGAAAACTATGCTTCCTGGGATTTCGAATGTTACTTGAGAAAGAGCTGAGAGAAGGATAGTGCTTATTGTCATTAAAAGTGTTACTATGACAATAGGCTTAAAAATGATCATATAGATAAGACGGATAAACTATTAAAATTAATACGCCACAAATTTTATGCATTTACATTTCTCTTCAATAACTAAAAAATGAAATCATAAATCTGAACTCAAATGTTTTGCTACAGTTTTTTTTTAAACCAAATAATGAATAAACATTTGTCACAATGTATACAAAAAAAGATGGACTTTTCAAAGTTAAAAATAAAAATGCGGTTGTCTCATTTACTTTCAAAAACTTCACTTTAAATCTAACAGGAGATTAACTATCCAACTAGATCGAAAGAAACTTTGTTGGTTAGATTTAATTCTGCAGCTCAACGCTCGCTTTTTGAGCACAAGGGAGGATAATTAATTCTGGAACTTATTTAAACAAGGTTCAAAACCATTACAAACATCCATTTCTGATTTGAGACTTGATTTGTTTGTTTTTGTTTGTTTGTCGCTCAACGGTCATTTTTTGCACACGAGGGCTAATTAGACCGGGACCTACGGTTTAAAGTGGATTCCGAACCACTGCAACATCCATGCCCAATGTGGGATTCGAACCCACGAACTGTTGAACCGAAAGCAAGAGCGCTAACCATTCGGCTGCCAGCTCGGCGATTTAAGACTTGAACCCATGCCTTTGCGAATGCATTTTTTTAAGTACATGTGAGAACCTGCCGTGTATAAAATTGCAGGAGGTATACCTGTAATTTAATAAGTTTGAATATTTCATTGATAAATTATTTAGAGTCTTGTTGCAGATGAAGGATGGTCACTAAACAAAAAGCAAGGGAGTGAGAGTAAAACTAAAAACCTAGCCAACAGTCGCAATAATCTGAAGCATAAAATAAGTGCATTAGTGAACAATTTATATTATCAGCTCAACAAGAGCAATATGTAAATGACCAGAATCTCTAAAATGAAAAAAAAATTTAATTATTTTTAAAAGTCGAAAAGGAGCCACACCCCATTAGAATAAACCTAATCAAACAAGCTAGATAACCTTGACACAGTGAGACATTTTACTTTCGGCCGAAATTTCTCTTTAAGTCAATAGCAAACTTACATCTTAAGTACAATCTTGCAATATTATTTATCAGAAAAGGAGCGCTTTTTGAAATTCTTGTCAAGTAAAATAAAAATTCTAAAATTTAATTACTAATTCAATCTTTTTCCCTTCATAAATTGTGTCATTTATTATCAGTTAAACCCAACATAATTTAATCATCACTATGATTGTGTTAAGAAGTTCATATTTAAAAAAGGATTTGGAGCAAGTGTTCTTTAAGTTACAAAAGAAATTTTTACATAAATTAGTGTAAATTGATAAATATGTGTATATGAAATCATCACGTTAACTAGTATAAAATAAGTACATCACTGTTGCCTGATTTTAAAAGACAGAACTGCAATTGTGCACACATTTAAAGTTATCAAATAATGCACTAAAAACAATTAAATTTGTTTCAAAAGTGCCCAAAAGAAAGTGAGAGAAATATTGAGGTTACAGTGATTTATAAAACAAGTTCTGATAGCAATTAAATTACAGCTTCTCAGTTGTTCAAGACTTACACAAGGTAATTTAGCTAAAAAAAATTGACATTTTAGCGATTTTTTTTTTATTAAATAGGTTCCTTATTTTTAAGTTTCTACCTGTAGGAGAAATTTATGGGGAAAACGATGAAACATCTTTGTCTTGATGTTTCGAAATAGAGATAGATATACGGGGGAAAGCCCGATTTTAAAAGTGGACGTCCTTGGACTACAGCCGCTAGTCGCAACTTGAGCTGAAAGCTGAAAAAAAGGATAATGGTCAATCTTCTGAAGCCCCTTTGGTCATCTTCAAATGATTGTGTTCAGAATTTTTAGTGGTTAATTGCCAAAAGGAACAAAATCCACGATTTGATTTATACCCGAGCATGAAAGAAAAAAGAAATTAAGGCGATCAAGGACAACGTCAGATATTACATTTTTCTTATCGCTTTTCAACGGCTTCTGGAAAGTTTGTAAGAACAAAGGAGATAGAAATATTTCCAGTGTGGTCATTATTATTATTATTTTGCACGAGTCATCTAAAAGCTTCATTTGTGACTTTTAGAAACACACAAAAGTGTTAAAGCTTAAATAAAAGTGTAAAAAATTTAATTTTCGAAATATACCGGTGAACAATCAAACGAAATAATCGACACAAAATAAACACTGAATATTTTGACATTTTTAAGTAAGAGAGTCCAAAAATGTTACTATTCAAAAAATAAACTACAAAATCAATGATTTCAACACTTACATGGAACAATGCTATGATAAATATCAAAAATTTCTTAAGATGGTATTACGAAAATTTTTAATATGGGTGCTGAATGGCAGATAAGATAGTTAAATTCAGCAATAAAATTTGTTTTCAAAAACACAAATTGTGTGAAATTAATAATTACCTTTAACTTGACGCATGCCAGCAGATTGCATGATTAACGTGATAAGAAACTGATAATGCAAAATTATGTGATAGGCATGACAAATTCAAGCGTGTGCAATTTAAGGAATTTCCGAAAAATTAAGTGTTATTACAACTCATATCATTATAATTTTTTAAACGAAGTTTCAAAAACCAATTCTTTAAGATTGCTAGTTCAATATTAAGTTGTTAAAAATTTTTATGACTATAAAAATTATTTTTCTTTTTAAAAGCAGATACCTACTGTTCAATAAATGAAGACGTTGCTTAAGTCATAATTTTTAAGATTTTATAAAAGCCTATGCTCATTCTGATTAAAAATGTTTTCATATACTGCACTGTTCAAAAATGAGCTCTCGATAAACATTGAAATCTTACATATTTAAGCAAATTTAAGACAATTGTTTTTTTTTTATCTAGTGTTACTTTATCACGAAAAGAAAGTTTTGTCCAAGAGTTTATACCCATACAGAATTCCACCAAGATATTATCATAAGTTGTCACGATTTTTTTCCTTTTTAAGATAAAAACTACCCGACAAAAGATAACCTATTCTTCCAATAGAATTAAACATCAAACGCAGTTATTATCAATATTATGTCTGAATTTCAAAATGTCTTAAAAACAACCCAATAAAAATAGAGCTAAAAAAAAAGACAGCTGTGTAAAAGTGTCTTTTGTAAACAATAACTGGACGGAGTAAATATTATCTAGGGTTTCTAAGAATTAACCTTTTACCAATAAATACTTCATACCAAGAGGATTCTCTGGCAGTGTCAAGTGCTTGTGATATTTTTGAATTTAGAATAAAGAATATTTTCCTTTATCCGTCAAATAAGCCCAACATACAATTTGAAATTAACTTTGATAATTGACTGTTCTTCACATAAGAAGTTTGGCATTAGTGAATATAATATGAAGTTATTCAAATAACACGAACATAAAATACAAATGTTATTAACAGCTTCGAATACAATTAAACTAAGCTGCTAATTTTTTAAGTAGCTTTTACTTTTTTATAAATAAATATATTTAGTAAATTTAATATAGTAAAGCAGGCAAACCCACTAAGAGAGAGATGAATAGTAATAAACTAGTCAGAACGTAATAAGGCACATTTTTTATTGCAAAACGAAGGGAATAAATAAGAGAAATGGAGGCCAGATGTTCTGTTCGTCCAAACAAACACAGATCATTTATCTTGATTACAAGGATGCTTATATTTACGTTTCTTTACACTGTTAGACTTTGAACTTTAGTTTCAAAGAGTGCAGTGAAAATAATTTCTCTCCGATTTTGTACAGCCGCTTCGTTTTCAAAACAAAATATCTCATTTGAAATTCTTCGTATTAGTTTAAGACCACTTAAATCAATGAGAGCGATATTGTTCCAAAAGCATTCGTTTCTAAGAAATTAAAACATTTATTAAATTAAAAAGTTCAACTTATAATTTGAAGTACAATTGTTGCAAAACATTATTATTAAACCCCAACGATTGTTACATTCGTTTTAATTGAAAAAACAGCAGACTGTTCGCTTTAAAATCTTCCTTACACATGACATTAACTAAAATAATTTAAATATAACTTTTCGAAAAAAGTTTACGAATTAAATTTTAAATAGATTTTGAATCAATTTAAATTAATAAATTAATTACGAAGTAAATTGCTTAAACTGTGAATTTTAAACAACAGATGACAGTACTGATAATTGCCAAAGCAATGGTTACTTCTGCAATGATGCTAAGTCATCTGGAAATTGAAGTGTATATATTTGTAATAAGTGGTGTATTTTCCTACTGTTGGAACAGATTCGTCTATTATCTAGGCTAAAAAGTCAACAAATATTGAGTCAACGAGAATTTTAGTAGTGCAAAAAAAAATTATATAAATCTATCTACATCTTTGTATATTTCTTATAATTATTATTTTCCAGAATTTGATTTGGCTTTAAAAGATCACAGGCTAAATATCATTTTTTCAACTTAAAATAGCACAACTAAAAAAGCTTAGGTTTTGGGTTATCATTGTAATAATCATTTGAGGTGTTTAATAAAATACTAAAAGTATACCAAATTAACTTCGAAAGACAACTTATTGAAATGAAGCTATATTTTAGTTAAAATTAATCTCAAAACATTTTTTTTAGTTGTCGCTAATGACAAAACTGCCTAAATACATTATATTTCGTAATTTTCGTATGAAACTGCGAATTAAATCTGTAACGGCTAACTGTTAGCTCCTGTTTCGGAGTGATTTATTAGAGATCCCCCCACACCTGTTTATTCAATTGTTAATCTATGGTTACCCACTCCCCTACAGGGGGAGCTTGATCAGATTTTATACCCAATCGGGCCCCGGATGTTATGAATTGAACTTAGTCCTCATAGTGTATTCAGTATACGAATCCTGGTAGAAATAACCAGAAATCACAGCTACCTCTAAACGTCAATGTGAACCACTTTAAGTTTATTTTTCAGCTTTATCACCACTATATAATTAGCAAGTATTTAATCCAATTTTATCGCTTCAATTATAAATAAATAACATGGTGACGTAAAGAGCATGTGTTGATGCATCAACATAACATGTTGAAAAACCCATTATACTGAATTTTCAATATAGTGGTAAATGGATCACCACAATGAGTTGGAGAATCATTAAAGCAGACACAAGGCAAATAAGTAATGAATATTTTATTAAAAAACGAATTATAGAAATAACATTTTTGAATTGGTAGAGCTACATACGCTCCAGAAAGTAAAAAAAAACATTTGTTTGGTAATTAAAAGGAAATTGATCACAAATTATTAATAATTTAATTTATAAAAATTTAAAAAGTAACTAGATATTTAATAAATTTTTTTACACCCAATTTCTTGACAGCATTCAATATTTCAATGTTTCAGCCGATTAACATTCAAAATGCAAAGATAGCATGTCCAATTACGACGAATGCAACTGATATTAAAATTAAATTGCTTTTTTTTTTAATTGAGATTCAACGCAGTCTTTAAGTATCAAAAAAATTAGTTCAAATTATTATTGATCACTTTATCAAGTTAGACAATATTAAAATCAAATAAAGTTCCAATTATAATTTTTATCAATTTATCTTTCAATTAAGAATGAAAACTTAAAACGGAAACAAATCTCAAAACTGATCACATTAAAGGAAACGAAAATATTTTGCTTTATAAAATTCTTTTTTTCTAAGCAAAATCCGACATTTTACCAAACAATTTTTTTGCAGTTTACGGAGATTTGTCGCTCTACGGCCGTTTTTGCTATACCAGCCTGATTCGATGAGCACTCACTGGCTTGACATAGAAATGTGCAAGAATTTGGAGCAGAATTGACTCTCTTAATACCTACATGTGAAGTCAACATCGCTTATTTTATTTCTATTTTTTTTGGCAATCCGGCAATTTTATTACTTGTTAGTATGCGTTCAATTTTTGAACATATATATAAATCAAAATATCAATTATACATTCAATTAATGTTTCAGGGAATCAATTCAATTATGACAATTATAGCTGCTAGAACAGCTATTATTGTAAAATAAGTCTGATAGATCAGACTTATTTTTTAAATGCTAATCGAATGAAAATTTAAAACTAGTTATTTTCAGTGAAGTTTGATTTCTGTAAGCATTTTTATACGTAAAATAAAATTTTCATTTAAATACAAAAAAATACTCCTGAAATTATTAAATAACACTATAAAACATACTACGATAAGAATATTTAAACAAAAAATTTATGTTGAAGCATGTAGAAAGAGTATTTCATACATAGAATATGATTATTCTGAATTAACAGAACAGTGCTACAGTGCTTTTAGTTGCAGGTAACTCTATATTGTGCCGTGATTAAAAATTTAATCCGCAGTAAAGATAATCAGCATGATTTTTCTTCGATTTGAGAATCGAATTCACGATCTGTTAAACCGAAGGTCAGCTTCCAGCTTAAATCAAAGAATGTTTATATATATTATATACGGAATGTTTAGAAACGATTTTCAATGGGTTTTAGGTTATTAATCGTTCCGCGGTCACTTTCAGCACTAGAGATATAATTAATTCAACCAGGACTTAAAGTGGATTCCGAATCACTAGTAACATCGACGCTCTACAGATGAGAATCGAATCCAACAGCTGTTGAATTGAAGGTTCAGCTCAACCTTCTGGTTCAGCCAGTTTAGCCTATTTTGTATGGGGGACTCACGTTCTTGATTTTCGGTAGAAAAAATTTTCATTAATGTCAAGTTAAATGTTTCCACAAGAAACTCAAAAAATAAAAAAGGACAGGTTATAAGATGGTTTTATTATTTTTACTACCAAAAGTGCTCTTTTTATATATAGCAATAAGATAGATCATGTTCTTAGGTATCAGTGTCCTCAAAACATTTTTCCACAGTTTTTATACAATACAAACGGATCACAAATTTAAATTTGTATCAAAAACCCATCACTTGTTTTTAAAAAAAATCTCTAATCTTGGTTGAATTTTGAGGCTTTATTATATATTATGAAAAATTTAATACATTTATCGAAATATTCTTGAAGGTAGAGTGGCTTGAGGTAGAACTATTTTAAATGATATACTGAGACGCGTCATGTAACTGTCTTGCATTTTACTAGATCTTTGATTTTTGATGAGGTAACTTCAAGATGTTACATTTAAAGTTTTATTTAGTACACTTAAGATTTGAATTTTGTCTTTATTTTGTTTTTTGTTTTTAATGGAAATATTTGTTTTTGAGTACGTACATGTACTCATATCCGAATAATTTTATACCGATTAAACTTTCATCAATCAAAACTCACTGCTAAAAAGTTTTTTCAATAAAAACCTTCTCCTACAACGTTTAAAAAATATTAGAGTTTAAATTAAAAATAAGATTTTATTCTAGATTCGCAATATTTATTTTTCTTATTTTCATTTCTTTCTTTATTTTTTTTTTTATTTTCATTTTCTCTAAAGACAACTCAAATTTTATTTTGAAATGACTTTTGCACTATTAAGAAATTTCTAAATAAGATTAAAGAATCATTAAGGAAAAAAAACTATTTAAAAAATGACTTGTATATCATACATAAAATTTTTTATTTCCCTATTTCATGATATAAATGAATCAAGAATACTTAAAATGGACTTCAAGTTTTATCTTACCAACTTTGTTTCTGAAATATTAATTTCAATGAAATATTTAATTAAATTTTTCATCTAATAAATCGGATTCCTCAAGTACAAATAAATTTTGTATACATGCATTAAATTTTTTTGCAAGTTTGCTAACAATTTTAAGTTAATTTAAATATTTAAGCTGCTTTCTTTTGTGTCAGTCTTATTTGTAAGGAAGAAGTAAGTTTTTATTATTGAACATATTACAATTACTTTTTGCACACGAAGGCTAATTTGAAGGGAATCTCATTTGCTCAAAGTGGATTCCGAACCTCCATAAACATACACTCCTGTGGTAGGAATCAAACCCACAAACAGTTGAATTGAAGGCCAGAATGAAATTCTAGGGTCATCCAAAACTGGTTGTGGTCTAACGAAGAAACCCAATCTACGTTATTAGTATTTACGTATACATTTTGCTTATGGAGAGAGGCCTATTCTATCTCTTCCGATGAGTAATCCAGAGAAATTTCCAGTTCATAAAAATTTAGTATTTCAATATTTATGTAGTTGAACTTCTATAAGAAAACAAACATTTGCTAAATAGCTTTATTAAACAAAAGTGTTAAATATATACTCCATTTATAAAAACTATATATTACAATTTTTATTTTTAAATGTTCGCACTTATTCCATTAATTATGTTCAACTTAATATCCGATAAATAAACTCTCAAATAGGCTTTATAGAGCAAGATATTCAAAATAATTTTATAAAGCGCATTACAAATTTACAATGTAGAAATAATACTGTATTAATCATAGGCCATTGTACTTAGTTTTTAACGACAGATTAGGGCTTGTTTTACCGTTTCAGAATTACTTTTAGTACCCGGAGGCTAATGTGACCATTACTGAATTTACAATAGCTCCAAACATCCACGTCCTAGGCGCGGCCATGTCTCGGGTGACATTGAAACCGCGAACTGTTGAACAGAATGCCACAGCGCCAACCATTCCCTGCCATCTCGACACGACAGGAGACCACCAGGTGTCAAGCGGACTAAGTGCAATATCGATTGACATGTTATCTTCTAGTTTCAAGTCCAGTTCACTTTATGGAGAAAGGGAACTACGAGGTTAACAAAGAAGTAACACTAATATTACAGTACGTATAAAATCATTGCGAAATTTCAAAATTTGTAACTGTGATTCTTCGGATTTTGAAGCAGTACTGTAACACTTCGTCTATCACATATGCTATATAAATCGACATGCAAATTAGATTAAAAGTTTCAATAAATGCTTACCTTTGGCCCTCGCCAAACCCAACTTTGCAGCTGAAATGGAAAAAGAAAATTTAAAAATCTTACCTATGTATCAGCTTACGTTTCTGTTAAAGAGAGATAATCATTAAATAATTAACATTAAATCTTTCCTAATTTAGTACGAGCAATAAATTAATGGGCATAACCAACTATTCGAGGTTTTATTTAAGATCTTTCCTTACAATTGAGAGGCCGCCAATTCAGACAGTTTGAAATCAATGGGCACGACATGACGTCTCTCTACCAAGGTCGCCCAGCCAGGGAGTCATAGCACTCCACATATATTACAGGGGTCGCTGCTTTAGAGGGGGAGGGAGATAAGCTTGAGAAATGCAGAGATTATCCCTTCATCGTGATCCTTGAACAAACACACCTCCCCCAGGTTTAATAATTGATCAAATACTCTAAATAAACAGAAGCTGAATATAGTCTCGTATATCGTTCAAGTACTGAGGAATATCAATGAATTCAAAACAGGGATAAGTGATGCCTACACGATTTTTTTACTGTTGTTTATAGAAAACTGAGTATTTATCATATAATCCGATAAATATCTACATACATGAAATATAAATGTTAAATATTTATTCCTCATGTTTATCAATCTTAAAAAGTTTGAAAATGTGATTGTGTTAAATTACAAGTTGTGAAATAAAATCAATTAAAAATGGACGCCATTATCCACATTATATTTTATAAGCACTGAAATAAATTTAATATTGCGTTTAGAAGCTTGAGAAAAAGGTTTGCAACTTTAATTAGGTTATATATTTAAATATCTAATATTTCAACATCGAAAATTACGGTTTTTTTAATTTCAAATTACGTCTGGCAATTTTGAAGTGTTGAAACAAAGTGTCCATTTTAAATCTACATCAACTTATTCAGCCGACAACAAAAATCATTGCTCTAATGTCGAAAATTCCGTGTAATTCCTATTTTTGTAATTCCAATAATACGAATTTGCTAAGGATTTCCGAAATCTTCACAGAAATAAGATGGACATTAAAGTTTCTGTAATCCAAATCAAATCCTGAAAAGACTCGAACAGAAGAAATATCTTGTACAGAAAAATAAGAAAAAAGAAAGGTAATATATTCGCTTAATAATAGTGATAAGCTTTTATCAAACAAATTCTAGTAAAGAAAATTTGATTAAGACGCATCTTAGCTCTGAAGCAGTCATTGGACACTTGGAAATGACGTCATTTGATCGAACAGATCGTTAAACGAATCCCCCGAGTTCTTCAAATAAGAACACATTATATTCCACTGGCAGTTATAGGTACCGAGATTAAGGTATAAAGTAAAAATTAGGAAATGCGCTTGTTAACACAAATAAGTGCTCAAAGATGTACAAAAGTTATAAAAAGAAGAAAAAACATTAAAAATATAAGACTACACAAGCTTTATATTTACACAATAAATATCTTTATATTTTGCACATTAGAAATTATATGCCTATCATTAAGTCATCGATACCAGAATAAGAATCTGATTTAGTTCCGCAATTTTTTCCAGAACACACAGTTATCATTTATTAGAATTTCATAAGATGAAATGCAGTTAGAACTAAAGAAAGCATTTACAGTGTACCAGGAAACTAGTCAAACACAGCGCGTGTTCAGAAAAATAAAATTTCTTTATTGCTCATACTAATTTCAGAAAATATTGTGATAAAATAGTGACTGAACCAGAACATAATCTCGGAAACTATCTCTCTAGAGATCTGAACATTCAATAATCTTAAAATTATATAATTCTTGAGATTAGAAGAATATAGTTTTTAACAACTTATAATTCATTTTGATATGTACAAGTACCATAATTTAACTTCTTAACTATATGATCAGTATCACTACCATAATGAAGTTTATATAATTTGTTCCTGTTATTAAAAGGGCTATTTCAATTTTAAAAAAATTTGGAAATAAAATATGTCCATTGATTTTTTTTCATTCAAGTCATTTTATGGACACAAGGGCTAACTAGGCGAGAACATAGTGTTTAAAATTGATTCTAAATCACTAAAACATCCACACCAGAAGTGGCAATCGAACAGTTGAACCGAAGACAGAGCGCAAATCATTCGGCAGCCAGCTTGGCTAAGTGATTAAAGATTTGCAGTCAAAAAAATTTTAAATCTGTCCGTTGAAGTACGCCAGTGAAAGAATCTGGGCATTGGAGATGTATTCATTTAGTTTCAATTG
The DNA here is from genome assembly GCA_037975125.1 of Latrodectus hesperus. Lineage (NCBI taxonomy): Eukaryota > Metazoa > Arthropoda > Arachnida > Araneae > Theridiidae > Latrodectus > Latrodectus hesperus. The sequence continues at coordinate 87,604,772 of CM075854.1, read as the reverse complement.
TCACTCTATGATCACTTTTCACACACAAGAGCTAGTCTGATGAGATCTCAATTAATAGGGGATATCGAATCACTTAAGCACAAAGGCCAAAGAGGGGAATCAAACTCACGAACTTAGGACAAACTAAGATGAGTTATATCTGCATATTAAGTGCAAAACTTCATAGAAACCAAGCATCCAACGCTAAATCGATTTGAAGCAATTTATTGTATAGCCGACATTAACTCAAAACATTATAATTAAATCACCTATTCCATCCTCATATCAACTATACAAAGTTGAAACTTAAAGAGGATTTTAGATGATTCAAGAAAGCTATACGAACAAATATACTTTCATATCTCATTTGATTAAATGAGGCATGATTAAAATTTTTTTAAAGAATTTGACTTATAATACTTCGGAGTCTGATTTAGAAAAGAATGCTCATCTGAAATACAATTCAGAAAGTCAGAATTTAAGCAAAATATTTTCTTAATGAAAAAAGAATTAAAAAATATACTACCTGTACATTTGTAACTTATTTTGTGGTTATCCATGACTATTGTAAAAGGAAAAACTTACCTGTCATGCATATCGTAGATATCAATTGGGGAAAACTTTTCAAGTTATGCTTTCGAATTTAGATGAGAACAGACTTCAACTCAATTACGAAATTGCGTATTGTAAACATGCTTTAAAAAAAACTTTTATCACTTTATTAACTCACACAAATCATTTCTTCACAGAAATATCTTTCTGGAAATTTCTAAAATCCGTAAGACAAGAAATGAGAAAAACTTTCCTCTATTGTCTAAGAAAAAGAGAGATTGTCAAAAGGACGTGACAGATAACGTTATCAAAAGTACCCTGCCTGATTTCTTTAATGATTAATGTTCAATAAAAAGAAAAATTAAATTGTAAATTCTCATTTCTTCAATGTAAATATTTACATACTATGAAAAGAATTTTTTTCGCTTAATCAACTCACAAAAGTTAAATGTTCAAAACCATAAAATGCATCTTAGTCATTTCTTTTCCTAAATAATTGTGCCAGATTTCTTTTTCTTTGTTTGAAGAAAGTTATCCATCTGATTGCGGTAACAAACACATGGTGTAATATTATGTTATTCCATATAAAACAAATTGATTGATTATACAAATGCCATTAATGAACTACATAAACTAGGTTATAAAATATATTAATAAAAATCACCTTAAATTTCTCAAATTACGTTTTTTGTTAGATGTTTAAAACTTTGATATTTAATTGTAATGGAAATTACTATATTCAACATCATAGTAATTCAAATATATTATAAAAACAGAAAAATGTTTTCTTTCTATATTAAAATGTTTTATTATGAATTAAAAACTATTAAAACTAACTATATTCAAGGATAAGCATAAGCCAAAATGACTCATTGACGCTCAAGTTATCGATTTTGTTCTGATATTATTTCTGATGAAACTTTCATTAAAACTATTGCAAAATTACATCAAGTGTAAAACGTATAAATCTCAAATTTGAAAGACCTAGTTGTAAATAAATAGTTGCTTTAAATTTTCAGTGATTTTTACAAAAAACTTAACTGATGCTTGCATTTACTGAGTATCAATTTTTATTTCTCCGTATTAAAAAATTACTTGTGAAATTAAAAATCGCCATTTTTTACAGCGAGTTTGTTTATAATAAAACATTTTTTATTACTTTAGTCAGTCAGAAAACAATTTCAAACTCAACATGCTAAATTTGAATTTATTCATAACCATATAACTCAGTTTAACAACTTTCATTATTGGACACTTGTTTAACGATGCAATTAACCATAGTTAAAACATAATCAGAGGTATACTACTCATCAAAATTTAGAATAATTATTAACTCTTGCTTGTTGCGTTAATTTGAATAGAGAAATCAATAATAGAAATTTAGCATCTTATAGACTCTTCACAATTATCAAACTGCCTTAAACTAATATATTCGTCTCTTTATTTACCTTCATTTCTTAGAAGCTGTGTGTGTGAGTCTTAATTTTAAGTAAAGTATTTCCGAGAGAACTTTCAGGAAAACTTAAATTTTTCTGGAAAAAAGTTCTCAGGTTTTTTAAACAGTAATCAATGAGAAATTTCTACGAAACTAGCATTTTATAAATTGTGAAAATAAGTTAAAATTCTTCAAGTCATATCCCACGAAATGTAATCTGTATCAAAATATTTCAGATTTTACATAACTGAAACGCATTCTCAAGTTACTTTTAATTCCTTTGAATAAATGTCAGAAATTGTAATAATTCTGAATAATTTGTTCAATAAACTTTTATGCTGTTTTAGTTTTCCTAGCATTTTAAACCATAATGTGTATATCCAAACGTTCGGTTAAAAAAAAAAAAAAAAAGAAATATAACTATTGAAAACAGTATGTTCAAGTCATTCTTGACATTTTTCAAGAAATATCGAATAAAAAATCTTAAAAGAATATTTTAAAAAAAAAAAAAGAAAAGTGGCATCCTGTTCCTAAATATCGAATTGCTAGTCATACAAAATTAAGTTACTTAATCATTAGAATACGAGCAGTAACTTAACCAAAAATGTTTACAGTAACTACGTATTGATCGAATAAATTACTAACTCATCACCATAAATAAAATTTTATGAACTGAATTCAGGTTTCCTGATAAGCAATATAAGCAGTATATTTTGTTACTTATTCTGTCATGTGATTCAGGTCAAATAAGATAACGGCTGATTAAAAAATTAATCTTGAGACAAAGAATTGCATTAGAAATATTATTAGGATAAATGAGTTAAAGGAATAATTATACTATTCTTGATACTGTAATACAATTATATATCATTTAAACTACATCTATTTTGAAAGGACTGGAGAAAATATTAATAAAATATTATATTGTATTTGTTTTGATTATACTGAAAGTGTCCATCAATAAAATCAAAAATGTATTCACAATATTTTGATTGTTATAATTAATTCTATATTTTTACAGATGAATTATTGAATTTCTAATCAAATTTTGAGGAAATGAAAAATTCATAGTATTACACGTATAAATAAATAAGAGGAAAATAAAAGTTTGCACTTACCTTCCAGAAAGATTGGACATCCTTCACGTATTTATCCAAAAGCCATTTAGGCTATGCTGGTTAATGTTTCAATGATTCATATTTCAACAGTGTTGGAAATGTAAACAATGCTTTTAATAATTTGAGCCTAGCTTGACACTTAGAAGCAATAGAACTGAAGAGCAACGCTTCTTAAGGTAGCATAAAACTTAGAAAAAAAAGTTTGTTACATTTTTAGTTTGTAACATTTTCACAGAAACATTTACTTTTTTTTCCTGTTATAACAACCTGTGTAGAGGCTATTTACTATAAGTTTCATACGATTTTGCCAGTAATAAACTTGGCATCAACTGAACACAACCGATCCCTGAAAGAATCGAGAATTGTGTTTCATTGGGTGTCAAGGGTTGCCAACTATCCTTTCCCTCTTTGCCAAATAGACGACTTTCGGAAAACGCCACTTTGAACAAGCCGCCAACCCAATCTCGTTAAGATTTCGCCAATGTTGCGCCAAATTAAGTTTCTGCTCAGTAATAGATTTCGTCCTTTTAAAAGATAAATTATATCTGTATATATAATATGCATGATAGAGGAATTTCAATTCTGAAATTAATTTCCTGATAAAGAAAATAAATCAATTGATAGTATAATCATAAATAAAGATAAAAATATAAGAAAAATAGTTTAGTTTATTTAAAAAAATGATAGTCAAAATGTAATTAACTTAGTTTAAAAAAAAACAACAATTTTATTTTAAATCTCAATTGTTTTCGCAGGAATTATTTTTTCTTTCAAATATTTTATTTAATATGATGCACTCTGAATATTTCTTTCCTTAGTGTAAAATTTAATATTGTCAAGCAAATGGATTTTTTTAATGTAATGCATTTTAAAGCAGATTTAAATCATTCGATTTTTCAAAGAAAAATTAGGTAACATTATTTGAACACAGTTAAGTTTTGTGAAAGTTGTGTTGAATTAAAAATAATTCAAATATAATAAGAGTATTACGCAATTTCTTTTTTTAATGAAATAAACCATATGTTATGATACACAATGTTTTTAATATATATATATATATATATATATATATATATATATATATATATATATATATATATATATATATATATATATATATATATATATATATATATATATATATATATATATATATATAATTAGTAAGTAATATTTTATTCCCACACACCTCTTATGCTTTCATAAATTTCTAAAATTATACTATTATATTCTATATAATATTGTTTCAATTTATTGTCTTTGAAATGTAAAATATAAGTGCTAAGGATAAAGATTCGTGTGAAGTCACTTATTTTCTTTAAATAATTATTTATATTTTATTTCATTAAATTCTATAAATTTTTTAAAATCTCAGGAAAATTCTTTATATTTTTTTCTATTTTCATATATTTTTAATATATTAATATGATAATAGCATACCCGAGATTTTTTCATTTTATTTACTTAATTCAAATAAGTCGATAAAATAGAAAGTCTATATTTTTTTTATTTGACTTAGTGTATTAATAATATAACAAAATGGGAATTTTATGTGTCATGAAAGTTGACTCAAAAGATTTATAAAAATATTTTTTTTAACCATTCCGCATGTTCTTACAATTCTAAACTAAAAGAGAGTTAAAGAAATATGAATCGTAAGTCTAAACAGTTCTTCTAGGAGAGAGTACTTTTTTCTCCTTTGGAAGAGAGAACATTCTTCCGAAATTAATTTTGTTATTCGTTGGCGAGCTTCTCCCCTCACGCGATAAACAAGCGAAAATGGTACTTACGATAATTCACATACGTTGATTCATGAACTGCGACTGCGCCATCTGTGTCGTGTCTGTCGCGTAAAAGTTGCGACCCCTTTGCCAGGAAACTATGCACAATAAACTTATCCTTTGCGCTCTAAAAAGATAAAAATTTCATCTTTCTCTCCGTGCGCTCGTGTGCTTTTTTCGTGAAAACAAATGTGTTTCTTTATTAAGTTATAGTTGATTCGTTTTTTATTGAGGAGCATCAAGAAGTACAGCCGATCAATATGTTGTATTATATCAAAAAATAATGCAACTGCTCGGCGTTTTTTTATTTATTTTTATTTATTTTATAGAAAAATTTTTGCTTTAATTTTTCAAAATATTTTAATGAATTAAATATTTTTCTTTCTAGAAATTTCATCCAGACATTTTATATTTTAGCACAGTATTTTTTAACTAAGTAATTAGGGAAATTTTTTGAAAGAGACCTCACAATGACATACGTATGAGTCATGTTTTTTGAATTTTTATATAAAAGTATTTATCGAAAACTAATTGAAAAGAATTGAAAAGATCAACCATGCATATATTCTTAAAAAATAATAGAGGCATATATATATATATATATATATATATATATATATATATATATATATATATATATATATATATATATATATATATATATATATATATATATATATATAAAGCTAGAAATTTAATATTATAATTGACAATGCTCGAGAACACCAGAAAAATCTCTGAAGAATTTATAAAAAGTCTAAAATGGAATCATCTCGTCTTGAGAATTGATTTGAGATAACTTTTTATAGATAGGGAACCATATTTAAGATTTATAAAATGGGAAAAGAATAGGAAATTCCAAAACCTTTTCTCAACAGACATGCATATAGAAAACCGAACTCGACATTCGTCTCGCTTTTTTCAACAGTAACTGGGAACGAATCCTGCACCTTTCATTCTGCAGAGTAAGGTCTTTCTCCTGAGCTAGAAAATGAGCTTTTTCTATTTAAAGCTGCATGCCACGCATTTTTAAAAACATTGTGTATGACTTTGCCGATAATGGGGGGGGTTAAGTTAATCATTTAAGCAATTCATCAAATTATACCGCTAATGGATGAGGAACTCTAGTTCAATTTTTTCTCTATTGCGTTTTAAACTAAAATGCTTAAAGAGTCGTAAGACACTTCCAAAATACTGTGAATTACTTTTAATTGCCGTAGAGCCTCAGCCGATGGTTAGCGCTCTGGCCTTCGGTTCTACAGCTCGTGGGTTCGAATGCACTTCCAGTAAGGATATTTAAAATGGTTTGAAATCCAGAGTTTAAACTGTAGTTCCCTGTCTAATTAGCCCTCGTGTGCAAAAAAAAAAAAATGTTTGTGTTGGGTGACAAGCCAACTAACCTTTTTACTCAGTGCAGCAACACGACGTGGCACAAACTCAAAATATTGTACACTTTTTGAAAAAAACTTTAGCCATGATACTTATAATCATGAAAATGTTGCTGGTCTGGATTTTTGTGCTCGAACAGACTTTTCTCACGCCTCCTATTTATATTCGAGGGAATTCGCATCAATTTAATTTGGGAGACCAAATCATTCGCTTGAATTATCTATATTATTACTTAAACCAATGCTGAATGAATGATGTGGCGCATTATCATCTTGGAAAATCCCATCATCGGTAGTGTCTTGTTGATAATTTGGATCCACCGCTGAATAAGACCGCAGTACACTTAAATACTACCACCACTAGCTTTTATTAATGTAATTATGATTTATTTGACCAAAACACATTTGTTCAATCATTTAAGACCAAGATAACAAGTTCGTGAACCCAGCAGATGCATTGTAGTTAGTGACATGTTGTTCACAATAATACTTAAATCTGTCCACTGATGTCAAATGTCTCATGTTGATTGTTGTGATTATTCAAAGTAGTGTACCGTCGCTCTTCAGAGAAAAAAGTCCTGGGTTCAATCCCAGCAGCTAATAAGCAACAGAAGTGGGAGGCTGCGCTTTTTGAATTCTGCATCCACTCGTGTCAGAGTGGGTGCTTTAGAATTTTCCGGATTTAATTCCTTACGAGACATGGTACGACACACTATCTAGGAAAACTCCTGGAAGTCCATTGCAAGTCCATTACAAGATATCAAAGAAGTGAAGTTAGTACTTTTCAGAACAAAAGCTTCCGAGTTCGATCCCTGCCATTGTATAACAAAGAGAGAAAAGTATTGTCTTTTTCTGTCCTGTTTATGCACGTGGGTGTTTTGGTGTTTTCCTGGTTTCCTCCCTTGTGATACGTGATTAGTCCACAATCTATGAAAAGTCCTCTTGGAAGGTAATTTAATCCGTGGATATAAAAATGCCTTGCAATAACCTTCGTCCGTTAGGCTGTCTACTACGCAGTGTTGGAGTAGTATAGTTAATTTGTAAACAATGACATTTCTTAACTGATGTTACTGGTCTTGGCCAGAAAGAATTCTTGCTTTGTCATTGTGTTTTCCATGGGAAGTAATACGTAACATTTTATATTGTTGGCCTACTCTTAATAATGCACGTTCTTGAATTAAAAATATCGAATTCCGGAACATTTTTATATAACATGACACATGTCTTCGTGCAAACTATCATACGCTCCATGAATTTCCCATGTCAAAAATTGTTGAACAAATGAATGTTTTGTGAACAAATGAAAATCTTGAGAGGGTTTTGCATTTACATATTTCTTGCACAATGTGATTTCTATCTGGATATTTGCATAGTAATATAACACGGCACATGATTAAGTATGAGAATACTATAAGTATAGCATTATAAAGTGCTTAAATATCAAATATGTAGTGTTTTCTGTACTTTATATATGCATATGTGTGTATCTGAGATTTTTGAATTCATTTTTTGTCAAATAAAACTTTTTTGTAATTACAGGATAAAAATTTAGATTATATCAATATATCAAAAATAAATAATGTATTAATATATTTATTTAAGCAATAAAAAGTGAAAATTTTGTCGCTCTATTTTATGAACAATAATTAGGATTCAATGAAAAATTTACTTTAAAGCTTACATAATTTGATATAAAAAGTACAGGAGTACTTATTAAAGTAGGCCGACACTAAAATGAATTCTAACGAAGCAATGTTTAAAATATGCATTTATATTAATAAGTGCATAAATATATAATAAATAAATATAAGCAAATGCACCTTTCTTCTATGCATAAGTAAGTGTCCAATATTTTTATTTTAATTATACATTATAAAAAATCTTTGTTATATTTTATACTAATATCTCAAGATAGAGTCACGAAAGTTGGCTTTCTAAGATAATTCTAACGCATGTGCGTTGGCTAACAGATTTGACTAAGATACAGTGATTGGGTAATGTAAATAATGCGATTAGTGTATCCATGTGGTAAAAACTTTATCTTCTTGTTCTAATCCGTCAAGAGCGGATTTATAAGCTGTGTGTTTACATATGCTCATTTTCTTTCAAAACCCACAGAAACTTAGTATATTTATATTTTCATAAATGTAACGAAGTATTTTTATTAATTCTCATCTTGGTTGTATGTATAAATTCTATACATTTTTTATTTGAACTGTGAATATTTTTTTATTAATGGATATACCAACAAAATATATAAAACAGCCTTACTTATTTTTTTAAATTTACCTTCCAAAAACTTGTCAGCAAATTTTTTCATATATGAAATGTGCTGAGTGTTATCTAAAATCTTTCATACATTTAACGATGGACATTTACGAATTATTATTATAAATTTTAAATTATTATTTTGAAATTTCCTCATTTATAAAAAAATTATTTATTTCAATAAATTAGTTATATTGTTGAATTGAACTGCAGATATTTAATATCTGCCGCTTTTGATTCGCCTTATGTAGGATTTTTAATTCAAAAAATAGACTCTACATAACAAAATATTTTAATTCCGCAGTTTTGTTTTTTAAATTCAAACTTGTAGTGTACCCAAAACTTATTGAAATAAGATGTGTAAACAAATGTGTGTTTTTTTACGTATAATTAAAAAAAATTTAATTACAAAATTTGTTTTTAATTTACTTTTTGATTATAAAACTACTCAATAATAAATTCATAATTAAGCCAGGCGTAAAATATAAAGTTTTACCATATAAGCATGATAAAAGGGATACAAACAATTTATAACTATTTTGTTAATATATTTAGTGAAAAAACTGATTTTATTTTACCGTGTATTTATTACACATGACATTTATAGTCCATCCAAAATTTATAAAAACAATTCCTGTTTACAAAAAAAAATTTTAGTATTTAGAAACAATATTTCTATAAAAATTTTAATTACGAATTTTTTTTTCTTTTAAGGAAGAAAACTTGTTTACAAATTTATAATTAAACCTGATATATATATATACACTGCTGGACAATTGCTAAGGACGGATAACACTATCATCCATAGCAACCACTAAATGAAAGGAGCAAAATGTGGAAAATTAGAATAAGTACGGGATATGGTAAGAAGAAGTATGCGTATGCAATTTTTTTTTCACGTCTGTTCACGCGTTCATAAGAGCTTTAAAGGTTTTGACGCGTGTGGACAGTTGTTGTTTCAAGTCAAAGTTTTACAGGAAAAATTTAATAGACGAACTTAAAAATTTTGGCATGTCTTCCTGACATCACTTAGATGATTTTATGCGTGGCCAAATTATTGGAAAGATCGAAGAAGGGCGAAAAATAACAGATGTTGCCAGGGAGTTCGACATCGCTCACAGCGTTGTTTCACGGCTGTGGAAGTCATTTAAAACTACTGGAACGTGTAGTAGGCGGCACGGGGAAGTTCGTGTTAGAAGTACGACGCCTGCAGAAGACAAATATATCGTCCTATCAGCAAAAAGAAACAGGCGAACCACAGCTCAGCAGGTGGCAAATCAGTTTCTTGCTGCCTCAGGAAAGCAGATCTCCCGAAAAACTGTTGCCAGACGTTTGAGAGGAGAAGGACTATACGCCCGTAGACCTGTTGTGTGTGTCCCATTGACCAGACAGCACCGTACTGCCCGTTTGCAATGGTGTCGTGAGCATCGCAATTGGACTGGGCATGCGTACTATTCTCAGATGACAGTAGGTTCAGTCTGTCATCGGATTGTAGACGCCAACTGATCTGGCGCGAGAGTGGTACTGCTTATCATCCAAAAAATATCCAGGAAAGAGACTGATATCTGACATGCAGTGTCATGGTGTGGGCTGGCATCATGATCAATGGCCGCACGCCCTTACATGTGGTTGCGAATGGAACTATGACGGGCCAATGATACATTAATGAAGTTCTACTTCCTCATGTTCGTTTTTTCCGTGGTACTGTCGGTGATAAATTTCTTTTTATCCGACTCAGCGGCTCAGAAAATTTCAAGAATCTGCGAAAAATATTTCCTCTTTAAAAGCAGATGTACTACTTTTACCCTTTTCCCTAAACTATACAAAAATCGTCGACTGTTTCCCATTCTCATTGGGAACATTTCCTACCCCCCTGAAAACTGTCACATCGCTCAATTTAGAGGGAGGGGATGTCACTTACTACTAACTACCCTATTTGCCAGAAAGAATTGTACATCCCAATAAAAGTGGTTAAAACGAAAACGTATATCTTTTCTTGTATAAAACTTAAAAAGTAAAAATTATTAATAAATAACTGTTTTTTGTGTAATTGAAAATGTTTGAAGATATTCCTCAATGTTTTTAGGTTGACTTGGTAAATAATATGAAATTCAAAGAAAAAGGGTATCCACAAATTATGATATTTTAGATTTTTACGCAGTTTAATTAAGAAAGTTGCTTGTCACATTTTCTTGTATATTTGTCATTTTCTGTATAATGGAAATTTCTCTTTTTGAATGAGACACAGAAGCTTTTCAAATTTTTATAACAGTAAGATAAAATAATGTTAGTAAAAATACATTTTCTCACATTATATATTTTCTTAACACAAACAAATGTTTACTTTATATGAATACATCTATGTAAGTAATTAGTGTGGTGTTTATATGAAAATAAAAGGCTTAATTATTTTTAAATTTTTCTAATGTTATTTTCAAAAACATTAATAAAAGCTTTTTAATTTATTCATCTATAAATGTTTTGAGTTTAAACAATTAAACATAACATTAGAAAATTTGCATTACATTGTGAATAAATGTGTGTAATGTTCTTGGTTTATACTATATCTGAAAAATTACTTTCACTTTATATTTAAATATTTGGAAAAGTTTTTTAGCTCAAAAAAATTAAATATTTACAAAAAAAGGATTAATTTTCATTTCTGTATTATTGTATATGAAAATAAAACTATTTAATGTAAAATACATGTAGATGAACTTGCATTAACATTGTTCTGTATAAGAAATTTTAACACATTATATTTGCTGATTGTGTACTTTTTTAATTATGATATTTCTTATATATTTACATTCTAAAACAATATTATAAAATCATTTATTACTTTTACAATTTTTTTCTTTCATATTAAAAAAACATTATTTAGATATTTTTAAATTTCATAAATATCAAAATATATTCTCTATAGATCTAAAAATCATTCACGATAACGAACCTTTGCTAGGAATAACGTACTTTTGAAGGAGAGGGTAGGAATAAAACAAGGTGAGAAAAAGCAGTTTCTCATATGTCTACTTCAACTAGAGCAGGGGTGCACAACCTTTTCAGAATGAGGGGCCAAAATATGAAAAAAAGATCAAGTCGAGGGCCAAAGCAGCACGTAAATGTTAAAACATGTTATAAACGAAAAAACACTTTTCTGTGGCAATACGCATGTGAATTACAATTATTAATTTACTTATTTTACTCATGCAAACATTATACAATGAAGGAATAAAACACAAACATTATAGATATGCTTAAAATACTTTATTTCTAGAAAAAAACTTAAAATTGAATAACAGGAGAAAACTTTTTGGTATTTATACAAAAACACAATTTAAATTTTGAAAAAAGTTAGTAAAATTTAATGTGATGGCTGTGACTGAATATTTGAAGTTATTGATATTATGTTGGGCTTAAGATTCGTTGTGGCAATACGTAAAACAGAAGAAAGGTTCTCATCTGCTATTCTATTTCTTATTTTTGATTTGTTTAAATTCATTAAAGAAAATGTTTGCTCACAAATGTAAGTAAGTTGCACATGCAGCTGCATTTTGAACTCCTATACGAACATTCATACTCTCGGGTAGCCATGAAGAGAACAAACTGAAAATCCGCGTTATAAAAAAATGAACTTAATGAACAGATGTAAAATATTTATTCTGATGTATAATTGTTTTCCTATCAGATTTTTTTCTTTTGTTTATTTGAAAGAGTCTCATTTCTTTTTAAATTAGTCTTATTTTATTAACATTCGCGGGCCAACTTTAAAGGCGACGCGGGCCGATTTTCACCCGCGGGCCATAGGTTGTGCATCCCTGAACTAGAGTAATCGATAAAATCCCCTTTCATTCCATCTGTAATTAAATTGAAACATCTTTAACCACACAGGAAGCCACGTGTGCAGTGAATTATCTTCCTTGAAACGAAGTCCTGACGTATATACAGGGGATATATGGGAAGCTGTTTGAAACAGTACTGTTAATAGTCGAATACTAGTTAAAATTGTAGAGAAAATAAATTTAATACATCATCCTTTAGTATAACTATCTCTGATATAAAAAACTTCGCAAGGTTTTAAGGAAAGGAAATAATTAAGTGAAAAATGTTTGAATACTATAGGAGCTATTTATAACTACTTCTGCATAACAAAAAATATAGTAGTATCAATATGATAGAAACAAAATGATACAAAACAAATTTTGCTTATCAAATCATAAAATACTACAGGAATCCCATAAAATTTTTAAACTTTATAAATATTCTCTTTTTTTATATAAGTAAGGTAGAATTTTGGATAGAAAATTTCCAAACAGCAATTTATTTTAAATTTTAAAAATTCTGAAAACAGAAAATTTCAAAAATTGTATTAAAATTAAATTAAATTAAAATTAAATTAATAATTCAAATTTAATATCCTTGATTGCATTTCAATTACATTTTATTTTTTGAAAAAATAATTTTATTTCAGTTTTTGTTATTTTGTATTGTTAACATTAACATTAATAAACGATTTAATGACTTAACAGATAAATACCTAAACCCGAAGTTAAGTCTGAAAATTTGAATTTAATCATATAGTTCCTTTTTTAAAAATTATCTCAAATGTTTTCAAAGTTCAAATGAATTTTTACGTATAAAAATGCAAGTATTCTTTTCTATATTGTAAGGTCGTTGAAATGGGAGCCGGCGTACAAAAAATTTTATATAAAATGTGCTAAAACAGTATTATGCTTTCAATATAATGAATATCACAAAGTTATATATCAAGAATAAAAATCGAAAATTATTATCAAAATTGAAAAAGTAATCATTATTTAAATTGACAGAGGATATATTCTTAATAATTGAAAAGCTAAGTAACAAAAATTTTTATAAGCATTTATTTTTCTATTCCTAATATTTATCTATTACTAGTTTAGAAAAACATTAATGTTTTAGATTATCACAAATTTACTTAAGGCGAAAAAGTTATGTTTGGTATCGAAAGATTACTTTTTTATTTATTTATTTATTTTATAAATTCAGAGCACGCCTTTAATTCTAAATTGATCAATTTTATGAACGTTAATGAATATTCAATAATGAATCTTTTTTATAATTATATTTTTAGATCATCATATAACTAATGTACTATAAGTTTGCCCTGAATTTGTTAACTTTCTTTAATATGGTTTATTTTTACTCAAATAAATAACTCCATATTCATGTAAAAAAGATTAGCTAGCAATTTAAATATTGTATTAATATATATTATATTTTATAATAAACAATGATTATTTCACGAGCTCAAATTCATATGTATTTTAAGAAAATAAATAATTTTTTTCATAATTTGAACAGTTAATTAATTTATCTCTAAGCCAATGTCTCATTTTGAACTTCATTTTATTTCTGTAATCAATTTTGTCCCTTTAATATAATTAATCATATTTATGTCATCTATATCTTGTTATCGTTAATTCAGATTGTAACAACACAACTAAATTTAAACATTCTATGATTTCTGTAGCCGTATAACTTTAGCATACTATTTCATTCAGATGTGATGTGTTCTTTGCTTTCAAAACTTTAATTTTTTAAAAAAGAAGTTTATTTGAAATATATAATGCGTTTTTTATATTTTAAAATTTAAATAACACAATCAAATCGTATATGGAATATACCATTTTATGTTTCAAAGATAAACCAGGAAAATTAATTTTTAATTCAAATAAGAAGAGTAAAGTAAATATATAACCACATTTTACAACAATAAATTCTCTGGTTAAGATTATTATATTTAAAAATTTCTTTTATACCTAATATGGATCCCGTTAAAAGATAATTATTTGTAAAACTAAAGTATTAATAATTTGCTTATTTTAAAAATAAATTTGGTAATAAAATAATTATTTTCTGTTTTAAAATTTTAATTGCTTAGACTGTAGCATTAGTATGATTTCGATTCACTAATACACTATTTCGATGGAATCATTCCATTTCACACACCTTCTATAATAGAAGAGCTAAAAATATTTTCTGCATTAAAAAGTTTAGCTCATATTTAAGTATAAAATTTCATTATTTTGCTTCTGAACAGTTTACTGTTTAAAAATTTAATTATTTATATTCCTCCTAAATCTGTTTTGTTTTAAATCTGCAATAAATTTCTAATAAGGAATTTTATTTTATTAAATATTATCGTTACGCCATCTAGAAAAATTATTACATGAATGCAAATAAAAAATATATATAGAATAAAATTATTTTCACAGCAGAACAAAGAATATCAGAAATATTGTAGTTTATTTTTTAATCGAGAAAATTTCTAATATAGTAAAATTTTTAAGAAATAGTATCTTTTTAATATTGATATATTAAAATAATGACTTTATATGGCGCAACAATAAATAGTGTTGATATATTTTTCAATATTATGTTTCCTTAAAAATAAATAACACATGTATAATATTCTTGGATACACACTTATGAAACAATCATGTTATACTATTGCCTTAAGATGATACTTCTGTTTTATTATCAACATTTGAAGTGTATGTAAAAAGAAATTAAAGTAATAACGAAATAAAAAGCAATATGCAGAGAGTAAACTTATTAGTAAATTTTTTCCTAATGCACAAAAATAAAAACGCAAACTAAATGAATTTTAGTCATTAAGGTAAATGTCATTTATTTTGGACGACATGTCGATTTTACTATTACAGGCATGAGCTCTTTCACTGGAAATTAAATAATTTCCATTTACGAAATTTATTTGTTTATTTCAGTCATAACCAGTCGATAAAAAATGCCGTCAAAAACAATAAAAACTGGATTAAATTAACTAAGATGAAAGAAATAATTAGCATAAGCAGGAAAATTATTAAAATTTAACTTAGAAAAGAAGGCAAGCTCGTTAGTAATTTAAAAGTACATATGGATTTAAAATTTTTGTGTAATAAAATCGTCTAATTCAATTAGCTTAGGAACTAAAATTAAAAATAATAATGTATAAACTTGCATTTTATTTCTAAAGCAACAAATTTATAGATTATTAAATTTTAAAGTTGAATCTTGGCGAAAAAAATAATCAATATTTTAGATATTTGGCATAAAACTCAGGCTGAGTTGTAGTTTTCAAAGAAAAGTCTCCAAGAAGTGTGGTTTGGGTGATTAAGACCGATTAATCAAACCACCGATTAGGGGGAAAGCAAAAATAAGTGGTTTCTACTATGTGAAAATATACGTCGCGGCCGCTTTCTGTGAAAACTCTGCGACGTATCTCTGCCGTCGCAGGCCGCTTTCGAACAGGAAAGTCTCGAAGTATCCCTGCCGTCATCATCCGCTTTTCGACCAGTTTATTGCGACGTTACGTCGCGGACGCTGAGTTGGTTATGGACGACAACGCAACAGGTCCTCAAACACTCGCTGTTCAGCATTGTCTAGACAGCGAGGGTATTCAATGCCTCGTATGGCCATCACGTTCTCCAGATCTAAGCCCCATTGAAAATGTGTGGGATGCTTTGGGGAGGCAAGTTGCTGGTCGAAATTATCCTCCGACAAACAAGAACACCCTCATCCGTGCACTCCCAGAGGAATGGGATAAATTGCCTCAACAGCTGCTGGATAATGTTGTGCAAAGTATGATACGACGTATGGAATGTTGCATCTCACTCCACGGTGGACATATCCCGTACTGATACCTTTCTTCAAGGTGCCTGCTGAATATTAGATGCATTGTTCCATTTTTCCGTATGCAGCATCGAATGAATATTTTTTTTCTTTCAGATGTTTCACAACTTTTGTACTTTCCACAGAACAATAAATATTCTTTATTCTAATGTTTGAACAGTGTGGCAACTATATTTTATCCTACTAAGCCTCTGTGTGTCTCGCTTAATGTTATGCTACATTGCAATTTGTGATCCGTCCTTAGAAATTGTCCAGCAGTGTATAATATATATATATATATATATATATATATATATATATATATATATATATATATATATATATATATATATATATATATATATATATATATATATATATATGTATGTATGTATGTATGTATGTATATATTAATAAATACAATAAAGTTTTATTATATAAGCATGATAAAGTTGACATGAATAATTTATAAACATTTCTTTAGGTATATTTAGAGATGAAATGTATCTCATCTGGCCATGACTTTATTACGTATAACATATTTTACTCCCAAAATATATGTTATTCATAACGTCTTTATAAAATCCAGAATTCAGAAAGAAATGTGATAATTTATCCTCATTCTTTCTTATTCGCTAGCACACAAGAATTAATAAGGAAGAGGTAAATAGTAAAATAGGTAAGTGAACCTAATTTCAAATTGGACTGAAACCTAAGAAAAAATAGGGTTGCTAAAACTAAACAAAATTCAAATTGTTCACCGCCAAATTATTGAAGACTCTTTCTTTAAGTGCGCATGCGTTAGAATTCCCGTAGGAAGCCGACTTTTGCGAATCTGTTTCGAGACTAATGTATTGCATTCGTTCGTATCCGGTTGGATATTTCTGCCAACCAAAATCATTAAGCATCATCATATGCTTCGTAATTTTGTAATTGTGTTGAGTAATGTAGACTACACCTGAGCTGGTACTCTTCATTTCAAACCTCCTTCCACATTGGTAGAAAAACATTAGAACCTACGAAAGATAAATGTGGATAGACTATTAGCTCGAGAAATTTCAGAGGTGTCTGGTATTAAATTCACAACCATCTTGACATGTGTATAATACTTTTGATATATTTGAATCAAAATGTGTAGTGAAGCTTCATGAAGTTTGATCTTAGTGCTATAGGACAATAAATATTGCATGGGAACAATGAGAATGAGTAGAAAATATAAAAAGTACTCAATCATAAAGAAAAATTTGATTGCAATACATTTTTCACCAGCTTCAGTAATTATTTTTGACAAACACATATGGCATGATAATTGAAAAATATTTCATTATATAATTCGAAATTATTTTACTATTGAAATTCAACTGTACAAATTGAACCAACGTATTTTAATATTCTTGAAAATTTCTTTTTTGGATAAGCGGCGATGTAAACGTGGTTGATACCCAAATGATTTAATAAAATTTATTCGCTTAAAATGAAGTTTTATTTTTTTTAATTAAATTTTATGTGGTTCATAGGTGCGATATTCTGTATCAAGAACATGAAGATATTAAGGAGTTCCTCGTTATAAAAGTAAATTCTTACTAGTAAATCAATAGGCAATCCTAAGAAAGAATCCAGAGAAGTTGCTTACAAGTTGACTACGCCTCCTCATAGTGTCTCACATTTTCTTAATTGCGTCATTGTACGATATCAATCAGAAAAATTTTAGTTAAGTAAAAACATATCGTTTCCAAAGAAGACTTCTAAGCGATTTCTTAAATGATGCTTTTTATGTACAACAAACCAGCGTGGAAGAAAGAGAAAAGTTTAAACAATGGAATTTCTTTGAAAGTTGTTTACATTTGCCTTTATAAATAATGTATGGTACAAAAAAAATATGTTTTCCTTATCCTAGAGCATTCTAAAATCACTAGAATTTTCTTTATCTGAATAATGGACGATCGAAAAGAGATTCTCAGTCAACAAACTAAATGCGTTCGACAATTCATTCACCCAGAGTGTTTTTCCTCCTGACAGGTCAACTCATCCTGTCATACCACCTCAATGTTCTCACAGCAGCCACGGAGCACTCTGGTGGTGCTGGGAGTAATTACTCGCATAATGGGGTACGCGTAAGAAAAATAGATAACAAATAAATAAATAAAAAATGTATTCTTAACGGTAATTGGATGCAAATGGTCTGAGAAAAAAAAAACGATTGAACAAGTTGATTAGAAAAGAATTCTTATAACAGGATGAAAAAGATTTTTAAAAAATGATCAAAAGTTCATTTAAAATTTGTAAAAATGAAATTTTGACATTACTAGAGTCAAAACTTGATTTAGACCGACTTATGTGATAGTTTTATAAAATCATTAGCATTAAATATATTTATCAATCAAACTGTTAATTATAAGCTTAAATTGTTAAAACTTTTAAATAAAATTTTAGATAAGTTTAAAGTTTTAATCAATTATTTTTAATCTATAAATATTGATACTATTAAATAGAAAAGTTGTCCTTTAAGCAAATTACAATTTAATAATTTTAAATTCCCCCCATTTCTTTATGTTTATAAGTTAATAAAATTTCGAAACATTGCAGATTTAAGTATATATATATATTATGTATGCATGTGCATAAAAACTTTAAAATATTATTTATATAATATGATTAGTAATTGCTTTTATTAAATGATTATATTAATTTTATAATACTACTTTCAGGATATATAAAAATTAAAAACAGTACATTTTATTTCTCAATAATATAACATTATATATTCCTTGTTCATATATATTTTTGAATAAATTTTTGTCCATTTATTTGAAATTTTAAAGTAGCATAAAAATTATTTCTGAAGAAAACAATTATTGCTTCATATCATCCTCAGAAAAGACTTATATTTAAATCCATTATTTCGAGTTTTAGAGAGCTATTTATACGAGGTTTTTGAAGGTTAACAGAAGTGAGAAGTTAACAGATGTAAGCTACGTTTTAGTTACATCAGAAACCTACTAACCCTGGATATCTGAAACAATAAAATCACTAGCCCGATTTTATATCATCCAAGTACACTGGTGGCCACCGTAAATGCGACACCCTGTAGGAAGCATGGAAATAACACATTAAATTTACAACATGAATTAGCGGAGGTGAGCTATGCAAGTGATTAGAATTTCACCGCAGACACACATCACGCGCGACTGTGGCGCCACCTCAAAGCGCTATTTAGGGTTTTGAGATTTCGACGATTTCAAGTTCGGCAGTTGAGTTTTTCTTGCGAAATTTTTTTTAAACAACGATCAATTATTCCTCGTAGAAAACAATGATCATTTTTTTGATCAAGTACCCGAGTTCGACACAGGAAGGAAAGTGGCCCACCGAGATTGCGAATTATTTTTCAGCGAAATTGGCAGTCGTGTTGGACGAAACCAAACAATTGTAATGCGGATATGTGATCGTTGGATGCAGAAGGGTAAGACGGATCGACGCGTGTTTAATCGTATCCACCTCAGTGCACCACTTCACATGATGACAGGCAAATTGTGCACATGGCAGTGACGGATCGCTCAGACACATCACGAACCACAGCACCGCACATTCAGTCTGTAACGCATCATCCACTGTCTACGCGTACAATTCGACGCATTTTACAGCAGAATGGTCTGGCCATAAGACGTCCATTGTTTCGTCTAATCTTGAAGTAGAACCACAAACGTCTCAGCCGCCAATGGTGCTATGAAAGAAGGAATTAAATTGTCTGTACTGACGAGTCACGCTTCTGTCTGCAACACTACGATGGTTGAATTCGAGTCTGGAGACCCCATGGAGAGAGGATGCTACACAGCTGCGTTATGCACCGCCACTTTAGTCCTGCTCCGGGTATTATGGTATGGGGCGGTATTGGATATCACTCTCGTACTCTTCTAGTACGCATTGCCGGTACTTTAAGCAGCCAGAGCTACATCTCCAATATGTGGAGCCTATTGTCCTTCCTTACCTTAGGGCTTGCCCACAGCCATATTTCAACAGGATAATGCGCGACCACACGTGGCACATATTGCCCAAGGGTTCTTCGACAGTCGCCAGATTGAATTTTTTCCCTGGCCGGCTCATTCTCCGTATCTTTCGCCGATAGAAAACATGTGGTCCATGATTGCTCAATGATTGACCCAGACTACATCCCCAGCTGCCACACCAGATCAACTTTGGCAACGTGTAGATCTGCTTGGTCTGCTGTACCCCAAGAACACACCCAAAGTCTCTTTGAATCCAACAATGGCGTGTGGCAGCGGTTATCTCCAGCAATGGCGGCTACTCTGGCAACTGATTTTGGCAGGATCCACGTTCACAAAAGTCTTATAAACTTAATCATTTGATACTTGGTCAACATGTTATCTACAAAATCAAATTTTGCTGTGATATCTGTTATCTTTCTTGGTGTTGCAATTTGGGTGGCCAGCAATGTATTTGCAGAACAAGTAATTTCGTTAGAAAAGTTGCTAATATAAACGAAAATTATTTTTACTAGATTAACTATATTTTTTAATAGAATGTTTTAAATTTCAAGGTTATTCACATCCTAGTCTAATTTCTAATAATTCTTCAATCCTATAAATGTTTACATTATTTAAAATTTTTATGAATATTAATTATTCAAACGTGTGAAAAAATGGGTATAAACAGAGTACGCAAATGCCGCTTACTATTAACACTTTTGAATCCAACACTTAGTTACATTAATGAATATTCCCAAGAATAGTGAGCGTTTTTTTCCTATGAGAGAAAGAAAAATTAAGAATAAATAGAATAAACAACAGTCACTTAATAGTAACTCTCTTAAATTTTAATTCGTAATTATTTAATGCTTCAAGAAAAATACTGAATATTTTTTAAGTGAAAAAGAAAAAAGAAATGAAGAAATTAAATACGCAAAAAACGCTTCACATTCAAAATATTTTAGCATATTCCAGTGACTTACAGTTTGAAGCCCTTAATGAAAAACAAATAAAATAATGAATTTTTCAAAAATACTTTATTTATTAAAAGAACAAATTAAATGAAGTAGAAATAAAAAAGAACTGCAAATTAAATATGAGACTATGTTACAATTAGCCAAAAAATTTATTGATGATTTGAAAATAAAATTCAAGGTCCCTCCAAGTCATTTATTTAACCAATAAAGGTATTTTGCTTATAAAATAACCTCAAAAGTATTAGGATTATATTTTCATCTACAATCTAAGAAATTGTAAGGATGTAAAAATTGATTCAAAAACCGAGGACATTGATGGAGGAAAATGTCAACTTAACAGTAACAAGCAAAAAAGTGCAATTAATAAGTTATACTTTAATTAAAATGTTTATTAATTTTCTTTTGGATAGTGTATAGAGAAGCCACACACATAATGAATATACATTTTTCATAATATCAAGGTAAGACATTTAATAGCTTCTTTGATAAGATAATCAAAATCGATGGAATTCTGGGATTCAATATTCATTTTCCATCAACATTTAAATCTAAAAGTAAAAATTTGGATTATTTAATTGGAATAGAATAAAACTTTCAGCCAATAACAAACGAGAGTTTTGTTTTTTATACGCAATCGCTTCCAAACACTGAAATGATATTGCGAAAAAGAGGAAGAATTCCTGTAAGACTGGTTACATTACACTCTTTCCAGAATACGCTTATTTTATTGTTTTTACTTGTTACTTTGAAAAGTAAACAAGTCTGCTTTCAGCAAATGATTTTAATATCGGGAAACATACGAGGCCATCAATGGCATACTCCTTCAAAAGAACTACATACACGCTCTAATTACTTAACAATATTTTGACATGTGGCTTATAAGCTACAAAAAATTCATTATTTGAATTAAATATCAAGCAAAGGTTTTTGGCAAACATTCTTCATTTTGTTACCACAATCCACATTTCCAAGATTAAAACTAACAATTTTTATATTGGAAATGGACAATTAAGTAAATTTAAACTGATAATTTTATCTCTCGTATAGAAAGGAAATCTGGTATCATAAAAAATAAAAAATTCAGCATGTTAGTTTTTAGTACATTGATTTTGCCATACATAACTTACGTATTTGCAACGTCAAAATATTCTAAAATGGCAAGTAGAACCAGAAAAATTCGATCAAATGTTTCGTTAACTAAGAGCTCAAAAATTTATCAGTTATAAAATATTAGAAAATTTTCAAAATATGTTCATTTTCATTTATGGCACAATGAATAATTCTGTTCTTTTACATATTAATTGGGAAAGGAATAAAAAAAAATCAGCTTTGTAATAAAAAATGAAAAATTGACATCATATAAAATTTATGCAAAAATTCATGAGTAAAAGTAAATTCTAATACAGATTTTATTGATATTTTAATTTATAAAAAGTATTAAAGTTAGTCAAAATTTTAGACAATAGTTTTTTAAAATACGCATTTTTCTTAATTTAGTACTAATATAACAGAAAAACAATCCAAAGAAATACTCTTTGTCGACTTCATATTAAATAAAAAATAAAAATGCCATCAGAAAATCCAAATTGAAAGAAATATCGCATTTAATATATGTAAATTAAAATTTAATAAAAAAAAAGAATAAATGCAAATAACTGTTAATTTGGGAAAATTATAATTATTTGAGATTTCAGTATTTCAAATTTGAGAATATTATTTGATATTTCATTATTTGAAGAAATAAATTTATTAATTAAATTTTTTTCTCTTTTAATTAAACTCTTTTAATTTATTTTCTAAGATGGATATAAAATATTAAACTCTATGTACACTGTGATATATATTCCATGGCGGCGAAAACCGTCTCACATATCCAATAATTTATGGAAATGTTCTAGTATGACTTATGAGAGAATATTTTTAAATTAATAGTTTATAAAAAATGAACAAATATTTATTTTTATTTAATCGTTATTTTTGTTGAAATTTCCTACGAATAAGTGAAGATGACTTCAAGATTTTTCCTTGGATGGGAGCTTTAGAACAGCTTTTTCGAAAAGTATTTTCAATCGAAAAATTCATACGTAAATCGTAAAAATTTACACTTTTCAAATCTTTTGTGATTTTTAGAAAAATCCCATTGGTTTAATTGAAAGCTACGTACAAACAAATAAGAAAAAGAAAAAAAAGAAAACAAAAATCAACACTCTCATTGCTAAAAGTACTTATTTCGTTTTTGCTTTTATACTTCAGATGAAATAAGCTTCATAAGAATTTTTAGTTTTTTAAACTTTCTCGTAACTTGAAAATACAGAAATTCTTATAGCACAAAATTGTCAAAAAAAAATGTTATATGATTAAAAACAATTTAGAACTTTTTCTTACCGAACAATTTGATGAAAAAACAACGGCAAAGGCAGCTCCATTTCTTCTTCAAGGCATATCGTCCACAATCAAAATTACATTGAAAGTTAATGATTTCTTTTCACATCGATTATGAGGGAGTTTCACTTTGTTATCACCCGAGACTGTTGTGACGTCAAAAATGGGGCAGTGTCATTCCAACATCGTCTGCAAATGCCTTCCCATTGACTCCAGGACCAGTCATGTTTTACAAGAGATAATGCTTTCAGGGTATGCTTCAGACCTTCATACTTATATAGGGCTAGTGCAACACATGCAAACAAATACATGATGTTCAGATGTTATCATGGCTAAAGATAAATATTGGTACAATGACACACTTATTCCCTGCTCTCTAAAAGATACTTTCCTAATTTCTTTGCAAAATCCTGAAAACAAGATAAAATTCTTAACTTGCACAGATTTACTATGTACTATTTGTTTAGAAGCTGTTTTATCCATATTGAGGTTTGTTTGAAATGGGTTCTATTTTACCAACCGATAAGTTGACTGTTCGAAACTTGTTTTGGGGTGAAATTTTGAAAGAAGTGACACATAGTGATAAAAGGATTTTTCTTTCAATTGACAAACTTCTTATATGCAACTATTTCAAATTGTTGATTTACTTAAAATTGAAATGAAACTGAATCATTATTTCCAAATTTAAATAATTCTTTCTTCTAAAAGAATCTTTGAAACTTTTGAATAAATGTTTTCCATATTTGCTTAGTAATTCCTTCGAATATATTATCTCAAAATAAAAGCCAGACATAAACCACTGTCTTTGAAAATTTTAAAAATTTTGAGTCTGTACTGTGTTTAGTGTGTGTGATTCTTGTTTAACAGTAAGTATATGAAGAAGGAATTTCAAAATATATAACACAAAATGACAACAATACATGTCACAAAATGTTTAATTTATAATTAGATATAGAACACATACATATACGCTGATACTGAATAAGACCAAATATATTCAACAAATTTTTAAGCTGTCATTGAATAAATGAAGAAAAGAAATAGCAAGTTTGTTGAAAAAATACATATGGATATTTCTAACACAATCAATCAATCAATCTAATATCTAATATATATATATATATATATATATATATATATATATATATATATATATATATATATATATATATATATATATATATATATATATATATATATATATATATAAAGCAAGATTAGTATCATAAGCGAAAATAGAAAGATACAAGAATAGATGAAACACTTATGTTTAGCAATACATTCAGCGCAAAAGCAGCTAAAATAGAATTACTAAAATATAATTAATAGTACATTTTTATAAAATTAATAATCAAATATTAGATGGAGAAAAATAATCAAATACTAGATGGAGAATAATACATTGAAAATACCAAATGGAGAATAATAATATATTTATAAAATATATTTATAAAATTAGTCAAAAACCAAATTGAGAATAATTATCAAATACTAGAAGGAGAACAATACATTGAAAATACGAAATATAGTAAACAGTTGGAAAAATATTTAATATATATTTTAAAATTTCAAAGAAAATAGAATAAAGGAAAATGGAACGAAGTACCAACATGGTCAGCTTCATCTCCTCAGGGGGGTGTTGACAACATTGGCACAAAATATGGCTCTTCTGCACTGGCCCAAGACATAGTCTTAAAGAAGCCAGTACACTCCAAAGCCACAACAAAAAGTTCAAACCAGAATAAAAGAAGTAAAAGTCAAGCTAAAATATATAGGCCAAAATCCAATGTTGCCAAAATACATTTAATTTATAGTAATCAAAATTAAAATTAAATCCAGATCCGAATCCTTATAAGAAGCTTGAAATATCAATAGTGATTACACTTAGTCGTTAAATTTATGTATTTATTTATTTGGTTAATATGTAGTATTTGGTGTGGTTCTTGCAGGTTTGGATTTGTATTTGGATCTGGATTTAATTTTAATTTTGATTACTATAAATTAAATGTATTTTGGCAACATTGGATTTTGGCCTATATATTTTAGCTTTACTTCTTTTATTCTGGTTTGATATTTTGGTTCGAACTTTTTGGTGTGGCTTTGGGGTGTACTGGCTTCTTTAAGACTATGTCTTAGGCCAGTGCAGAAGAGCCATACTTTGTGCCAATGTGGTCAACACCCCCTAATGAAGATGACCATGTTGGTATTTCGTTCCATTTTCCTTTATTCTATTTTCTTTGAAATTTTAAAATATATATTGAACATTTTTCTAATTGTTTACGTATTTTCAATGTATTGTCCTCCATCTAGTATTTGATTATTAATTTTATAAAAATGTACTATTAATTATATATATATATATATATATATATATATATATATATATATATATATATATATATATATATATATAATCAGTGTGTGTATGTATGTATATATATCTTAGATCGACAGAGATATTTTTTAAAGAATTTTGTTAAATATACGAGAATTGTTACTAAAGATGCTAAAAATAATCCTCTTGAAATAAGACGGTCTAAGCAAATCTGGTAAAAAAATCGTTACTCCTTTAAGCAGAGTAATTCAAGTGACGAGGAAAGAATTACAAATGGAGAGAATCCGGCAAGGGGATTCTAACTTGACATTTCTTTCATCGATTTGATTCATGATTACTGTTGTAGATAATAGAGGTCAACTCGCCCGTTACCAAGAAATCTTCCTCGAAGGCACACTTGACATCTATTTATATTTCTCGAAGAATTCAACGAGAAGGCAACCGGGGGATAAGAGCAGAACTTTCTCACATTTATATAAAATCCTGCTACTAAGTTTCGAGATCAAGTTTAAATCATTAGAAAATAACATGAATTGGAAAAGTGTCAAAATATTATTTAAATATTTTACATTTAGCCTAAAAAAATTGATGTATCAACAATTTTATATATATTCGGAGAATAAAGTAAAATATAATATATTAGCATGCTTTTAAGTATCATATATTATGTAAGTATAATTTATAAGCATTTTGTTATTTATAACTTGTCTTATTAAAAGTAAGCGGAAGTTTAACAATGTACTCTGAGTGTATTATATACCAATTATAGAAATAATTAAAAGATAAAAATATTTAAAGAAATACTATTTTTTGTATTTCTTAATTTTATTTAAGGCCTCACTGTGGCCCAGTGGATAGACACTACTTTTCAGAGGAACATTGAATAACGGGAGATAAATATTGAGTTTCTCTTTTCATGCAGGCAAAAAAAAAAGTGTATTGATGCAGATGCTTGAAAGATTTCCGGGTTTCCTTTCTTGCCTCACGTGAATACAGCCCTTTATCTATTTAAAGTCCTTATATATGCACACACACACACACAAACACATATATATATTCTTATATACGGTTTCAACTATAATACAAATAAATATATTCAAAAAAGTTTCATAAATATATCTAGATGATTGTAAAACTACTTTAAAATTATGAAGATTATTAGTAAGTAATGTTTTCTTTTGTTATTTATAAAAATATATTTTATAAATAATTTTAAAATTTTCAAAATACATTTCAACTTTACTTTTCATAATAGTTACAGTTTAAAAACTTATGTTACTTTTTCTATCATAATTATTTATTAAGTTCCAGTGAATTTCAATTTTCTATGACCATAAAATTACTTTAGAGAAATTACATTTGATTTTATTAGAGTTAACATTTTAAATTTGTCAATTTACGAAACAGTTCGAGAAAGCTCTTATATGCTATGTTTGTAACAGGGCTGGTATTCTTTTCAAACGACATTTACATTCACAAAGAGGTCAAAAACAAAAGAATACAAAAAGTTTAGTGGGATTGTATACTCAAAAACAGCTGCTTATATATAAAACACGGTTTGTCGTTGTTATTTGCTTTCCTGTTTTTGTTAGTAGTATGGCGTTCTAGATTTCTTTATTTCGATAAAATATCTTCTGAAAGAATTCTTTAAAAGTACAAGCATTCAGCTAAATAGATTCTTAAATTAATACATTTAAAATGTAATGGACTAATTTATAGGACTGATTTTATTACATTTTCATTTAATCTTTAATTTAACTCATTCATATTGATGGTAAATATCTAAGGTGCTTACTATGATTATCCTTAGTTCGAAACAATTAAAACTAATATTTCCAAGTAAACAGAATGTGAAAATTTTTATGATAGCACTAAAATAAAGAATTTTATCTTTAATATGTTTAAGTGAATAACGTATCTAATAAATACATGTATAAAAATGTTTTATTTAAGTGAAATCAATTTTTCCTTTACAGTTAAACAATATAACGGATATTTTCTAGAGAAAAATTTGCAGTTAAAATTGAAAAATATTTCATAAAACCCTCTCGATAGAATGACCTTTTACTTCCTTCCCCTTCGAGATAAAAATTGAACTTTTAACAGAATGGTTAGCTTTCTAGCCTCTGATTTAACAGATTATAGGTTCAACTCCAGAGTCACCTGTTTATGTTCGGAATTTTCTTCATGCAATAGGTTCTCAGGTCTCGCGTGCTGTGCAAAACGAGACCATACATAAATGAAAGAAAGCAAATTAAAGTAGAGAAAGATTGCTGTAAAAAGCCTCTACAAGCTTCTAGCAATGAACTTGAATAGGTATATTACAACCAAATATATTATACATCGAAAGTTTTGATGTAGTAAAATGAATTTTTTGTTTAATTGTAAATATGGCCTATAGAGAATTTTTGAAACTTCAAGAATCAATAAAAAGTTAGCATTTGAAAGCCAGCTTCTCTTTGTTAATATGAATCATTTGAATCAATATTTGTTATATGCGATTTTGTATCATAAAGCCAAAGAGGTATATCTACTATTGGTTTCATACTTGTTAATCTACTAATGGCTTTATGTGTGTAATATATAAAAAGACATCTACAGTGAAAAACGACAGTTCTGTTTTTTAACATTTTTGGCTAGAAGCAACATCACAAACCATAGGTGAAATATCAAATACTTTCATACAAATGTTTTTGTAACCAACAAGGTGCTAATTGCATTCATACATTTATAATAACAATATTCTTAATGATGTGAATAAATTTTACTTCAATTTATGAACTTTTTATTTTAAAATATCATTAACTCCATCGAAATAATTTTATCAGTGGATTTTGAAAGTTAATTTACATAAGTGACAGAGTAATATCATTAGTTCAAATAATTGTAAGCTGACGTGATATTTCTTGCGAAGTATACCAAAGATTGCTGATGAAATAGTTTGACGTCATTATTAGCTTTAACATCCAAGTATACAGATATCTAAACTCAACATGTATTAGCGCCATAAACAAATAATAAATGTCAATACATTGATAAAGCAATTCTGGTGAAAGTCATGTTGTTTAGAAAAAGATGTCCCTCTTTGTCACTACATAAATACAAATATAAATGTTCTTGTTATCTTATTTGAAATAATGCAAAGCATATTCCCAAGTTTTTCGGGTGTTATCAGCGTAAATTCCGCTTGCAATGAGTAAGTTAAACAAATGAAGCTAAACTGAAATCGTCTTATGAGACCTTTTGTTAAGGGATACACTATACACATAATGGCGTACAATGCTCATAAAATGTAGACAGTGGCTCTTCGTGAAATACTAAAGAGTACGTTGTTAGTTTTCTAACAACACTGTCTTCTAGAATTATTAAAGTACGTTGTCAGTTGTAGTTTTAATACTTAAAAGAATGTTTTTTTCTCTAAATATGTAAAGTAATGGAATGATAATGATTTGATTTATTTTGATATGAATTCGTGAATACAGCTGTTTACGAAGTTTACAATTAATTTGTTTACAAAATTTACAGGTAATGTCCCATTGGCATTTAAAATGAATCAACATGCATTTGCAGCACACAATTTGCAATTCAACACTCAACATTTTATTTGATTTAACATAAATTTATTAACAGTAACATTTAATAATATTGGCTATTGAGATTAAAATGCCTCTTAAGTATTTAGCATGCATCTTAAGCAATGTCGATTTCTACATTTCTAGCATTACCTGGATGAAATTTAAGTACAGGATGTCATTATAGAAGGGCAATAAAACGGGGCGTAGAATATCGTCCATGTACCGATGTGCTGTAAGGATACCATGACTGACAACCAAAGGGGTCTTACTATTGAATAAAAGGGCTCCTCAGACCATTATTTCTGACTGGAGGGTCGTATGGCGGACGACAGTCAGACTAGTATCTCACTATCGTCTAAGACGTCTCCAGACAAACATTCTTTAGTCATTGAGTGGTGAATGAGGGACTCAGTTCAAAACGAGATTCATCTCTGAAGACATTTTTAACTCCGGTCAGCAACATTTCAAGTCGAATGTACTCGACAACACTGCAAACGGACTTGTCGGTGTACAAAGGTCAATAGTAGTCACCGCCAGGGGCGCCGAGAGCTTAATCCTTTTTGTGTAAGCGACCTATTAATGTATTTGCGGCCATGAAGCACCAGTTGCACGCCGAATCAATATGAGGATGGACCTGGGGCTGTAAGTGTAGCTCAGGTGATTGGTCGGTCTTTACTTTTTGTTGTCTTTCTAGGCTGACCGCTTCCTTCTTGATGCTGTGTTCAGCCCTGGATCATCCAATTCGTCGTCTAATAGTGCCATCACTCCTATCCAAATGTCAAGAGATTGGCCTATTAGACCATTCAGCTTCTTTAAGCCCAGCTACACGTCTTCTTTTAAATGCTGACATCTATACATACTGCTAGCGAACCTATGTGGGAGGTATAATTACTGTCTAACAGAGTACACTGAATGAAATTCACAAAGAATGTGCAATAGGGAATCGAAATTTTTTCTCTTCAACATGCTATCAGTTACGCAGTTAAAATGAGCTATAGTTTCACATGTTCATTCATAGGCTGCCGAAATTTAAAAATTTGTTTTTTGCGTCCAAACATGTATGCTTATTAATTTGTGAGCAACTCCTCTTGATGCATATTTTTTAGAGTATATTTTTTGACAGGAAAACAGTATTGTATGTATATTTTTGTCTTATAATATATTTCAGACAAGGAAACATATTTGTATTAACTGTTTTCTTGTCTGAAAAAAACTTTTTCTATAATGCCTTAATTAATCTAATTATCTAGTTTTCCCATTGCGGATAGTATGAAAATTGCAAACTTATAATTACATAAACCTCATGGGTAACAAATTCCAAAAATTAAAACTTTATAAATTCAAAAATTATTCCGATATTTTTTGGGAAATGGCTTAAAGAAAACATACATTTAATTTAACTTATTTGGAAATTTGATACAAAATCTCTTTTGCAGTACGCAATCTGAAGCTCTTTAATTTCCAATAAATCTCATTATCTAGCTTTATACTGTTTTTTATTCTAGTGCAGCAGTTAAAAATATTATAAACTAAAAGCTTCAATATATTTTAAGAGAAATTTTGAAAATTTAAATAAAAGGAGTTGTTTGGTATGGACAGTTGTTTCGATTATACATGAGCATTTTATATTTTACTGTTTCAAATTTAAATTCTGTTGAGGCTTTATTTTTATCTATTGATATTATGTAATGTGAAAAGTTCTGTCACATTCACATAAAATAAAATGCAAAATCTTCCATTATTTTGTATAAATTTACCTGTTATATTTTTGGCAACTTATTTACAATATTACGTCCTTATTATACATTTACGTATAATTATAATAAAAATGTGATAATATAAATTTACCGATAGTATTTTTAGCAGCTCATTTTCGTGGGTCATGAAAGACACTCTTTTTCGTGGGATATTTCATAGAATTTAATTTCATTATTGAACCCAAAATGTTTTAGCAACATCCCTATATAAAAAAGCTATTATAAGAGGTTCAAAGAAAAAATTAAGCAAAGAAATATGAAAAGTAATGCAATAATAAAACGCGCGCGTGGGCGCTCGGGCAGCAGAAACATAATACAGGGTGATTAAAAAAAAATTTGCCAACATCTGCACTTCTAGCGCCCATTCTATTTAACCGATCAAGATGATACTTCAAATATAGTTCTTTTGAGATATGCGCTTGAGATCCTGTGAATGGCAACACAGTGGCCCTCGCGGTTACAGTTATAATGACAGAAACTCGAAATTTTCGAATGGCAACGCCTACTTTTTACCATCGCAAAATGTTCAGCACATGCGAAAACCCTTAATAGCGTTGAAACGGTACCGATATGTCCGAAAACCGACGTGTTATACACATACAAACAGTTCTTCAAGGCGCACGGAGGAATAATGCATACGACAGAGACAAGACACTGCTCAATGATGAGAACACATAGAGAAAAAAAATCTTTATTAATTTCAAACATTTTCCACATGAGTGCCATCACAGGCAATTACGCATTGCATGCGGGAGACGGTGGACAATGTCGCTGCACGCAACATGGCACGAGGGATGTTTCCAATCTCATGTCGTATAGAATCCTTTAAGTCCGACAATGTTTGAGGATTGCACAGATAAACTCTGGATATGAGATAGCCCCAAAACCAGAAATCCATAGGCGTCAGATCTGGGGATCGCGCAGGCCACGGAAAAGGATAATAGCGTGAGATGATGCGATCACCAAAATGCTGATCCAGGAGCCTTTTAACTGACCTCGCTATATGTGGAGGTGCGCCATCTTGCATCCAAACAATGTCATTGAGTGCATTCAGCCGACGCAACTCCGGTAAGACATAATTTTTCAGCATGGCTGCATACCGAGGGCCCATTACAGAACATGTTGCAGGGCCAGTCGGGGTCGTTTCCTCAAAGAAGAACGGGCCCAGAACAAATGTAGTTGTAATGCCGCACCACGCAGTCACTTTGGCGTCAAATAATGGTACTGGCGCCACAGCATAAGGATTCGTCTCTCCCCAGTGCACACAATTCTTTGTGTTAATGCTGCCATTTAAGGTGAAATGCGCCTCGTCCGTCCATAGTATGCGAAGTGGCCAGTCGTTATCTGCATCATATCGTAACAAAAATGCATTTGCGAAGTCCAGACGTTGTTGTGGGTCACCCGGCTCCAACATCTGGACGCGCTGGAACCGATATGGAAACCGAGTACCGAGCGCAAGAGTTTGCGGACCGTTGAGTTCGGAATATCCAACACGCGCGCTATGCCTCTTGCGGTTTCTGTGCGTCCTGCAGTCACTGTATGGTGCACTTCCATGACAACGTCCTCAGAAACAGTTGGCCGTCCGGAGCGCTGTTTGTCACAGGTGTAACCTGTATCTTCGAATTTCCGCACTAAATCACGCAGAGCTTGCAGAGTACATGGGCCGCGTCGTTGTCGATGATTGCGGCGATACACACGCAAGGCTTCCGCAGCGTTCATCCCATTTTGGTAATAGAGTTTGATCAATTCACTGCGAACTTTCATAGGAAGACTCATATCGTCGGCATGTGCGAGTTCCCGAATGACGACTTCGCATACCCGCTTGGTATTTTATAGGTTTCCTACGCTGAATATCTGGCGACCGGCGTTCTGTGATTGGTTTCTTGACTCTGTCACATGCAAATTTATTGCGTGCGCCCAGATCGTGTTTTATTGGCCGGTTTTCAGAACTCTTTTTTGTGTTTGCAGAACACGTCCGTTTTTAGACATATCGGTACCGTTTCAACGCTATTTAGGGTTTTCGCATGTGCTGAACATTTTGCGATGGTAAAAAGTAGACGTTGCCATTCGAAAATTTCGAGTTTCTGTCACTATAACTGTAACCGCGAGGGCCACTGTGTTGCCATTCACAGAATCTCGAGCGCATATCTCAAAAGAACTATATTTGAAATATCATCTTGATCGGTTAAATAGAATGGACGCTAGAAGTGCAGATGTTGGCAAAGTTTTTTTATAATCACCCTGTAGTACAAATTCTGCTTTGGCAACGAATTGCTGGAATATATCCCATGATCAGCATTAATAGTGATGATTTGGAAAGTAGTATAGAGAAAAAGATTTACCCACAAGCATTCTCTAAGAAACTTAGAATTAAATTCCACAAATTTAACTGAAGTCCTTAATTTTACTTACACAATCTGAGAAAGATGTCAAAGCTAAGCAAATGAATTTCTTGCCTGCTTAGTTGCTACATTATTTTTTCAATGCTATCCATTTATTTTTACATCTTAACCATCACAATAAGTTTATTTTTTAGTTATATTTCTAATGTGTTGTGAAAAACGAATATGTTTTTCTATCCAAAAGTACTCACATCAGTAATTGTAGCAAATAAATTCCGTTTTCTATGATTGCAAAATTTCCACTGCATTTTGAGGAGGATACTTTTTGTGCATCACAAACAACATTCAATTCCACAAGGTTAAACTATTAATAACACTGTTCACACATTGCTACTGAAACGAGAGCAAAACTCTTTGCCTTAAAAATAGCAAGTCTTGATGAAGAGAAAATTTTTCCGTTTTTGAAAGATAATGCAAGATTAAACACAAATATAAGATTAATATCTTGGAATAGGAATCTCGCCCTAATTCTCTATATTGCCCAGATATTTTAAGTGAAAATCACTCTACCCGTCTTCAAAACAATTGCACGCGATAAAAATATTCTATAATGCTGAAGAAATCGTATAAGTAAGTTGGTTTTATGCTTCTGAAGACTAATTACACTTGAATTTGCATCAAGCTAAAATGTTGATTGCCCACCTATTTGAAAAAAGCCCATTTTATCAATAACTGTGCAGTTTAAAGTTTAATTTTAAAAAAGTGGCAAAACTATTCTGTTTATCTTGTTTTTGCTTCAATTCTCGCTTTTGATTTTAATCCGCTGCCTATTGGTTTTAAGTTGTCAAATTTGTCTTTTCATTGTGACACATCAATTCATTTTTTATTAAGAGTTTAATACTTTTCATTTTGAAATGACTTATTGTATTGGTTTATTTTATTATTAACAACCAAATTTATGCGCTATTATATTCTAAGACATCTCTTTAAAGTGAGGCAAAATATTATTCCAAATCAAACATAAAATATTAGTTTGAAGAGTAAAGGTGAATAATTGAATGAAAAAGCGTGGGGTGAGCACATTAGTAAAGATTCTAGTGGTAAAAGTTCATCAAATGTCATGCAGATCTTAAGAGATCATAGATCCAAACTGTAAATAAAGCAGTATATAAGGTGTTGTAGGTTATTTATCATCAGCATTAGCACACATTTTTATCCATTCACAACCTTTGGAACACAATAATTGTGTTCTTTCAGGATCCTAATGTACCATGTCACGAAAACATTTTGTTACTGCTTTGAAAATACTCTGAATATCTCATGCAAATGATTTTTTAAATTTATTCGCTAGCCATGAATCCATTCTAATAATATAGAGACCATGAGTAAAAGATCAAATAACACTTTTCCAACTATAAATGGTTATTGAAGCATGTTTTTGAAAAAAATTAAAGCTGAAGTTTTTAAAGGAATTCCGAAGATTAATTTTAATTGTGCCATTTTAAATTGCGCTTAGTAGAAAAATTAAGGTTCTACACGCTGTTAGGAGGCTACTATGTGACTTTCGGATTTTCATAGTATAATTTTTTACGTTTTCAACAGTTAAAATCATAAACCATTTAAAATCTTTTTTTTACAGAATTTGTTTAATATTTTTTGGCTTGAGAAATACATTTTTCAGCTATTTTACATTTCAAATGATTGCATTTGTTTCTGGACGGAAAACAATTTTCAGAGTAAAAATTTCTTCTTTTTATCAGATACCGTAAATTTTTGTTATTCAGTTATATTATGAAAATTCTATGAATGTCACGAAAATTGCATTAAATGCTAGAAATCAATCGATTTGTAAGATATGTTAACTTACAGTTTTCCATGAGATCTGCATAATAATGTAGATGAAACGCATATTTACTAGAATGGTCAATAACTATAACATATCCAGGATAATGAAATGTATTATTATGTGAGCCTATTTATGAGATCCAATTCTACTAAGTATTTATGTATATTCTAAAGCACTCATAAGCTGGTTTCCTAGGAGACGCTCTAAATGCATCATTGGGCGAATGAAGTTGATAAACATTTACAGCAGTGGTAATAGGCACTCCCATGTAAGTTTGCTTCACTTAATTATTACTATCTTTTCAAGTCTTCCTAAAAAATTAAGAAAGATGTTAAATTCTTATTTTCAATTTAATGATTTTTAAAAAGTTGTTTTAAATATTTTAAAAGTAAAGAGTGAATAATTTAATAAAATTTAGAATTATTTACAGGCAGTATTTCCCAATTGTACTGTAAAATTTTGTACCAGAAAGGCAGAGTACCTACTATGAGTTTAATACAACTTAACAATTAAATGAGGAAAAACATCAATGTTTCTATTTCAGAATAGCTTTATAGACAGTCAGTTAAAAAAGTATTGGGACACTTTGGATGCGTAATATGTACAGCTATTTATAAAAATATTTATCACATTAAAACAAAAGCAAAAGTCATGAAGAGGTGCTTTAACATTTGGTATACACAATATAATTAAAATTTTGCTAATATTTTAGCTTTATGATTTGATATAGCTTTTTGAATATACTTTAAAGGCAAACAAAGGTCAAAAAATTATATTGAGACACTTTTGAAATGAGCAAGTAAAAAAATAAATATGTCACACAAAATAAAATTTAATTTGCTACCACTTTTTTTTAGACAATACTTTTCAACATAAGTTGTCAATAAAATCGGTTACATGTAGAGCAATGGCGAAAAACAAAGAAATTTCGATGGATGCGCGAAATCTGGTAATAAGCCATTGGAAAAATGGAAAATCAGTTCGCTGTATAGGACAAATCTTGGAGCTGAGTAAATCTACTGTTTTTAACATTATTCACAGGTTCACGAAAACAAATAGTGTTGAAAAAAAGCAGATATCAGGGTGTCCTAGGATAAATTCACATGAAGCCTATTAATTGGATTCATCTTAAAATTAAAAAAAAAATTAATAGAATTAAAATCCCAGTTCGGGACACTGATTTCTAGGTTAGTTCAAGAGGTGCCTCCAAGGAGCTGCAGTTGAGGCCTAGAGGATTGCCTAGGATGCTGTTACCTTGGTTACCATCCCTTGCTGACCTCATACGGAAATTGTCAGCAACTTCATGGGCTTCTGTGTACTCAATTCCATGGAAAATCATTTCTTCAGTTATATAAGAAATTGATCGAAACTCTGGAGGCTGTTTGCAATTTAAATAAAATCAAGTGCGTGACAAATTTTCTTATCTTTAAAATAAATATATTAAGTTACAATACTTACTGACATTTTCCTTTTGTCATTTCAATTCTCTCATAAAAATAAGTAAGAAAAGTAAGATTAGTAAAAAGTATATGAATTATTTTCAAATTAAGAATGAAATCTAAAAAAAACTGGGTATTTCTTTTTTACAAGGGATTTTTACATTTTCTGTCCCACATAAATGTGTAGAATGCTCTTCAAGTCAAAATACAAACGTTCTGCATCAATTTTTGAAGACGGAATAAAATTCTTTTAAAAATAGCATATATTATGAAACAATTATTTTTATTATTAAATGTAAAATATTGAAGATTGGACTTTTAGTTTAAGCGAACATTTCAATTTAATATTGTATAACAATTAGAACTCTCTTATTATAAAATAAGGTTAGATACAAATGATAAAACAATAAAACAGACTCGAATAGTATTATAAAGGCAAAAATAAGTTATAAAGAAAGGAGAATTTAAAATTATAAGGCTATACTCTCTCTCCAGAGCTGGGTTGCATTTTAATAAAAACTGAGAACTAAATATTTGATATTTAAGTAAAATGGAGTAAATTTTAAGTGATTGTTTCATGCGAAAAAAAGTTATATACTTATTCTATTTTTAAGGTAATATTAAATTTGTATTTTCAAAATCGCAAATAAAATTCTTAATTTTTTACTTTCCAAAATTTTTATAGAAATTTTTTTCATCAATTAAATATAAATGTTTTCTACAATAACAAAATTTTCATATGAGGAAGTTTCTGCCTTATGAGAATTTTAATATCTACTGAGTATTTTTCTTTTGGAGTTCAGGTTATTTATTACAGTCAGTCAAAAAAGTATTGGGACACTTGGGATGCGTAACATGTAAAGCTATTTATAAAAAAGTATTTATCACATTAAAACAAAAGCAAAAGTAATCAAGAGGTGCTTTAACATTTGGTATAAACTATATAATTAAAATTTTGCTTATATTTCAGCTTTATAACTTGATATAGCTTTTTGAATATAATTTAAAGACAAACAAGGGTCAAAAAAGTATTGGGACACTTTTGAAATGAACAAGTAAAACAATAAATATGTCACACAAAATAAAATTTTATTTGCTACCACTTTTTTAGACAATACTTTTCAACATAAGTTGTCAATAAAATCGGTTACATGTAGAGCAATGGCGGAAAACAAAGAGATTTCGGTGAATGTGCGAAATCTGGTAATAAGCCATTGGAAAAATGGAAAATCAGTTCGCTGTATAGGGCAAATCTTGGAGCTGAGTAAGTCTACTATTTTTAACATCATTCACAGGTTCACGAAAACAAATAGTGTTGAAAAAAAAGCAGAGATCAGGGTGTCCTAGGATATTTACTGAACGTGAAGAAAGGTGGATTGTGAGACAAGTTCTCATTAATCAAAGAACCAGCGCAGTAAAAATGATTCTGAGATGTAAAAGTATGTTCAAGTAATCTATAAATCCTGAAACTGTCAGAAATGTTTTAAGAAAACATAGGTATCATGGTAGAGTACCTCGAAGAAAGCCCTACGTTTCCAAAGTAAACCGACAGGATAGACTGGCATTTGCTAAAATGTATATAAAGCAGCCACCAGAATTTTGGGAAAATGTAATTTTCATAGACTAAAGCAAATATAACATTTTCGGATCAGATGGGAAGCAAAAAGTCTGGCGGACACCTAATACGGAAGTGCATGTCAAAATTTTGCTGCCTACTGTTAAGTATGGAGGCCGCAACCAATTAGTCTGGGGTTGCATGGCAATCTCTGGTGTTGGAAACTTAGATTTTATAGATGGTATAATGAATAAATATGTGTATCTTGACATTCTCAAGCGAAATTTAAAGCAAAGTGTGAGAAAGTTGGGAATAGCAAGCCATTTTAATTTGTACCAGGATAACTACGCAAAACATACTGCTCCCATTTGCAAGTTATGGGCCCTTTACCTGGCCTGGTGTGATGAAAACTCCTGCACAGAGTCCAGACCTTAATCCCATAGAACATGTATGGGATTATTTGCAGCAAAAACTCAATGAACACCACATTTTTAACAATCAGAAGTTAAGAAAACATTTGGTTGAAGAGTAGGCCAAAATCGACGGGTCGTTTTGTGCAAAACTGGTCAAATCCATGCCAAATCGACTGTTAGAAGTCATAAAGTACAAAGGTGGTACAACAAGATATTAACTTTTAATTTCTTGCTGTTTTTTTAATTTATTGGGCAGTGTCCCAATACTTTTTTGAGCTCATTTTTTGTCTTGACTTTTTTTCTTTAAATTATAACAATAATTACATTAATATTTGAGCTTTGTTTCAGTCACTGTGATCTGCATTTAACAAAATGTCATTTATGTCTTTTTTTGTTTAATTTATGTATTTAAGTTATAAATTATAAAATTTTATGAACTTATGTTGTGTCCCAATACTTTTTTGACAGAGTGTACATGACAACAAAATAGTTAACATATTATATTTGATATTTGTGAGCCTCATTTTATATGTGTTTCATTAACTGTTAGAAAGGTGGCACGAATCTATACAAATCTTCTAATGCCTCGAACATCAAAAGAATTGTGATTAAAAAAAAGTAATTCTTAATAAACTTAAAATTATTTACATGTTTTCAATTCTAATTTATCTTATGTCACGATTCAAAATCTGTTAGATTTATTGGAAATTAGCAAAACTGTCATCTGCATTTAACAAAATGTCATATATGTGTTTTTTTTTTGTTTCATTTGTGTATTTAAGTTACATATTATGATAAAATTTCATGAACTTATGTTGTGTCCCAATACTTTTTTGACAGAGTGTAAATTTGGCTTTCTCTTTATTTCTCTCTCGGATCGTAAATTTCACTACCTCTTCGGGTGTGGACGTTTGTAGTAATTCGGAATTTACTTTAAAGTGTGTATATTAATCTAACTCCTTCTCGTGCGCAAAAAATTGACCGTCTAACAGTAAATAAACAATTTCTTTCTTTCTTCTTTTGTTACTATCATTATTTCTCATGCATATTGAAATACATATTCATCAAATTTTTTTTATATCACATGAAAATTTAAGAAAAATGAAATACATATTAGCAAAATAATTTATGATTAATATGTAGTTGCAAACTTTTATCTTGACGTTCACTTATATTTAGTTGATTTATGGGAAAAATAAGGTCAACATAATTTAAGGAATTATTATTCGTTTCTAATTATATTACAAATAGAATAGAATTCAGATTCCAAATTTTTTATAAATATAGTATTTTGATTTCAAAATTTTCAGAATTTATATTTAAATCAAAAGTAGTTTCTCACACACACTTAAATAAATAAAAGTATTGTATGATAAACTAAATTAGGACTTGAAATCTTTTAACTTGCATCAAAATTTTTTTGTCACACACGTCGTAAATTTTTTTTTACTGATGTCGTAAACTTGAGTTAAAAAAGAAAGTGATTTCAAACAGGAGCATTTTATTTTCATGGAAAAAAAGTGAATTACTTAAATTGAACAGTTATATTTTCATTATTCAAACTGCAGGAGAAGCATAATTTCAAACTGATAGGCATAAAGGTAGCTAAAAAGTTTTTTAAAGTTTTGCAAGATATTTAACAATAGGGTTTGAATAACACTTTATCCTCTTACAGACTGAATCAGGGAAATGTTAAGTATTATAGTAAAAAATAGTTTCTTGAGATGTATTTATCGATATGTATTTTGCTAATTATGGATATCATTCCATCGCACTCTTTAGATCTAAGAATGACTTTATTTAAGAATTTAAATTCATCACGATCCAGTTCCAGGCAGACAAAATTATTCCTTAAAAACTGAAGAAACCTCTTAGTCTCTAACTTAATCTTCTTGTCACTGTCCTTTAACATTTTATTAACCTCTAGACAGTCATCAACCGATGAAGATTAAATCTCAAAATGAAACACTTTTTCTATGTAGAAAAAATTCAGCTGGATGACAATTTGAGGAATTTAAATAAGATCCAAAGAAGAATCAATCGAGGGACTTAGTTTCTAGCCATCTGATCAGGGAATCAGAGTGGAGGGGCGTTGACATCGATGTGCTCGTGATAGATTCCTGACCTGCCAGCAACTTGGTGCAACAATTGATACGTCTTTTCACCTTTCAAAGAAATTGATATGTTATTGAAATTTAATAGATTATGAATTTGAAATCTGCATCAAAACAAAACTTTCTAGGGAAGATTTTGCCTTGTAGAAGAACACAAAAGTTTTAGTTGAGCTACAATATTTCAGTAAATTCAGAGAACTGCTTAAAGCTGGGAAAGTTTTACATCCTAGGTTATTGAGCATCCTTTAAATGATTAAGCACTAACTATGCACTCTAAAGATTTATATATAGATTTACATTTTACTAAACTTTCTGAAAAATAATGGGAACAAAATTAATTTTCTAGTTTGGATATATTTTATGAGTAATTAATTTATTTATTGACAATTGTTCGAATATTTTTCGAAATGAAATACATTCTCCACTTTTAAATTAATACTGAAAGTAAAAATTTTTTTACTTAACGAATAAGTAGCCTTATGATTAAAATTCAAATATAAACTATGCTTATTAAGAAAGATTCCGTATATAAAACGTAGTTAAAATTATTTTGATGATACTGAGATACTCATAGCTCCGATTTTACCGAAAGGGTTCGAATAATCCTTAAAATATATAATATTTAGATAATGTGCTAAGATTTCATCGAAAAAAATTTAAATTTTATCTATGTATGACACTATACTACTAAAACCATATCTAAATAACAAACACTATAAAAGCGATGCGTGCATCTTGAAGTAGTCATTCATGTGCAGCAACTAAGCATCTGAAAAAAAAAAGAACATGCATTAAAATCTTTCATCAGAATGAGAACAATGCGTTGCCAGCATTCCTTTCTTATTCAAGATCGAAAATTTCAGGAGAAAACTTATCCTTAAATGAATTTAAATGTATGAAACGAAGTTTGAAGTAATGGTTCTAAAGCTGTTGCACAGGAAGAAGAATAACACACAACTAAGTTGTATTTGTAAGAAGCATTTGCAAAATCTTCAAATAGTACTATAAGTAACTATACATAAGACGAGTATTAAAAATTCAATTGGAAACTATGTGTTTGATTTTATGAAAATTATGAAATTGTAGCGTGTTACAAAATGCATTTCGTGCAACAATTGAAACTGCTTAGTCTATACGTCTTGATTTTACCCTGCATTTTCTGCCTAGCATTCAAGTAGATGAATATTAGCATATATTATGGATGGACATGGTTCATTGTCATATTAATATTGTGAATACACAGTGCAGCGACATATGAAGTTCCTCCAATCCTCATGCCATGCAAACAGCAGGTACAATCCCATACGTCATGGTATGATGTATGTTCACCACAAATTTCATTTCTGAATTTATTGGTGAACACACATTTCATTCTTCTTCGATGAAGTCAAAGTGAATAGGCTTTTCCAGTGCATACTCACTAGTTATCAATTAAGCAGATTTTTGGCGGATCATTTTATCACAAAGTTAAGAAAAGAAGTTATATGGGCACCACAGTGTAAATGCAAATGATCAAATACAGCAAATTATGAAAACAATGTGAATCAGACTATCTTCCCAGATAAGAGTATCATTTCGCGTACTTTGCTCACTCTTCTGGTCAGCAAAATCCCCAATTCTGAACACTTGAGAGTTCTGAATGCAGCATTTTTTTAAAGATTGAGTTTACTAAGGCCATGAACTTGATAACCAACATCATACGCCGATTTTCAAACACTCTCACAGATATGTTGCATGTAGCCATTGATGATGTGGTTGCATGTTTTCAACATATTGCTCTTCAACAATATATGCACATAGAGCACACAAGATTAAAAATTGTTGAAATATTGTTATTGTTTGATTTTTTTAACCGTTATTTTTTTCATTTTGTTATAGTGAAGTAAAAAACTTATATAATTATAAAAATATGAGAGAAAATTGAAAGAATATTTAAAATTAATATTTAGGAATGCATCTAACATATTGTTTAAAATATAAAGAGCGGCTATATATATGCGTGCATTAAAAAATTAATTAAAAAAAAACTAACTGAAAAAATTAAAGGTAAATAAATGTTTTTCCATTTCATAAAAATAAACTAGAAATATATCTTTGACAGACCAATTCTCTTTACATATAAAACTTATAGAAAATAAAAATAAAAATTTTTTTACAGCTTTTAAAAACACAATTTAAAAAACTTTACGTTTATTGAGAAATGTTTTAAGGTACGTAAGAGGTCAAAGGATGTGAAAATATAAATACCGTGTCTGGTACTCTTAATGTGGTCCACATTTTACTAATAAATGTTCTCTTACTATGCAGAAATAGAGAAAATTTACAAATGCTAATTGTTAAATCTGCGTATATAATTAATGAATTTTCTCTTATATACATAACTAATATTGCAAGTTCATTAGTACTATACGCAAAACAAGAAAACTGTGCATACTTTGCTCTGCATGTGTTACTAATGAATTCATTTCTCATATTCCTAAATAAAGATATTCGTAATTCCGTTGGAGCTGTTGCAAATGTTATATTTCTTTTAAGAAATATCCATTTATGAATACTCTTAAGACAAAGTAATTTGCATGATAAAACTTTAGAAATATAATGGAAAAAATCAAACTTATTTCGTCCAAGAAAAGATCGTTGAAATTATTATCCCTTGCACATTGGTCAGAGAGATAGGAATCTATTACGGTAATGGTGAAGTACTGCTTAATTTTTTTATTCATGATCATGAATTAATTGGAAACTGCTCTGATTGATCTGCTTTCTCTTTAATTTATTAATTTCTAGTTTTTGATATCGTTTTATTTTCGAAGGAAAAATAGTTTCTCTAATATTGTCTTTATTAAGGATATTTTAATTAGTATTTATTTATTATTATATATTTTAATTAGGATTATAGTGATATCGTAAATTGTTCAGTTACGAGATTGTGTATCACTGTGACAATATTATAAAATTACTTCACGCGTGAATTGAAATTAAGCAGATTTTTTTTTTAATTCTATTTTACTGAAATCAGAATCTATTTTAAATCAAATAACAGAAAAAGGCTAAAATTGTTCTTTTATGAAGAAAGCAATTTCTTAATTTTAATATATTCTACCCGAATATTAAGTGAGATTAACAATTTTTAACCAGATTCTGAACTTACATTTTTTTTTTTTTTTTTTACATCTTAAAGAAAGATCCACAAACCATAAAGCAGTTACGAGTTCATTGATATTTTAATCATACCGGAGAATGACCCAAGATCTGGCGACGAAAATAAATAAGAAATACTAAAGAAATATTTTCTTCAGACTTGTCAAACTGTTACATTGGTACTTCGACTGTAGAACATTAGTTAAGAAAAAAGGAACTTCACTGAGAGACTGAACCGACAAGATTCATAACTAAAGATGATTCGCATGAGTGCAAGGTAGATAAGAACTATTTTTTAAAAATCACCACAAACCTAACTTTTAATGTAATACTCTTTGCAAATACTAATAAAATTTTTCTTTCTTATTATTCACACCATTTAATCTTATTTCTAAATAATGAATATTCTTTCAATTATCCTATTTCATTTTTTTACACATTCAATAGCTATTTAATTCATGTCTGTTTTATTAATTATTAAATGCATTTTATCACATTTTTCAGTCATATTGGGAGCCACGAAATTACCAGAAATATAACAAATGATCCTTAATTTTTTTTATTTTTATAATTTCATATCAAGCTTTGAATAATTGTAAATATGAGAAATAAGATTGTACTATGTGGTTTTCTTCAGTTTTTACCAAGAAATTGCGTCTCTTTTCTGCTAAAAAGGATTTTTTCAAGCATATGACAAAAGGAACCATTCCTCAATTTAATTTAACCACATTCAATGAGAGCACCATTCTCAGAAATAACACCGTGCATTCTGGGCACAACGTTCTCCACAGCTGTGGGTAACATATCACGATGA
Organism: Latrodectus hesperus; assembly: GCA_037975125.1. Taxonomy (NCBI): domain Eukaryota; kingdom Metazoa; phylum Arthropoda; class Arachnida; order Araneae; family Theridiidae; genus Latrodectus; species Latrodectus hesperus. The sequence goes on along the minus strand of CM075854.1, from coordinate 87,559,925 downwards.
ATATTCCGCAATGTGTCCTTTAGAATAGATCAATTTGATACTCCATCAACATAAACGCACGTTCCGATAACGTTAAAAGCATGGCCACTGGAGCTCATTTATTTCAGCTGAGATTATTTGTCGGACCTGCCTAGTACTTGCTTTTATAGCCCTTATTACTGGCACTGTCATTGCATAACATTGGCATTTTTCTTTGATAACCATGTTTTATGCAAATTCTCATTATTGTAAGCTACAGTAGCACCACAAAATGCCCTAGCGGCGACTTTTGGAACTAATTTTTTTTTTATGTTTTGATTAGTCTAAACACCAAGTTTGGTGTCGTTCCGGCAATTAGATTGCGCTACAGGACGCTCCAAACACTGTCACTTTAAAAAATATTACCCTGTATTTAGTAAACATAGTCTTAATATCAATGATTTAAAGCATATAGAGTAAAAATTGTCTAAAATTACTATACCATTGTAAAAGATAAATTCTTCTTAGGCATTGACTATAACTTCAATGTATGTAAATAAAATCCCCATGTTTGTCCGTAATTTTTGTCCGAGTTTCAATTGTGAACGGCTGCACGGAACGGAATGAAACTTATATCAGGATGTTAGCCCCAGGCTAACTTATAGAATAGGCTATGTTTCCTTTAAAAATTTTCGTTACATGATTTGTAATTCATTTAAATATTAATGAATGCTGATCTGAACTCACTGCTGATTTGAACATTGACTATGCAACAGTGAAATTAGTTCAAATGGTGTAACATTGTTCAGGAACTCTATTCGCTTCAGGGAGGAAAAAATGTGATTTTTTCCTCTTTTTAAAATTGTCATCTATGCATAACTGATGGAGAAAGATAAAAGAAACTTATGTGTGATATCGAATTCTCTCTTCTTTCTACGTTTACACAATGTTATTTACAAAAAATAATTAATTACATTTATTACTTTTGTTTTAATTTTTGAAGAAATTTTGTTTTCATGCACTACAGCTAAAGTTTTTCTATTTTATTTATGCATCGTCGATTGGACAGGCATTGGAACTTAGAAAAGAGTCCGAACTTCAATGTTTAATAACTTCGTAAGTCAAGTGACCGTTCGTTCGCATCTTAAGGAGGATTTAAGCAGTTCATATCTCATAAGATTTTTTCCCACTGATCCATATGTATAATCTCATTTTATAGTGCAAAACTGTGTTTTAAACAAAGTAATGTAAATAGTAAATATCATTAAAAAATTAATTTATTATTTTTAATGTTATTATTTTATTTTAATATTAAATTTATCATTACTAATTTTATTAAAAACATTATATTTTCGAATCAGAATCTTACCCAATAGCTTTGTACACGTATTTCTCTACAAGTCAAACGCTGAGAAATCTGCAGGCTTGGCCAGCTAGTAAATCCTATTCTGGCTTCCAGCTTTCAAATGAATGTTAGAATAAAATATTATAGAATAATTGTGAATAATTACTTTAAAGTACCAATCTTTGTCATAAATTGGTGTTTTAAAGTAATTGTTTTGAACCTAAAAGCTAATTAGGCATGGATCCTTAATATAAAAGCGATTCTATATAAATCTCTCTCATCCCTAAGTATTATTATAAATAACCTGAATAAGAGAGAGAGAGAGTACGATGCTTACTGTTACAACCCTGGTCTTGGAAGTCTAAGTTTCTGTGTTCAAGTCCAGTCATTGATGAACAATGGATTTTGATTGATTTCTGTATTACTCTTATCGAGATTGACTGTGGAGGTTATTGATTAACAGATACAATCGAAATTAAAATGCAGGAAATGTATATGATAGCATATTAAATTTCCTGCATGAACACTTACAGAGATTGGCTGGGGAGGTTATAGATCAACAGATACAATCAAAATTAAAATGTAGGAAATGTATATGAAAGCACTTTAAATTTCTATTAAAATTTATTAACTTAAAGTAGTTGTTGATTTTTTTAAAAAATATCTTAGCTATAAATGTGAAATTGCATTCCTACTAGAAGTTAATTTATTGAATTTGGATTTTCGCTTAAATTATTTTGAGCTATAGATTGTAACTTTTCATACTTTTTAACACAAAATAATTTTAAATTTAGTCAACGATAATTATGTTGACTAAAAGTCAAAATAGTTGACAAGAATCAAAAGCAGACATTTGAGCATACATATACATGTACATGTAACACTGTCTGATAACGATATGAATCAATTTCTTTTTATTTTATTTTCTCCAAAAATGGTATAAAAGAAATAGAATTATAATATATAACTCTCTCAAAAATTGTTTGGAAAGTCAAACAATCGACAATAGGAAATCATTGCCATTCTGATTGTTTGCGGAATTTTGAAATAGTTATGAAACATAATATTAAAGTGAAAGACGATTTCAACGAACCGTGCAGCAAAATCGCGTTTTATTTCAAAGGTGAAAAGTATTAAAGCTCTAGGAGAAATGTTTTTAAATAAAAATAAGTGATCTATAATGTGTCATTTAAACATTATGAGGCTATTTACATTAACTGTTTTATGCATAAATGGTATATAAATATAGGGTATATTATATATCTCTCTAGACTAATATATACTATATATATATATATATATATATATATATATATATATATATATATATATATATATATATATATATATATATATATATATATATATATATATATATATATATATATATATATATATATATATATATATCTGTATGAATGAGTGTGTGTGTTGTTTTCTATTTTTTATACAAATGTGTTTTGTGAAATAAATAGTATATTTTAAATAAGATAACACGCAGATTATATATATATATATATATATATATATCACACACACACACATACAAACACCCATATATATATATATATATATATATATATATATATATATATATATATATATCTGTATGAATGAGTGTGTGTGTGTTGTTTTCTATTTTTTATCAATGTGTTTTGTGAAACAAATAGTATATTTTAAATAAGATAACATGCAGATTAAAAATTAAAAAAATATTTTTTACGCAAATAATAATATAATGTAAGTTTGCATGTACTCTTTAAAAAAAACTAGTTTAATTTAAATAAAATAGTTTTAGAATTAGTTTAATAATGAGAAAATTAATTGTAGTTAATAAACATTATAGTACTAAAGAGGAAACGACCAATAAACTAAACTGATTTCCTTTACTTTCCAATTTTATTGCAGCTGGTTCAGGGTAGAAAGATAACGGACATTCCATCTTTTACATCGATCTATTTTAGAATGTGATGTAACTGTTTTAAGGAATTCAGGTCACAAAACATAAATCCTTTATAGTTACTTTATAGTTCATATAGGAAAAAGTCTATAAAAGTATTTTTGATACTCATTTTATGCCATTCTGTTTTAACGATAAATAGGCTAGATCATATGTTGTTTTGGTTCTAGATTACTCAAAATGATTGATTGTCTAATGTTTATATCAAATTATTTCCCAAAATTGTTGTTCTTCGTTTAGTTTGGATATCTGACTCACCTATTAAAATTGGTTTTGTTTTTCAGCGTAAAAAAACTTTCTATAATTATCTTCCTTGTAAGGGGCTGGAATTCAAACTTTCATAGATTGAAGTTTTAATCAAATACAAAATCTTTATACAACACTACCAAAAAATTTTGGTTCGAATGTTTAAAATATAAAATAAAGTTGTCAAACGAAATTTTTAACGAGGTACTTTAAGTCGGTAAAATGATATTAAACCATTAAATTCTTTAAAAAGCATCCTTTCTTATTTATGATTATTTGAGGCAAGCATGCCAAATTATAGTATGTATAAAGAATAGATTAATATATATCCAAATTTTATCAATATGGCAAAAAAAATATAAAAAAGTGTTATTTTATAAGAATTATATAGTTTAATATAAAGTGGGATATTTTTGAAATTAATATTGAAATCATTAAATGAAAGATAATATATCTTTCATGTTACTACTTTGTATTTAATTAACTACTTTGAAAGTTAAAAAAATATTTATATTAAAGGATACTTTTTGGACATCAGGCAGGATAACAGCCAAAATCCCTTGCGATACATTTGTACATTAACGCATTATTTTCAGTTGCTTAGAATTCTGTCAGAAAGTTTTGCCTTTTCTGGGAGACTTTTCTTTGGTTTGTTTGAATTATGTTTCCAGAACCTATTTCTGTCAACTTAAAACTCTCTAAACATAGTCAATCACCTTGTAATTTTGAGCCACGTTCAAGCTATGAAGTTGACAAGCAGGTTGCACCTTTTTCTCTAAACCGTGCTATATATGTAGAAGGACTTGGTGACTACGACATATTTAACGCACCCTTTTACATGTCGCAAGGGAAAAAAATCAGAGAAAATCACGAGATTTTTCTCGACGGCGGAGCATGAGGAAAATTGGAAAGCATCATCCATTTTCCGTAGCTTAGTAGTAATCGAACCTGGTAGGCATCGAATTCAGAACCTTTCACTCCAAAAATCCCGGTCCAGTTACTAGGCTACGGTGAGACTTCATTCTACATCATTTCGACGCGACCAGCTTTTTCGCAATGCGAGTGTGAAGACTTTGTTTTCCACTTCATAAAAATCTATCACTCAGGAAATCACAGTGGTTGTAATCGAACTTGGGACATTTAGCTCCAAAAAACATAGTTTTACCATTAAGTCACCCTGAATTCATTTAGAGTTGCCTTGACACTACGTATCGAATTGCCTAGTAATCCATGGCTTCTGTAAGTCTCCTTAATTTACGGAGTCTTATTGCTCTTTGGGAGGGTTTTCTTACACAATGATTCGTATAAATATGTTGCAAGGGTGAAAATCTGGAAAAAGTATTTATTCCGATGGGTGCACAGTACAAAAACCGAAATACAACATATGTCTTCCGCTGTTTAGCAGCAAAATGGAAACGAGCTCGTGAACTTCTGATTCAAAGAACGCGCTCCTAACACAGATGTACATCCCTTATTTCCCGTTATTCAAGAGTGTTTAGGATCGAATAAAAAATTTCCATCATCGAAAAAAAGAATCCTACCACAAGGCCTTGTTAAGCTCCACATTTAGAATTATTTTGACAAAAAGCAATGAGTAGTCAAGGGACCTAAGCCTATTATAAGACTTTTTTTAATATCCTCCTTGTGAATTTCTTTCAAAAGAATTTTACATAGATAAGGTAGAAAAACCGGAAATCTCCAAAGCACCCACCCCGATAGATATCCATGCAGAAGCGCAATATCTATCTATCATTGTTCAACAATAGCTAAAATTGAACCCGATACCATATACCAAGAAGAACAGATACCATACGCGATATCCTCTAAGTGCTGTCTTACAACTGGTCACAGAGAGCCCACAATGTTCAGAGTTATTTGCAAACAATTTAAACTATCATAAAATATTGATAAATAACAATGATTAGGGTTGTCTAGTGATACAGGCAAACAAATGTCTCTACAATATGCCTTTTCATAAAATAAGTATTCCATCAATGCGTTGATCTTTTCTTGAGTCGAAGATCGATCCTACTCATTCCGATCATAAAAAGGAATCATTACCAATTGCGTTAATTATAAATATTTCAATCAATTTTTACGATACATTATGTATAATTATACGGTGTCAGTACCGCTGATAATTCTCGGAAGAACAACAAACAGCACTTAGAGGATATTTTCGACGTCACTGAAAGTGCAATATTAATCAAGTGGTGACAAGAGAATAAATATGTAACAGCATGTTGACTTTAAAGCTCAAAATGATTTGTTTGAACAAGAAAATATTTTATACATGGCTAAGAATTGAAACTACACAGTATTGAGCAGAAAATAAATGTTATTGCTCAATCGATTTCAGAAATTATTCACGATATGAATGTTAATCATGTATTGTCATGCGCTTTTCTCAGATAATAAATCGAATTCATGTATCCAAAGGGAGGAAACAGGAAAACCTTTCAATTTCACTCCTGAAAGATGATCAGGCAGAAAGAAAATACGCAGTATTTATTTCCTTTTGTTCAGAAGGTATTTAAATTGAAACTGAAACCATCCACTTTAAGAATCACTGTCTTGCCACTAGGCCACCAACGGACCAATTATTGATTGACTAAAAACACAGCCAGTTACATGTTAAGAGAGACTATAAAATCAGAATGAAAATTGGCTTCTAGTCTGGCGATAATAATTGCTACATTTCGTGGTAATGAATAGAAGAGACCGTTAGTAAATTGTAAGAGAACGGTAGCCCATGCTCTACAAATAGCTAAACGTATTCCACACTTAGCCGAAGATATTCTAGCATACCAATAATATTGTATTCTGAAATATTCATTCTCCAATAAATAATCTGGTGTGTTAGATTCTCAAGTTAATAAACATTAGTGAATGATAGATCCGGAAAACATTCACCAATATGATTGCCTCCAATGCTGGCGTACTACAACAGTTTGGCCAAGGAAGCAATGGATTTGGGTAAGCTGAAAGGTAACTACATGTAAAGTGAGTGTGCTCATCAATTTGTTGAAATTAGGCTGCCATCAAAACCTAAAGAAGGATAACATTTGAAATATTTTCAGAGATTTAGCTCTTACTGGTTCGTGTATCTGCGATGCATACAAGATGGGCAAGAATGGATTCTAATGGCACTTCAAATCATTATAACGAGTGTAAGACATCGTATAAGATAATTTTTCTTCAGCCCACTCTAGGATGTTTTCCAATTACTATTCGACCACCGAGGCATTTCAAGCAGAAGTATGAATCTTCAACAATAATAATGACGGGCTATTCGTGTCCATCTTTGCCATTCATTGGACACCATTATAGGTACTTGTGTTTTAGAATAAAAATTATATAATTGTGACCTTGAACACATTCCAGCGTAATTTAGTCGACATCAAATTATTTTTCATTAAGCCATACTCGATGTGGTAATGTGGTGGGTGTAATAGCACACCATCAGTTTCATGCTCAAATATTCCTGTCTTCAAGTCCATTGATGCGAAGAGATGGTTACAATCGGTTCGTCGATATGAGTTCCCATATCACTTGTACCGATTTAATTTTCATACGTCTGTTTCTCAGTTACTCAAAAAACATTTTCTTCTGACAAATTTCAAAATAATATTTTTTCTAAAAGCTGTTCTACGCGCACATATTCCACTGTTGGTCATTGGCCACCAAGAAGAATCAATTCAAATTATATCAACTTCGTTCCATCTTGTAGAACAAATGGAAAATTTCAACCGACAAAACGGTTAAAGCCACTCTCCGCGTTTCCATCCGTTTCTCTCCGGCAACTACCAATTTATATACACGTGATTGTTGCATTATTTGTGAAGATAATCACAATCTATATGAACTCTTTAAATAGTGATTATCTCTTTTATCTTACATAATCGCAATCTATGTAAGATAATTCTTCTTACTCATCGAACTCAAAAAACGTGCTTTAATGACATTCGTCTTGTTTTACGACGTATAACAAAACTGAAAACACATACACAAACAAGAGCCATTTCGAGAAAAACAAGTTTCTCTAAATGGTAATCCATTTCCAAATGGTGCTGCAACTGCAATGATAGGCAGCCGTGTTGAATTTGTAATCATTTGCAATTTGTTGGATAGTGCAATGTTTACATATACTTTTGTGCGTTGTATTGCACTTTTGATAGCCCGGATTGCATTATAATATTTTTTAGTGAAATTCATTTTAAAATTCCTTTTGAAGTAAATGTAATAAAAAATTGTGATTGATTATTAAATAAGATTCAAATTTATTTATATTATTTTATGTAACTTTTATATTTAATTATTTCCAGTTTTCCTAAAGATAATACTTGAATAATTGACCTATGTTAGTTTAATTGCAAGATTAAAATATTAATTTAAAGTATACTTAAAAAAAAGAATGATAAATTTATGAGTAAAACGTACGAAGTATTTAATTTTAATAAAGTAATTATCCCACGTTTGACTTTTAATAAATATTATTAATGAATTAATAAGCATTTATAAAGTTATAACTCCCAAACTTTGACTCAATAAATAATTGTGGTTGCTTAAAGAACAATTTGAATTATTTTATGTTGTTTCCTTTTAAATTTTTCCTGCTTTATTTTGTCAAGTTAACTCTCGCATTGAAATTAAAATAATAAATTCTTATATATATATATATATATATATATATATATATATATATATATATATATATATATATATATATATATATATATATATATATATATATATATATATATATATATATATATATATATATATATATATATATATATATATATATATAACAAATCATGTTCATTAGAATATCTCCCGTATTAAGTGAAGTCCTTTTGTTTGAGTAGGAAACGTAATTGAGAGCTAATGATGTTTTTTGCAAATGGGTCTCTGTGTAAATTTCGTTTATTTGTGTATATCTCTTAGTATTATCTACTCTGTCTTTGATCTGTCTGTTTTTCTGTAGCCCGTCATCACAGTTCATCTACTTGCTTGAAAAAAGGGAGAGGCTCATTTCACAGCAAGATGGTTTCCAATCCGGAATTTGTTCAATAGATAAGAATAAATCTGATTTCGATTCTAAAAATGTTTTTATGACAGTTTTAAATATAGATAATTGCATTTCTTTTCAAAAGTACTCTCTTTAACAATAATTATTCTTTAAACTATTAAATGAGAATTCATTGCATCATTTTATTTTAATTATTTTTCTCAATTGCATTACTTTATTTTACATTTTATTCATCAATTTCAATGATTATTAAAGCACAATAAAAATGAATGAAGTTTTTGTTGAAAACGAGTTCTGTTACTTTGAATTAATTTTTATTTAGAGTTCCTTTCTGTTAAAAATTACGTTGAAAATAATAATTGATTAAATACCTCTCAAGTGTGGAGCTGTCAGTTTCAAATTACACCCTAAAATTTTTTTTTCGAGTGATTTTCCTTAAGAACAGATATTTTAAAGTGAAAACTGATAGTTCTGAAAAACAGAGAAACAGTATAAAAGGATGCTATAAATATCACTATTTTTAGCCAATCTTTTAAAATCATTATTTTTTCTAATGCGATGTTTCCTGTTAGAATTTAATGAGATTCAGTGCTACAAAGGGTATTGCAATTCTTTTTAAGCTGGCACACCCAGTGGGTACGCCATTTTTGCCCCAAAGAAACACACACAGAGAGAAAGGGAGATCCATGTCCGAACCAGGGACCTACTGCTTCGTAGTTAGGGAAGATAACCACTCCACCATCGATCGATGTTTTAAATGTATTTAAAAATGTATACTCTGAAAGTATTTTCTACTTTATATAAGGTCCAAATTAAATATTAATAAAATATTTTTTATTTGTATCGTTTTCTATTTAATGCCAGGAATGAGATGAGTTAAAATGTCTGAAATATTCTGTCTGAATTTCTTAAACAACTAAGATCTGAAATAATTTGTATTTTTAATGAATTAAAAATAATTTTCTTCTTACTTTAAAAATAACTCCCTCTTTCATAATCTTAAGACATTCCTTCTGACTAAATATGTATAATTTCATAAGAAAACCACCTGTCATCGATTTTTATATATATAAGCAAAATAATAATAATATAATCTCTGGTACTCATAAGAGAGAGCATTTTTTTTCTCTTACATTTATAAATATTTTTTGTGTGATTTACAGATATCGCCAGTGATTTTAGCAGAATATAATTTTCGTAACGTAAATTAATTTTTTTAATATAATCAAATTTCTTACTTAATAGCTTTATTTCATTAGAAATTATTTTTAGAGACATTTTTTTACAACGTGAAACTTTTTCGGCTTACAAAGTCAGATTAAAAAATAGTTACAAAGTACATTATTTTTAAATGGTTATTTGCAAATACAATGAATTATTTGTATACTTACTGCATATCAACGAATATATCATTATCTTCATACACTGTATCGAAGTATATAAAACAATTTGTGGATACTTATCAGGTAATTAAGTATCTTCTTTGTCACACACATATCATCACAAACTAATAAAACAATTTTCACACACAAAAATTTCTGCAAAATATCTGTTATAAAGTACATACAATTTAACAGAAACTGAAATAAATAAAATTAAAAAAATAGCTTCCAAGAAATATTATCGCACAATATAATTTGCAATTTCATCATATATATAATTTACCTAATCAATAAGAACAAAATTATTTCGGTACTTATACCATAGTGGTCTAAATTACACATTTAGTATACACATGACGCATATTTGCTATTGATTCAATTTTTTTCAATTTAGTTCTAAAATTTTTAAATTACTCATTTTTAATTGAACTATAAAATATTGGCTTGTTTTGAGTTATAAATAACTTTATTTAAAAATAGTATTATTTATAAATTTGAAAAGTTGATAATTTTATTTAGACAATTTTTTAGATTTATGAATTTAATTATTTAAAAGTACTTTTAAATAGAAAATAATTAGTCAATGATGATTATTCTCTCTCCTGTTCGCAGGTTCGGTTTTAATCTTGGTCATATATGTATTTCTAGTTGATCAAAATCTTATTTAAATTTTATATCTGATAGAATTAGCACTCGTATGCAAAAAAAAAAAAAAAAAAAGGACCAGAGAAAGAATGACAACAAACTTTTATTGTTTTTTAAAATATAATTCTATGATAGTAAATACCATATCTATAATATTTTAAGTTTGTGTATGTGATATAAAATTTAATCTTAATATCGCAGATAATATATTATTCAAATATACAGCAAGTACAAAAAACATATTTTATTAAAAAGTACCAGACTGTGAAAAATGTTACATATTTAGAGAGAATAGCTGAAAATAAACAATCCACTTCAGTTGTCAATATTATTTTTATAAAATTGTCTTCATAAATACACTTACTGTGAGAAATATTTTGGAAATAAGGGAATAAAAAAGACATTTTTACGAAATGAATTATTTTTATATATGTGTTATTATTTTTAAAGGTAAAATGTTTATTCTATTGAATTCTAAGAATAAACAGTACGATTTATGCTATTCATATTTACATGTAATTCAAATCTGCAGAAATTCGTCACACATAATACTTTAAATAACTAATACCTATTTGATTAAGCAATTTGTAAGCGATATTATTCAAATCATTATCTAATCATTAACGCTATCATTATCAGTGTCTGAGACTTTCTTATTTACTATTTTTAACGTATTTTGAAACTGATAACAAATAGATGTGGGAACATAAGATGATCCATTGTTTGACAGATGCTGAAAGAAAAATTTTCTGAGTGACAATTTTTGGTAAAAGTTACACTAAAATTTTAAAGACGTTTGGCATTAGAATTGCACAAGATCTGGAGATGTGTGTTTTAAGTAAAAATTGTTTTATTTGTAGTCATAAAATGAAATAGAATTTGTAGTCATAAAATAATATGTTTGCGAATATGACTTATAATTTCTTATTAAAGATATAATTTCTTTTTCAGGCTTTTGACAACTGTTTAACTCGAATCATATACTACAATTGTATCTGTGCATTCTTTTATCTTTAAATATTTTATAAACATAAAGCTGAACAGTATAAAATTCAGATCATTTAGGATAGAAAGACAGTCTGAATAATTCAATATACGTAACCTAGTTCTAACAATAACTAATAAAAATTATAATGAAAGCCTTTAAATTTAGGATCAAATCTGTACATTTTTTAAGTCTTCAGCATTTTTTAACTCAGTGGAAGGCTGATTTATAAATTAATTTTGATTTTTCAAGTAAAAACAGCTGTAATCTTTGATTCTTTATTTATAAGTTTCAAAGATCAACAGTATTTTCATATTTAGAGAGTTGAAGTTAGTAATGGAAAATTGAAAGTATACAATTTATCTCAAATTAAAGAAAAAGTAAATAAATCTGTGCGCGTATAATTATTTATACCTTCAAAATATTTTTTTCATGTAAGCAGTGTATATGTTGTGTAAATCATGCTACATAGAAACAAACATTTGTCAATGTGAGCAGTTTGCCAAAATTATTTCGAAGTAAATACAAATATTGCTCCAAAATTTAGGAGAATAGGCAAAAACGCGAAAAAATCCGTTGTACGAAAATACTGCTTGTGTGTAAATGGAAGGTACATGAGTAATAAAGTATAAAAGGAAAAAGATGCAAAAAAATTGTGTACAAACATTAATTATTTGAAGCGATAGAAGAAACATAAAAAGGTGTTTTAAGCAGAAATTATAGTATACGTATAAACGTTATTAAAATTATAGTAAATAAAACGTTTTGTTTGAAAATGATGCAAGATGCTTAATATGGCTTGCATCCAGCCGGACTGCTAAGTCTTGCATTGATGTCATATTATATCCATGTATTTATGTGAAGTCATATCGATAACAATGTCGATAAAACTTTGGGGAACACTGATCCACTCCTTCAAAAGGACAATATCACAATCGTTTAATTTTGATCTATCAGCAATCGTTGTCCGAATGAGTCTGAACGATTGATTTTAGGCCAGGAGAATATGTTCGGCATTCTTTATAGTATATTGTTTCGTCTTCAACAAATTTCCCCACAAGACGGTAAGTTGTTTGCCATTATGATGCATTAAAAGAAAGGAGTTTCTCAGGTCTGAGTCATAAAATACATCAGGAATGTGAATATCTCATCTGCTTATCTGTAAATCACAAAGTTACATTTCCAAATGATATAAAAATTCTTACTTCTACGTATGCTGATTCCGGATGACATGGTCAAACGACCAAAAGAATTTTTTATAAATAGAAAATATATTTTTCCCCCAACGAATGTGGGATTAATTCAAATTCACCTTGTTTCTATACTAAAACTCATTTGGTGTCACACGCCACCCTGAATCGAGACTCGTTATTAAACAGCATTTGATTCCAATAATTTTGCATCAAATATTGAATTTTAGCAGCACATTTGCTTCGGTCTACACGTTGCTTAGAAGACAACTGATTATACATCTTTGTTTAAGTGTTTATAGATCACCTCGATGTAGCCTATTTCAGGTTGTCAAATCAGAGAAATCTCGTTAGAAATCACCCATATCCATTAAAAGAAATTATTGTTTCATTTGGAACAAAAAGTTTGTAGCACAATAACGTTTCTAGTTTTGTTCCATAGTTTAATAAGATATATTGCTCTCCTTCTACGAAATTTCTTCATTGGCTAAAATTAAATTTAGTAAGCTTTCGAAACCCCTCCCAATTTCTCTTGGTATTTAGGCGAAAATACGGGGGGATTATTCCAACTTAGACCTAGATTCCACCAAACTGTTTTATCACGCTTCTTAAGTGACCACTCAAGAGCCCTCATTTTTAAGAAGGGTAAAAAAATTTACTCAAAGTTCCATTGGTGTACAGCTGACATGGCTTACCCTGCTCATATTTTGATGTGTTAAATAGTTAGCAAGGACGAAGTTATGCGGGACCCTTATCTTTTTCTTTATACATTTTGGATATTTTCGGATTCATGGAGATTATCTAACTCTGCTCTAGATAGACTCAAGATTAGCAATAATCGATACATTGCTTATCTTTTGCCGTGGTTGTGGGCGAACAACCTTGATCCGTTGACATGTAACAGTCCATGTTTCTTGGTATCGATTCCACAACCTTGAGAATGACACTCCTTGCCAATTCAACCGCACCCGCTTGCTAATTTCTGTTGGTCCAGATATTACGATCAAAAGTCTCCCGATAATATGCAACGCTATGAACTCTGATGAATTAAGCTGTCTTGACATTTACTAGTTACTTTTTTGAAAACAAAAGTTGAAAAATTGAAATATATAGTTGAAACAGTGAAAAAAGAAATTTCAGCAAAATAACTATTTCTGGACTTTTGTCTTATTTTTTCTGATATAACGTGTAATTAGAATGAAGTTTTCCTTTTCTGATTTCCTGCTATTCTTCACATTAATGCCTACAAAGTATCTTTTCCTACTAAATTGAGGAAATTGATGAGATAGGTAAAAAAAGTGATTTACAACTTTGTAAATCACTTTTTTTACCTATCTCGTTCCGTTTTCGAGATACGAATACTAACTCCACAGTTTTCCACCAGATGGCGCGGTAGATGGTTTCATTCAGTAGCGCATGGCTACTTTACCATACCAAGACACCACTTTTATGAATATAGCAGCAGCCGTTCCGAAGTTAAGAGGGTGGCAAGGGACTTTAGTGGATATACTATATATATATATATATATATATATATATATATATATATATATATATATATATATATATATATATATATATATATATATATATATATATATATATATATATATATATATATATATGTATGTTTAATGTATGTTCACGTGTTTTATATATGTTCATCTTTAATAAAAATAGAACACTTTCGTAATAATGCTTAATACATTTTTATTCATTTTTCTGCATATTTAAACAAGGAAATAAATCACATAAAATTTAAAAATAAACAATTAAAAGAACAAATTTTTGAAATTAAATTCTGTTTACATTTTTTAAAACTCATAATTATATGCTAAATGAAACAATTCTTGATCTATTTGCAGTAAATATTTATCATTATGTAGAGTTGTTCTATGGGTGACAAATAAGAATTCAAAATTCTTGTTCACCTAATTCTAAAATTGGATTTTCATTCATTAACTTGTTTTACAATTGCATTGCTTAGAGTAGTAAATTCACGAAAAAATCTTTCACGTAATCTGAAAAAGGATACAATTCAAATTATTTCGAGAAAAATATTTCCAAAATATACAAAGTAACATAAATGAAAAAATGGTCATTGACTTCATGTAGTACCTAGACTAAACCTTTTCAAAAAAAAAAAAATCTTGTTTTGTTTGATGCGAGAATTTTTTCATGGATAGTGAGTCATATTCGAGAGTCATATTAAAATAAAAACCCAGAAATATTCGATCCCCGAAAACAGAAACGTAACACTTATCTCATATTGTTTGTTCATCAGTGGTTGGGACCGAATCTGAAACTTCTCAATCCGGCTAATTTATATTCATGGTGAAACATTGGTCCATACGGATTTAAGGAATTATATATTTCCCTAAGAATTGATTGTACGAAGAGTGATTTGAAAATCTGTGTTGAGTACGAGTGGTGCTAAATGATTGAAGGAAAGTGAGTTTGTATTCTGTGGTTCATAAAAATAAGATCAAGAACTCATACTCTAATGATTAAGTGAAAAATTAAATTTTTTGCCCATTTTCTATAACTAAGAATACTAAGAAACTTTAAAATAATAAATTTCTCTCTCTCTCTCTGTCTCTCTCGCACGCACGCACGCACACACACACACACACACACACACACACACACAGACAGAGATTATATTTTAGTTTTAAATCATAAATCAGTTTTGAAAAGTCAGGAAAATATTTGCTTTAGCTAATTAATTTATTTAAATTTCTATCCCAAGCAGCATTGGGATGTATATTTTAAATTACATGCGTAATCTTATTAAACTGTATGACCATCTCTTCTTATAAAATTTTTTTCGGAACTCGATATCCATTTGAATTAATTTTATTTTTCACAAATATTCTAAGTGACAATTATTCTTAGATGAGGAACAATGCTTCAATTTTATTTAAAAAAAAAAAAACCAAGCATATTGTATTTTTTAAATTAACTCTTCAACTTTTACGTCATTATTTTCGTAACTGCATTTGCAGAACGAAATTGAGAATTGTGTTTATCCGAATCCGTATCTCTTCGAAAAACAAAAATTTGTATCAGTGTTAAGATGGAATAATAATTAAAAATTACGAGGAAAATTTAACTAAAATATTTGAAGTGTGAGATATTACCTTAATAGCATAATAATAAACATTTCGATAAATATTTTGATAAGTTTAAAATTTATTTGGTAAACATAAATAATTGGAGAATGTAATGATAAGAAATTTACTGAAATGTTTAAAATCTTCAAGTGAAAAAAAGAAAGGAAAACTTTTCCAGCTGAATGACAGATGATTAAACAGTTAACCTTACAGTCATTAGATGGCGTCATAATTGTATCATATTTTCCGAAAAGATTGCTGCAGAAGTTTTAACTAGGTTAAACAAAAGCAGTAAAGAGAATATTCTAAATTGAAAATAATTCATGCGCACAATACATACAACAGTCTGATTTTAATTCATTGTGTAGTATACGCCACATTTTTGTTTTCATAGATATGTATAAGTAACACTTTAAGCTTTTCTTAAAGTTCTCGTTAAAAAGCTTTTATATATTTTTATTTTGAAGCTTATGGGTTACACTCCATTTTATTCTGAGTAGTTAAACAACGATGAAAATTTTAACAAAATCAGTCATTTCTGTAATTTTTAAAATCAAATATTTTATATATATTAAAAGTAAGCCGTAGGAGTTCTTTTGTTTTCCTATTTATATATATAGCAAAGAATAGTAGACATATGATAGAAAAGAAAACTGTCATGAAATTCATCATCATAAATTATAAAATAAAAGTGTTGGAAGGACAGTAGAAAATTTTAGTTCCAAAAATAATCCGTTATGACTGATTATATATTTGAACTAACTTTTAATTATTATTTTTTTTTTTTTGTAAAATAAAGAAGTAAATAGTGAATAATATTTTCTTTAAAAATGACTTTTTATGTATTAAAAGCTAATATAAATGATACATAAAGTATATAAATAATAAAATGTGTGCAAACATATATAATGAGCTGCCCACATATAATGCCATTCACATTTAAAAATGCAAAAAATACATTCCTTCATTACTCATTATCGATTTTCTTTCGCTATTTCCATTTCTGTAAGTTCAAATACAGAATGCGCTTGTTAAAGCTGGGAAACAAGCATTTAAATTAAAAAAAAAATTATAAAATGTTAATCTCTAAATATTTGCTAAAGGGATTTTAAGAGATTTATCCTTGTAATATTTTTTCATATTTACCAATAAAGGCGTTTTATATATATAACAGAATCCAATGCAGTATTTTCAGAGCCCCTTCTTTCAATTCTCGACATCCTAAGTGAATCATACGGGCTCTGAATAATACTTAGTTTTATCAAAGAAATAGACTGCGCTTCGGATTGCTTGAAGATAACAAAAGTGTAAGAAGCCAGAAACATCGTCACTATAACAAATAGCGAAAGAAGTATTAATAGAAAGCAAGCAACATTCTGGCGAGAGGAGACATTAAATTCTTATTCAGTCCACATAAAAGAATTCAATTCATTCATATATATATATATATATATATATATATATATATATATATATATATATATATATATATATATATATATATATATATATATATATATATATATATATATATATATATATATATATATATATATATATATATATATATATATAAATTTGTAACCAGTTTGTTTTTGATTTTAATACCCAAACCTATTTTTGGAACTTATTTGCTTAGAACTTACAGCAATTTTCTAGTTATTTTCTAACACTAATAAGTGAAACTATTTTGAACTCTTTATGAAATAGTTATATACGAATTATTGATAATTTAAATCGGTTTAAACTGTAATAGCCTCTTATTCGAGTAAAAAAGTTTATGTGACATATTTTTACCTTTCTCTCTAATCTTTCTCTACAATATTTATTAAATGCTTTTCAATCTTAAAACTGAGTATCAATCATTATATTTAAACGTATCAATAATTTTAGTATCAATACTTTTTTTAAATTAAACAAAACAATTACAAAAGATTTTTCTCAGTTTATATAGTTTTAAAGAAAAATGCATTGACTATGATAAATAAAACTCTAATGGATCATCGAAAAAATTCTACAGAGCTACATTTCCTGGAGCATCTCAAATTTTCTACAGAATTTTTCACTCAGAAAAAAATTTTGAAATAATAATAAATCTAACTAGAAAATCTTTTATATAATTTTGAATGCTGAATAAGTACTTTTAATATATTTCGCTTATAAAATTGATACGCAATTCACACAAATATGGACTTGGTAATTTGGTTACGATATAATTTTACCAAACACATACTGTATAATTACGAATAAAATTATAATTTCAAAAAGCTGAAAAGAACCATTGGTCACAGAGTAATACAAAATTTGACAGTGAACTCATGAAGCGAAGCGCTTACTTAAAGAAGAAAAAAAATTAAAATAAATAGAAGAAAATAAAAAAGATAAGGAATGTCTCGTCTTTTCTTTATGTCCAAGGTAACAAAAAAAAATAGAGAGATAGAGAAAAATTAAAGAAAAGGAAATCGGTAACTTTCTGAGAGTAATTAACGCACACTCATCAATCTGGTGGAAGATTCTCGAACTGAATTGCATCTTCTGAATGATGGTGAAACGTACAAGGCGGCGTGATGACTTTGTTCGTCAACAAAATCCCATGGCTGCCCCATCTTTGTGTCAAATTTCAAGGCTTCTTACTCCACAACTTTTCGAAAAATCGCACCTTTATTTTTAATTATCTACTCAACTAGTAACACGGCAACCTCTTAGGTGCCAAGGCTTACTGTGCCAATATCTATGTTTTCTTGACCGAAGGCCTTGGGGTGCGAATCATTATGTCCCGGCATATAATTATCTAGCCTATATATATATATATATATATATATATATATATATATATATATATATATATATATATATATATATATATATATATATATATATAGCGTCTTCATACAAATTAGGCTTATAATTTTAAAGCTTTATCTTCTCCCACTTTTTTTTCTTTCATGTTCTTTTCATTTACAAATACTCAAGTCGCTAATAAAAGCACTTTGTAAGGACTTAGATAAAAAAAAATTGGCTTATTAAAGTTAAAAAAAACCTCCGTACCTTCATTTTTTTTCCACTGTTAAACAAATATGTGATAACAAAACAACAACAAATATGAAATTTCAAATCTTCTTCAGGCATTCTATGTAAAATAAAGTAATAAAATAATTGTAAAAGTTATAGATTAACTCAGTAGCAGCAAATTATTGTTTTTTTTTAAAAAAAAATAATTGATTTTAAACTAAAAAATATTTTAAATTGCTTTCTATTATTCAAATTTTTTATAATGTTTTTTTTTCATTCAATTTATTTTCTTAGCATAATTTTTCCATAGCTTCCTAACATTCAATAATATGGCTTTTTTTGTTATTCAAATTTGAACTACAAATTTAAAATAACTTCAGTACATTAAATTTAATATTAATTAAGTTTTAAAAACAAAGAAATAAAAAATTAGGAAGTAAACACACACACAATCAATATTTTTATGTAAATTAATATAAATGTATCACGAGTCCCACTTAATGTGTTTTATTTCTTAATTGGTCAAATAAATAAATTCCAATGTCCAAAAATATCTCCATCGTTTCAAGCAATCAACACATTGATGACTGAAACAGAAATAAATAAAATAAATCAACCAAATTTTTCCTGAATCCTTTTCTGGTCCTCCCTCCACTGAATAATTACAATATTGGTAATCACAATCGTGAGAGCCTTCAAGGAGATATTCCCATTCTAGTTTCTTTTCGCTTCCCACAATTTCAAATAAGAAAGAAGCCTTTACTTTCATTTTTTTAAAGCAATTTTATTCGAAAAAATGCTTTTCCAATTCTTCCGGGATGATGTAAGGATTTTTTGTAGTAATAGATTTTAATCAATTATGTTTAGCACACAAAATGAGCTCGCGGCTCATTTCTACTTGTAGTTCCTTCACTAAGTAGGATATATTTTTTTTAATTCCGACTTTTATTGCGCCTTTCAAGAACCAAAAAATAAAATTCATAATTTTCCTAATTTTAGTTTTAATGATTAATTAAATTTGCATAAAAACTTTATAATGTTTATTATATATATATATATATATATATATATATATATATATATATATATATATATATATATATATATATATATATATATATATATATATATATATATATATATATATATATATATATATATATATATATATAAAAGAATAATTTCTTTTAAAAATGCTGAAGTACGCCGATGCCTATACGTTACAAACATTTATTTATTTCAATAAATAGAAATATCTATCTATTATTTTAAAAATTGATGTAGCGTAATTTAAAAAATTATTTCAACTCCTGCGTCTAGTGCCTGAAAATAGATCTTTTTTAAAAAGTGAAGTGGAAATTGAAGTCAAAAAATGGAAATATTCTAAAATAAACTGCAATGGGATATCAAATGTTTGATTGCAGTTCTCATTTTGAAGGAAAATAATCCAAAAGTTGTACAGATTGCAGTCCATCTGACTATACGGAATCGTTTAAATATGAAATAGTGATGGAGAAAAATTAACAGGCTAGAAGCTGGACTATCACGAGACGGACGCGTATACCAGATTGTATTTCCTCTGTTCGTGCAATGATCTAAGAATGCTATTGGGAGGAGACTCTCGAGCCTTACGTGCAACTTTTTTTGAGGAGACGAGGGAGACCAATTTGTTTTTATGGGCAGTAAAGTCTGACCACACAGATCTGTTCTATTCGATGATTATTTGTAAGAAGAATATATTTACTATACGGTTTGGCCAGCAAGGTTCCCATACCTTAGTCTAATACAATATTCGTGGGATGCTCCAGGAAAAGCCATTATATATTAACAATCTCCCACCAAGACTTCTCTGGAATTGAAGTCAGCATATTTTTAAAACAGAAATTACAGTAAAAATTATTTATAAACAGACACATTAGCAGAATGAGAATTTGTGGTGACGTTGATATAGTTGTACAAGTTAGCTACATTTCTCATCAGACATAAGGTATTAGTATACCAAAGCTTCCTGGAACCAGGGAGCACGCGTACCTTCCTGGGGCTTGAGCAGCCACCAGGCGCGTCGGCAGGTGGTGGATCGCCGAATGTCCTGTAGGAATGACAGGATAGCCTTGAATATTGAATCAGAGGCCGCGAACCAGCTCCCGTAAACCCTGGTGTAATGCGATCCGTGCCTAGGGCTAATTGGCACCGCGGTATTGGTGTCTTAACGGAGCCTCTAGTTGCCTGGCGAACTTCTAGAGTAATTTGCCTTGCCCAGTAACTCAGGCAATGCTGGGTGAACTGTCATATTACCTGAGCTTATTAACTGTTATTCTATGGCTGAAAAGACATTAAAAATAACAAACCTTTCTGCATTTGCAGGTGAAACCTCTGAAGCAGATCTTGCTGAAAAAGACAAGGGAACTCAAAGACAATCTAGTGAAGGGGCAGCAATGAAACCTTCACAGGAGGTAGAAATGACCTCCAAACCATCTTCTTCTGGTGAGAGTCAGGAAGCTATCTCTAGCATGATTGACTCTCTGACCAGAATCAAGCTTAAAAAGAGACTTTCTGGTGCCCAGAAAAAGAAGCTGGTTAAAGAGCACAAAATCGCTGAAGGGACTTGGGTTGAAAAACCCAAAGCAACCAAAGGCGAGAAGCGTCCCGCCAACCGGACGAACCAGGGCAAGGCCGGAAAGGCTGCCAAGAGAGAAAGACCCGAGGGATTTACTTACAGGGCGGCTCTCACGGCGATCAAGATGGCTGTGCTCTTAGAGGGTCATCCGGAAAAACGGTTAACAGAGGAACAGGCCTTCGACCTAGAACTCTTGTTAACCAGGAAAATAGGAATGAAGGAGGAGGGTTTTGCTTCAACCTTCCTATCCTGTAAACTTGAGAATGGGGCACTTATTATCAACTGTGCAGATCTGGAGAGCTCAAAGTGGCTGGAACAGAATGTCAGTG
The DNA here is from genome assembly GCA_037975125.1 of Latrodectus hesperus. Lineage (NCBI taxonomy): Eukaryota > Metazoa > Arthropoda > Arachnida > Araneae > Theridiidae > Latrodectus > Latrodectus hesperus. Next base: position 87,538,111 of record CM075854.1, on the reverse strand, counting down.
ACATAAGCCCTTGGCAGGAACAAAAACTCTTGGTGGGTGAGGCAAGGAAACTTGTCGGAACCACCAAGATAATTGCAAAACTGCCGAAAATCTGTAGTGAACTGGAGCCTAAAGAGCTCCTGAGAAAAATCGAGGCTCAGAACGGTGGGGTCACTCCAATGGAGTGGAACGTTCTTAACATTAAGAACGACCCATCTGAGCGGACCATCGTTCTTAGTGTGCCTGAACTAGATGCTGCCACACTTCGTGTAAGGGGATATAAGTTTCATATTGGACTTCACCAAGTGCAGGCTAAAGTACTTGACAAACCTGCTCCTGCTGATGGGGGTGAAGGTAGTTCAAGCCAACCTCCACCACAGTAGAAGTGGTACTACTAACCTCAGTAAGAAGTTTCTTGCTGGGGATATACACCTGGCCCTGATTCAGGAACCCTGGTTGGTTAGAGAGAGAATCAGTGGCCTCAAAGGAACTAAAGGTAAGCTTATCTATTGTACTAATGGTAACGCTAGAACTTGTATACTCTAGCATAATAATTATTGAGGTTCTTCCCCTTTCTGAATTTATCCTTAGGGACCTGACAGCTGTGAAAGTAAGATCAACATAGAGGGTAGGGACAGGGAAATTGTTTTTGGCTCTGGATACCTGCCCTATGAAGAGAAGGCTCTACCTGACCATTCTCTGCACAAGCTCATGAACTTTTGCAGAGATAACAACTAGGACTAGACTGTGATGCTCATCATGTTGTCTGGGGAAGTACGGACACAAATACAAGAAATGAGTACCTTTTAGAATTCATTCTAAACTATGGGTTAGATATTCTGAATGAGGGCAACGAACCAACTTTCATTACTTCCAATCGATCTGAAGTAATTGACATTACTATAGCGACAACGCTGATTAGTAAAAATATCAAAAATTGGAAAGTAGTTGACAGACCTTCTGGCTCAGATCATCAAAACATCCATTTTGAAATTCATTCTAATGTGTGTCTGGATCGCATATTCAGAGACTCAGTTAGGACGGACTGGATGAAATTCCAGGAGAAACTGACTGGGTTGGTTGAGCTCGGGAACAGACCTATTAGAGACAACTATGATCTAGAAGTTACAGCAGACCTTCTGCAGTGTAGTATTCTAGATTCTTATCATAACAATTGCCCTATTCGCACTAGGAGAGCTAAACTCCAATGTCCTTGGAGGAATGACTCTCTAGCTGCCAAAAGAGCAAATGTTAGAAAACTTTTTAATAAAGCCAGGAAAAATGGTGAATGGGAGAACTATAAAACGGCCCTCACTAATTATAACAAACTTGTTAGAAAAAGCAAAATTAACTCCGGGAGGAAGTTCTATGAAGAGATTGATTCTATTTCTGAAGGAGCTAGACTCCAGAAACTCCTTAAAAGGGATGGTTATTAAAAGTATCCTATTTTGGTTGCCACCCTAAAGGACGAGGAGGGTAATTTTGCTGCTTCCGGGAAAGAAGTTATGGAAATTATGACCAAAACACACTTTCCAGGAGCTAGAGATATTTATAGCAACGAAGGGGAGCACTGCATTGGCTCTTTGCAAAAAGTCAATAGCAATCAATGGACCATCGCTAAGAATATCGTAAACTACAACATTGTTAAATGGGCAATCTTTGCCTTTAAACCTCGAAAATGCCCAGGGCCTGATGGAATTATGCCCATCATGATCCAGAAGGCAGAGAAGGTTGTCATACCAGTGCTAACTAGAATTTACAGAACTAGCTTGGCACTGAGTTACATACAAAAGATATGGCAAAAGACTAGGATTGTTTTCATTCCTAAACCTGGAAAGGACACCTATGACCAGGCCAAGTCTTACAGACCTATCAGTCTTTCTTCATTCTTTCTTAAAATTATGGAGAAAATCATTGATCGGCATATTAGAGATTACTTGGGTAGTAATAGTTCCTTGCATGCTCTTCAATTTGCCTATCAACCCGGCAAATCTACTGAAACTGCTCTACATCAGCTAGTTTCCAAGATTGAAACCACTCTGGATAAAAAAGATATTGCCTTGGCAACTTTCCTCGACATTCAGGGTGCCTTTGATAACACTTCCCATCCATCCATCCTCAATGCACTTAGAGGGACAGGGATTAATCAGACCCTGTGTACTTGGATTGAGGCCTTAATTTCGGATAGATGTATACAAATGAACATCTTCGGTGAATCATTTGAAAAAAAGACTACTAGAGGTTGTCCTCAAGGAGGTGTTCTGTCACCATTAATTTGGAACCTAGTTGTAAATAGCCTTATAAAACATCTAAATGATAGGGGCTATTATACGCAAGGATATGCTGATGACATTGTCATCCTTATCCTTGGCAAAGAGTTCGACATAACTTGTCATCTCATGCAGGATGCTCTAAGTTATGTAGGTCAATGGTGCATGGATAGGGACCTGATGGTTAATCCTCAGAAAACCTACCTTGTACCTTTTACACGCAAAAAGAAACGGAAAGGTTTTTTCATACCAAGACTTTTTGATGTTAAAATCAATGTGGCTTCAGAGGTGAAGTATCTGGGCATCTATTTAGACCAGAAACTCACCTGGAATAAGCACATTGATGATAGGATCAACCGAGCAAAGAAAAGCATTGTGATTTGCAGGCGAATGTTAGGTAAAAACTGGGGTTTACATCCAAAACTGATGTTATGGATGTACACAGCTTTTTTCAGGCCCATTCTCACATATGCCTGTGTGATCTGTTGGCGTAAGGTGGAACAGAAGACTGTGATTGACAGACTGGGAGGTCTACAAAGACTGGCCTGTCTCTGCATCATGGGAGCAATGTCCACCACGCCAACCAGAGCATTGGAGGTTGTGTTGGATCTGACTCCCTTGGACATCTTCATCTGCAGCGTTGCAAGAATGACTGCATACAGAATGAAGCTGCAAAATCACTGGTATGACCAGCCTGTTGCCAAAGGGCACAGGGGCACCACCAGGAAAATTCAAGATCCTACTTTCCTGATGCCCTCTGATATCATGGAAAAAACATACATGTTTGATAGGACATTTGAAATAGTTTTTCCAACTAGAGACGAATGGGATAACAACATGTTTGAAACTAAAACAGGAGATCTAATCTGGTACACAGATGGATCACTGAAGAACAGCCTCTCAGAACTGGGAGTATGTGGCGAGACACCAAGAATCAGCTTGTCTGTAAGCCTTGGGCGATACGCTACGGTCTTCCAGGCAGAAGTTTTGGCCATTATCCACTGTCTGCGACTAAATATGAAGAAGGGCTACTACGGTAAGCGGATTCTCATTTTCAGTGACAGTCAAGCCGCTTTAAAAGCGCTTAATTCTTTCGAAATCAAATCTAAACTGATTTTGGAGTGTAGAAACCTTCTCACAGAACTGGCAACTAGAAACAAGGTGATCCTTGTATGGGTACCAGGGCACAAAGGTATCGAAGGTAATGAAAGGGCTGATGAGCTTGCTAAACAAGGATCGTCTTTTGTTCCCATTGGTCCAGAACCTTTTTGTGGGATCAATTTGAAGACCGCAAAAACCAATATTCTTATATGGGAGAGACAGAGGATGTATGAAGCTTGGCTCAACACTCCTGGTCAAACCCACGCTAAAAGTATGATCTGTGGATCATCAGCGAGGATTGCCTCTGAAATTCTAAGATGCTCTAGGCAGAAGATACGTTTAATCGTAGGCTTCACAAATGGGCACTACTATTTCAGAAAACACCTCCACAAAATGGGACTGTTTCAGCAAGACCCTACCTGCAGGAAATGTCATACGCAAGAGGAAACGGCCAAGCATATCATTTACGAATGCGAGGCTCTTGCCCTCCCTAGATTAACTTCTTTAGGCATCATCCATACTAGAGAATTACACCTAGATTCCATTAAAGGGTTATCGGATTTTATTAATAAAGTGGGTGACCCGAGTAACTGGAACTAGGAAACATTGGATTTGGAGTTAATGGTACAAAATGCTGATTAAAGCAGAGGTGCCAATGACATACAAACCCAACCTGAAGAAGAAGATCATGCCTGAAAGCCTTTTTTTTTTTTTTTTTTTTTTTTTGCCAAAATATCTCATTTTTTTATATTTGAAACCTTACTTTCGGATATCAGAGTATAACAGCACTTCAGTTTTATATTTTCTATTAAAATGTTCGAAGTTAATTCTTATTTTTAAATAATTTTAGCAAGGTAATAAATTCCTAAACTATTATTAATAGTACAATGTGTGTATCACTAAGCAATTTAAAATTAAACTATTTTTTATTCTTTTTAATACAATAATTTTTATTTTCCTCTTTATATCTTAAATTGAGATAACTATAGGTACAGTCAATTTTTATCAAAGTAAAACTTAAAATTAGCATTTAATAACATTAATAAATATAATAACAAAGTAATATTATGTTTTCAATGTTATAAATGAATAAAATTATAAAATTACCATTTATTTATTTTATAGGTCAGAAATATTATAAAATACTAATTTGTATTTAAATGCCAAAGTTACGGCGATTGCGTGAAACATGAGTCTCAATGGGAATTTTCTGATTTGACATTTTTAATAGTATAGTATCTTTTCAAACATCATTTATCTGCAAATCCATAATCAGAATAATTAATTAATCCAATACTAATTCGAGGAAGTTGTAACAAAAATGTATTAACGATAAAGGTAGCTTTATGTGTTAACTTAAATATAATTATGAAAAGTGAAAATTTGTTGACCAAAGAAAGTAAAGATTTTTCCCTCTAAAGTACAAAAGAAAACACTGATAATAAAGGCTTTACGGATTTAGTTATGTTGTATTATGTTAATTTATGTGCATGAGAGAAAGAGGGAGAGACAAAGCATATTATGTATGAATATATTACCTCTAAAAAAGATAATATATATATATATATATATATATATATATATATATATATATATATATATATATATATATATCCAAAGAAAAACACCGACACACCCGAAGGTATGCGGTGGTATGAAAAAGATAAATCACTTTAATTGAAAGACATTTACTCACCCGAAGTTTAGATTAAATGAATCTCTCGGTATAATTCCGTTCAAATCATCGATACTGTACTGTGTATTTCATTAAATAAAAATATTTTAATAATTACGAGATTAATTATTAAAATATATTATAAAGATATTTTAAAATTTCGTTTAAGTTTTAAAAATCTTGTTATGTATGGAATGTGGGCTTCACTTGAAAAATAAGAATAAATTCAGAGAAAAAGAAGAACAAATTATCTATATAAAATTGCGAGTTTGTGGCAAATATTTAGGAAAACCCTCTCACGAATGTTCCATTAATGTTTATATTAATAAATTTATTCCAATTTTTGTGTTTTCCCTCGGAATCTTAAAAAAATTAATCCTGGTGCTTTCCAAGTTTGTGAGTAACTACTTTAAAACTAAAAATATATTATAAATAAAATATAAAAGTTTATTTAATTTTCTGGCTCGCCTTTTTTATATTATCTTTAAGACATTTCTTTCAGTCTTTTTTTTAATGTAAAATCTCCGCCTCATCTACAAAAATATTGATGTAATTTATGCAGAATTAAATTAAAATTATTCAACTACGTTAGAACTTTCTTTTTTATAAAAATTGGTATTTTTATTTTACGTTATATGCATTTGTACCCACAAGTTTTGCACAAGGAGCTGGGCCCTTTCGATGTTCCATTCACCAATAGAAATGGAACTCGCTAAAAATATCAATTTCTAGGAATGTATTCCACTTTCATAATTATCTGGTATTTAGTATTTTACTTTAGTTTCAACATTTTTTCATTACATCATTTAATTTTACCATAAAGCGAATATAGAATGATCATTTAGTCTTTAAATTACAAAAATTAAATATTTAAATTTATTAAATAATTAGAATTTTTATCAAAATTTTTCAAATATTTATAATTTCTTTATCATACCAATAACACTGGAATATACCTCCTTTATTTCTTTGTCTATTATTAAAAGTCATATCACAGATATGTAAGAAATAACAATGCATTTTTAGTGACTTTTAAAATTACAACCCTAGATAACTAAAGGTCTTCAAAATACTAATCGAAATCTAGAGCATGATTTTTTAAACATGTATATCTTAAATTCTCAGATATCAGCAAAAAGGCTGTTGTTACATATGGCTTTATTGGAAGAGTAAATCAAAATACAAAACAGCACCAGTATCACAGAACAACAAATTGCTTTTCTCTGAGCCGAATTAGCCATAGTTTTTACTCACTTAGCACCATCTAGAGGTATGAATTGAGGATGTCACGGCCGCGAGTAACACTGCTTGCCTTATTTGATTTTACATTATAAATCAAGATATTTATCCAGATTTAAGTATTTGGAATAATTTCCAACTTTTCATTATTTTCTCCATACTTTTAAAAGCAAATGGTAATCGGATCTAAACACATTGTGAATGAAAACGAGCGCAAAATTGGAAATATTAATTCAATGATCAAGTTTTCATTTTTTTTAAATGATCATGATCAAAAACTTATATTAACAGTTATTTCATTTCTACAAATATTAGATACTGTTTTCATAATCTTTATTATCTTAATTTTTGTCATATTTAATGATTTAATACCGTCCTAAGTTTTCTCAATTTCTTTCTTTTAACATAGTAATCAGCTTATATCTCTATATATAAGATATTTTTAGTCATCTTGCATATATTCCTTAAAATAACACAAATATATATAAATGTATTACGTTTTGCTAGCGAAGCATATAAGAGTATTCATTTAATTCTAAAATATTGGTTTTTTTCATTCCTGAAATTATAGATTCTTTATAAATTTTTTTTTCCCTAAAATTACATAATTTTCTTATTTTATCTGTTGATTCATTTTGAAATGAAACCTCAAGAGAGATTTATATTTACTTATATTACTAAATAAATATGTTTAACTCTAAAAAAAAGCAATCTTATTTTGATGTAAAATTTTATTAACCATTTCACCTGTGTATTTATGTATGTCTTTGCATATATACAAAATATGTGTCTAAATCACGAAAATGTAAAACAATTTGATTAGATGTTTTAAACTTATATTTCCAAGTCTTGCCGTCTTCTTATTGCAATGCAATCGCCTATTTACTTTCCTTTTCTTTGGAGAGGAAATAGAAAAGGATTTTATTAATATAAATATATGCAGACGCTCAGATTTTAAGTTCCGGTCAAGACCATGGGAAAAACTCATTATTTCCGAATTATTATTAATTACAGTTAATAATTTACTACAGTTTTTGAAAAGTAAACATTAAGTTGAGTAAAATCAAATAACTCTTACATACTCTTTCTTATTATATAATTCCAATTTTTATTTCCTACAACACATTAGCAAGTAATTTTCGATTTTCTCATTTTAACAGTTTTAAGTTTCGAACGCGAAAAACAACTTGACTTCTTGTAACACTCTGTTACTATAAGTAAATACAATAAATTTAAAATGATTATCACAATATATAGATCATAAAAGCTGGATTATGAGCTATGATTGACAGAATTAGGGAATAGATTTGAAATTTAAAATAAAGATGGACCAGAATATATAAATAGAACTTCTCAAGTCATTAATTTTACACCATTTTCGAGGAGAAATACAGCAATAATTCAATTAATTGTGAACTATGCAAAGTTGACGCTTCTAAAACCGAACAAGAGAATAACAAGGGAGTTCCAAAACGTTAACAAGAGAATTCCAAAACGAAAAGTATCCATTGTTCCAATGAAGACATCCATTCTATTCTATATAGCATCTAGCAATCTATGAACCAGTAAATAATAGCAAAAAAGGTACAGAATCGCGTATCTGAATAAATAAGCTTATATATATATATATATATATATATATATATATATATATATATATATATATATATATATATATATATATATATATATATAGATGACATTTAAACATGTGGAAAAAATTTAAAATGTGAAAACGAAAAAATTGGCTGTACGCGAGATTTTCTAAAGACAATACTTGAAATAAAGTTATCTTTATAATGTGTTTTCAACCTATATCAAAATAAAATCTCTAATATATATATATATATATATATATATATATATATATATATATATATATATATATATATATATATATATATATATACAGTGGAACTTGGATAATTCGAACTTCTTTAATTCGAATTCGTGGATAATTCGAAGTCCAACTTCCTTAATTCGAAGTTTTACTCCAGAAGAAATACACTGTCAATGCAGTATCTTTTTCAGGTTTTCCGTATTTTCCGAGAGGGAGGGGGAGACGCACTACAGGCTAAGAGTACAGGATTAAGGGGGAGGAAGATTGTTGAGGGCGGGAGGAAAAAATGGGAGAAAATTAGTGTGACTGGACTGCACTGTTAACCCCTCTTTTGTACGACAGGCGTTTAACGTTGCATGCACCTGTTTTCCAAGAAACCTGTAGTGGTCACATGTTTTTTCTTTCGTGTGTGGCAACTTTTAGTCTTCATTTCTCTTGAAACTTCAGAACAGCAAGCATGTCTTTGAGTAAACCACGCGTTCCCTACAAGACCTTAACTATGGAACAAAAAATGTCCGTCATCTGTGAAGTTGAAAAAGGTTTAAGAAAGAAATGCGACATTGCAAAAGAATACGGAATAGCGGCAAATACTCTTTCAAATTTTTTTAAAAATAAGGAAAAAATTCTAAGCAGTAAGAGCAAGAGATGCGGACAATCCAGATCTCGATGAATGTGTATTAAAATGGTTTAAACAATCGGGAGACAGAAACATCCCTCTGAGTGGAACTCTTCTACGCGCTAAGGCAGAAGAATTTTCTTCCATCATGGGAAATAACAACTTCAAAGCTAGCTCAGGTTGGCTGGATGGATTCAAGGAAAGAAGTGGAATTTCATTCAAAACTGTGTGTGGTGAAAGTGCAAGTGTAGACGAGAAGTCAGCCAATGAATGAGCGAACAGAATTTTTCAAATCATAAAAGATACACCGGTAAGTGACATTTTCAATGTCGATGAAATTGGACTATTCTTTAAGTGTACGCCGGACAAAACTCTAGCATTTAAGGGAGACAAATGCAGTGGTGGCAAAAACAGCAAAGAACGTGTAACATTACTAGTGGGATCCAATATGAATGGGACTGAAAAGCTTCCTTTACTTATGATTGGAAAATCTGCCAATCCAAGATGTTTCAAGAACGTGAAAACAAAGCCAGTGGAATACAGGGCAAACACAAAAGCTTGGATGACTGCATACCTTTTCAAGGATTGGCTGTTAGAGCTCTACCACACGTACCAAAAGAAAAAAAGAAAAATTCTCCTGTTCATTGATAACTGCACGGCACATAAGTCGATCCTTGCAATGGAAAATGTAAAGGTTATTTTTTTTCCACCAAACATGACCTCAATAGTGCAACCAATGGATCAGGGCATTATCAAAAACTTCAAACATTTCTATCGATGCCTTGTCGTACGACATCTTCTAACTGATTCTTCCAAAAAGCCCAACATTTCTGTCCTCGATGCAGCAAGAATGTGCTTGAATGCATGGTCGAAAGTCAGCGAAGAAACAATTGCGAATTGTTTCAGAAAAGTAGGGTTTATTAAGGAAAACACGAGCCCCGACGAGATTTTTGAAGATCTACCTCAACCAGATGCATGGGAAAACGAAATGCCTTTTCATGATTACGTTAACATTGATGAAAGTGTAGAAATATGTGGAGAACTATCCGACAAAGAAATTCTATCCGAAGTTCTAAACAACAAAAGCGATGCAACAGAGGACGATAATGACCCAGAAGAAGCTAATGATGTTGAAGAAAGACCGATTCCAACTTCATGTGATGCAGTTTTTCATTTAGCGGAATATCGCCGCTATGCAGAAGGACAATGTAACGTAAGTCAAGCTATCTTTCAATCCATAAATATTCTTGAAGACTTAGTTAAAAAAAAAATCAGTTGAGCGCTTTAAAACAATCTAAAATATCGCAATATTTTCCAAAATTGTAATTCAGAGTGCATTTGTATTTTATTGTAATAAACATCATTTCAACCTGATGGTTGTATTAGTTAAATGCATACCAAGTTTACTCTTTTAATACTAGTATTTAATTGAATATAGTCACATGCAGTAAATAAAAAAAAAATCGAAATTTCGAAAACTTGGATAATTCGAAGTTTTGCAGTGGTCCCTTGAGCTTCGAATTATCCAAGTTCCACTGTGTATATATATATATATATATATATATATATATATATATATATATATATATATATATATATATATATATATATATATATATATATCGCATACAGCAAATTTTTTTGTTTCCACAGTTTTTCTAGAAGATATAAAAGTTGACTTTTTATATAATTCCAACTGTAACACTTTATTGAGTACCCGTAATAATATGGTTACTAATATTCCCATATTACTTAAAAATGCCATAGGTTAGACTAGATAACTCCGATACATTTTTTGGTTTATAATTTTTGCCGATTGAAGTTGTTAAGCATAACCAGCCACCTTGTAATTTGTACTGTCAAGAGACGAGACCGACACCTGGCCTGGAACCTTTTCTCTACACCATAGAAGGGGTATTAATGCCTATAGGAATTTTTAACGTGCACACTCAGCATAACGGTTTTTGGCTAGTTCACGTATTGAACCTGCTACCTCCCGCGTTCAAGAGAGCAACGTCATTCCTCACCAGGTTATCCCAACCCCATAACATCTATTAAAAAAACAAAATTTTATTTTTCTATTCCTAAAATTAATAGATACCTGAAATATTGTATTTCATTGTTCAAAATTTTTTTATACCTCTTACTTTTTTTTATCCTTCTTTAATTAGCCATTTTCAATAAAATTTAAACATAAGGATGACTGAATTTTTTACAATTTACTAATATTTTTTAGAATTTAATAGTTCTTTCTCGAAAATGAATAGATGAAATAGGAACTGAATAAACTTCTCAGATTTTCTAAAAAAAGGATAAATGTTATAAAAAGGATAAAGTTAAATATTTTACAAAAATAAATAAATAAAGTGTTACAATTAGTTTTAAGCATAAAGTGTTACAATTAGTTTTAAGTAGAATGGGTCGACTTTGATGAACTTTTTCTTTATAACAATAATTTAACATTTTTTGTATTCCTTAGTATATTGCTTTTATAAAATAATTAATGAGATTGTCAGAATGTAAACAATATACTCCTAAAATTATTCACTAAACAATTCTGATTTTGTATGCAACACTGAACTTTCAGATTATTTTTCAGTGATATCGGGTAGAATCTGACTATAAGCCAGGAGGAAAAACTTTGTATAGCATTGACTCAACAAATCTTAGTTTCTTATAAAAATATGCAGCCATACAACCATTCATAATTTTGAAAATGATTGAGCAGAATTTTATGCACGGACTAAGTTTTCACTCAAGTTCCATTATATGAAGATGCCTTTCAAGCGATCTAATAGGCCAAATCATTTTCATGCGTTATCTAAAAATGTCTTTCAAGACAATCGCGAACAACTTATTTTTGGTGATATGAAGCACTATCGTGTAGGAAAATTGTCTTTGGTATGATTGATAATTTTCACAAGTAGTGTAAATGATTTTCAAGTTGATGACTGAGAGGGTTTATTTCACGTCATGCAAAAAATGTCTACGCCATTATACTGTCACTATCAGCTTAAGTAACGTTTTACTAACAACTTGGGCCTAAGATCTAAATAGCCCTCCATAAGACTCAGCTATTATCAATTTGTAATGTGATTCACCTGTGACTTATTAATGATTTTCCAGTTGTCTAGAATCCAAGATATATTCACTAACCTGGCAGAGGAGCAGCAATGTCATGTTCATGTTAACAATGGCATGTGCTAATCTGCTGCAGCATCCTGCCAATAACAAATTTCATACACCTTCCAAATGGATGCATCTATTTTGCGTTCCAACTAGATAATTGTATTTGATGCAGTGTTGCTTACCAGTCCTAGTTGATAAGGCTACAACTGAGTTCATGGTGAAAGGTAATATCTGGCAATATATTTTCGGTATCCTTGTGACGAGGTGTCACTTAATTCTTTAAATTTAAAGAGAATGCCTTGATTGGCAGTAAAAAAAAAGCATCCTTCATTCAAAATGTTAAATTTCCATTGTGTGACCAGTATCATATCAGGAAATTCTCAGAATCATTAAGTTCAAAGGAAACCCTCTTGACACCACACAGCTCATTCATGCAATTGTTGGTACTGCCACACAGCTATTTATATAGTTATCCTACGATTGTAGGCACATTTCCGAGTATCATTAGCAACTTGACACCAAAATTAACAAGATTATATCCTACTCAATAAACGTTTAATAATGTTATTTAACGTCACACTCTATTAACATGAAAGAGTAAATATCAAATCAGTACTGTGATTCGTGCTTCCAACGCATGAATCTTTTCCGATCACATTACTAAGTTTTTTTTTATTGCTGATTATACATATTCTCATTTATAAAGTAAAATAAAATGCTTAAAGTATTTTAGGAATAATAATAATATATAATCAATATCTGCTGTGAATCAGTTTACATACTATTTTTGCAACCAGACACTCTATCGAGAACAAAATCCAAGTTGATTAAACATACCCTTTATAATATTGGCTAGTTCGATACAAAAGGTTCTATAAGAGAATACGACAGATGTAACATCCTTTACTTGCCAGTGTGACTGAGGCTCAAAATATTTCAGGCATTTTCCGGGCATATTTTAGAGTATGTTCCAAACTGATACAGAGTAAATTACTTTTAACAGAATCTGACAGTGATTTTGAAATTTATCTTTAACGGAGGGATCCGGAAGGGTGAACTCGTTTTAGGCAGTAGGGAATTGAGAGCTAGGTTAGGCATATTTGAACATAAATTAAAAAATTTCCGGAAAATTTCACATATATTACCGTTTATATAATTCGTTCTAGCAATATAACGACTTTCAGAATTTTTATTCCAAGTTGAATAACCCGAAGAACTCGACTTTACGATTCTTTTTTTTTTTTTTTTTTTTTTATCTCAATCAGCACAATGCTGTTTTCACGCGGGACAGCACAGGCACATACACTGAACATCCCATCGAAATGTGTGACTATCATGTGATACGTATTCTTGTATAGTTACTTTTTGTTTACATACCTTTTCTAACGTATGTTCATAGTTCACTGAAACGGTAGGCCAGGTAAAAGCTTACAGTAATTCTTTATAGAGATTGTGAAATACTAATTTTGAGAAATAGTTATTCCCTCATACTTTGCTGCCACAAACGACATCGGAGACAGAATATGTCAGTGCAATTCTACATACTTGAGTTCAGATTTGTTCATTTGTCGTCGAACTCGCAATTACACATATGCTTACTTGTTAGCAAAATGTAATCTTATGAGGCAATGAAATCTTTTAATTAGCTTGTTTATTTGTTTCGACTTGTTTTTCTAGAAACTAAATATTGATCGCTTTAAGCAATATACATTAATATAGAATACATCAATTTTTTTCCTGCTATGTCTGGTATTAGTCAGCATGTCCTTCCCCATCCACCTCGTTTATGTAAAAATTACTTATTAACTGTTTGCTTTAAACTGTACTTTAGTAAATCTATTAGGTTATGCTATTCAGGCAATTTATACACATTTAAAAGCGAAAAAAAAATCATCTTTCTACAACCTATTTTTGTCTTCCATTTTTTCATGTCCAGTGTAGTATTTATGAATTGAAGTGAGTATAATAGTGCACTTTTGCATGTATTTTAACTTCCAAGAGGAAGAAATTCAAGTAGTTTGAAAGAAAAGAATTTGTATACCTGTTTAAATAAAATGATTTTTAAGAAAGCAGCAGATTAATTGAGCTAAAGAAAGTCTCATAAATTAACTAGATACAAGAGGTCAATTAAAAATGAACGTATTCAAAAATTTTAAAATGAGGGAGTGAAATAGAAAAATGTCACACAATATAACAGAAGCACAATGATTTTTTTCCCTTTTTATTGACTTTTTTAATACAGACATAAAGTATTAAGTATATATTGAATACATACTATAAAGAAAATTTTCATTTGTTTAATTATACTAAGTAGAAAAATTTTCAAAAAGAAAACACTAAGTAACTGCATAAAAACATTTCCACAATAAGTGTAAAATTTACAGTTAGATTGAATTCCAAATAATAAAAATAATGAATACATTAAAAAACAAGTAAAAATATTACAAAAATACAAACCACTTACAGTAAAACAAAAAACATGACAAATACATAAAAATAAGCTTGTAAATAAATATAAAGAAAAATAGGAATACACTGTATGTATAAAGGTATATCCTTAATATTTCTTATACAAATTTCTTAAAAATTATACTGTAGACTGCTAAAATGTTTCTCATTTTCAGAGAAACAATTAAATTAAAAAACTATATTCTATTGCAAAATAAATACATTAAACTAAAATTTTTCTTCATTGAAAGTTCTCTCTCTAACAAAATAAAAATGCTAAAACTTTTGAATGAGAAAAAAATACGCGATATTGTGGCTCTAGAAACAAAATAACAATTACTTGAAGATTTAAGATTCACTGGATAAGACCACCTTTTTATCAGTTATTGAAATGCCATTCCAGTTTTACAATCCAAAAAATAATCATGAAAACAAATAAGAGTATAGTATAAAAAAGTACATTTGTCTATGAACAAAACATTCATAGATTTTTGTATGTATAAATTGCTCATGTGAGCATTCTTAAAAAAAAAAAAAAAAAAAAAAACTGCATATAAAATGAAAGTATGAAAAGTTCACAAAATATATTCCATTGGTTTCAAATAAGATCAAGAGTTTCTTAAAATTCAATCTGTTTCCTTAAAAAAACTACATATTAAATTTAAAAAAAAAACTCTTCTAAAAACATCCTTGATGACATTTTTAAAAATTGAATGATTACGATGATACAACTTTAAAACTATTCTAAAAATAAAAATGTCATTATCATGAACACCAAAGGCAGTGTACTTTAAATGTTTTTTATATTTATCATTTGTAATTTTTCCTCTTGGTTTTTTAACATTACAAAACAGTGAATATAATCTTAGATATAAAAGGAACACTTAAATTTCTACGAAAATTATCTTCAGTATTTTTAATCCACAATTTAAAAAAATTTTAACACAATAGTTAATTATAAGAAAAAATAGCACACTGAATAATTTCCATTACATTTACAAATTATTTATTAGCGAATACAAAATTAAATGAAAATGATAAGGATAGGAATTACTTGACAATTTAAGATTCAGTGAGAAAATGTAGTAGTTTTAACATTGATTAACATACAGGACTTTCTGCATGTAAGCAAATACTACATGTGAGATATTACAATGTAGAAAGAAATGATATTATTCTGAATATGTAATTCAGATGCTTAGAAATAATAATTCAAAGAAAATACCAGTACATTTAATAGGTTGAAAGTATAAGTTTGTTTGTAAACAGACTGACAAATATTTCCCAGTCATCTACGTTTTTTAAGAGATAGTTTATTGATAATTTGAAATTTGATATGCAATAACATTTTGAAAACAATATATTAAACTTGTAACAGAAAATGCAGTTATTAGCACCTTTCTTGTTCAAAGCAACAGAATATATTTAAATATTTTAACAATGTTAACAATGAAATTGATTTAGAGCTTTGCAAAGGAGTAAACAAAGTGAATTTTGATTTCAGACTAAATACTTTTAATAAATTAAATGTTATGATAATCAACTTATTTGTTAAGAAATTTGTTTGCAAAATCTCCGAGGATTCAAAGGAAAAATAAACATGAAAGTATAAATTGCATTACATTTCCATATGTATTTCTTCAATATCTTCAAAATTGACATATTGAACTCTTTTTAATGCCTGAAAAACAATTTAACAAATGTTAAAATATGATTGACTAAAATTATTTGATAAAAAAACTTCTAAATAATATATGATTCATTAAATGACTTAATATTTAATAAATATAAATTCTTATAAGGAAACAATGCATTCCATACACCTATCAACAAGTTTAGAACATAAATTTAAGATACCTTCATAAATTAATTTAAAAAAATCACCGACTCTCATCACACAATTTAAATTTCTCTATAAATCAGCAAGACATTAAAAGAAAAAATTTGAATTCTTTAAGAATTGAAACAGAAAAGTGATAGAGCATAAAAAATAAATTTTAATAGTTTATATTCAACATTTCAGAAACAAAATCTAAAACAAAAAATTAGTCTAGAAAAAAGTTTAAATTATAAAATGAAAATAAAAAAGTGAAAATTACAGTAAGCAATGCAGACATTCTTCACTTGAATTTGAATACATATAAAAAAATTTAAGATATGGCAAAAAGGTTGTAATATTCAAAAAAGTGTGAAAATTATGGTAAGTAATGTGAACTTTTTCATCAACTAAATTTGAATTCAGATGAAAAGGTGGTTGTACTTGACAATTGTAAAAAAAAATAAATATTTCAAAAAAAAAAAAAAAGAATAATCCTATAATGATTAAATAAAATTTCAGAACTGATATACTCGTATTTCTGTTTGACAAACTTATGTATTTACATCTATATTGGCTTATTTTCATTCACAAGCATTTGTAATTCATAAGCATTAAATTTAATGTTACAATAATTTAAAATATGAAGGAATTGATTTTTTAATTCATAGAAGCCTTCATATGTGTTAATTTAAAATGGAATTATCTGAAAATTACAAACATTTAACACATTCTCATAAAAGAATTTGCTTAATCTAAAATAGCAAGAATTATTTAAATTAATTAATTAGTAATTTATATTTTTCACATTTTTTTATTTATTTTAAATATTTTGATTTAAGAAAACATTAAATCATTTTATATGTTCATTGTTATGGACTGTAGTTTAAACTTAGTTTTTTAAGTTTATATGTGAGCATGCAGACACAAACACATAATGCATGTAATATTTCAAATCATCTGATAAATATTGTGCAAGCATCAACAGAAAAGAAAATGGAATAGAAATAACTGAAAATCCATTTTATTAATAACGTAGACAGATTCCTACTGTTTTTACTTCTATGTAACAAAATTTACTTTTGTAACTCTCTTATGCGTAATGAGGACTGGAAAATAAGCTTTTCACAAATGGATTAATATTATTCTCAGAAAGAAATAACATTTAAAAAAAATTGCAGAAAGGTAAAGGCAAGCTGCTCTTGTCAATTTTTATGGCAAAAATTTGTAAAATATCTTTGAATTATTTCTCATATATAAACAAGATCAACAATTAGCAGTATGAAGATGAATTGTTAATAAAGCTAACATTAACTTGTTTCAGTTACTATTATCATTATAAATTAATTTTGAAAATTCCCCATTGGGGTTATACACAAATACAAGATATTCCCGATTGATAAATTTAGTGCTTTTACATGCACATGTTACAACCAGATGGAGTTTCATATATGCTTTTTCAATTTTAAATGAAATAGTAAGTGCAATTGATTGTCCTTAAACTTAGAAATGTTCAAGAGTTTCATTATTTCCGAATTACTTTCACATAGAGCAAATCATGTTTTTAACACTTTGATTTATAATAAATTTTTAAAAAAATATGAAAATTCTATTTATTTGAAAGAATTTAATGGAACTATAAAATAATTATTAAGATAAAATTTAAAAAATTAATTTTTAAACCAGATGCCAATTAAATGTAATATTTAAAAATTCCACTCAAGGACCTACAATACAATGGAAACAATTTAAAGAAAAAATACTACAATTCATTCTAAATAACACTTCTTAAGTTATTAAAAATAAAACTTCAATAGTGTCAACTTTTCATGGGAAACGACATTTTAAACATTTCTATGTTTATGGATTTCATCTCCATCTCATAAAAAATATTAGCATTAACATTGCTACAAATAACAGAATGATATTTATTATCCCAATACATTACAGCAAAAGAATCTAAACATTCATTTACAAGTACAATAGTCCATACTGCTTTATCATTAGGTCAAAAAGTACACACTTCGAAATTATGTACAAATGATGACACGATAGCACCTCAACAATCAGGTTTTTAAATGATTCATCAAAAACATCCCAGCAAGATCACATGACATGTTTTGATTAAGGAAAGTCATGACAATATGGTAAACATGAAGCAGTGTATTTTCCTTCAGTATATAAATAGTAATTTCATCTTAACGTAATAATATTCCGTTTTAGTTTTTATAATGGAATCTGTAAGGATACTGAATGAAGATCCTACATATAAAGATCCTACTAAGTTAGAAAACATAGGCTTTAATACATCTGACACCTAAAGGTCATATAAAGAATATTTGTATTCATAGCTGCTAGTTATGAGTGGTTGTTGACACCTAACAAGATTCTATTATAATTATGAACTCAACCATTTGATATTCAGCTGACATTCAGAATACTCAATATTGAGCTACAATACTATGATAGAATGAATTACAATTTCAGGTTACAATTCAATCTTGATTAAAATTAGAATGTGCAGCTGGACATTTTTCTAACATAATCTGGAAACATTCAACTGCTATTTACGTACATAAAACTTGTAAAATATTCTGCATACAAATGCTTATGGGGATAGCATGCTCACAAAAACCAAGCAAATGTGCTTACTTGCAAATTGTATTTATAGTAGTCCCAGATGCTTATTGGAACTCCTGTAGTAAGTGAGTCATTGGTTTGCAGCAGATTTTCTGAATTTTTTTGGTCAGTGCTAATCTCTCTGTCTACATCACTAAGTTTAATATGTGTACTACGTCAAAGCACATTCTGACAATCAACCGCCACTTCTGAAACACAAAAGCCACTTTCGATTTTGGAATGTTTAACTCCTTGATATGTCCTTTAAGAATCAAACATTTTTGTGACATTTCACAATTACGCCTTTCACCAAGTTGGACATATCTGAATCGTGACATCTTGCATGTGACAAATGCTAGTGCAGTTTCTAAGTACAGAAGGTGAATGTAGATCAAGACTCAAGACTGCAGATACCATTTGCATGGGTATCCAAATACTAATTGATATACAAAGTATATATATACACATAAATATACATGTGTACATATATATATGCATAACACATATATATCAGGGCAGGCAGAAACGTGCTTACAAGGCTTTTTTTAACGCTGGAGCCGACCAACCAACACAGAGCTTTTTTATTCCAAAAATGTGTACCTTAATGAGGAAGAAAAATCAATACACCTTGAATGATATATACAGGACAAGGAGCATGTGTGTTGACATTGTCTAAGCTTCTCTGAAACCTGCACAAATATACAAATACTTTGCCACCCATCCATCAATCATGGAAAACTAACACAAGGCATAGGAATTCAGGCAATGTGCAATATTGCCTGAATATTGCATATAGTATGGTATATGCATATGTTATAGTATGGTATTTACATCAACTGCGCATGCAGACATTGTGCACTACTCAAAATAAGCCTTCCGGCACTTAGTGCCATATAATGGTCATTTTTCCATGCACCTAAAAAGACACAAATTTTGTTAAAAGATAATTTTAAAAATAAATCCTTGTGCATTTTATGTTAACTGTCCTGCTTATAGCTTAAATTTAATGATTAATGATACAGTGAAGTTGAATGCAGATAAAATTAGTTTTTTTTTCTTTGATAATGTAAAAATTATATAATTTTCTTTTATGCCACCAGCAATTCTTTTCAAAAATATTTCAAGTTTAACCTCAAAAAACTCTTCTCAGAAATAGCAAAATTGAAATCACTCAATCTTTAAGATATCAATTAGACGAAATTTATGATGCCCTTATTGAAATATTTGAAGGTAAATTGTTTTCTAAAGAAATTCAATAAGGAACACTAAGTCTGTGACAAAATAAAGGATTACAAGTTTATTCTTTGATACTTTGGCAATATTTGCTAAGCAGAATAAATTGTGTCAGCAAACAATTTCAGGAAAAGGATTTGAATGTTACACTAGCCTTAAAGGCAATATGTGACTTAAAAACATTAATTGAGGAATATAGAAGTGATATCAGTTACAAAAGCATTCTCGAGAAAGCCTTAGAACATATCAGACAAGTGGGATTGTGAGCCACAGTTTAAAACAATTGGAAAAGTTTGATGTAGGAAATGCTACTTCAATTATGAATATGACAAATCCACTTAATCTACAGAAGATAATACAAGTTTAAACTATTTTTTAAAATTTTGGACATTGCTTAGACATCATAAATGATTTGATGCAATGAAAACTCAATCTGATTGTTTTAGTTTCTTGGGTAATTTTCCAGAAATCGATAATGCAAATTTGAAAATATAATGCAATAAATCAGAAAAATTGTTATAGTATGGTAACAATAGAAATTAATAACAATAAAATAGAAATTTTTATGACAAAGTGGTAGCTTCAAAAGACATTTCCAGTCTATAAGAATGAAAGTATGATATATTCTGAACTTATTAAACAATTTATGCACCTCGAATTGAAGATAATACTGAGATTACTACTTAGCCTTCTTGTTTTTCAGTGTTACTAGATCAAGACATATTTACAGTCAGGAAAGACTTGTAAATCTAGATTTGATTATCATTGAAAATAAAATCTGTCAAGAGAGACATGCAACTGAAATGGAAAGTTTGTAAATATGAAATCATGAAACTAAATTATTTTAGAGAAACTGTTAAAAAAAATGTAAACAAATTTTTTCAAAACTTTTATCCATAAAAAATCTAAAAAGAGGGTGACTTAAGTTATTTTACCAGTGTTGATATATATATATATACAGAAACTAACATACAGCCGATATTTTAAAAAGCGTATCGTGGGGCCAACTTTTAACCCTCACCATGAGTTTTATAGTAATGATGAAAAGCATAAGAAACTGAAACTATTAAAATTAAATAGTAAACCTGATTACACAAAAATTCTAGAAAGAAATAATACTTTTTGCTTGTGGTTTTTCCACTTATTTTATACGATTCTGTAAAATTCTTCTTGAAATTGCTTATTAATGAGTAAAGTGTTTTCTTTCATGAGTAGTTCCATTGTGCCCTAATTGTGATTTTAAGTTGAGAAGTAGGAAAACTCTTTTTGATTTTCAATTAACCACTGCTTTAAATAACGCTTTCAATACCATCACTATGCCAAATAACTTGGCCATTTTTATGGTGAACTATCAAATGAATTCTGTTAAAATTCGTTTCTAGAAAATTAAGTATTTTTTATATAAACATGCTTTATTACTAAAGATACAGTTACTAATTTCAGTCTTGAAAATGATAGGGAAGAATTCTTATTTTCTAAAGTGATTACACTGAAGAAAGCTACTATATAATCTTTGCTTAGATATCTTTTGTCTACAAAGCTCCTAAAACGACTTTATTACATGTGCCACATGCTAGTTCTAATAAATTATTAATTCAGCACAACAAATGATATTATTAAAAAACAATATTTATTAATATTTATTTTAAAGCCTACAAACTTATCTTATGGATTTAAGATGGAACAAAACAAATTTACTTACATCATGTGAAGAGGACGTAGCTGTTATTAGTTGATTATCATCACTTGAGTTCAGTGCTTCCATAAAATATGCATTGACACTTCTCAAAGCTGCACTCAGCATATTTTCATCATCAGGCATAACTAATAAGAAAAATAAAAAATATTATGAATTATGTGCTCAATATTCTAAATAATAACATTACGCTTTAAGAAGGGGTGAAACAAAGATTTCACTAGGAAAAAGTGGCAAGATATTAAATTTACATACATCATTTATGTAGTAAAAACAGCTTACTAGAGTAGTGCTAAAGCAACTAAAGCATAATGTTAAAGTGTTTGAGATCTTTGGAATACTATCTTATGAATAAATAGATGCATTTTTGTATAAATATTAAGAAAGTTTACAAAATTAGTAAATACTTACATCTAAGTGAGATAAATGCTGGATGTAATGGAAATGCATGATGAGAAATATCAAGTAAATGCTTTACAATAAATTAATTCAGAATCAAAACAATTTCCTCTAAGATGCTTCAATATTTATACAATGTTTACAAAACACTGTTTACTCATTTTATTATTTCTCATATATTAGTTAGAAATTCTACGATTAAAACCACCATCTATTGATATTTCTTGTACTATTTTAAAATAATATAAAAATGTAACAAACAAAACGAAAAATATTAAAATTACCAGACATTTAAAATGTATATATAAGTATTAAAGAATACTAAAACACTTGTTTAATGAACATTAGAGCTTCTTTGAGAAGCCAGTTGTTCTAAAACTGCTTTCCATAGAGTATACAGGGAAAATTCAGCCACTTATAAGTTGCTTCACTGCAATTTTATTCAGACATTTAAGAAACACAAAATTAGATTCAAAATATTTATATTACATGTTTTATCTCTTGATTTAAAATTTTATTATTAAAGTTTTTTAATATTGATGCTTATATAAATGTTTTCCTGATAACTATTAAATGATATATACAGTTTAAATTATTAGCTCAGCCGACTGATGGCTGAGTTTGTCCCTGACTTCAAATCACGGTTCGGGCATGGATGTTTTGTTCTGTCCTTTCTTCTGAGATGTACGAATGTGGCCCAGGAAATAAAAGGGTTTGTGGTGGTATGGCATGGGTAATACTACTTGCCTAAATGACAAGGTAACAATAAATGAGAAGTTTCCGGCTTTGTTTTGTTGGAGGTTTAGTCACCCAGTGCCCAGTGTTATTTAAAAATTATTAGCTCAGTAATGAAAATAAAACATTCAATAACTTTAAATGGATTTCCAAATCTCAAAGATATGAATTCTTCAAATAACATTAATCTGCAATTTTTAAATGAAAATAGAAGTTCAAATTATTTTTATGACAACTACCTTAAATATTAAGCAAAATTTTATTAAGTTTCGTAAGATACAATTATTTTACTTTGTTTTAAATACATACAATTACTTTTAAATGCAGTAAATTTTATAAAAATATTAAATTTTTTAAAATGATATAAAATTAAATTCTTTTACCACTAAAAGTAATAACCAGATACTAAAACTTTACTAAATAACATTGTAAGAAATTGGGAACCAAATGCAATAAATACCTTGCAGGACACATTTTAATTCTCTGAGATTATATCCCCGAGGATCTAAAAATCGTGCATAATTTATAAGGGCAGAAAAAAAAATCCCTTGTATTGTGTAGTAAGTTAAGTTTCGCTCTGTATTTTCACCGAAAGTATCTATAAAATAAAATGAAATTATAAATATGCATATACAATTATACTACAAGTTATTTAAGAATGATAAAAAATATTCATTATTAAATTTAATTGTTTAATTATACATTAGATATAACTTACAAGTGAATAAAAAGAATTTTTCGAAATATGTTCATACATTAAAATATTAATTGCAGTAAAAGAAATATTTAGGCTTTTTAAAATAAGAAAAGAACAACTAGTATGTACTGCATACATAAAACAAGAGCTTTAGACATGAAAGATTTTGAAACCTTGAATAACAAACACTTCAGCACTGAAATTGTTTCAAACAAGATCAAAATTTTGTGAAAATGTTTTTAATGCCTTTGATGTAAGTGAGAATTTTCAGTATGAAAGAAAATTGCCCATATTATCCTTCAAGTAGTAAAACAAAACAAACTTTTCGATTTTCTAAGAAACAAAGATGAAAATTATTTTCCTCCATAAAATAAAAGAATGTAGATAGTTTTGGTAGCTAAAATTTCATTGTAATGAGAAAAAAATGGATTCTCATTACAACATAACTAAAAGGAAAAGTTTTAAAACTGTAAATTTACCAATGTGAGAAAAATTAGGATAGAGGCCTTACACACTATTACAATAAAAAAAGCACAATATGCTTGAAACCTTGAAAAAACATTTTTTCTGTCTATGAAAAAATACTCATAAGTTATTTCAATCATTGAAATATTTACATGTAAATAAAACAATTTCTGTTATTAATAAATTTCTTCAGAATTCTTAAAACATTTATATTAACCAATTATTTTCCATTAATATAATAATATATTAACCATTAAGAGTTCAATAAGCAATACATCACATTAAATTTCAATAACTACATCAGAATTTTTCAGTTTCTTTCACATTTTATATTTTTTCTTATATTCCACATAAAAACATTTGACTAATAATTTAAATTAAAATATTTTCATATAATCAAGTATAACTAGCAGTTTTAATTACAAAAGTTCAACTTCATTATAAATAGAAAACATTAATATTAAGCTTCTATATAACCATTAATAAGTTTAGGTCTATGAATTGTATGATCTGCAAAGGAAATGAAATACTGCCGTATCAAAGTCAGAAGTTTAATTTAAAGTTATCTAACACAGATCACAATGTATAACACTAAATGTTGGTGATCATTATGAAGCTACTCATAGTGAATACTTAAAATAACATTTATAGATTGATATAATAAAAATAGAAAATAGACGTAAACAATGTTCAGCTGATGCTGCCTAAATTAACTGTTGGTGTGTTTGCTTGTCACTGAATCATATTCCTCTTTGGTGCAGAAATTCGATTTCAACGTCAGTAAAAATATTGTGATTTTTAAAAACATTTTTAAAATGCCTAGAAATTCCCACAGAATCAATTTTATGATTAATGTAATTTTGAAGGAACTACTATGTTTTTATGATTAAAATGCAATATTTGATTAACACAATTAATCTAGACTAATATTTTAGAACATCGTAATAGATAAAAATATTTTTAGAAACAGTTAAGCAAAAAGTTCGTGAAAGTTGCTGCACATATTTTATTTACATAAATTTAATGAAGTAAAGCATTTGACAGTACAAGTTGTCTTGAATATTATACGATAATTTTATGTAAATATATTATTTTAATATAGTTAACTAGTAAGAACTTGTATGATAGGAACAAATAATGATTAAATACTATCATATAAATATGTGATTTATAACTGAGAGTTATTTTAGTTTTTCTTGGACAAACTAATAAATGTTACATACATAGATAATAAAATTAGTTTTTAGAAATCTTTTATCTCATAATGATCAATTAATATTATTGAATTTTGCAGAGTATAATTATGATTCATTCTTAATGCAATAAAATGCTAAATGAAAAACAATATTAAGAGGGTAGGTGCTAGAAAATGGACTCGAAAGACAAAATTTTGATTCTAGCTGCACTAGAAGTATTCTTAAATTATCTAAAGAAACATCTTCACTCAGTGCCAAGCCCACTGAAACTAATTGCTAAACAAGTTGTTTCTGATTCAAGCACTCTAAAGAACATTAGTTATAAATTTATTTTATGTATTTTTTAGCAAGGCAACAACGCCAGAATTTGATTTCAAGTAAATTGAATCAATTGACTAACTGTTTTAAAACTTTTGTTTGTTCTAAACAAATGTGTTATGTTTTTATGAAAAATATTTTTTAGAAATTGTAAACTTTGAACTCATTGATTTTAGTTTGAACATTCATTATGAAACTATATATTTATATATTAGAAATAATATGCTTTGATTTCATAATCGCATTTTTTTAAGATGCTATTATATAATTATGTGACATGCTGTTCAGAAATGTCAAACGGAAATAGGAAAAGACAATGTTGATAAGGAAAGTGTTTTGAAGTCTAAAGATAATAGACACTGCTGAGTTAAATTATAAGGACTTAAGTGTTTTGCAACAATCTGTGTTAGACAAAAACTGTTAAAATGCATCTCAATTTCTCAAAACATGTACAAGGTCTTCCGACAGAGCTTCCTATTTTTTGCAAAAGCAGTAATTTTTCTATATCATTTTTCAACATATAACACATTACTAAAAACGTAATGGCAAGGATATCAATGTGTATAATGTAAACACAAGATTAATATAGGCATTAAGATGCATTGGAAAAGGAGAGACTGCAACAAAAATATGTATTAAATGTTTCATATAGTCATTAATCATATATTAAATATTTCATATATATATATATATATATATATATATATATATATATATATATATATATATATATATATATATATATATATATATAAATATTAAATGTTTAGTTAATAATATTGAATTTTACAGAGTAATTATGATTCACTGTTAACTCAGCAAGACTTGAGTGTAGATAAAAACAATACTAAGCAAAACAAAATTAATGTGGTTCAGTTTTTAAAATTAAGTTCTGCTATACAGTTGAATAAGAAAAAACATTCAAAAAATTATAAAAAAAACAATATTTGAATTCCTGAACAGCAATCTTAAATATGAGAAATGTATCATAACTTGAATCAGGAAATAAATATATGTAAAGATAAATTACATACATTAATGATTCAATACATAAATATAATTGAGTAATTTGAAACTAGAAAACATTATCTACAACTAGAAAATATTTCTGACAATTTTCATAAATTAACTGTAATTTACAGAAGCAAAATTCATACCTAAAAATTCTTTTCCTGAGCATTAGATGCATTTATAAGAGAAAAATATTTCGAATCAATTACACAATCAGAACTGAGAAAATATATTGAATCACAATTCTATAAAATTTTCATTTTTCTACATTAAATAGTTGAAGTAAATCTTCAAGCTTATAAATTAAATATGATTTAAAGTAATTCCAAAAACCTGTTCCTTTATATTAGACATATTTTACAAAAAAAAAAATAAATAAATAAATAAAAATAAAAATTTAATTATTTTTGTTTCTCAACAATCACCACAATTGGTACATAGGATTTTGAACTAATAGAAACATCCATTTAAGAAGAGAACACACTTGAGAGTAGATAAAAACAATATTAAGCAAAACAAAATTAATGTGGTTCAGTTTTTAAAATTAAGTTCTGCTATACAGTTGAATAAGAAAAAACATTCAAAAAATTAGAAAAGAAAAAAAAAACAATATTTGAATATTATAAACAATTCCATATAATTATTATAAACAATTCCATATATTATAAACAATATTATAAACAATTCCATTGAAGGCCATACCATAGATTATTCAGTTAACAGCTCAGCATTAGAACTAAGGGAAAAATACATAGAATGCAATCCTTCAAGAAAAATTTGAATGCATTTTTTTGGAATAAGCTGTGTGTGATTGATTGCAAACAGTTTTTGTAAGTTTTAAATTGTTTTTTTAAATACTGTTTACCACTTTTCATTGGTAACAAGTTATAATTTTAAGTTCTATTAAGTTATTATAACAT
The DNA here is from genome assembly GCA_037975125.1 of Latrodectus hesperus. Lineage (NCBI taxonomy): Eukaryota > Metazoa > Arthropoda > Arachnida > Araneae > Theridiidae > Latrodectus > Latrodectus hesperus. Next base: position 87,510,709 of record CM075854.1, on the reverse strand, counting down.
AAATTATAATTTAATATTCTCAGTTTTCTAGCACCTATGAAAATACATCTCAATTCAGCACTCGGCTTACATATTTTTAATTGCATTCTTCTAAGCGTCCAAAATTACATTGTTTACAAATTATTTTTTATCTTAGTTTTTGCTATATTTCAATATAGTAATAATTTAACACTTCTACTTGAGGAATATAATTATTTTGCAAGTAAATCTTTTATTACCTTGATGCCCCTACAAAGAAATGAGTACTTTATACAAAGCACATTGCATTATCCTTTCTTGAAAGCCTAGAAATTTTCTTCAAAATATAGGCTTGAACTATGTCTGTGAACTTAGTTACAGAGCAAGAGAAGTCATACTTTTCTCCAAACTAATATTAAAGAAAGGGATTAATTTTCCCAAAAAAGTTGGCACCTAAGGTGTGACTCTGCACAAAACCTATATTTTCTTAGTTTGCAGATAGAACTCCTCTTTATAAGGAATTTCAAATGCAATATCTAATCCAATGTTTCGAATAATTTTTTATTGTTAATGTAATTAACATGCCAAATGATTATTTTCTTTCATTGGTTTCACATTCTAATTTTTATTTTTTAAGCAAACAAAAAGTCACCATAGATACATTCAATTATCCAAAGAATATTATTGCAGACACTAGTTACCAATAAAGAAATATTAACTTATTTTAAAGTAAAATGTTCATATTTGTTTACTTGTTTTACACCTGAAAATTTGTTAACATCTCTGCTTCTGTACATGTGGTTATTAGATTGAATGAAAGAAAATTCAATAGAAATTATTTTCTTCCATAGACACTATTCAGTTTTTATAGATCAATATCAACCCAGAGGATATTGCTTACATTTAGTTTCAACTCTGTTAATGAATGTTGAAACAAAACGAAATCAGAAAATAGTTAAATCATAGATGAGGATATGTCTTCATGATTTGGCATAGCCAGCAATCAATATAAATGAAATGACAGCAAAATTCTTAACAGACAGCATTACTGTATTCTATTGCACATTTGTGGTTTGGTTTGTTTGTCGCTCAACGGTCATTTTTTGCACACGAGGGCTAATTAGACAGGGACTTACAGTTTAAAGTGGATTCCGAACCACTACAAACATCCATGCCCAAGGTGGGATTCGAACCCACGAACTGTTGAACCGAAGGCAAGAGCGCTAACCATTCGGCTGCACATTTGGGCATGATTATCTTTGTGGGAATTATTCCAAACAGTATTACCTTTAAGTAACTCTTGCCAAAATTCCTCAATGGCAATACTGTTTGGAATAATATATTGCCAGACAAATTTGGTAAATTAACCTGCTTCCTTGAATTCTCTACAATGTAAAACCATTTAAAGTAAGATAGTTTTAACATTATAGTAATTGTTCTATAAATAATATTCTTCAAATTCCTATACATTAAAATTTTAATCTATTTTCAGCACAGCAATACATGAATTTATATACAAGCTCTTTACAAATAGTTCTGTTTGCATTGCACCAGTTACCTTCATTATAGGACTTAAGTGTTTTTTTTTTTTTTTAGTTAGATTTGATGCCTTAAAAATAAAGATCTGGGAATTTCAAAATTTTTCAATAAAATTGACAAAAATAATTTTTTTAAACAAATGACTATATAACTTACTGCCAACGTAAAAGATGGTACGAGTAATATTATCCAAACAGAGCTTTACTTTCTTGAAAACTTTCAAATCACCAGCACATAAAAATATAAGTGAGGAACAATCAATACCATTCAATGATCCAAGAACTGCAGCTTCAAAGAAAAAACCACCTGATGAATGTATAGCCTAAAATATTCAACAAAATATGTATTAGAAATAAGCTTATATTAGACATACACATAAAAATTACAAATTAAGTTGAATTGCATGCTACTTATAAGCTGTACTCTGTTTGCAGTCCATTAATAGAAATACAATTTTATAAATGGCAGAAAAATCTCAAATAGAACAATGCTGTTTATTTTAACTTTAAACATGTGATAATTTAATCCATTCTGTGTTGATCTATAAATGGGAGGTATTTGTAAATGCAGTTCACTCATATTTATGACTTAGGTCAATTTCTACTCTGATTGTTAATTTCATTATTCCATTTATTTTCAAAAAATGCATGAGCTCTATAGAACATATTTCATCTGCAACTTCCTAGCTCTATAGTTTGTTTTATTATTTTCATACAAACATGAAGAAAAATTATCTAAATTAGACATAAGAGTGAATGGGTCGAAAAGTGTCAATTAGTTTAACAATAAGTCTGTTGTATTGAATCTAAGAAGAGAAGTTTAATTATAGACAAGTGACTGAAATAAAGTTAGATATAAGAATATCTGGCAAACCTGAAAGTTCATTTAAAAATCGATCTTGGTGTTCAAATTGATATATAAATAAATTTTTGTATTTGCAAAACATTATATAAATATAGCGATGTTTTGTCTATATAGAGAGCCTATACAACTGATTAGCATTGTATGACATAACTATTTTGTATAATGCTCGGTTATTTGGATCTCTATTTTTTAGCAGTAGTGATGTAGTATTTTTTTTAGCAGAAGTGATGACATATAATGGGGCACCAAGTACATGACATAACTTGAAAGAGTAAAAATGTTCAATAATTTTATTTCTTTCCTTAAGCAACTTAAAAGTTCTAACAATTCCGTTTGGCTTTTAATACGAGTCATGATACAATAGCTTTGCTAGTTTGTGACATTTGATCTAACCAGTTCAGATGATAGTCTACTAAAGAGATTAAAAAATTTAACTACAAAAAGTTCTGATATTTACATTAGTTCTGGTCCAATGATTCTGCTCCAATATGCAAGTGAAGCTAGATGATTCTGAGGAAAATGTTTCAGAAATACATTAAAGTAAGATTTCTTTATACAGGTGTAAGTACATGAAGAAATCATTGGAGTAAGATTAAGTCCACTTTAGCAGTTTCATTCTTTGTTGATAGCAAGACTATTAAACCAAATGTAACAGTGAAAAATGACCATAGTATGGATCCAATATATACAACACATTCAGATACAATGTATACTTCTAATAATACATCTGCAAGTCCACACCAACCACATTTGTTAAATGACAATTTTATTTTTAATTTTAAAGTTTGTAATATTCCTATTTTACATAATACAGGGAGGGGTGTAAATTAGGCTTATTCAGTTTTGTGGGTTGATACAATCAGTGCATTCTTATTTCAGAAAGGAACTAAATTTATTGTTTCATATTTAGTTTTATGGAAATTATTTTAGTTAATGTAAATTTTTTTTATTATTTTGTGAGAAAATATTATGAAAGGACATTTTCCCCTTATAAGCTGTTTCCAAACTTATTTCAAAATATTGAAAACTTGATTGCACAGAATCTGTTTCTAATTAAGTAAAAGCTGCTGCTGAGTCTCAGCTGAAAATTGGATAAGCCAGAATACTTTCTAGGGAACAAGAATATTTGGTGGTGATTATAAGAGATATACAGTTAAAAGTTCATATTATAAATAATTAAGAACATCTGTAAAATTAAGATCTCATACAATGACAAGCACAAAATAATTTTACATTTTGTTAAGCTATGGCTTTTAGTTCATTGTATTTGAAAGTATAATTTGCAAAGCTACGAACTTTCTTTAAAGCAAGTTTCACTTTCCGGTCATAGCAATATACTTTGTGTTTAGGTAAACAGTAGAAACACTATGTAATCACTTAAGATACCTTACAATTATTCATAATTTATTACTATTCTCAGTAATAGATGTTAAGACAATTTAAATGTTAAGCTATTTCTTTATTATTTGCCATGAATAATTTCAAATTTCAAATAAAAACTAACCTAAAGGAAAATGATTTCACTGAGAGTAAATCCCCAAACTCAATGTTACTCTTCCAATTTATTGGGTCTTTCTCAGGAACTCTCTAAGTGCGTTTAGGCTTTAAATTGACTATTGACACTGTGACAAATTACAAGGTAGTTTAAGTCTTGTAACATAATGATGAAGTGCATTTTAGCCATTTAACACCTATCAGGAGAGGTATTTTTTGTTGTTTTAAAAATGAATTTGTTTTCTAAGTGAAAGAAAAAGTAAAACAAAAAACAAATATTTGCTTAATCAAAAATAATCAAAAACAGTATTTGCTTATTATAGAGTCAATAAAATACCAAGAATTTAAATCCCACACAAGATTAAGGAAATTAAAAGGTAAGTCGTTACTATTCAATAAAAAAGCTTGGTATTTATAATACTAAATAAGAAAGCATATTTTTGAAAATTTTATGCTAATAAGTACTTTGCATCACTATAAAAATTTTTATCATAGAATAACCTGCTTACCTCCTCAATTTTTTTCGCTATTTCAATATCAGTAGTGGTTAAATCAACATATATTTTTCGACTGTCCATTACATCTTTGAAACCTTTCAAAACTCCTTCCTCAGAGAACACTGCCTAGAAAAGTTTTAAAAATGATTCAAAATTATAAGTGGAATGTTAACTATCTCAAGACAATATTGAAAAGCAAGAATTAGACATTTTTTTAATATATTCTAGTTAAATATATAAATTGTATTAAAAAATTACATTTTAGTATGTTGCTATGTACAATTTATTTTATGTTACTATGTATGTTATGTTACTATATACAACATGATTTAATAAACTATACACCATATATCTGAAGGTTCTATTAATAAATATTTATAAACTTACAGAAACATTATATAAACTGAAGATTCTGGATGAAGATAAACTGTAAATTTTTGAGTCTTTTACAAACATAATCTTTAAATCCTCATTTAGGTCAAATTTTTGAATTAAAATGGAAATGACATTTAAGTTTCAAACAGTATTCAGGCAAGCAGTATAAGGCTATTCATTCTTCCATTTTAATTCAAAAATTTGCTCTAAAGTCAAATTTAAGGAAAGTCGAATTTATTTAAGAAACTAAGATGTAATTTAACACAATATGCCTACATACAATAGGAAAATAAAGGTAAATATTTTACCAATTAATTGGGATTCAGAACTACTTCCAAACAACCACTTCTGAAATGATAGTTGAACCATAAAGCGTTGAGCTGAAAATCACAGTACAAATCTTTCAGCCCAACTGATCAGCTGACAATTGGCAAACCAAGAGGAATTATTGCCAAAAATAGACCACATACATTATCTATCATTATTAGTAGAACTTTTGATATTATTAACTATATCAAAAGCTCTATTTGCATATTTTTCATAACTAACAGAAGTTTCCCAAATATAACATTTTACAATATCTTGTTTGGGAAACTGCCCAAATGGTAACACTGAATAGTAGCAAGTATTAAATGGTATATTAATGCTCTATTAATGAAGATGCAAATAATTAAATTCAAATCATTCTTCAACTGTGATTTTGTAGTGATTAGAAAAGCAGTTAACTGGGAATTATTCTTCCTAAATTTTAGTATTGAAATTTTGAATTTTTATAATTAGTGTTTTCCATTAATGAGCAGTATTAAAATCGTTCTAGCACACATTGTAAATTTGAGCAAGCTTTTCAAAAATTTAGAATTAGTTTCTAATTATATAACAGATTACAAAAACTCAAAGCTTGTTTGTTTGTTGCTCACTGGTCATTTTTTGCACACGAGGGCTAATTAGACTGGAACCTACGTGGTTCAAAGTGGATTCTGAACCACTACAAACATCCATGCCCAAGGTGGGATTTGAACCCACGAACTGTTGAACCAAAGGCACGAGGGCTAACCATTCAGCTGCCAGCTCGGCCAAAAACTGAAAGCAAAAGTTATTAAAGCAGAAGTTATTACCTATAAATTCTATATATAATTCATAAAAGTGAACTTTAAATATAGTAAACATGCATTTGAAAAAACAAATATTTAATGCTTTAAGAATTCTGTTAAGATTTAAACCTCTCCATCAAATTCATTAAATTTAATTTGACATGCAGAATGTAAGTGTAGTCCAGCTTTTCAATTTCCATTTTGCATTACCACTTAGAACAGAAATTATTTGTAATTACTTAAAATAATTTAGGGTACAAACCTGAGAAATGATATATTTTGATAAAGAAAACTATATATAAAGATTATAGAAAGAAAAAAAAGAAAAACTATGAATTTAAACTTTTTCGAATCTATAGTCTTAATTTTTTTAGACTAAAAATCTTAAAATTACAAAACAGCTTCATAAATTTTGAAGTTCAAACAACATACATTCCCTTAACAATAAAATTTTCACTTTCTCTATAAAGTTTATAGAATAATAAACTGAGAAAAAAAGTATTTATAAAAAAGTGATAGATGTAATTGCATAAGAACATATTTTTCGTATCAAATATACAAAGTGAACAATATCATTAAAAAAGTTATTTTCATAACTATTTGTAATGTTAAAATAGTCCAAAAACATAGAAATTTCAAACAATCATACATATGAAATTCAGTATAAAAATAAGAGAGCCTGGTAAGCAGCTTCAGTTAATATTTTTACACCTGAATTAATAATACAACTGTTTTTGCATGTAGGAAATTATATATTCTTAATAATAATTGTCACCATTGATTATTCTAGTTTTACTAGTTCTAAAAATGAGAATTTAACAACATCAGTTTTAATCAACTTTACAATTCATTCTGGAAGTAATTATGTTTTTGAATAAATCACCAAGAAGGTACATGAATATCTAAATAAAGGAAATATATAAAAAAGGAGCCTGAAATGAAGGCTTGTGTCATTTTACATTTGAATATCCATATTATGTTTGCATATAGTTAAGTTAAATACAAATTGAAACTTTAAACTTGTAAAATAATTTAATGAATACACAAATTTAAATTTGTGTAAAAAAAAACAAAGCCATTGAAGGACAACTTGCTCACACATGCACTACAGTATTTAATTCAAATAATCTCATGCATTTTTTTTATTTTAATCAATATTATAGTAATTATTTAATTTCATTATTCATCATGTTTGTTACCCTCATTGTACTTCATTCACACTATGTAATTATATCTATTAATATTGATTTCAAAGCATACTTTTGAATTACTGTATTAGATTTAATTTCTAACTTAATCATAATTAAGCTACACCATGAATTATTGTAGTGACATTGACACAGTTAACATTTAATAAACACTTTCTCACTAATAACATGCTAAACACTGTGACTCAATTACGATGTCACTATATGATGTATAGTTCTATTAAACCTTTAATATATAAAATGTTTTTAACACAAGCATATTGAACAATGTTTAAATTCCAAAAGTACTGAAAATGCTGACCACACTATGTAAAACAGCTGTTTTTCTCCCCTCTGAACCAATTGTAAAGTTACCATATTAATATTATTGTGTTATCTGACAGAATTTCATCTTGTAACAAAATACTATCCAGATATTAGTGTAAAACTAGTGATATATTTTGTATTAATTGATGAACAAATAGAAAAAATGTGGAGTGATTTTATGAAAAATAAACACTCCAGAGAATTTACAGACCAAATTTTGTAGGACAGCAATCATTTAGCATAGTTAAAAAAATAAAATGGCAAGACTCAATTGTAATTACAAAAAAGTGCTTCAGTTATTTAAAAAATTAAGCCAAGTTAAACTGAAATCAAAATATTTTTTGAGCCCAGAGTAAAGACTAAGAGTGTTAAATTTACTTTTATTACAATTTTTTAATGTTTTAAAGTATATTTTGCACAGTAGGAATTACAAATGATTAAGAATTCTCACATCAGTTAAACTATAAGTATTGTTTTATATCCATGTTTATATGGAGAGACAATATTGTACATTGTTTCACAATGAAATTAGATGTCCTCATAAATTAGATCACATTGTAAATATAAAAGAAATCAGTATATCTAACTTAAAAATAAATCCTACAGTACAAATTTTCAACAGATTTAAGTTTTTAAATTTTTTTATAGTTGATAAATAGTTTTTAATTAACAATGTTATTAAAAAATTTTAATTTTCAATTGTATTAACTCTGTGAATCACTCTCTGTAAATGTTAGTGGTGAGTACATACATTTAAGTAGTTTTCAACAGAACATTTATGCTTACTTGCAGCAAACATTGCTATTTTATTTCATCTCTAAACAATCCCCTTTCTTTAAGAAAATTATCACCAATTTAAAAAAATAAATACAAAATGCTATGCCACTGGAGTTGAATTCAGATTATTCTGAAATGCATATAAATGGATTTTTTATTTATTAGTAATCAATTATGTTCATACCAGGGTCACTCTGAAATTTTTGAGATACAACTAGGTTTTTGAAAGTTATACTTACAAAATTTTAGGTGTGTTCAAAGTAGTCTATTCCAGCATCAATGCACTTTTGTAGACGAATTTTCCACAGATTAAATGCCTCAAGCCATTCATTTCTTCGAATAGATGAAAAAAATGCATTTATAGCCACATCAATCTCTTCTTCTGAATGAAAACGACGTCCACGTGAGTTCTTTTTTAGATTAAAGAATAACCAAAAGACGCACATAGCTAGATCATGTGAATACGGCGGATGTTCGATCACTTTAATTTGTTTTTGTTTAAGAAACTCAACTGTTAATCCGGCTGTATGTGAAGATGCATTGTCATGGTGAAGCATTAGTCCCCTAACATTCAATTTTTATAGAATTTCTGGAAGACATTTAGTGGTATACCAGTGTGCTATTACTGTCTTCTGTCCTTCCAACTTGATGGCTTTGACAAATCCCATACTTCTGAGGAAAACGGCATACATCACTTTTTTCAGTGTGCGTTGTTTTTTTCACCATTGTCGGCGTGGGATCATCTTCAAAGACCCATACTTTGCTTTCTTGACGTGTTGGAACATCAAAAAATGGTATGTACGTTTCATCACCTCTTACAATTTTAGAAATGATGTGGTCACCATCATTCAGCATATTAAGAGTATCTTTACTGATTCTGACACGCTCCTCTTTTGGATGCTCAGTTAGATTATAGGGAACCCAACGGCAAACTACTTTTTTCATATGTAATTCTTCATGAATGATTTTGTGTATGGCTGCGGATCCAATGTTAAGTTCCTTCTGTATCATTTGATAGGTACAGCGATTATCATCCATTAACATTTTTCGTATGGCAGACACATTATCCAGGATTACTGCCGACGGCGGCCTTCCTGTGTGTTCTTCATCTTGAAGAAAATTGTGACCTCTTCTAAATTCTCTAAACCATCTGAATAAAGTAGCACGAGCTGGAGATTCATCACCAAATGCTAATTGCAACCATTGAATGCATTCTTCTTGATTTAATCCTGCTTTGAAATCGTAGAAAATCATAGCGCGAAAATGTTCTCGCGTCAACTCCATTTTCTCTTCTGTTTAAAATTCATTCCACGCTAAACGATTAGAAGTCAGTCAGTAAAAAATCGTCTTCTGGGTTAAAATACTTTGTACTTTAAAATTAAACTGTTTTTATTTTGTAAATTCTGGTCTGCGTGTATCTCAAAAATTTCAGATTAACCCTCATATACATTGCCATATGTAACTATTATGAAGACGATTATCAACATTAGAAATGGAAGAAATTCACAAATGAAATGAAGTCTTTTAAATAATGATCAGTTATAAGAATCTACTGGGTCTTACGTTAGGCTGACCACCTAACTGGGACATATGCTTCGCACCCCAGGGCAATCGGTCATGAAAACAGTTATGGGCATTGTAGGCCTTGGCCCACATGAGCTGTCGTGCCATGGAATTTAGTTTAATAAGAATCTAGTAAATAAATTTCTAATTTACGCCAGTTAAAAACAAATTATTTATTCCTTTTACAGCAGAGCAAAAAATTGAAAAATAAACTATATAACACATAACTATACAAAATGTAAAACTTAAAGATAAAATTTTAAACATTTTATAAAATATAAGTTTTTATTCCTTTAATCATAATGATTAAATAGAAAATAGAAAAAAGTAATTACATACATCTATAATTATATTCTGTAATTGTTGGATCATATTTAGCAAGAAAATGTAATATAAAAAAATGATTGTTGCTATATAACTCATAAGCAATTTCACTCTTATAGCTTCATTATATTCTTCACTGACTAACATAAAAGCAAACTATTATGATCTGGAATTTATAATAAAGAGTGAAATAGTTACTATCACAATATATGAAAGCATTTACTATTTCTTTGTCATATTAATGACAGCATGCCTCTTTAAATGATTACTTTCTGAACTATATAGAATTCTACATTTTCATTACTATTTAACTTCCCAATTTTTAAAGAAATGTAACTAGATAAAACATTCACTAACTTTTCTAAAAATAAAAATTTTTTAAGGTATTTAATTTTTTTTTTTAAATCTGTAAAACAAATTGCACATAATAAACAAATAAAATAAATTAACAATGCAATTGATTCCAAGGGATTTTTAATTTTTCAATATCAATTAAAAATGCACAGAAACGTAGGATGAATATAAGAGATCTAGATTGATTTAAAATATTTGTTCATTAATTAAAAATATTTTATTTATTATTCTCAATATTTTAAACATTTTTTCCATTTAAATCTATTAATCTATGATTTAAATATATTTAATTTAAAATTCAAAGTTTTCTCATTTTGTTAGTTTCAGCAATAAAATTTAGTTCTGAAAACTAAATTCTTTCAACATAAAAATATATCTGTAATAATGAAAATAAAAATTAAGAAATTATTTTATGAATAATCAGTTTAAATAAACAGGGATACTTCATTACTAAGGAAAACTTTGTAATTATGGTAGGTATGTGCATGCATACATACATGCACATTAAATGAACACCATGAAAAATAATTGAGACAAAAATTAAATTTTCATGTATTTTAAAAATTTCATAATTAATGTATGAAAAGTTAAAGTCACAAAATATTTTAATTTTCCCTCTTGAGAAAAAGTACTGTAAAACAATTTTTTTAAATAAAAATTGGAAATATCAATGAAAATGTACTCACTTTTTTTGATTCCTCAGTATCTGCGAGAAAACAAAATATAATGTCAGATGAAAGAACAACATCAGCAGGAGTGATCTTCCTACAACCACCTGCTTTCAACACATCTCCAAACTAAAATAGAATTTTTTAATATAAATTGTTAAATATTATATATACACATGTGCTAAAAATTAGAGAATTGTACAGAAGGTAAAATGCGCCAAGCATGCGATAAAATGTGCCAAACGAGCTTAACGTTTTATGACGCAAGGTGATCATATAATGTATTTGACGTAAGGTGATCATGTGCGAAATTCGTTTCCTGCACAACCCTTGCGTTTAGTAATTTTATTTGTTTACAATTTAAGAATTTCCTACGTTAATGTTCTTGTTATTGGACTTGGAAATTTTTTCTAAAATTACATTACCTTGAATTTTCGGAAGATATATTGTTAGAATTTTTTAAAGTTATATTATTTCGAATTTTTATTTGGTCAGCCAACTAAAGATCTGAATGGTGTGCTAATCATGTGTCTGGTCAGTTTGATTCATATATCACAGAGTATGTAAGACGGAGAAACCATAAAGAAAATACAATAGAAGATTTCTTTAAAGCTCTTAATAAAACCATTCTTTCTCAGCATGGTGAGTTATTTTATTTTTAATTAAAATTTCATTTAGAGGGATTATTAGAAGCTTTAGTTTTTATAAAAATGTATGTTTACATAAGTAAATACATCTTTAAAAAAGCTTTATTTCGCGTTTAACATTAGTCTTACATTGTGCTGAGCTGAAATTTATTTAATGGGGGCATCACGTGCCTGATTAATTAAATTTTGAGTTTCTATAAAAAATGCAATTTGTTAATGTTAGAAATTTAGCTTTATTGCCCACTTGTCACTGTGGTAGGTAGCGCAACTTTTACCCTAGTACAAACTTATGTTTATATATTCAATGCTTTAAAGTTTTAGTTTAGTACAGTTCTATTTAATTTTTCTTATTACCATATTTATCATTCATTTAAAATACTTGTGTGTTATTTTCAACTTCATTTTTTCTGCTATGCTTTACTGGCATACTACTATACTACTTATTACTAACACACTTAAAATTTTACTTCGCCGATCTGGCATTTCTATATTCATAATCGAATTATTAACTTACTGTATACGCATGCCAGTTCGTCAAAGGGGGCGTATCCCAGGTGTTTTAAAAGCACCAGATTCAGAAAATCAATCTCTAGTGTCTGATAGTTTTGGTTAAAAACTGTTACAGTCATTGGTATTATAATTTTTTTTTGTTAATAATGATAATGAATTATTTAATTGCAATATCTTTATCTTATCGATTCTCAAATTTTAAACTTAATTTATGTTATGTAATTATTTTATGTTTAGTATCAATAAATTAAACTTACTATTCTTATGCAAGCCTAATTATTGGCATGTTATTAGTTTATTATTTATTAAAGGTTCTATTAATAGAACGAAATTCTTTATAGGTATTTAAATCAATAGTTAGCATTTCTTTAACTATATTAAAATTTAATATTTGCAGCTCTGCTTATCGTAGTAATTATTTTGGCCATTAGCCTAATGGTGGGTATTAGTAAAATGACATCTGCCCACAGATACTTAAAAAGTAGTACAGACTGACAGCTACACTGAAGTCTTTTTGAGGTGGGTGCCACTGCTCGGTACATTAAAATTAGAGTTTTAGTAAAAATGTCATTTCTCAACGTTAGAAACTTAGCTTTATAGCAATGCTGTCACTGTAGTAGGTAATGCTACACTGAAGTTTTTTTTTAAGGAGAGCACCACTGATTGGTATATAAATATTCGAGTTTTAATAAAAAATGCTTTTTGTTAACGTTATAAACTTAGCTTTATTCCATGGTTGTCACTATAGTGGATAGCACTACACTGAAGTTTTTTTAAGGTGGGCACAATTGCCCGGTATATTAAAATTCTAGTTTTAATAGAAAAATTGATTCTAGTTATTAGAATTTTAATACTTCTATAGTACGTAATTATGAAATTTGGAATTAGAAGTAGCGTGCGATATCAAAGTTAATGTGATCAGTATTTAGTAAGCAGATACTGCACTTAGCAACAAAATTTAGGTTGGCGAAATAGCTGGGCAGCGCTTGGCGAGGAAATTGGAAATCGAGCCAATCCTATACAGTTCCATCATTTTTTTATCATACACATGTAATTCCAACACAAAACCACCTAATAAACACTTAATTAGTCCTAACACATTACCTCATTTGGTGAATTGCACCAGACATTCACAGAATCACCTTTACGTAAAAAAGTCTTAGCCATGGTTCGTCCAACATTTCCCAAACCGATAAATCCAAGTTTTCTGCCATGTTTCTCTTCCACAGTCAAAGTTTTAACTTGTGAAGACTCCTGAAAAGAAATTAATGTCAGAACCTCTAATTGTTAAAGATATTTTCAATTGCATAAATAATGAAACGAAAATAAAAAAGCAGTCGATTCTAAAAAATTTTAATTTCCTTAAATAGAATAATTTCATATTAATGCCATTAAAAATCTGAAAATATTTTCAGACTATCAAATATGTAGAAATTTACTATGTTTGAAAACATTATCTCAACATTTGACAAATTTGTAGATACTGACTTTCAATGAGTTCAAAATTAGCATATAGAATATTTATGCAAGCAGAAGCAAGTTTTTGCCCAAAACTTTTTAATTACTATTTATAATACTTCAAATAAAAAAGTGAAAATGATTTATACAACTTCCTTTGAAGTTTCTTTTGAAAATTCACTATTCAGTCACTAATATACACATTAAAATCATTATTATTCTATTTAATATATGCATATTTGTAGTTAGGATAAGTAAACATTTTGAACAAAAATCTTATAAATTTGAATTGAATAAACTTTGAGAAAATATTACAATATTAAATTGTACAAACTATGAAGTACTTAGATTTATAAAAAAATTTAATAATCAAAATACAAACACTTTGGAAAAAGGACAACATATGTTATAATAAAAATTATGAAAAGGGAACTATTACAATCATATACAAAAATAACAAACAAGCACCTAATCAATGTAAGTAATCACATGAAAAATATATAAATAACTAAACAACATGCTTAACTTAAAGAATATATATTTTAAATTTTTAAAAAGCATTACAAATATAATTAAATTTTACTCAAGATTAATTTGCTTTAAGATATTAAATTTTTATTATTAAAAACATTTAGAGTACATAATTTAAATTAATTATTCATATTCTATAAGCCTGAAATGAGTAAAAATTATTGCTTCATTTTCTATTGCAGATAAATTAACCTAGATAATTGAATGATTTCTGTGAAATTCAATTTAACAGTAATTTGGAGGAAATAAATCTTTTAAAACAAAAGCCTTATTCAAGGAATTAACATTTTCCCTTGACTTTATTAATATAAATCAAAATAAACATGTTGCAAAACTTTTGCTTGTTGAATTGGAGTATTCACATTTTATTCAGCATGCAGTTATTTAATCTCGATTCACATGCTTAATATTCAACATAAAGCAGAAAATCAAGTCTATCAACATCATACAACTTATTTTCTGCAGAGAACATAACAAAATGATCGATATTGCCAATATAATTTACACAATCAAGCCGTTTTGTTGCCATCAAAATTCCAGGGCTCTGAAAAATAGTGAAAACTTGCAAAATCCCCAGGTACTTTACGTCATTGCTCTCTACTTTTGATACAATTTGTTAAAAGTAACAAGGAATGTACTTGAATGATTCAAAGTTTATGCCACATTTTACAGTGACATCAGGAATTTCCAATAAATACAATCATTTTCAATACATTGGAATCAGTACATGGCACATTAATATTTGATATTTCCTTTTTTCACATACTTTTTTATACACTTTACGGTTGAAAAAAACAAATTTCCTACAAATGAGGTTTAGTTTGGTTTGTTGCTCAATGATCATTTTTTGCACATGAGGGCTAATTAGACCAGGTTGGTTGATTATCACTTAGTCACTTTTATACACGAGAGTTAATCAAATTAAACCAGGATCTACAGTTTAAAGGGGATTTCAACCACTACAAACATGAATCCCAATATGGGAATCAAATCCACAAACAGTTGAACTAAAAGCTCATCTGCTGCCAGATCAGCTCACAAATGTGGAATACCTTAATATCAACAGAAAAATATATTCTATAAAATTCAAAACAATCTGTATTTTTTAATGTTAATTAATACATCAACTAAATATTCTGTAACATGTAAATATATACATATATAATAGTAAAATATTCTTTAACTGTGAAAATGTTTATATGAAAGCATTAAACATTACTTTCAAATTAATTTTCCTAATACAAATTAAAAAATTTGTAAATTAAAAACCATAATGTAAATATTACATGAATTTTTAATCCTATAAAATATTGCTTAATAAAAACAGACTGTTAGAAATATTTCTATGTTCTGGAATAAAACATGAATCAAAGTAAATCTTTCATGAGTACTTATTTTTCAGTAACAAACTAAGATTTTATTAATGAAATGTAACATGTTTATCATGTTCCTTTTATATTTAAAAAATAAAACAGCTTTTCAAATATTAAAGTAGAAAGTGTTTGTAAAAATAATGAAAATTTCTTTGTGAGTCGTATATTTCTTGGACAAGAAAATACTTTTTATAAGCGCAACTTTCAAAACGATTCTTTTTACTATCAAAATAAAAGTTAAATATATTTAAAATAAAATTAATATTAAATGAAAATATTTAAGAAAAATTTGAAAATTAAATTACTACTGTAGTGCAACACAGTGGAAACTTTATTTTTAATTAACACATGCATCTTAAAACTCATCCCACTAATATAAGATTTACAAAACTTTACTATAACGAAAGGTTTTTCTTAATTTGCAATATAAAAGAAAGGAGGCCCAAAAAATTTTAATAAAAATTTCCAAAACTCACATGATTTTCATAAAAATTACAATTAAATTTTAATTTTTGAGTAATGGAAAAATACTATTTCAGAAATTTTTATCCAAGTTTCAAGAGGAGTGCCAATTACACAGATCTACAATCAGATGTTGAAAAAAAAAATATGTACTTTAATTTTTCTAGATACCTTGCATGTTTTAATTGTTGATGGAGTTATATAAAAAAAGTTTATGTCAAATACCTATATATATTTAATACTGAATTAATGAAGTGTCTAAAAATACATGCATAAAACAGAAATTAAATAAATTTTTATGCAATCTTTATGCTCAACATGTTTAGCTTTTAACTTTCCCTTACTATATATACCATCATTTATAATAACTAAAAAATATTTTTATTTTATTTGAATTTAAAAAACTCATGAGTATGATGCATTTAATTGAAAAAAAATCTAAATTACATGTGTGAGAATGATGTGAGTGTCAATTAATTTGATCAAGCAATAAGCGCAAAATTTTGTTCCTACAAATAAATTTGGAATTCATCAAGTATAAGTTCAGTGAGCAAAAAAAGGAATTCTATTAAAATAATATTGAAAAAATTTAAACTGTTTAACACATCTTTGAAAAAACGTTTCATAAAAATTAATCATTTTACACTACTTTGTAAGTTAAAAAATTTTTGAAAGGTTAAATTTAAAAGCATTATTTCTGATTTTAACTTTGAAAAAAAAATTTTTTTAACCAATACTTTTATATATACTTATATACACTAAATACTTATATACATAAAATTAAATTGCTGTTTTTAAAATGTAAACAAAAAATATTTTAATTTAAAATGTGATTATAATTAGTTATCAAAACTTACCATTGGGATAGCTGTTATAGATGGTAACACTTTTTGAATTATATTTGTTAAATCAGTAGAGATATTTAAGTCACAAGCCAAGCTTGATGAAATGAAATTTTTAATATTCTCATCTTGAATGGAATGCATTTTATTGTTCTCCTCCTATAAAAGAAATCAATGTTTAATATAAATTTAAGTTATAAAATTAATTCTCAACAAAAATTGAAACAAAACATTTACTTTTATGAAGATACAGTATTCTTAGGTAATGAAAAATTGAATGTTTTAACAAAATAATCCTATAAATCAAACTGAAACATTACAAATATATATATATATATATATATATATATATATATATATATATATATATATATATATATATATAAATGAAATTTTAAAAACAAAAAATATGAATTATTATAGAATGGTAACATAATTACATTTTTAAGACAACTTCACATCAAGGTAACAGCAAATGTACCCATGTCACCGATGAAAAGAGTAATGATAGAAACAGTACAAAAGTAAATTTTCTCTTATTTATGTAAATTGCAGCTGACATTTCAATATTTTTAAAGCAGGCATGATTATATCATTTTAAATGTTTTATAGTATTTAGCCAAACATATGTGAAATGTGGTTGGTTTTAAAGTTATCAGAAGACTACTGCTTAAAAAACAAGTTAGAAAAAATTTGAATAGCATTCTAATTCCTAAAAATGCCAGACCACTAAAAATGTCAGAAGTTTTTATTACTAATGCATTACAAATTATAAATAAAAGGTAATACATTTTTAAGTATATTTTCTTCCCACTTATATTTTTTTAAATGTTAAATTGATATAAGTTTTAAATATTGTTATACACTTATATATCTCTTTGTTAAATATTCAATATGATTTTTTCTAAATTAGCAGAAATCAAGAAATATTCCTAATATATTATCAAAAAGTGAGTAATTTATTAGGTTTATTTTGTTACTCAATCAGTACACAAGGGTTTGGTTTGTTTGTCGCTCAACGGTCATTTTTTGCACACGAGGGCTAATTAGACCGGGACTTACGGTTTAAAGTGGATTCCGAACCACTACAAACATCCATGCCCAAGGTGGGATTCGAACCCACGAACTGTTGAACCAAAGGCAAGAGCGCTAACCATTCGGCTGCCAGCTCGGCTCAGTACACAAGGGCTAATTAGGCAGGAACCTACAGTTTAAAAAGGATTCTGAACCACAACAAACATACAAGCTCACTGCGGGATTCAAACGCATAAACTGTTGAACCAAAGGCAAGAACATTCAAGTTTTGGCTACCATTCGGCAAGTAATTTATTTGCTAGATACATGAAGGATCAAGAAATTTATGGCTAAACTATGTGTCACCAAGTATTTCATAAATTTCTTGATTAAAAATATGCCACCCTATTTTTAATCCCCTTAAATGATTTACTACTTCTCATTCAGTAAATGAATAATTATGAATAATCACAATAAAAGTATTTTAAATAAAATTATTTTATGTTTATAAATAAGATAGTGGAAACTGCTAAAATAAGCAGCTCATGAAGTACTTAAAGCTGTATTTAAAACTTACAGGTAATTCAGGCAATTGCTGACTTGAATTTGGTTCTGTAACTTTCAATGGAATAACAGAGATTTCAGGAGACAGTTTAGAAAGAAGACTGTCTATGGGGCTTTCAGTAACACTCGATCTTTTACTGTTCTCTGCCTATAATTAAGAAAGATTGAAGACACAAATCAAATGATAATTTACAGAAAGATAAATTGCATTAAATTTCCATACATATGTAAGAAAATGTTTTGACAAAATACTTTTAATTTTTGAATTAAACTTTTCTATGATACTGTAAGACTTGTTTGCTGTGGTTTCTATGCTCAGTGGCCTATTTATGTGACCACTCTGACAATACATAAATATTAATCTCGTTAAACTAGTAAAAAAAAAATTACTGTGCAATGACTGTGAAGAAGAGAGTATTTATACAAACATTGAACTCTAAATTTGAAAAATATTAAGGAATATCGTTATTAAAGTTTTAGAGTAACAAATCAAAACCTACTTTATTATAAATTATGGTGATCACAAACAATTAAGCCTATTTAATGTCAATTTAGATGTAAGCAAATAAAAAGGTAATAATGAAGAAACATTAAAGAGAAATTTTTTTATAAGATATTATAGAAATGCAAACAGGTACATCACGTAATTTTGAACAAGCAACTAACAAATTAAAATAGGTCTTAGGATAATTGAGTGGATAATTCATGATAAAATAATCCTAATTTAACATTTTAATCACTGCTAATAGAATGTGTATCTTCAGAAAATAAAAAATTATGGATTTCAAATGAAATACCTTGAACTAGTGGAAAGAAAATGCTGCACTTTAAAAAAAAAAAAAACATTTTTTATTATATAACATAATAGAACATCTGGCATTTCAGACTCATTGAAGAACAGCAGGCTTCAGAAAAATCATTCAAGATGATAACTGCATAAAAAATATTAGTCAATAAAAAAATTAAATTTCAATTACTTTCCATTTTATAATAAACACAACTGAACAATTTATTGCATTGCAATTTTCTATAATTTAACAGCATCACATTACTAACCAGCATTTATTATTAGCTATTAAATTTTAATAGCTAATAATAAATGCGAGATGTAAGGATTTTTTGTTAAGTTTTTTCGGTAATTTAGTTAAAAGGATTCACTGTGTGTGAAAATAATTCTTTAAAAATTTAACTAAATGAAAGAATTTTAATACATTTTGTTATATAAGCTTCTTTATTTTCTTAATTTATTATTTCACATCAAAAAGATTAAAACAAAATGAAATTTTATTTTTAACTAAAGATTGTTCTCTGTTACATTCAATTCTATAACGCAAGTCATTCTGTTTGGGTGGATTAAAAAAATGCTTATTTAAATGTTTCATCTTAGGTTTTCATAAAAACAACAAAAAGGAAATAAATACAAGAAGTGCTTGATTACATTCACTGTATCATGATTGAAGATTTCCTTGTTTGTATTTTAATACTGCAATTTTCACTCATATTTTGGCGAAACTTTTTCTCCTATTTTACAGCTTAGTTAACTTCATTATTAATACTAATAAAATTATGAATCATTGAATAACTTTTATTTATAATCTTGTTGTAATTAATATAGAATAAGTAGTTACAATCAAACCTATTTTATTATTTGGTATATGAAGAAAGCAGTTTTTAATCTTGGAAACCTATGCACAAACTTAGGTATTTTGTATGAATTCTTATATGCTTTGAAAAGTGTTTTATACACATTTCCCAACTTATAAAACATTAGTTACATTTTAAACTTTATTTTAAGTGTGAAAAGAGATTTTTTTGAGATTATCATTTTTATAAAATAAAAATTATGATTTTCTTATTATTGAGAATTACTAAAAAAATTACATTTTATGCACTGTTTGAAATATGTACTTTTAAAAATTAATAAATAGTAGAGAAATTCATAAAAACTATCCAGATAGAAATAAAAATCATGTATAGTAACTTTGGAAAACTATTTTACTGAAACTTAAGACACATTTTGAACTGATAATATTTGCAGGTTATATTCGTTATTTCTTTATTCTCAAGACTACATACTGATTAACTGTATACATTTGAGAATAAAACATTGAAAAGTATTTGACTGATCAAAGTAGATTTTCTTTTTTTCTTAAGGATAAAACTAGCATGTTCCTAAAGTTTCATTATGATGGAGTCTAGTTTATGTCTGCACATATTAGAGATTAATTTAGAGATATTGCAAAACTGCTTTAACATTACAAGACGTTTAAAGAACTATTATTTGTTACAAGGATTAATTAAAGATAGAGAAATCTAACTAGAAGAAAATTAGTGAAAAAAGTTTTAAAAAAATTGAAATGCATTATAAGTTTCAAGTAAAAAGTAATATTTCACAAAAAGATCAAATATCTTCTGCCAATTGGTAAAAAAGTAAGAATTGGTTGTTTTAAACAAAGAAATTTTATAAAGTATTGTCTGCAATACTAATTTTTTCAGAGAAAACAACAGTTTTTTTTTTACTGAAGAAAATTTTCAATTTTTAAGGCAGGCATCAAACTTTGTTACCATCACCTGGACAAAGTGAACAACTACCAGCTATCCACAAGCAATCCACAAAATGATGTCACGTACAACCAAATTGAGGCGGAGCTTTCCACCATAAGGGAGAATTCAGAATGTTTATTTTTGTCATCCACAATTGCGCAAAAAATATATATTTACGGATTTGCTGTTTGTATAAGAATATGTAATTCAAATTTTCTGTAGAAATTTAAGATTCACCATTAAATATTTTAAAAGTTAAATTTAATTGCAAAATATGTTTTCAAATTTTATATTTTGTTTTATAATACATAATTTATTCAATTATATATTTTTCAATAGGTAAGAGCTGCTTGTGGGATGTACGTGATGATAATTATTTTAATAAAAATAAAAAAATCAACTATATAAAGATCTCAGAAGAATAATTAGTAAAAATGTCAAAAACTATTTTCATTTTATTTAAATATTCCTCACTAAATTGCTTTTAAGAAAAATAATTTGAATACTTTTAGTTTTTTTAAAATTAATAAAACGTTTTTAATTTAAAATGCAATTAGAGCACTGTACAAACTTTAATGAATGCATTAAATACATGAACTTTAATATGATAAATTTATTTGTATTTTTTACTTAAATAAAATGAAATAGACTATGAAATGTAATTTATCAAATCAGGATTTTTAATATAACACAAATGCATAAGTATTTATAGTAAAAAATTTTATAAAATTATTTCATAATTTTGTTTATAATTCATAGTTTAAAAAATCATTTCAAAGAAATATTGTTAATTTTATTTAAAAGTAAGTTGCATGGGCAATTGAAATAAGCTTTAGAAATGTTATTTAAATTTTATTCTCACTTCCCCCCTCCTTTTTTTCGAATTTGAAAATATTAACAAATACACAATATAATAATGAAAGTCAAACTGTAAGTAAACTTTCATTGACCATTATTTGGAGTGACGTCATTAATGAAGTGATTGTTTCATGTTTGGCTGGTATACCATATACTAGGAATCCACAGGTTTGCTGCCTACCTAATATGTATTTAATTGTACTGATATTTTGAGTAGCAACACTCATAGTGGACATTTTTTTTAATCTGCATGCTAAATAATTGAGCTCTGATAACATTACCAAAACTTGAATACTTTCACTGTAAAATATATCATAATTCAAGCAGTACTTAAGCAATGAAAATTTGCAAATTTGACAGAAGTTTTTCAAATTAAATGAAGCTATCAATTATGCTTAATTAAATGATTATAAATTAACTTTGTTTTAAAACAAAGAGAAATTAAAATCTAATTTCTGATGAAAGGTTTAATTCTAACCACTTATGCTCCTATTGCTTAAGAACACAGGAAATTTTATTAAAATGATATAGTATTAAAAAAATCATAAATTAAATACACAACATATATTAAAATATTTTCCTACTTACAGAAGGCTCTACTGAGAAAGGCTTTCCAGTATTTATTAATGATGGTTTAGAAGAGTTCTTACTCTTGGTAAGACATGTCATTTTCTGAAAATCATTGATACTATATTTTATATGCATATATTAAAACTTCAATGCATGATAAGTTTTACATGGATTTATCTTGTTAGAGAAAACTTTTTCAAAGAAATTTATTTCAGCCATCTTATTGTGCAAAAAGAATTGTATATATAATATAAAAGCAATTATCAATATAACTGATAGTAAATAAATAATGTAACCAACAATAAACTAAGCAAAGCAACAACATATAAGCTAAATTACAGTCAAATACCTTCAATTTAACTAAAATTTAAAAACTAAAACTTTCAATTTAGGGAATGATTTGATTTTAATATATGTTGTTTCTAGTCCCAGATGATGTAGCTAAGCTACACATCTACATAAAATCAAAAATTTAATTACTATTGTATAACTTATAGATATATTTAATATATGCATAAGTTATACAACTGTAATTAACAGAAATAAGGATATGCTTTATATCAGAATGCAAAATAACTATTAAGAAAAAAAGTTTATAATAAAGATTTTTGCAAAGTTAAAAACTTAGCAATATATATGTATTGAGAAAAAAGTCTATTGAAAAAAGTATTGCAAAATTTTGAATACAAAATTATCACTCGTAAATTAAACATTCACAATATATGTATACACAAGTTATTAAAAAACATTCCTTTTAATGTTAATTAAATTTCTAATTTTACTGTTGTACAAATTTTCTAAATATATTTAGGAATTTTATCAATTTTCAGACTATTTCAATGATATATCTATTTAATAAAAGTCAACTGTTTGTAAGAAAAATAAAGCAAGCACTTTAAATTTTTTTGCCAACTGAATTAATTCAAGAGATCTATTCAATTAACACTAGAGAAAATCAATTAAAAAATCACTAGTTTTTTAGGAAGTGAAAATATATATTATAATACAGCATGAAAGCAATACTTACAGCGATTTTCCTTAACACAGAAAATACAATTTAGAACATAGTTATTTGAAATGTTTCATCACATGTCTTTTGTTCTCTGTTGAACAATTTGAGGTAAATTATTATTTAAAATATTAATAAATGCTAATCAATTAACAAACCATTCATTAAGAGAATTTTATATTAAAATTATCCAATGAAGATTTGTGTTTCAGAAAAATTGAAAGCAATTAAATAACTGGGTTTTAGTTTGATAACATACAACGCTACAAATATTTAAAGCCAAGCAGGAAAAATTTTTAAAATATGTAAATGGGTTTGAACAAATATTATTGATGATGAATAATAAAATATTTATCTTACATAATTCAATCTTCAATGGTTTTTAAACATTCATATTTTGCTTCAGACACAAATGCAAAAGCTATTTATACTTTTATAATTTTTTTATTATTGAAATTTTATAGTATGCAGTATTTATTTAATTACCTAGAAAATAATCATTTCATCAGCAATTTACAGAAACTACAAAATGCATTTAATTTCTTTTATAAGGGGGGCTAGTGAAGCATTTTAAAAGGGTAAAGTTCAAGATAGAAACATTTTTATTCTTAACACTACACCCAAAACAAATTATTGAAGAAACAAAATCAAGCAAAGACGCAGGACATTTGTTACCAATGTTCACAGAGTCTTGGCCATCACAAAACAATTCCACTTCAGAAGGTGCTCATTGGTTGGTTTGGTTTGGTTGTCGCTCAACGGCATTTTTTGCACACGAGGGCTAATTAGACCGGGACTTACGGCTTAAAGTGGATTCTGAACCACTACAAACATCCATGCCCAAGGTGGGATTCGAACCCACGAACTGTTGAACCGAAGGCAAGAGCGCTAACCATTCGGCTGCCAGCTCGGCTAGGTGCTCATTGGATGTCAGGAGAAGAGTGCTAAACTTACTCAATATTGATTATATAAATTTAAATAAAAAGATTCTCTCATATTTTAGGATCACAATTTTAATAATTAAAAGTAATTTTTAATACTTCTACCAATAAAATTATAGGAATATATCAATGTTCATAAATTTGTACATTATATTTTTTTAAGTTATTTGTTCCTAAAATTCGATGTTTCACATTGACAAAATAAATCTCATTGAATTATCTATGCAGAAAACCATTACCTTCACTGCAATCAAGAAGATGCTATCTCTGCTTTGTGAAAAATTTTTGTAAAATACAGTTTCTTTTTAACATGATAAATGATTTTTTTTTATAAAATATTTGTGATGGTATGTCACTGCACAAAATATGGAAGTTTTATCGAATAAATTAATTTTAAGCATTTTTCTGCAGAATGAAGATGTCATTTTACCAATTATCGCTATTCCAATAAAATTATTGAAACTAAAAAATCACATGCACTTTATCAAATGTAAGTAAATTTCATTTGTAAGATTATCTACCAATACTCAAATGAAAAATCTTAAATTAATTCCATTTGTTATGAATAGAACAAAATACATACATTTACTTTAACAAATGCCCTTTTCAGCAACTTTGCTTCAGAACGCAAGACAATGGCATCTTGAAAATAGGTATAGTCTTTTGCTTTCTTTCCAAATTTCTGAAAATTTAAAGAGAATTAACCATTTTATACATTTAAGTAATTATTGTAAACTTATAGCTAAAATCACATTTAAATCTGTCTTATCTACACAGATTTTCTAAACTAAAACTGTTTTACCTTTATTTTGCTTAATAGTTCTTAAAGTAATAATTAACAAGATAAAGGTAAAACATTTAATCTAGTGAAATGTTACATATATAAGTAATATTAATTTATTCTTCCACAAACTTATCAATGAGCAAAAATTTCCTTTATTATCAGTACAATCAAAACTTAGCTATTTCATAAGACTAAATGAAAAATGAGCGAAAAGTCTGCGACTATTTAAATTTTCATGAAGTTAAAATAGTTACTTTCCAATTATATACATGATCATTCTTGTATAAATCAGTAAAATCTCAAAATACAATAAAGTTCTCAAAGAAATCCCATTCATGTTTTGTAAAATAACAGATGGCACTAATGACTTAACTGATCTTTTTCAGCAGTAGCCAGTTTTATCCAAATGCATTAAAGAACAAATTTGTTTTCTCTGAAGAATATTAAAATTCTCTAGCGAGATTTCAATTTTTTTATTTGAGCTGTTTTGTTTTGAAAATACTCAATATCATACAAAGGTAAAGTGAAAATGTATAAGTTACATAGCAGATTTTAAACTAAAATTTATATAGAAGGGAAATAAAAAAATGGTGACAAATATGCTATAATAAGATGAAAAACAAAGTGTGTGCAGTATAAATGAAAAAATGTATCCAATGTGCAGTTTAAAAATATCTTTTAGTTAACTAAGCAAATATTATATTTTTAAAATATGAATAACTTTACTTTAATAGTCATTAAAACCTAAAAATCCGTAAGTCTTTCTACAATCTTCGCAGAATTAGTGCTCTTGGTGACCGTGTGTGTGTGATCGGAAGCTTTCATCTTAAGTTTATCACACTTGGTGATGAGGTGTATCCAATCAAGATTCAAACAGATGTTTTTCATCATAAATAATTTTTAGCAATTTTATATATTTTTGATCTCACTGCATTTTTTATTTTATGTGATACTATACTATCAGCAGTAAATATTTTCGATTATTTGCCGAAAAAATTGCAACAAAGTATATGCCATTGCAGATTATGCAACGGTTTTCATTTTACTTGAAAAAAAAAACTTTGATGATACATCAATGTGGAATATATACAGGAAATTACAGTAATCTAAATTCCATACTCAAAAATAAAAAGGATATTTATATATATATATGTATTCAAAAACACTACATTTCTAGATTTTACTTTTCTGATTTTCTACAATAACATTGCTTTTACTAAAAATAAAAAAATTAATAAACAGGACTTAAGGCAGATAATGAATTTAAATTATACAAGACAGGTAAACATTAGCTACAAAAAATAAAAATGTAACAAAATTTAAACTAGAAAATATAATTTAATAATGTAGCTAAAAAGTTCAATACATATATTCAATAAAAAAATTTATTTAAAATCTTAATTTGTATTGACTTTTAAATTAAATTTTTTGATACATAAACTTTTTTATTTTTATAAGTAGTAGAAACTATTGGATGTAAACTTTTAACTTTCAAAATTAATAACAAAAATCTAAAAAACTTCATGAACACAACAAGTATTAATCAGTTTAGGATGAACTCTAAAAATAAAATTACTATCTTCATTAAAAAATGAATAACTCAAACTTAAAATATTAATAGTTAGATTTCAGAGTCAGTTGTCATGCTTCAATGAGTTTTAATTTCGCTCTAAATTACTAAGATTTTGAATTTTAGTTCGAAAGGAAAATTTTGTCATAACTTTCAAAAGGATACTAAAAAAAAAGTAAACCTTCTTCAATATTTTCATTTCATTCTTTGAAATTCTTCGATTTTTTCTAGGTATTACTTCGCCAGATTCATCCTCACTTTCACTGCGTGGATAACCAGAGTTCACATCATTTTTCTAAAATATTTGAAAATAATGTCAACAACTTCACAATTATTTTTGAGATGAAATAGGATTATTTAATGCATATATTCTTAAAGAAAATTTGATGTAATAATTATGAAAAATATAGTACAATTATTCATTATACCACAAAACATTTTGATAAACACACATACAATTATATTAATAACAAAATTTTAAACTCGCTCTCTCCCTCTCAATTCATTCATAAAACTAAATCAAATTAGGGTATTATTTAGTTATGCAATATAATCAAAATCAGTGATTACAGCTGATAGAAGCTTAAGTCAAGGCTCTCAGGAATACCTTTAACAGCACATTAAATACTTCCTCTAATTATGACAAACTAAATTCATTTAAAATATTAGAGAAACAGATTTCCCTAATAAACTAATACATAATATAATTTGTAAAGCTGCTAATTTTTTTGGTCACGATTTTTGTACATTTTAGTATTTTTCACTCGCTCTGTGTCCGTACATATTCTATGATCAACATTTCTGTTCAATTTTTTTAATTAAACATAAAAATATCCATACAAAATATTTGGGAAATATCTGGAAAAAATTTTAAAAAGTTTTTAAGCTTTCAAAAAGAGAAACTGGATTAGTTATTCAAGAGCAATGTTAAACAAACCAATTTTCTTTATATTATTATTATTATTAAAGTTTCCTACAAGTACAGGCATAGTAGTGGATAAAACAAAAATTCAGGACACTATTTTTTGGAAATTTCAGGACAATCTTAATTTATTAATAGTTAAGATAAGGAAAAATAAATATTGATAGCATTCTAACTTTGCATTTGTCAACAAAAATTAAAAACTTTAAATTACAAATAAGCTTATTTATGAATTTTTTCTGAACTTTTTAACTAACTCAACTTTTTAAAGATTATCTAGTTATAATAATTGCTAACATACATATTGTGAATACTATGTAAAGTTTTAAAACTCATCAAATTCAATCTTTTTATTAACAGAAATATTAATGAACAAAGTTTTATTCATAAAACTATAAATATTTTTACAGATAAAAAAACTTCCAATTCCAAAATAAAAAGAAAATACAAGATTCTTTTTAATTTGTGCAATTTTTTGTGCAATTAAAGTTAATTTTCTGAAACATTTTTAATTTTATCATTGCCAGCATCTAACATTATTTGAGGAACTTTTATTTCCTAAAAATCATTAATTTTTACATTTCTTAGTTTTTTTTTCAATGAGCTATTGACCAACTGAATATCTGCTGCTTCATCTTTTTAAAGGTTATTTTCTTTACGAGAGTCAAAAGTTACTTTATCTGATTTATTCATGTTCTATAGAAGCATTATATTTTTTCCTTTTCTTCATTTTTTTGTTTCAAGCAAGAAGTACATTGAGAATGAGCATTTTTACGTACTGCATTTTTGATTTCGTAACTAAATAAAATACAGAGTCATTCCTGTTTATAAAAACATTACATTCTTAATGAGAGAATATCAAGGTCTGATAATTGACACCTTTCTTGAGTTATAATATTGTTATTGACAGAAAACCCACGTTCAGGGGTAGCATTTCCATGCGATATTATATAGACATGATTTAACTAATTTTATGAGAAAATTATATTTAAAATTTCTTGAAACCTCTTTTAATTTAGAAATTTCATTAAAAAAATTTCATTTTTCAGCACGAAATTTTTAATTGTTTATTTAAAGTCTTCACAAACATACATTTCAATTTCTCCTTTCATTTTATCACAAAATGCATCATTTTTTGTTACTTATAGCATATAATTTGAAACTCACTTAAAAGCCTCTTTAAAATGTTTATCATCCTTTCTTGATGGACGAATTCCTCCTCAAGTAATAACAAGTTATCCTGTAAGTACTTCAAACAATATGCAGAAATATTTTATTTTCAGGATAAGCAATTAATTTGCGAGCTGCTGAACGAACATCTAAATTTATTAGGGGTAACCACAGTTTGGCTTCCTTGCAATCTACATCGTGTAGAGGTATTCCTTTTTTTCCAACAACATCACCCTAGTACCAAAGGCTCAATGGTATTACAATGGCCATTCTCCAGTTTCATTGGCACAACTCATTTTATACCAAATTTTCTCAGCAGTCCATGCCCAGTAACTTATACATGAAACTCTGGTCACTGATTTTTCTACTACAAATTGTGCACAACACCGTCGTCAGCAGCAAATAGAGTGGTCGCTGGATGGTAGCTGTAGCATTTACCATTGAGATTGAAGCCGAGCAGAATCATGAGCAAATTTATTAATAGGTCTATGCATGCGTAGCTGCCATATTTAAAATCCATTGTTTCATTTAATTTTTTCTGTGTTTATTTCCGCTGTGTAATAAGCTATACTTCACTGTCATACTAGAAAACATTTTTTACAGATTATTTGGTAAGTACTATCAATTCTTTTAAATAAATATCAAGTACATATTCTTAAAATGAAAAAAATATTTCAAGTAGTTCCTGTATTTAATTCTGTCACATTGTTATCAAGCTAATCATTATTTTATATTTGTAAAATTAAGTAAAAATAAACATTGCAAACAATCTATTTTAAATAATACAAAATAACTTTGTGAAATTATACTTTAGTTTGTTCATTGTTTTTGATGTTTATAAATATCCATAATATTAATAATGAGCTACAATTATTATGCTAATTAAAAACCAGTTGAAAATTTTTATGCATATTTGCATTGTACCGTATGGTTAATCATCCCTAAAGTGCTATGACGACAATTTTTTTTGTATATTTTCAGTATGTGTTATTTTCAAAATGAATTTTTTTCTTTTGTTTCTAGAATTAGTGCTGCAGATAAAGATATAGAAACACTTAACTCTTTAAATAAGGAATCAGATATCTTTAATAGTTCAGTTCCCATAAGGGGGTTGAAAGAAATTAAAACTGAGTTTTGAAACATAATTTAACTCTTGTTGCAATAAGTGATACATTAAAAATACTTAAGCCATATCATACAAAATTGCCATTAGATGTTAGAACATAGCTCAGTATACCTACATTTGTTCCAGTATCAAAAATGCAAGAAAGAGAATATTTCCATTTCAATTCAAAAAATATTATTACATAAAAATTTAAGTACGGATTGAAAACTAAAGATTATGTTCTAAGTTTGAATTGGAATATTGATGCATTGCTGTTGTATAGCAGTTTATCATATCAGCTTTGGCCAATATTAGGTGATATTAGAGGGACTATTTCTCATTATTTATTTTGGTGAAAAGAAACTTAATGCCAATAAATTTCTGGAATAATTAAAGATCTTAAAATTTGTTATGCTGGTCTAGAAATTTTTGAAGAAAAATTTTCACTTTTTGTTAATGCTGTTATTTGTGATACACCAGCTAGAGCTTTTGTTATGTATGTCAAATTGTTAACTGGTTTTTATGGTTGTGATAAATGTTCACTAAAAGGTATATTTTATTGAAGAATGACTATCCAGAAATCAACGTTCCTTTGAGAAATGATGACGATTCTAATTTTGATTACCATTTTATGGGAGAATCCCCTTTTAAAGAATTAAATATTGGTTTGTGATAAGCAAATTTCCGTTGGATTACATGCATCTTGCCTAATTTCTTCTTAATTTCTACTTAATGTAAAGGTGCTCATTCTTGCAGATTAAGAAATGCTGATATAACTAAAATCTCTGATCAGTTGTTGAAGTGAGTAAAATTTATTGGGACTTGGGGAAATTCAGCAGTAAAAATCCAAGTCGAATGAAGTTGGGTCATTTACTGTGTGTGAATTTTTGCTTTTACAAAGTATTCAAGATATGGAGTCTTTTAATGTTTTTTTAACTAATGAAGATGATTTTAAAAATCTAATGAGTATTATTTGATAAATAATAAAAAAGCAATGTCAGTTTCTCTGTTTTATTAGTTGATCAATGATAAATATTAAGGAGTAAGCCAAAGCAATATAAGTTATATATAACTATGTTTAAAATAAATTTTTACTGTAATATATATTTTATAAGGAAATAATTCAAGAAACCTAATTTGATTTTAATCTTGGAATTTTTTCCTACATAATTTAAATTTCAAAGTATTTTAAACCAGTTAAATAACAAAAAGTTTAAAAACATTAAGTTTCTATATAAAAATATTTAGTTGATAGGTAAATAATCATTAACATAGTTAACAGGGTTGGGGATCTGAAACTTCGATTGAACTTTATATTTCTAATATTTTGTTATTTTCAGCTGATAGCTTTGACTAATAAAGGTGGCACAAGTTCCAGTGATGTTATAAATCCTAATGGAACGAATGACAAATGATTTGTCAAAGCAGTATAACTAGAAGTCTAAGGCATCCCTTTTCCACCCTTCAGAATGTTATAAATTTGATAACAGGTTAGCATTTTGTTTTTAAACTTTCTAAGGTTAACTACTTGTACAAATAAATTTTAAAAGTAATATAGTGCAATATGAAAAGAATAAATTCAGATGTAAAAGTTTACTAATTGAATTTAATCAAAATATTTCAGAATCATAGTCACTGTAACAAATCATAAGAACATAATATTTCATGTGTTTCTGTCATATTGCTTTATAACACAAGCAATATAATGTTAATATCAATTATAAAAATGTTTCAAATGTTGACATTACTTTATTTCTGATGTTACTTCATTTAACATTATTTATATGAGCAAAATTTGTTTATTTGTAGCTTCTACTCGCCACCATGACAGCCATATCACAGATATTGATGTACAGCAATATATGAAGAAAATGATTGATGCATGCTCCTGACAAAGATGAGCCCTTAAAAAGCTTTGGAAAAAGCCCAATCTAATGTTCTAATGTTTATAATATGTAATAAAAATAATAAAGCATTGTCTTTTGTAATCATTTTGTTTTTGTGATTAAATTCATAAATATTGAAAAGTAAATAGATTAACAAATATTAAAATAAAAAATTCAAATTTTAAAACTGAATTTATGAGGAGTAGTTAAAATATATATCTTATAAAAGCAATAATGAAGTTTTTGGTATTAAATTTCCATTGTAAGATTTGAGAAAACATTTAGAAAATCATAACAATTAAAAATCTGCTAATTTTTTTTCTAAAATTGAAAATTATTTAAAAAATAAATTTATTAAGATTTTTTCTATTTGTAAAAACATAAAAGCAGATCTCTAAAACTGAAATTATTGAATGTTAATTTTGTATCCTTCAATAAAAACTTGAAAACACTGAAATAAAAGAGTGGAAAAATATAAGATGATCAATAAAATACATTTCATATTGATTTCACATACATAAGTATATTATATGAATTTTTTATTACATTTTGAATTTATAAGTATCATAAATTTCCAACACAAGTATTTTTCTCTATAAAAAACATCAATAATATTTAAAATAGGTTTTCCTTAATAATGACTGGCTTATTAACAAAAATACACTATCATTAAATTATTTTTTAACTATGGTGTATTTGCACTATTTAAGCCAGACAACAGCATTGGTACACGAGTAGAATACAAAAATGCATGGCATAATATCATCGCTGCACTCACTCCCTTTTCATCGAATCGAGAAAAACTCACCGGGCCATATGCCATAAACTCATTACACTGTGTACTTCAATTGAATGGGCGGGGATACCACAGCCACTCTCCGGCCGCGGTGACAAATGGTGCACTGCTCCATGCACTATTGCCGCACAGGGACCGCTGAATTTCCATCGGTTCAAGTCGTTAATCTAATCACTAATCCATTGTTGAATTGCTACTAGGGGAGATTTATGCCTGTGTGATCTGGTGGCATAAGGTGGAACAGAAGACTGTGATTGACAGACTGAGGAGTCTACAAAGACTAGCCTGTCTCTGCATCACAGGAGCAATTTCCACCACGCCAACCAGAGCATTGGAGGTTGTGTTGGATCTGACTCCCTTGGACATCTTCATATGCAGCGTTGCAAGATTGAATGCATACAGAATGAAGCTGCAAAACCACTGGTATGACCAGCCTGTTGTCAAAGGGCACAAGGGCATCACCAGGAAATTTCAAGACCCTACTTTTCTGATGCCATCTGACATCATGGAAAAAACATACATGTTTGATAGGACATTTGATATAGTTTTGCCAAATAGAGAGGAATGGGATAACAACATGTTTGAAACTAAAACAGGAGATCTAATCTGGTACACAGATGGATCACTGAAGAACAGCCTCTCAGGACTGGGAGTTTGTGGCGTGTCACCAAGAATCAGCTTGTCTGTAAGCCTTGGGCGATACGCTCGGTCTTCCAGGCAGAAGTTTTGGCCATTATCCACTGTCTGCGACTGAATATGAAGAAGGGCTACTACGATAAGCGGATTCTCATTTTCAGTGACAGTCAAGCCGCTTTAAAAGCGCTTAATTCCTTCGAAATCAAATCTAAAATGATTCTTGAGTGTAGAAACCTTCTTACAGAACTGGCAACTAGAAACAGGGTGATCCTTGTATGGGTGCCAGGGCACAAAGGTATCGAAGGCTATGAAAGGGCTGATGAGCTTGCTAAACAAGGATCGTCTTTTGTTCCCATTGGTCCAGAACCTTTTTGTGGGATCAATTTGAAGACCGCAAAAACCAATGTTCTTAGATGGGAAAAACGGAAGATGTATGAAGCTTGGCTCAAATCTCCTGGTCAAACCCACGCTAAAAGTATGATCTGTAGATCATCAGCGAGGATTTCCTATGAAATTCTAAGATGCTCTAGGCAGAAGATACGTTTCATCGTAGGCTTCATAACTGGGCACTACTATTTCAGAAAACATCTCCATAAAATGGGACTGTTTCAGCAAGATCCTATCTGCAGGAAATATCATATGCAAGAGGAAATGGCCAAGCATATCATTTATGAATGCGAGGCTCTTGCCCTCCCTAGATTAACCTCCTTAGGCATCATCCATACTAGAGAGTTACACCTAGATTCCATTAAAGGGTTATCAGACTTTATTAATAAAGTGGGTGATCCGAGCAAATGGAACTAAGAAACATTGGGTTCGGAGTTAACAGTACAAAATTCTGATAAAAGCAGAGGTGCTCAATGACATACAAACCCAACTCGAAGAAGAAGAGAAGAAGGGGAGATTTCAAAATTTTATACACAATACTTTACTAACTCATTTTTTTTACTAAACAGTATATTAATGGAGTTTTTTTTTTTTGAAAAAGTAAAAGATAAGGAGAAAATATACTGCAAAAATATACTACAAAATGTAATAAATTAAGACTTTTAAAAATTTTTAAATAATTACATATTTTTCACCCTTTCCCATGTTTTTTTAGGGCACTATAGTTAAAAAATATTCTTTTGAGGCTGATTACTGTTCAATTATTCGTTCACATGTGGATCCTAGAGTTACCATTGTGACTCTACATGTTTTTTGAATAAATGGTAAATAACAGACTCCACTAGTAATGAAATCTGAGCACTGTGGTAATCTCTTCTTTCTGCTGACAAATTAGACTATTTATATCGACAGTTAATAAAACTATTTAAATCACAACTTAAATTTGATATACCTTTCTTTATAGCATTATAAATAACATATAAACTGCATATACCTATATCAATCAAGTTCAAAATTCATAAAGAATTTAAATGAGCATTTATCTTTTTATGAAATGACAAATTGACATTTGGTACATCTATAGGGCATTGGAGCAATTTTTCAATATTTAAACTCTTTTTCGAAATAAATTTAACATTTCTAAAATTTTATTAGACTCTGCATGTCCAAGAAAAAAACAATCAAATTATTAACTATCTTGCATTCTTTTTTGAACAATAAGATATATAAATATCCAAATGTTTTTTACTTGCCTGGTAGTTGTTTCATGGAAATATAAAATGAAGTAAGATCCACAGATGAAATTATATCATAAATTTGATTTTGAAAGTAAGGAACAAATCCGAATTTTGTCACATATTGTGCTTTGGCTTCACTAAGTTTCATAAGTTTAACGATTTCGAAATCGTCAAATGCAATGGAAACAATATTTCCAAGTTTATTTACTGAAGAAAATGAGTAGTTACATTTTATAGCTGTAAGCAAAATTATTGCTGCAGATTTTAAAACTTTATCTTGATAAGTTAACAGTATCCAATACTTGCAGGAAGATACTAGCAGCAATTTTGTCGATCCTATTTTTGCATTCATGTTAGGAACAAAAACTGTCTGATTTAACTTTTCTTTCATTCGTCTTTTTTCTTTAAGTGGACAATCATGAATCCAAACTTGAAAAAAACCCATATTTGCAAAATTAATTGCTAACAACACACATGGCAGAAAGTGGAAAATTTATCATTTTCACATGTTTAACACCAGTCTTTATTAAAATCGCCATTTTTGTTCTTACGATCAGAAAAAAACTGTCTGCAAATTTAGTAATTCGGGGCATTTTAATCCTGGGCACATATAAATCTTTGAAAATCAGCAGACAAAATAACAAAAATGTTTCCAAAAAAATTAATGAACAAACACTCTCAAATTCTAGAGATAAATCATTTCTGTTTTCTGAACACAGGAAAAATCATTGCAAGATGTGAAATTCTTGATTGATGTGTAAAAGGCAGACACCTCCTATGATGTGGTTAACAACAACTCTTTCCATTCGAAATCATTCTTTCATGACGTCAATAGGAAAATGCCCTTTATTCCCTCATTAATTTTGAAGGAACACTTCTATTTTCTCAAATTGAAAATATGTCATTTTGCTTTCAAGTTGAAATAGAAAATAATTCAGGAATTTCAGAAATACGACTTAAATTTAAGGCTCAGGACAAAAAATTGTTTTTCAGGAAAATCGGGAAATTCAGGACAACTATGTATACGAAGAAGCCTGCAAATATTTTAATTAATTTGTTATATATGTGATGAAGTACTTAATAGCTGATGACAATATTTCAAGTGCCCACTCAGGAAGGGGCTCGAGAAGCGCAACAACTTCTCCAGTGAGCCGCAGTATGCCAAAGGTTTAAGACGATGAAAGACGTTGTATTTAAGAGCAACAAGACAACTGCTCCTTTTCAATCATAACTTTAAAATTCAAGAAAGGTTTTCATTCGAGAAAGGCAATGAACGACCGGTTTAAAAGCAGAGAAAGACGTGGATCCTCATCAAACATCTTTAAGAGGTACGTGAATATTTTTTATAGTACATGATATTAAACAAAAGAAATAAGAGGTATATTGAAAAAATTCAAAGCAGATAAATTCAAAATTTTGCACACATTAATTTTTGATCATTCTGGAGAGATTAAATTGTAAAAGAATTAGAAATTTTGATTTTGATATTGAAAGTAGTGAGTATCGAGACAAATTAAAAAAATAAACAATGCCTTTTTGCTATACAAGTTTATTACTGCATCGAACATTTTAAGTATTTCTTTTCAAGGATCCAAAGCAGAGCTTGCAGAAAGAATTTTGTCTGTTACGTGACCTTGAACTCTTAGCTCAAAACACTAAAGAGAATTCGGAAACTGATGACTCAGAAAGTGAAGTGGAGAATGAAATAATTATAAAATGATTTTTCGCTGCAATGCAATATAAGTAAAAAGAAAAGTATCATTGACTATTCTAAAGAATGCAATAATGTTTGTAAAAATGCATATCCTCTTATTCCAAGTGTTAATATTAATTACGCAGATACGAAAGCACTATTACTAAGTTTAATGCAGAATTGCATAAAAATATAATTACTTTGACTGATCATTTTAAAGACACGTCGAAACTATTTAATTTATCAGACTTACAAAAATTTGTTATGGCTAAAAGATTATTGGGAGGAAATGCTCTATTATTTGTTTGAACAGAACCACAAATTAATTCTTGGCAAAAACTGAGACAAGCCCTGCTTCACGAATTTTTATTTGAAATTAAACTCAGCTTATTTACACGATATTTTGTGTAAGAGAAAAATGTGTGATTCTGAATCTGTTCAGGAGTATTTTTTAAAAATGAAAGAGTTATGCAACGGTAAAACTGAAGAATCTGTTTTAATGCATAAAGTTATTAATGGAATAAATGATAGACAATAAAACAAAATTGTTTTGCATAGATGTAAGAGTTTAAGTGAATTTAAAGAAAAACTCAAAGTTTATGAAGCAATAAAAAATTCTGTTAAAAGTAAAAACGCTTTCGGTAAAGCGAAAACAAAATATAATTCGCATGATAAACATAATAATTTTGATAAAACGAAATCAAATTAAGAATACAGTAATAGAGTTAATTCTAAAAACAAAAGACTAAATAAAATAAGGTATAATCATGGTTTTAGAAAAATTAAATAGTGATTTTGACGATTGTAAAAATAAAGTATGTTTTAATAGCGGTGAAAAAAATCGTATTTCTATATTTTGTGTACATAAAGAGAAGGGTATTAAATGATTTCAATGTAATAATTTTGGTCACTAGGCTTCATTGTGCCCAGAAATTGACTCTAAACCTGAAGTAGCCACAATGAGTGTTATTGTAAAAACAATACTGAATGATGTAATGATTAATAACTTAAATGTTATTACACTAATAGATATTAGAAGCCAAGTAACTTTGATTCATAAATCTATCTTTGATAAATTAAATGCTGAAGAGTTATTTCCGTTAAATTCTTTTTTAAGTGGTTTTGATAAATGCGTAGAAAAGACGTAAGGCCATTTTAAGGGAAATTTTAAATTGATTATTTTAAGTGTGAAAAAGATATTTATGTGGTTGAAAATGATGTT
The DNA here is from genome assembly GCA_037975125.1 of Latrodectus hesperus. NCBI lineage: Eukaryota > Metazoa > Arthropoda > Arachnida > Araneae > Theridiidae > Latrodectus > Latrodectus hesperus. The sequence goes on along the minus strand of CM075854.1, from coordinate 87,472,959 downwards.
ATGTCTTATGATGCCATCATAGGAATTAATGTACTAATGCAGGGTAAAACCTTAATTAATGAAAACGGAATTAAGATTAAAAATAAATATCAATAGGTAAAAGAAATTAATATTTTATCAAGTCTACCTGTTGATTTAACTTTTAATGAAGTTGTGAACTGAACACTTAACCTAATATTCCAAAATTTTTTAAATATAAGATGCAACAATTAGTTTCGAGTTATGTACCACGTAAAACAAAATCAACTAATATTCAATTAAATATTTTATGTAAAAAGTAATGAGCCTATAATTCATCAACCCCATAGATTACCATTTTCAGAGAAAAAGATTGTTGAATCTCAAATAGATGAGTGGTTAGAACAAGGTATAATAGAACCTAGTTCTTCAGAATAGTGTAGCCCAGTAGTAATCGCATAAAGAAAAAAGACGGAACACCTTATTTGTGCATAGATTAACGCAGATTAAATAAGTAATTGTAAAAGATAGATTTCCCCTCCCATTGATTGAAGATATACTAAATAGATTGCAAGAGTCCTGTATTTAATACAATTGATTTCGAAAACGGATTTTTCCACGTAGATGTAAAGAAGGATAGTAGAAAATACACTTCATTTGTAACTCATGAAGGCCAGTACCAATTTCTTAAGGTTCCTTTTGGACTGTGTAAGGCAGGCCGCACACTGAGGGAGCATGTTTTCAATGCGCACCTATTGCTTCCCGATAGTGCTGCTACACGCGAGTGCCATGTCGAAAATTACCACACACTGAAGCAATGGAAGCAACATTTAACGCATGCTCAGTACATCGGAGCTGATATTGTTTACATTTCTACTCTTCTGTTCCAGCGTTTACTTGTCTGTTTCGTTGTCTCTACGTTTGCCTGAGAATTTATGTGGCCTCTAAATCTCTGACATTGTTATTAAATATTAGAAGTTTTAAAAAGAAAAGAAAATACTTTATTAAAAAATTATATAAATATGACTTATATTGTAAACACAAAATATAATTTCATTTTGTCTCGCATTTGAAAAATAAAATTATCACAATAGGCAAGGTATAAAACTTAAGAAAATATTTGATTATTATTTCAAATCACAACTGATTTCTATTGAATATTATTTACTGTACTTTCAGAACAAAGGCGCATTCTTCCAATTTGTTATAACACAACTCTAAATTTACACTGGCTCATACTTCAGGATTAAGTCCGACTAAAGTGGCATTAAAATACACAAATTGGAATTTTTTTTTTATAAAAAATAGGTAAATCTGCAAAGGTTGTAAATTTATTGTTTGATTTAAAAGTATAAATTTAAACTAAGTTTCATTTCTTTATCTAACATTAACATAAAAAAATTAAATACGGTGTACTTTCCAATACTTCTGTTGTGAAAAAGATCGTAATAATTTCTTGCTGGGATATGTTAATTGTAAATGCTAATAATTTTAAATGCTTTTAAAACTAAAAACCATAAGTATTAAATACTAACTAGAGAACAATATTTTTTTAAAGGAGCAAAAAATTTTCTTTTTACCTGGTAACATTCTGATATTTCTGCCCAGTTCACAATAGGTGTTATTTTAATGTTTCTTCAATTCATGGACTCAAAAATGCCATTAGAAATATTTTGTTAGTTATTTTAAATATATTAGAATTTTTTTTATATATTTTAGTTACTTTTTAATGATATTTAAAATTTGTTATGATACCTAAGTATAAATTAATACATATTTATGCATTATAACAAATTAGTTCAATATGAATCAGTTCAAAACTAAAAGTAATTAAAAATATGTCAATGGAAATTTTCAAAAAATTATATAAAAAGTATTTTAAATGTAAAATAACTGAGCAATCCAAATAGTAACTCTTATAATGATTTATGTTAAAAATTAATTATAATAATAATGTACAAGAAGATATGTGAATACTAAAACCCATAGCAACTCATATGGATAGAGGTTCTTAATAGTACTATAGTATTTAAACTAGTTTTTTAATAATATTATTTTAATTTGATAGTTTTTTAAAATTTAGAAACTAATAGTTCAGAAGCATCTATGCGTTTAAAAGAGAAATTAAAAAAAACTTGTATACAATTTACTTCATAAGATGATTTATTTCATCTTCAAATACTTATCGATTAAAAATGTTTTGCATGGGAAATTTATTGATTTTATTTAAATTTCATAAAATTTTTTAATTACATATTTTAAATTTACTAACTACAAAAGTAAATTAAAATAAGTAAACTACAAATCATTAAAAATTAAAATAAAAAAGTAACCAGAAAATTTCATTTCAATAGATATTTCCATCAAAGGTTTTTTTGACTTAAATACTAACTACTATTTTGATTAGAATAATCTTTGCTAAAATCATAATGCAGGAAATATTTTTTCACCAAATTAATGTGAAACTGGTTAAATTCAGAATATTCTCTCATTTGTGAACAATGGAAATTCACTTTTGAAGAAATGAAATCAAACACAAAGATATATACATGTAAGCGACAAGCGATAAAAATAGCGCAAGTCACAAATGGTAGACACCTGTCACTAAAGTGAAGCTGACGCGTTCTTGATAAATACTGCTCCAGTGTGTGTGCGCAGCATAGGGAAAACCAGTTTTAACGGCGTGATGTCGTGCTGCTCATCTTCTGTTGCCTCAGTGTGTGGCTTGCCTAATCCTCCAGCCATGTATCAAAGGTTTATTAACACTATTTTCTGACCATTGATTAATGATGGTGTTGTTTTACCTTATTACTATTTTGTCTTTCTCAACTGAAGAAAGAGTCGAACAGTTTGAAAAGGTTTTAAATCTTGCGAGCAAATATGGACTAGAAATCAATTTTAGAAAATCCCATTTTTTGAAGAAGCGCATTGAATTTTTAGGCCATGTCATCGAAGAAGTGAAAATTTTTCCATGTACTTTGAAAACCAAAGCTGTGCTTCATTTCCCTGAGCCACATAATTTGAAACAGGTCCATTGTTTTTTAGGATTGTCTGAAAATTTCAGGAAATTTATCCCAAAATATTCCATTATAGCTAGACCATTGAGTTATTTTTTAAAGAAAGATTGGAAACTTAAATTCAGAGAAACTTTTAATTAAGTAAAGTTAATTTTAGCTGAAAAACCTGTGTTAAGTATATACAAATCAAATTATGAAACTGAACTGCATTGTGACTCCAGCTTAGAAGGATATGGAGCTATTTTATTACAGAAATGCCCAAATGATAAAAATTTCCATCCTACCTATTTCATGAGTAAAAAAACAGATGCCAAAAAGAAATATTCCAGTTATGAACTTGAAGCTCTTGTAAGTATTGAAGCACGAAAAAGATTCCGTGTTTACTTATTAGGAATTCCACATTTAAAATTGTCACTGACTGTTCCGCATTCGAAAAGACTTTGCAAAAAAGAGATTTGTCAACTCGTGTTGCTCATTGGGCTTTATTGCTCCTACATACATGTACATAGTTGTATTTGTAAATATATGTTAAACATTAGGCCATATAAGAAATATTAACTAATTAAATTACGCCTTGACCATTCCCCGTCCCACACATATATAATAAATTCTTTTAAAGCAATTTCGAAAATTTTAAATATTCAAAACAGGGAATGATATAGATACCTTTTTCTTTAAATTTAGATTTTCTTTATACAGAGGACTTTTTTAGAAACCTCTAATTTATGAATTACAAATTAGTAGCTAGTTTTAGAGTAGCAAATTAGTTTTTACAAATTAGTAGCTAGTCAGTAACTTGACACCATAGTCACAATAATTTTAAGTCTAACTTACAACCTAAAATTTTTAAAAATCTTTTTTGTGAACTTTTATTTCAGGCAAATAGTTTTATTTTCTGTTTTTTATTTTTATATTTTTTAACTTATTTCTATTTTATATATGCCATAGAATTTTATTGATTCTTAAACATTACAATTGCATGTACAGACATTATGGAAATAGACATTTGATGGGAAAGAACTGGTATCAAATTAGGCTTCCATCCTTTTACATAAGAAAATAGAAGTAGATACAGCTCTCCTCTCCATATGTGAGAATATAGAAAGAGGAAAACTCTTAAAAGTTTGAGCGTTGTTCTGTAGTTGGTTTAGTTACATTTGAACAACTAAATTTCTGAAGTTTCATTGTTTAGAGAGTGATTTAGACTGTTCTGTTGAGGCTTTGTCGTAGTTGAAGAAACGAATGTGTTTATTAGTCACAGTAAAAAAGAAAATTCTAAAAGTAAATGAAAAAATATTAAAGACAATAATTGCCAAAAAAAAAAATATGGAATTCCAAATAACAGCCTCTCAGCAATTTCAAAAACTTGGAAAAAATCCCTGAAAATGGAAACAGTGCCAGCAAAAGTGCTCCTTTCGAAAATATTGTAGAGAAGCAAAGCATCCAAAACAGGACAATATTTTACTAGCTTGACTAAAAAAAATAAGAGGATTGAGCATTCCTGTTCATGGTAAAATCATTAAAGGGTAATCCAACTGCTTTTCTATGAAGCTGAACATAAAAGATTTCAAAACATCAGGCTCTAAAAATTTAAAACCCAACCAGTTTGAACTATATAATTTTGTGTGTCAAATGTGGAACTGAGAATAAAGTTTCAGAAATTGAATAATAGAATAATAAAGAACATTGAAACTCATTTTTCTTGAAAAATAACCTTAAGCCTATTTTCAACGAGGATGAGACAGGTTTATTTAGGATCTTACATAAAGAACATTTAGCTTTCAAGAAAATAAATGTAACAGTGGTAAAAAAGCTAAGCAAATAATTAGTGTTCCTTGCAGCTAACACAAATGGAATAGAAAAATTGCCTCTGCTTTTCGTAAAAATTTTTTAAAAGGCTATATGTTTCAAAAATTACCAGCTGTATATCATGCTAACATTAAAGCCTGGATAACTGGAAACATTTATGAAATTGGCTACGAGACTTAAAACGACGTTAAAGTTCTTCTAACTGAAACATAATATAACATGCTTCAACACGAGCAGTGTAAAACTGCATTATTCGAATCAATTCTGGTGAAGTTTTTCCTGTCTTTTGTAACTTCTGTTTTACAGCCCCTGGATCAGGGCATAATCAGCAGCTTCAAATGCAAATATCGCAAAGAATGATTGTGAAGTGAGTCGCCTTATGAAATTGACCTTCTAGGAGCAATTTAATTGATGCTTGGAATGTTAAAGGAAACACAAAATTGAGAGCATTTGAACAGGCAGGCTTTATTAAACAAGTCACCACAGCTGAAGACACCCAAGGTAATTTATCTGATGATTTGAGTGAAGAAGGGTTATTCATGCATAAAATCCAACAAAGAATCCCTTTGCTGTCTGAAATTTCTTTCCAGAATTTTCTAATATTTTTTTTCCAATGGTGGGCACAAGAGGATTGAACCCTATGCCACAACAAGGCCAGAGACTGCTACTCATTTGTCATTACCCAGCGGGCACCTGTGAACCAAGTCACGGAGGCGAGTAGCATTACCCACGCCATACCACCACAAACCCGTTTATAGGGTGGACCACATTCATACAACAATACAGAAGAAAGGACAGAGAAAACAGAAGGAAAGAAACATCCATGCCCGAACCAGGATTCCAACACAGTACCAATAGCTCAGAAGTCAGGAATGCTAACCACTCAGCCAATCGGTCGGCAGAATTATTTAATATAGATTGACGTAATATATGCAGGAGAAATATAGGATAATGAAATTGAGAGCATAATGAATGAAAATGGAAAATAGCTTTCAGATAGCAAACAAGAAAAAACTATTTAGTGCAAACACTGCATGCAAAACAAGCAGCTGATTTGTTGGTTGGGTTTTATGGCACAAGGTCCAAAATTGGACATGTTGCACCAAAAAACAAGCAGCTGAATGTCTTAAAGAATAAGATATTTTTTGACAGAAAAAAAACAATGAAATGCTTTTATATAATGAAGAAATGGGAAAATGAATTTTTAAAAATAAAGTTTTTAAAAAATTGATAAATGATTTCATTGATAATGAAAAAATTTTTTCTTTTCAAGATTTTTCATCAATAAAATGAAAGTTAGTATTGTTTTTAAGTATGAATCTTATTTTGCATGTGTTCCTCAAAGTGCATTCTCAATTTTTAATAGTATTTTATTTATAAAGAAAAATTAATTTAGTAAAAAAGTCAGATCTAAATAACTTAGTATACAATTTTGCTATTTTACAAACTAGTTTAACAGTCCCTAGGAGTTCATAAAAATGAGTGTTTACTGTAGTTACAATGTAAATGCATACAAAAATAATGCAATTTCATAAAATTTTAAATTTTTAAGCACACTAAGGCCATCAAAACTTTTCAAAGATTTTAAAATTTGCTATTTGTTAAACTTGTATATTGAATATAAAACTTTAATAAGTTCTTCTTTCGACTAATCAAAAAGGTTAAAACTTAAAGACTAATAAATGTTAGATCTTTGTTACATTTCCATAAAACGTAAAATCAAAATTAGAAAAATTAACATCTGCAGTGAGTTTAAAATCATATTTTGCAGAAGAATCAACACCCTAACCAACTAAACCATTGCAGCCTTATAAATCTTTCCTGAGAAACTAATGGAAGTTTAATTGATAATAACAATACAATGGATATTATTATTTCGAATTAACTGAAGAATGCTGATCCAATGAAATATTCTAAATTTTCAATCCATTGAAAAAGCAAAATAAGGAGTTTCAATAAATCACATTCAGGTGATTATAAACAAATATTAAAATGCTGAATTTTCAATTTGCTATTTTTATTTGTAAGACTTATTTCATTTATTCTCGTTCTCAAAAGTTGCTTTGCTTCCAAACATCAAACGAGCAAATATTGCTATTTTTCAAGAATTATATTTGATTGGATTAAGAGGAACCATACCCATAAATGAAATACGTAATCCACATGATGTATTTTTAAATTTCATTTACAGTCAAAAATTTCCTTTACAGTCTTTATATATATAAATATTAAAAAGCTGGAAAATAATTAAAATGTTAATGGAGGAAAAATAAATTTTGTCAGTTTACTAATTTTGTAAAATCGAAGGTAAAATCCAGGGAGACATTGTGAGCCTCTCACATTTACCACCAAGTGTTGCAAAATTATATTGCCAACCTAACTTATGCCATTTCACACAATATCCGGTTCTCAAAATCATAATTCTGCTTCAAATTTGAACATCCCAATATCAGGCTAATTCATATATTACAATTTGAAATATTTTATTATAATTATTTACTACAGAAGTATTGAAATATGAACAACTAGAAACTAATTTCACAAAGAATTTTTTAAAAAACAAATATCATGCTATCAGGGGGAGACAACCTGGAAATAAAGCTGAATCAGTAACATAAATAACAAACATTTTTATGAAAACTTGAATTTTAACTAGGCAGTGGCACCCACCTTAAAAATATCACAATATTGACCTAAGACCACTGAGCAATAAAGTTAAATCTTCAATGTAGATAGCATACATTTTTATGAGAACACTGATTTTAATTAACTAGGCAGTGATGCCCACCTAAGAAAAATTAACGAGGCAGTGACAATCAGCTTAGAAAAAACATCAGTAAAAATGGTACACGCCTCTGGAAAGAACAGGGCTATAAAGCTAAATCAATAACAAAAAAACATTTTTATGAAAACTTAGATTTTAATTAACTGGGCAGTGGCATCCACATTAAAAAAAAATCAGTGAAAATGCTATCTAGCCCCTGGAGAGAACCAGGCAATAAAGCAAAATCAATAATGTAAATAAAATACATAATGAAAAAACTAGAGTTTCTAATTATATTATTAGTAAACAAATATTTTTATGGAAATTCTAATTTAAGTATTACAATTTAAGGAAAACCTAAGTACATGTCAAATATTTCTACACAATACTCAATAAATTATATAAATTACATATAAAAGCAATTTTAATCGAAAACTCAAACTGAAAGACACACCTAATCATCACTTGTGGAAGAATTAAAAAACCAATGTAATTCATCTCTTTCCATACTTTTTATTTCTTACACACTAATAAAATTCAAAATTTTGAGTTTGAAGTTATATTTTACTTTGAAAATATATCAAACTCATAAATTTCAATTTGATATTCACTTTCAAAACAAAATATAAATTATACTTAAATTTCAGATTAATACACTTTCAAAATGAAATAATTTCAAATATTTAAATTTCAACTATAAATGAAAAATGCATCAAGGGTTATTAAAACTCCAAATAAATTCCGTGCATGCTGACCACAGGTTACATTATAAATTCATAAAAATACATTCTGGTGTAGTAAACCAGTTACGCCTATTTATCATCATACTGACTCTTCTAATTTATTCAAATCATTATATTCAGATTTTTAAATATCACACCTAGATATTTTTACAATTTGTTGCATAATTTTGACACCTTAGTGAACCTATCAGCCAAATGCTGTTGTAAGGCATTTTAGGCACCTAAACAGCCATCTAGGAGATTGGGACACATTTATAGGTCATGAGAGAAGAAACCCCGACTACTCCTCAGTACCCATCGCAACTGACTTTCACACAGAAGGCACAAGCATGAGATCCATCCCCTGTTGTTCAACTTTAGCTATGATCGAAGCTTGTATCTTATGCTCTGAAGAGTGTAACCCTAATTCATGTTGAGCCGTTTTTTCATTATTCTCAAATTACCTTGTTATTGATAAAATAGCTTTATGAGAGGTGAAAGTTGTGTTTATTTTGGAAAATAAATATTGTTTAATAGCCGTATTTTTAATTTTAGTAAGTGACTCCAAATAAAAATTAAGGAAAATTTATGATAAAGTATGATACTGAAATAAAGGTATTTCATTACTCAATGCCATTTTTTTACATTTCATAACTTAATTTCATAATTTAATTGAATCTTATAAATATTAAAAAAAAACACTTTCAAGAATAATCACTTTAATACATTCACAATTTTTTTTATAAAAAATATTTGCAATACATCACTTTCAATAAATTTAAGTGTTCATTATTTTACTTTAGCATTTTCTCACTTTAAGCATTTTTATATTTAAGCGTTTTCCACAGGTTTATCATAAAATTATACAATAAATACTATCACTCTATAAAAATAATTTCATTATAAAATAAATTTTAAATATACTAATAACAGTTGAAAATTAAAATTTAAAAGTTTTACAATTCCTGTCACATACAAAGTGTAAAATAATTTGGTTAATTTTACACAATGTTATTCATTAATTTTCAAAAAATATGGATAAAGTTTATTATTCAATTTAACTCAATTATTGATTATTTAAGCAATTAAATATTTAAAATGACTGCTGCAATATGAAATCTTAACTTAATTTTTATGAAAAATCAAGAATTTTATGAAATTCATCACAATCTGATCATAAAATTAAAATTACCAACATATTTTATTGGTAGAATAAAGTCTTTAATGAAATAAAATGGCAAATATTTTTTATGTTATGAATATATTTATGTTAAAATCTCAGCAGTTACAACTTATACCTATTTAAAGAAAAATTAGCCACATTTTTGAAAATTAAATATTTCTAAAGTTTCAAATTTTAAGGATCTTTGAATTTTTATATTCCCACTTTGTCACAAAGTAACATATTTTCATTCAATCAAGCTCACAATTATAGTAGAAATGGAAATTATTTTTGTTTACGAATAAATAAAATAAAAGTAGAGGAAAGTATAACAGCCATGTACAATTCAAATGAAGTTAGCAAATATCAGATTCAGATTAAAATATGTTATCTTTAATAATTACTAACATGCACTTTTTCTACTTTTAAGCATTTATATACACACATAAGCAATCTTGAAAATTTTGATAATATATCAAAAATAATTTCATAGTCACTGTAATAAATTAATTCTAAGAGTAGTAAAAATCTCTGAACAGAACATTCAAAAAGTAAACAGATATTGGTTTCTATGGATGATATAGAGTAATGCTTGGACATCCCCACTGTAAATCTATCACTAAGATCATACTATTCTGAAGTGGTTAAGGGAAAAGTGGATATACATCCCATCATAAATTAGAGGCTATTGAACTCTTGATAAGTGGATAGAGAGAAAGAACTTGTTTTGTACTAAAGTGTAAACTATATTGGCATCACAATGCAAAAATATACAAGATCCTTCACAGAATTGCAAATGGATAAATTTGACAACAAAGTGAAAAAATAATTCTAAGCTCAGAAATATTTGTATCAAAAGAGAGTCTTGTATTAAATACTTGTCAACACATCAGTGGAAATACTTTACACAAATGTTTACAATAAAACACTTTCATTAAAATTATAAGAAAATAGTTTTTCCAAACACATTGATCAATGGCACTGAAATGGAAAAAAAAAAATTTATTTCTAATAAGATGTCAACTACTGAGCAAAATTACCCCAATAACACAAATAGTAAATTTTTCCAATTATAGGAAAAACAAAACATAAGATATCTATATTAAATTCATTGCACAGAAATTTATTTTATATTTCTTTGATGTTAATGCCACTTTCACAGATATGAATTCAATGTTTGTTGAACAAGATCTTATTTCATGCTAAAAAAAAACTATGTTTTTGAAATGTTTCTATTATGTCACACAGAAGACAAAGTGATACAATTTGTTTCTAATACAAAACTTTTTTAAACATTTTATTGATTTGATCAGGAAAGTATACAAGAAATCCTTTTTATGAGGATAGGCTCTAAAATAAAACACTCTTTTAAATACTAAGAAAATTTAATAGGAAGATACAATGAATATCAGAATTAATTATAAATAGGAGATCAAACTTAAACATTCCTTCTAAATTTAAAAATTATACCCAGATTTTTTGTTTCTCTACAATTCCTATTGCACATGAGGGCTGATTCTATTGGGACCTATAGTTTAAAATTGATTCCAAATTGCTATAAATAGTGAAGTGCCAGGTTAGATTTGAGCACCCAAACTTTTGAAGTGAAGAGCAAAACATTAACCATTCAGCTGAACATTAAGCATTTCTTTTTGAAAGTAACAGGGAAATAAAATAGTGCATATTGATATGAAATGAGCATTTTTACTACTATTATAGATCGATATAATACTTTTGAATTAATTTCAAAATATCATATTTATTAATTTACTGAAATTTTAAATAAAAACTTCAATGAGAATAAAACGCACACACACATATATCCTTAACAATTTTAAGCTAGAAATCTTAAAATATAAATATTGTTCTCTTCACTTAATGTTAATCTACAACATTGAAATTTTCAGCAGAATGGGAGTTTGTAAATGAATTCAAATTTACAGAATGACAAATTAATAATTCTTTTCTGCTTGATTCAAATAGTTGATAACTGTTTCATACAGATATCCACGCATAATTTTCTATAAAAAATTTACATTTATTTTTCATTACAAGTATTTATTGATATAGAGGATTATTTTCTTGTGAAAAGTTACTAAACTGAAAATTCATTTTAATTTGAAAAAGTTGTCAATTATTTCCAATAAAGGTACAGCAAATTTTTTAACTATTTGCATTATTTTAAAATGTAGTAAATTTCAATAATGTAGTTAAATACTGAATAAAAAAATTTAATTAGAAGACATAGTTTTTCCTAATATAATTTAAATATTTATTATATGTTAAAATTCTATTTCCTTAAACTTCAACGTACCAATATAAGAAGATTTTTGTATTCCTGAGCAGCATAATCCACTGCATTAAGAAACATTTTTGAAGACAACCTTTTTGAAAACTCTTTTCGATAGGGTACATATTTATAGAGATTATCAACGGGAACCCAGGCACTGGAAAATAAAAGCTAATATTATACAAAATATTATTAAAATTGCATGCAGTAACACACAATATTATATATACACACAAATACACAATTAAGTTTTCACAACTGATTTGAATGAAATTTATCAATACTTCTCAAAAATATTTTTTTAAATTTTGAATTGTTATTCAATACTATTAAATTTTAGATCTTAAAAAATTTTCAAATATATAATTTTCTCTTTTAATAATTATTTTCACTCATTTCTTACCTTTCACTTTAGGATGTATGAAATACCTACATTATTTAATCACACTTTAATAATCAAAGAAATTTTGTTTCTTAATTTTAAACAATTTATATTTGGTTTTCATGCTTTTTTTAATTTCCAGCAAACTTCAAATATAATAAATTAGAGAGCAATATATTTTTTTAGTATATTTTCTGGAAAAAGAGCAGAAAAATAATGCAATAAGTTTTGTATAAAAGTTATTAAATAAAAATTTTATAGAAAAAATATTAAGAAGTTATAAAAAAATATATAACTTTTTAGGAGCATGATGGAGGTTATTAGGTGAGTACTTTCACATTAAATTTTAAACTATTTTACAAACTAAATTATCTAATTTAATGTAGAAAGTATGTAGAGAGTAATGCAGAAAATTGCTTAAAATAAAGTTTTTTTAAATTGTGCTGCTTGATTAATTTAAACTAGAATGTGTTTGCTTAGTAAAAAAATGAGTTTTCATAAAAATGGATTTTACTTAACGTTATTGTTTTAGCTTTTTAGATCAGTTCTCACATTCTAGATTATGTTGCATTGGATGCTGAAGGTGGGTGGCACTGTATGGTTAATTAGAATCTAGTTTTTATAAAAAAAATGGATGCTATCTATGTAGTTGATTTAGATTTACAACACATACTATCTGGTTGGTATTCTTATATACAGTATATTTTTAAAGCATTTGTATTTTATTGATTAATTACAAGATAATTAAAGAATGATTATGAGTATTTTATTGATGAAATACAAGTAGTAGATTTTTATAGTTTCTTTATATTTACTTAATATGTAATTTTTGTATGACATATGTGAAATTAAATTTAAAGACTTTACTTTTGTAGTAAGTAAACTTAATGAAATCATCAAAATTTCATCATTTGACATAAAAAAAATAGCACGAAATTGTGATATTCAGTTTAAGATAAAGCCTTATTTAGAAATCGATTATTCAACAAAATGATTATGTAGCATTTGGTGAAAAAATTGGAAATTGTGCCTAATCTGTATTGTCTCATAGGATTTTATCTAGAATTTTCACAATGGCATGCAATGTCTTAGTAAAAAATAAAAATAAAAAATGATTTTCAGGAACTTTGAAAAATTTATAAAAATCCTATGGATTTTATTTCAACTGAAAATGGTCCAATTATATTAAATTTTGAGAATTTGTATTAATAAGTAATTTTTCAAATTTACAGAATTTGGTTTTCAGACATTGTTGTAAGTTGGCTATTAGATATATTTGAGAAATACTTGAGAACAAATGTTTTCTATTATGAAAATAATCAAATCAAATTATATAAAATTATTATCTCTACTTAAATTTACTAGCATCTTCAAGACTAATCCTAATAAAGATGCTATATATTTGCACTACAAATTCAAAAGTACTAACAGTTTAGTAATTACTTAAAATTAAATTTTCAATTCATTCTCTTACTCACTGAACCTTTAAAAATGTTTATTAAGCCATAAGAATTAAATCTGTCTTTAGTTTAGCACTTGAAAAATAATAGAAAAAACTAAGTTTGCATTTTCAAATATTTTTTTTTATTTTGTTATTAAAAAAGGTGTCCTATCATGCAAATAATTTTCAATGATTACATAAATTCCTCACCTATAATTAATATTTTTTAACATGTAAAAAATTTTCCGAAATAGTTTTTTTACCAAGTGGTGGCGCTCTTCCAAAAAGATTGGCTACCTTTATTTTAAGAGAGAGTTGTTTCTTTCAAAAGAAATATCAAAGGAATATTTTCACTTTTATTAAATATTGTTTTTTCTAGGTACTACATAGAAATTTTAACTTTTCATTAATTTTTTTAAACACATCAGACATTTCAATTTGAATAAACCCAATTGAATTCAACTAAGACTATTTAGATGACAATAATTACAATATTTATAGTCTCTGAATAATAAATGAAAACATTTTTTAGAAATAAACTTCTTGGACTACATTATACATTTCTCAATATTCAAACAAAAAAAAACAGTTCTTTGCATTGGCAGCATTTAAAATATATTAACCAAAAATATTTTAAATGTCATTAACAATTCTTTTAGAAATATCATTTGATAAAGCCTTTTTAGAAATCACAAAAAGTACTTTATTCATTTCATATGAACTCACAATTATATACAAATAAATGAAAATTTTAGATTGAAAGACAAAATATGTAGCACCTAAGTGTTATAAAATAAAATACTTCAGAGCCAAACAAGATAAACATAAGCTCATATCTTTCAGTAGTAGAAATCTCCACATTAAATTTTTAATTACTTTGCTCACAATACACAATTATTTCTGATATTTAAACAGATAATTGTTGGTTTACATTTAGATAGCTTCTTTTGATCATAAGCATTTTACAAAATAGATGGCCGACCAACTTGTCTAGCGGTCAGCGTGCCTGACTACGGATAAGGAGGTCCTGGGTTCGAATACCGCTTCGAGCACTGATGTACTTTCTCTCTCTATCCTATCTTTGCCCTGGTATGAATGAGGTGTGAATGGTTGCCTACCCTATAAATGAGTACTTATGGCATGTGTGTAGAGTCGTACTTTCACCTTAAAGGTGCTCTGATAAAAACGAAAGACGCTCCCAATCGACTTAATTCCCATAGCATAGCCAGCTTGACTTGTCCAAGTGTCATTAGTAAACAATAACAATAAAATAGACTAAATGATTTACTCAGAATTTAGAATTTTTATTTACATATTTTTTGTAACTACTTAATTTTAGTTTAGCCAAGGTGAATATTGCCTTTCTTTAATGTGTAATTTACTGTAACTATAAAAAAAAATTCACATTTAATAGCCCTAAGTCATATTTTATACTAAATTAAAATATTCCTATTTTCTTTGTCTTTAAAAGAAAAGCTCAAGAGATGATTAGACAATAAATGCATTACAAGTTAATAACCTAAATGAGATATAAAGGTACAAGTATGTTTAAATGGAATTTCTAAAAAATTTAAGCACCAATGATTATATTAATGCTTTTCTAAATGAATAGTATTTTGCTTTATGAAGGGTTACAAAGTAAAGCCCGCCACACACGATAGGATTTTTCCTATGGATTTGTTGGACGTGAACAAGTTGTACCGTGTGTGGGGAAGTTGGACAGGTTCAAGAAAATTCAAACAAGGTCTGATTTTTCTTCCAACACAGGAAGTAAGCAATTGCTTCCCGTTGTCGCGTGTCTGTTTCGAAGGGTTGCAAATTATTTCTTGGCGATACTTGGGGAAACTAATATTTGAAATTTCTCATTTACTCAAACTTAGATTCACGTTTTACAAAACGTCACGAACATTAGACCCCTTTTTTAAAAATGTCCATGAAGCAAATATTGCAGGAATTTATTGAAGTCTATAAAGATGAGCAGTGTTTGTGGCAAATAATGAGTGTCGATTACACAAATAAAATAAAAAGAAAGTTAGCATATGAAAAATTATTAGAAATATACAAAAAGATAGATGAAAAGGCTTCAATTAACTAAGTAAAGGAAAAAATTAATGCCCTCCGTAGAACCTATAAAAGAGAAAAATCAATGAATCGAAACAGAGTAGTGTAAGCACGGAGGATGCAAATGTGTGCCGACTTTATGGTACTTTAAATATATATCATTTCTGGATGAAACTGCAATTCCACGAATTTGGACATACGTTTTGTTGAAAATGGTGATGAAATAAGTTAAATAATTTATTTTGTAAAATTATTCTCTATCTGAATGAATATATATAATTGCACATTTAAAGTAAAATTTAACTACGAAATTTTATAATAAGCTTTATTAGAAAACAATATCTTTTTAGTTCAGAATGCTTACAAATCTTCAAAATGAACATTTTAAAATTTTAATTTTCTATATTTTTAAATATGAATTAAGTTTAAACAATAATATAAAGATATTAGTTGAGATTATTCTGTTGTTTTCTGTAAATATTCTATATGCAATAAAACAATAATATAATTAGATAATTAAAAATAATAAATTGCTTAATAATAACAAAAGAAAATTATTCATCTTTAAGCGAAATTGAAATTAAATGCAATTTCAGTTATTATTTATCATTTGGTAAATGTTAATTTTTTTCTCGTTTATTTAAAAATCTTTTAGGAAAATATTATAAAATCTAAGAATACTTAGATAATAAATAACAAATTAATAATTGATTTTATATCTACTAATAAATAATAATTAATACTCAATATATATAAACTTTTTGATGTACTAATGGGGCTCTTTAATTAATACCGCTTGTCAGAAAGCGCTAAGTTGCACTTAATGGTTCATGAGAACTTAAAGTTGAGCGCATGAATGTATTTTTTCTTATAATGAAAGGTGTTACCTTATCCAACAACGTTGCATACAATTTTTCATTCATCCTCATGTAATTAAAGAAATCTTTGTCTTCCGACTGTATTTCTGTAATCAAATTTAGATGTGAAAGAGTTTCACACTGGAGCAACCAATTTTTTGATTATTTCTTTTTTTATTGTTTGTTTGCTTTTCACCATCATCACAGTCCAAAGCAACAGCCAATAATACTTCTGTGCTTAATTTGCTCATGTTACTTAACTTAGTATGATAACATTTAATGACAGAAATTACAAGCAGACAAATGAGTACAACAATAAATACGTCAAGTCAGAAAAAGTGACAGAACAACAAATTATTGAAATTTTTGGTGATTTTTGATTTCCATTTACAAGGCACATATTTTAAGCCAAAAGCAATAAATGTTGAAAAATGGCACCCTTAAAAATAACTTCCCACTCCAGATGTGTCTCCCCTACTGTGGTCAGCAGAGTTTGAGGGGACTGTGTGCTTGATTACTTCCTACCCCTTCCAACAAATCGTAAGGAAAAATCCTATCGTGTGTGGCGGGCTTAAGAACAATTTATAGTTAAGCATATAAATTTTGTTACATTCAAAGATGCATATTTCTAGCACATTTTGTTGTTACTTACATAAAAAAAATTTTATCACGTATTAACAAAATTATACATACTGATTAAAAGTGCCAAAAAAATATATATATTTGTATTCTCTTTTCTTGCTTGGTGGATCAGAAACATGTCCAAACATAACCTAAAAAAAATTATTATAACAATAAAATATTCATTTGCAATAAAGCAATTCTTTTGTATATAAAAATAATATCTTATATAAATATAAAAATAACATCTTTTTATCACAGTATTTAAACATTGTAACTATCAAATAATTAACTGTAAAGCAAATATAATTGATGGAAGAAAAATGTCATAGTCTCTCTCACCTTAGAGAATTCATGTTACTATAAGAGCCTCTAATCTGGTAAATACTAACTTTCACCAATATGGATGGGTAACGTTTTGTAATTAAAGCATGAAATAAGGGATTACTTATGACAGAATTTTCCATTAACAAATATTTTGTATATCAAGTGTTCCAAAAATATTAAAATACACTTTTAATTTTTTAATTGACGGTATAAATTGTAAAAGTGATCAGAATAAGGTATGATTTGAGATTGTTTTTTTAGCTATTTTAGAATTATTTTTAAAGAATGCAATATTTGTTTTATATCATAAATTTTCCATGCGAAAAACTTATCTAATGTGCAGTTTTCACAATAACTACTCAAGATATTTCAATTTTTTTAAAGAATTATCTACAGTTTAAGATCATAGAAAATAATTTAAAATGAAATCTGTAGTGTTTTTATTTAATACTTCTTACTTCAACTTTAATATTTGTAATAGCTATTATTGACACTTATCCATTTTCAATCTCTGTGAACTTTTACTTTAACATTTTGTTAGAGAGGATTCAGAAAGTAGATATATACCATATGTCTTCTTGGCCTGCTTCTCAAGTCATTATTTAGCTAAAATCTAGATGAGCTCTGACACAATGTGTGTGATTACAAAGTTCAAAATATAAAAGTGTTCTGAGAGACAGCTAAGGAAGGACTGAAGAACCATGGAAAGATGAAGATCGCTTCATCTAAAAACTTTCTGCAACAAACTATCTGATGAAAAATGTATCTGATATTAGTAAATAGAAAATGGATCCAAAATCAGTACCAGCCATTATTAGTTATTAAAGATGACAAGTTTTACAGCTTTGGCACCAAAATTTATTAATTAAAATAGGTGTATAAGAAATCAATTTACTTTTTGCAAATTTTTAAACATCAAAGCTGGCACAAAAGAAATAAGTGTACTTGAAGTAATAAAAAAACTTTTTAGCAGGAAGACAAGGACTTGAGAAATGAAATTGTTCAATAAAGTAATACAAAGATGTGTATGTACTAATCATCTTATCTATTTTGTAATTCAAAATGTCAAAACATTCAACCTAGTTGCAGCAAGTGATAACTATTAAAGTAGTATTTAAAAAACCTATTAAAATTTTCTTTTTTTTAATTTTATAAATTTCCTTAATTATCAATTTCATTTTTTACCTATTGGCAGAATTACTTTTAAAAATTACAATAATCTTTTCAGTAGTTATTAAGATAATCAGGCTTAAATTCAGCTTTTTCACTGGAGCCTTATTTGTGAAATAAGATATTGCATTTTATGTTTATAACCCTAGAAAAATAATTGTAAGGCAAAAAAATCTTAAATTACACCTTATTTTGATCATTTTTATAATGTATATTATCAGTTAATAAATTAAATTGTTTTAACATTTAGAGCTGCAAGCAATATATTAATAGAAAATTTTATCATAAATACTGTATACCATGAATCTATTACAGGAAAATTTTGCCATAAATAATGCCTCTTTTCGGATTTCGGCTGGAAGGCTAACTCCTAACTTTTACTGACAAGTTTCGGTATAAGTTCAAAACAGAATCATTAAAGCATATATCAGACTTGGTAAGATAAGTAAAATCTACAATTTACAAGATTTTCCATTTTTATAGTAATGGAAACATTAATGTATTTTTTAAGCTATATATACTAATCATTAATCCATCAGTCAATTTATATTCATTTTTGAACAATTTTAATCAAGATATAATTTATACGTTTAAAAAAAAACTTAAAACATTTTTATGAGTGTAGTTTTTTTATTTGCTTTCTAATAAGATTTTAAGCCACGAAATTGATTTGAAGGTTCGATTAAGAAAGTAATTAATAGTTACAACTTAACATATTTTAAAAAGCACTGTAATTAAGACTTTGATATATATTATATTTATTTACTACTACAAATGCAAGTCAAATATAGATAC
The DNA here is from genome assembly GCA_037975125.1 of Latrodectus hesperus. Lineage (NCBI taxonomy): Eukaryota > Metazoa > Arthropoda > Arachnida > Araneae > Theridiidae > Latrodectus > Latrodectus hesperus. The sequence continues at coordinate 87,453,583 of CM075854.1, read as the reverse complement.
TAATAAAAAAAAACAAAGAAAAATTGTTTTCCGCTCTTGGGAATATAAAACAAGAGAAAAACATTTATAAAATTATTTGTAAACATTTAAGTTTAACAGCTGTTGCAAGATATATAGATACTATTTGACAGCAACAGGGTTGAAAAATTAATAATTTTATTTAATTAAGAGTATTTATGTAAAAGAACATTACAATTCTTAATCTAATTATGGAATAACAAAATTATATGGATAATAATTATTGAAGTATATTAGCTTACTCTTCCCGGCCAAGGAGAGTATCCTTTCAATTTAGCCCTGAAAATAAGAAAATATAAATTTTTAAAAAATCATTCGGTGAACGAAAATTTTATTTTTATTCAATCAGATTAAAATCTCACCACACGAATTCGTCGAACTTAAACTTCACCATGATAATTTTCAAGTGTCTGCAACGTGCGTCAGATTAGTCCAAAATCAAGGTACGAACTGAACCTCACAGCTAGTATGTTTTGATATAAAATGGAAAATCTTAACGGTAAATAGGGTTACTATATGATAATGTGTCGCCAACAAGTCGCCAAAAGATGCCAATATCAACGCCTCTTAAGAATTCTACAATTTTTTTCTCGAAATTTCCCATTTTTTTCAAAAAATTCAGAAAACATTTTATTTTTCTATCATTTAGTTTTATATTATAATTTAAACCTATTATTCAGATATCCATAGATATTATTATTTTATTACATTACATATATTCAGACTTGTATGCTTGATTCTTGAGATCCGCTTGTAAGTCTTCGTCGATAATAGGACAAATAGCGCAATGACAGATGTACAAATACATAAGAATAACGAAGAAAACACCCAGGGCCAAGGTGGGAATCGAACCCACACTCCTACGCTCTCAAGCGATTAGCGGTGATGCTTTAGAGCACTCAGCCACGGAGCGCCCATATATCCATAGAGCAATATTCAAAAGAAACATTCAATATTGTGCTTGACTAAAAAAATTTTGAAATTTAAAATTAAAATATTTACAATTGAATATAGTATTGCGATGTTTCCAGATACACACACACATGGGAACTACTGAACAGAGTCAAGCATCTCATAATTTTAAACCATGGTCAAGTAACGAGGTTGACACCTGAGAACTAACACCTTCTTCACTTAGTATCAGCGGGAGACATTGGACGTAAACGAAAGTTTAACCTTACATAGGATCTCTCAACACAATGGGTTTCTGCGGGTACAAATGTCGAACCTACTATTTATCTGATACAAAACTAATGCTTTTTCTTCCAAACAACTGCGATTTCACCGAGCTGGCGACTGATTGATTAGAGCTCAGGCCCTCGGTTTAACAATTCGTAGACTTAATTCCTATTTTGATATTGGATGTTTGCAACTGGTTTAATATTTACTTTAAGTGTAGATCCTAATTAAATTAGCCGACGTAAAAAGTGATAAACGGACTAACCCAAACCAAGTTATCTCGGCTAGTTGAACACTAAGTCCATGGAAAAACAAACTATTGATTGTTCTAATAAACTTTACAATAGAATCAAGCATACAAGTCGGAATATATGTAATGTAATAAAATAAATAAACAAAGGTGTGGGCACTCCGTGGCTGAGTGGTCAAAGGCATTACTGCTAATCGCTTGAGAGCGTAGGAGTGTGGGTTCGATTCCCACCGTGGCCCTGGGTGTTTTCTTCATTATTCTTCTGTGGTTGTACATCTGTCATTGTGCTATTTGTCCTAATATCGACGAAGACTTACAAGCGGATCTCAAGAATCAAGCATACAAGTCTGAATATATGTAATGTAATGTAACAAAGGTGTGGCTGAGTGGTCAAAGCATCACTTCGCTAATCGCTTGAGAGCATAGGAGTGTGGGTTCGATTCCCACCGTGGCCCTGGGTGTTTTCTTCGTTATCTTCTGTGGTTGTACATCTGTCATTGTGCTCTTTGACCTATTATCGACGAAGACTTACAAGCGGATCTCAAGAATCAAGCATAAGAGTCTGAATATATGTATTGTAATAAATAAAAAAAAATTTACACAGGTAAATTTTAAAAAAAATTATTCACGAAATATTCTTTTAATAGTTACCAAATACAAACAATCGTTAAATCTCGATTCACATTCAATCCAGTAAATTTGACGAATCAAGTTTCTAAAGTGAATATTGAATTTAATCTCTAATTCATGTTCTGGTTTGTTTATGCTTTCTGATGCTTCCAACAGCAAACTGAGGGTTTTATTAAAATAGATATTTTGTTATGTAAACTGTTATTAAACTAATAGAGCTATACATATTTGAGCAATTTTAAATTGCAATATTACTAATGTTAGGTAGCAAAGAATGCAATAATTAAATAAAAAATTCTAAGTGCTTGAGGTGAGTAATCGTACTTTATATTCTTTTATTTATGTTTCGGACTTAGGGCCTTTGTTACACTAGATGACTTTTATCGTACGATAAAAATTCATATGATATTTTATCGTACCACATCGCGTTATAGCTGTAGTTCAAACCACTGGAAAGCAACGATATCGTGTCGTTTGCAGTGATGCAGGTGTACTACTGGACGTCTTCACACTAAACGAAATTTAGTCGTCTGTCGTGTCTTAGACTGTTAAATGGTTTTATATGTTTTTTTTTATTGTAAATAGGTAAATCTGAATATTTAAAAAGAAAAACAATGAATGAAGAAATAGACACGGGCATGTTAATTTCTCTTATAGAAGCGAGACCTGTCTTATGGGACAAATCTAAAGAAATTCATGAAGACAGGAATGCTAGAAAAAAATTGCGTGGGAGGAAGTATTTTTCGAATCAAACGAAGAGTTTGGTAGATTATATGATAAATAAAAGAAATTATTTGATAAGTTTCTCATATTTTGTCTATATGTTTATTTTTTAATATAAAATTAGAATTTGTAGATTTGAAATTTAATTCATTGCGTGTATATATATATATATATATATATATATATATATATATATATATATATATATATATATATATATATATATATATATATATATTCACACGAAAAAAAGCTGAAATTGCCCAGGCTTTTGAAAGGTGTTACCCAGGGGTAGACATTTCTTTGTAAACTTGGTGTTTACGCTAGAAATTTCTATTAGGTGAGATTAGACTTCTTAACATTTTCGCTAACATTATTCATGAACTAAAACTGAAAAATAAATCAACAGATTGTTTGCAGTATAAGATAATTATTATAAAAATTATGTATTCATGATTGCTGTACATAATGTTTATAAAAGAAAAAGCAATAATAAAGTACCAATAATGTGGAAGTGGACAATATTATGATGTAAAATATTATTTAATAATTTTGCTTTACTTATTCTAATTATTATGTGTTACGTTTATTATGTTCGAGATTTATTCTGTTGACATATACTGCATTAAGATGCACAATATCTATTTTATAATTAATAAAATATAATATTGATAATATTTCATTACAGATATAAGCCATAATAATATAGGCTATAACAGGTGATAATGAATTCCCCATTTGTAACCTTTCTTCTTGGCTAAAGAAAGATTCAAGTAAAAATGTAAAATATTAAAATAAAATAATATTTTACATCATAAATATTATCAAACTCCTAAAGAGAAGATACGTATCCTCTAACTATAGCTCAAACAAAATGTTAAAAATATTTTTGTCATTAACGATCAACTTTTTTGGCTGTAATACTACTATAAAATTCGGAATCAAAATTAAAAGTTTAATATGCATTTAAAACAGAAATGGAAATTTTTTTTTTTGATAATTTATTTTCGTGAAGTCACAAATCTCCGAAAAGACATGAAAAAACACCGAATTCATCTCTTTTTTGATTTATTGGATGTACCCTATAAATCCTAACCGATTTTTTTCGGTTTCGTAACCAACGGTACTATAACCACAGAGCAATGATACGTCTACGATCCATGATGCAACTGAAGTGTCCGAAAAATAGTTCAGTGAGAATATAATGAAATATCTCATGATTTTTTTTTATCATCCACGATAAAAGTCGTCTAGTGTGAAACATTGTTCGATAAAATATAGGACGACTTTTTATGGTCAGATAAAAGTCGTCTAGTGTGAAAGAGGCCTAAATCATAATGGCAAACTAATTTAAAATGTACATATTTGACTTTTACAGTACTACCCTTCTGAAGCTATTTTAATATTTGAAATCCTAATTGAAAGTTACATCCTTTAAAAAATGCTCATTATTAGGATTAAAACTATTTTACCAAACTACGAATAGCATTAATTGTTGATAAAGCGCTCTGTAACAAATCAACAGTTTTCAGTAATTAGTTAATAAATCATTAGCGAGGGCTTAGCGAGAATGATACAGGTCATTGATTCCTTGTTAATTTATAACGCCTTTAATACTAAAGCTGATAATTGTCTATTGTAATACAAATCACGTTAACGTTTTCTCTTTGCTACTAACGTTTCTGTTTCATTACACTTTCTTTGCTAGCAACAATTTGTCTTCGAAGGATGTATGCTTAGAGTTGAAGGTTAGAGCTGCAGAAATTAGAATTTTTTTGTTTATCCAGGAAAATATTTTTTTAACTCCTATCTCATAATGAATATATAAATATATATATATATATATAGTGTGTGTGTGTGTGTGTGTGTATATATATCTTATAATTTGGACAGAATATACTTATAGCATGCATTTAATACATTTTTTATGACCCATTAAAAATCATTTGTGAATGTTAAGGAAATATAATCTGAATCATACTTTACTATTTCGGACCATGGTAGACTGAAAAGAGTCACTTTCGCGTCTGAAAGACAGCGTGTTCGATACAGGAACCAGTCGATACAGACCAGATTAATGCTGACAGAGGTTCTACATCTTTAAAATTCATCAAGGTCAACAGACCCTTAAATGGCGGAGATCAAAATTATGGAGCGGCTGTTGTTTTAGCGTTTTCGATAAGAGTGATTTTCAGAAAACGTGTTGCAGTTATATAGGAAGAAAAATTAATCTTATGAATGATATTTCTTTGATTCTTTTATATATAATGGCATTTAATTTATATTTATGTAAAACATTTTCCACAAAAATAAATTTTGATACAGTCTGGAAAAATTCATTGTTAGTTGTAAGTTTTTTACAATAGTTCTTACAGAAATTTTTCGGTTTTACTGGAATTAGCTTGATAGTTCTCAAAAAATTAATTTCTTTTTGAAGTCGTTATAGGGACTCGTAAGACAACTTATACAAACTCTGAATTTAATGTACATTAAGTCTATCAGTAGGCTTTTTATCTTAAAATTAGTTTTTTAGAACTTCTGAAATAATTTCTCTCCTCAAACAAGTAACATCCTTATGGGTTGTCAGTGGTGTAATGTGATTCTCCTCTTTTAAAATGATATAGATAATGAAAATAATTCAGAAAATGTAGATGAATATTTATGTTAATTTATGATAAATTATTATGTTAATATATGATTATATTTGTTAGAAATCCTTGAAAGACCAAACAAACAATATGAAAAATAGTATTCTACTGATATAAAAGTTTTCTTAACCCAGTTTATTATTATCAGTCACTGAAATTTTTTATTTTACTGTATTCTAATTAGTTTATTTAAAACACAATATATATATATATATATATATATATATATATATATATATATATATATATATATATATATATATATATATATATATATATATATAGTTTTGAGTATTTTTATATTTTTACTAGATAGAGAAGAGAAAATCTCCTTTTAAACTTTTTCCTACCATATCTATAAAATTGAATTTTATGAAAATATTCGATTTTAAATATGTAAACACGCGGGATTCTCTGCTTGCCGCAAACTAATAGCTATTATTTTTTCTTCATGGTCACCATGTGTAGATCCAATCAATGATGTGTCCCGCGGATGCCTCAGTTTATATTTAGACTCGTATCGATTTTTGTCCTAGGCAGTGCATCTTTCAAGAAGACAATTTATCGAGAGTGATTTATTTTCGGTTGCAGCTGCGAAGTCGTTCACATTCAACACGTTTTACAATCCTAAAGGATGAGAAAGAATGGTGTAGTTTCACCCAAAATGAATCAAACAAGTGTTAAATATTTTTGAATATTTTTCTACGCTTGAGTTTTTAATCCCACTTTTAATTAAAATTACCCGAAGGAAATATATTTGTTAGAACTGTTAATGTAGCTTAAATGTCAGTAAATTAATTTATGTCAAAAATCACTTTTAAAAATTGACTTCAAATAAAAGGTCTCACAAGGAAAAGATTTATTGAATATCATACTGGTGCGTCTCAAATCTTACGCGTAAGCATCGTATGGAGAGGAGGGGTGTTGTGGTTCACATATTTTTGCCGATAGGGGAGAGAGCCCTAGCCATGTTTACGTAAGGCTCTAGAACAGCACTTTTCAGAGCGATAGGTCTCAGATTCGATCTCAGTAACTGTTAAACAATAGTGGGTAAATGTTGTTCTTCGATATCTGTAAGCACGTCTGTTTGAATGAGTGCTTGGGAGTCTTCCGGGTTTCCTCCCTTGCGACTCGCGAATACTGGACACTATATGAAAAGTCCTGAAAGGCAAATAACGTGGTGGATATTAAAGTGTCACTTCAGTGAAACTCTGTCGTTGTAATCAAATAAAATAAAAATATTTAAGTTAAAAACGTTGACTAAGAAAAAATAAATAAAAGAACTGTACATTATACTCAAATATATTAAATTTGCTTTATTTCTAATGTAATGTATAAATATCTCATACTTTGTGAAAATCTACATTACTTAATTTCTTAAGAGCTAAGCTGGAAACATTATAATATGTCTTTGTGGATATGATTTTGAAATACTTTCTCGTTTGAAACTTTAATTGTACAAGTCATATTTTTTTATAAACTTATTATTTATCAACAGTGAAAGTGAGATTTAAGTCCTTGTTTTCCCTACTTGACGTATCAAAACTAATCGTTTGCTTTTTATGTAGATTTTCGGTGTTTTTCAAAGGGACTTTATTCAAAATTTCTGTTTCCTGTTCTCCACAAAAGAGAATAACCTATATCTTTTCTCAGTTTTATGGAATATCGAAATTTTCATCATGTAAAACTCTGTGAGGAAAGATCGCCAACTCAAAAATCTATTGAATTACAAACTTATAACTTTATAAGTATTACTAGATATCGCTGTAGTACAGTTTGCTGCTTAAAATTTGAATATTTAGTAGAAAAAACTATTCGCAATTTATCGTCTGCATTCTTCACTCTCTGATTATGATTAGATTGTTATTGTATTTTGTTATTTTAATTATTGTTAGATTATTTAAGCTAAAAAATAACAATATATTTAGTTATAGAAAGATATTTCGTTTTCTCATCGTGTATATTTACTTACATAGAAACATTTCTGTGCAGCAGTAAATAATCAAAATAGGTCCACAATTCCATTAATCAGAATTAATTCTGATAAATTTATATATGTTTAAAAAAGTGAAATTCGTTGTCCGAACTTCAACTGTACAATTAATTTTTATTTTCTTAAAATTTAAAGGTCATATTAGATATAAAAGGAGATTTGTTTTAAGTTTTCCGCTTGCTCATGGTCAAAAATGTGTATATCATGACAATTCAATAAGGATTTTGTTTTATTTATTGGTGGAATCAATAATTTTTATACATTCTTGTAGAACACACCTTATTCGCTGACTGTTCCAGATAAACATACTAACAGTCTAATATAAATTATTTTTAATTGAACATTGTGGACGGACTAAATAATATAAATTATTTTTAATTAGCCAATCTTTTCTATAAAAATTGTACCAAAATTTCAAACTTGTATTGCGTTGCAATTTTCTTAAAATAAATGCATAATTTATATTATAATTTGCACCACATTTTAAATTCTTAGTGAAAAAAAATACTGATAGATTATTTGTAATTCTTTACTGATGCATTGAAAAAGAGGGCCATAACCAAAAATCTTACATTATGATGAGGGAAAATCAAGCAATTTTTTTTTTCTTTAAGTGGAGAAGACGGGTAATAAAAAAGGGGCTCACAAAGTGTGCTTACGTCATACTTGAACGATATTTCACCGTAAAAATATAAAAATTATATTTTTATTATTTCTGCTTCCCTTTATTTTATATATATATAGAATTATTAATGAACTATTATTAGTAATGCATTATATATATACTTATTGAAACATTAAAAATGAAGATAAAATTGGTGGTTTTTACGAATAGTGTGTTAGAAGGAAAGTAGATATTTTTCCAATTTCATTCTATAGCTAATTTTCTGAAAAAAGTAGTTGATATTCTAGAAAACATGAAGTGAATTTGCTACCACGATCAATAACATACTATTATTCCCTCATTTTTTCTATAGAATTTGATTTATAGTGAAGTACATTTTTTTTATAGAATTTCATTTGCACTGAAGTAAAGATAGGTATCAATAATTCATTAGAACTCCTTAGAAATCCCATTGTGTTTTAATAAATTATTAATACTCATAGGAATAATAAGTGTATAATAAGTGTATGGAATAATAAGTTCTAATAAGTGCTTACAAGGAAAAATAATCGTTCTTGTCTTCAGATAAATGCTTTGGTATGTCATCATGCTCTTACACATGGTAAAACTAGTTCTTCCTCACTTCTAAGAAAGAGAGGTAAATAACGATCTGGGGTGCGGAAAGGGAGCACACTTGACCCATCGAGTTCTGCAGCAATCACCGAAATTCTCATTTCTGTTCGCTGTTTTTTGGGGTCCCTTGCGAAACGATAAAGTGAACTGCTTTAAGGAATTTTCCTCATCTCCCTTCGGTTATATAAACGTTGCTGTAAGCGTTTTTCCCAACAGCTTTGTTTTCCAAATAATTACAGTCTTAATTAACGTTAAAAATAAAAGATTAATGTTTTTCCCGAATAGCGTTACAATGAATGGTTACAGAACGTTTAAAATATTACAGTTCTTAATCTTTGTAATGTTTTGGGAAGTTTAAAAGTTTATAAAATGATATATTTGCGGGTGTTGTGTGTGAATACAGGTGGAATATATTTACTATTCTCTTCTATTAGTTTCTCTTATTAAATGTTTTTATAAAGAAATGTATTAAGAACAATACGTACAAAAAAAATACTTTAAAATGTTATGTAAATATTTTTATTGCTTGAAGAAAAATAGTATGCTATTTTTGTTTTATGTGCCTAATTAAACACTAAATTCATTCTCAAAAAGTATAAACACGAAATTAGATGTAGTAATAAAATATTCATTGATACTTTTTCCATTTTCCATAGTATTAATGATTATTTATAAAAATAGCCTTTTAACAACCGGTTTGATCGTAAGCATTTCTATGGCGGCATGTCATGCACATGAAATCTGTATGATAGGTAGAAGATGCTTTGATATGCAAATAATTAGCATATCAACGCATATCTGCTAGGCGAGTGACGGTAGGGAAAATTACTATATGAGCAAAAAAAAAAAAAAAAAAAAAAAAAGATTTTTACACCATTTTTTTTTATTTAAAAAATAGCGTGTGAATCCTATTTTCGAGTAAGAAAATTCTGATTCATTTAAGAAAGGAGTGATTTTAAGCACTAGCCCGAATATAATCGAAATTTAACTGCAGCCTATCGAAACTGCTCAATTTTGTTCGCTACAGTCCAGATTCCCAGATTGTCCATTTCGTGATGGGTTTATGACGGTTAAACGGAAAGGTATCATCGCCTCTTCGTTAACAGGCTAGAAGAAAATAGGATATCTTTGGGATATCCTACAGCCAAGTTATGAAACCTAAATTAATAAATTGGGTCATATTATCAAGACTCCTGGTTTCAGAATGGAAGATCCAGAGTTCGAATCCAGTTGCTAAACAATGGGAGATGGCCACGTTTTCGATTTCTGCTTGCATATCTCTCTGAGTGGGAGCTTGGATCTTTTCCCGGCTGATTCTCTTGTAACACATGAACACGTTCCACTATATAGTGCATCGTGTAGTTGGCAACCTAACTGCTTAAAACTGTTGTAAGGCATTTTAATATTTATCCTGCAATAGATAATGGAGCATATTTAGATGTTGCAAGAGAAAAACCAGAGAACTCTCAAGCTTCCACTCTAACAGACGTGCTTGCAGAAACACATCCCTCTCATGTTTTTCAATAGTGGCTAGGATTGAACCTAGGACTCTTCTCTCAAAAGAATGCTGCCCTACCTCTAGGCCACAGTGAATGCGTTCCACTATCTTTGAAAAGTCCTAGAAGTAAATGCATTGCGGATGTAAAAATATCTTTGTTATATTGGCTATGTGCTTTATAACGTCCCCCCTCCCCAAAAAAAATGAGGTTACATATACAACGAGTTTACATATACTATTTAATGAAATTTAAACAACTACAGTGGACAAAAAAAGTATTGTCAATTACCTATAAATGATCGTATTTGCTAACAAAGTACACTGCTGGACAATTGCTAACGACGGATCACGAATTGCAATGTAACATAATATTAAGCGAGGCATGAGGCCTAGTAGGATATAATATAGTTGCCACACTGTTCGGACATTAGAATAAAGAATATTTATTGTTCTGGAAAGTACAAAAGCTGTGAAACATCTGAAAAAAATTTTTTTTTCATTTGATGCTGCATACGGAAAAATGGAACAATGCATCTAAAAGTCAGCAGGCACCTTCAAGAAACGTATCAGTACGGGATATGTCCACCGTGGAGTGTGATGCAACATTCCACACGTCGTATCATACTTTGCACAACATTATCCAGCAGCTGTTGAGGCAATTTATCCCATTGCTCTGGGAGTGCACGGATGAGGGTGTTCTTGTTTGTCGGAGGATAGTTTCGACCAGCAACTTGCCTCCTCGAAGCAGCCCACACATTTTCAATAGGGTTTAGATCAGGAGAACATGATGGCCATACGAGGCGTTGAATACCCTCGCTGTCTAGACAATACTGAACAGCGAGTGTTCGATGACATGTTGCGTTGTCGTCCATAAAAACAAATTTATCACCGACAGCACCAATGAGAAGATGAACATGAGGAAGTAGAACTTCATTAATGTATCGTTGGCCCGTCACAGTCCCATTCACAGCCACATGTAGGGGCGAGCGGCTATTAATCATGATGCCGGCCCACGCCATGACATTGCATGTCAGATATCGGTCCCTTTCCTGGACGATAAGCAGTACCACTCTCGTGCCAAATTAGTTGGCGTCTACAATCTGATGACAGACTGAACCTACTCTCATCTAAGAATAGTACGCATGCCCAGTCCAATTGCAATGCTCACGACACCATTGCAAACGGGCAGTACGGTGCTGTCTGGTCAATGGGACACACACAACAGGTCTGCGGGCGTATAGTCCTCCTCCCCTCAAACGTCTGGCAACAGTTTTTCAGGAGATCTGCTTTCCTGAGGCAGCAAGAAACTGATTTGCCACCTGCTGAGCTGTGGTTCGCCTGTTCCTTTTTGCTGATAGGACGATATATCTGTCTTCTGCAGGCGTCGTACTTCTAACACGACCTTCCCCGTGTCGCCTACAACACGTTCCAGTAGTTTTAAGTGACTTCCACAGCCGTGAAACAACGCTGTGAGCGATGTCGAACTCCCTGGCAACATCTATTATTTTTCGCCCTTCTTCGATTTTTCCAATAATTCGGCCACGCATAAAATCATCTAAGTGAGGTCGGGAAGACATGCCAAAAATTTCAATTTCGTCTATTAAATCTTTCCTGTAAAACTTTGGCTTGAAACAACAACTGTCCACACGCGTCAAAACCTTTAAAGCTCTCATGAACGCTATCACGTGATGAACAGACGTGGAAAAAAAATTTGAATACGCATACTTCTTCTTACTATATCAAACTTAAAGTTCAAACTTAAAGGAAAGAAATAAAGTGTTAAAAAAATGCTTTTTTATAGCAATGTAATAATCTATATAAAATTCTGCTTAAAAATACACAAAAACTTCTATCATTGGAAAAATATTTATTTGTTCAGTATATTATAGTTCAATCAATTTAAATATTACAATGCCCTGGACTAATCAGTCTTATGCACTATTTTTATGAACCATAATAAAATAGGCTCAATGAGTTACAGCTCACATAAAAAAAGTATTAGAATTTTCCTTCTCTTTATCTTTGGTTTAGAAAATAAGAAAATTATTGTCCTTCTCTCAAACTACCAAACGATTTCACACATAAAGATCAATTTCAAAGACCAATTTAGAGACGTATTGGATGACCTTCTATGAAGTCTCTGTGAATTTTTTTATAAAGTAGAGTTGTTTCTAGAATATTTGGAAGTTTTTGCTCTCATCCCTAAGTTTTTGTTTTTCTTTAATTTTGTTTTGAGAAACCCCGGTGGCAATCTAAGGCTTTCGAAAATCTCGATATTGACAAGTGAACAAATGATCTCAAAAAAAAGCGAAGGTTGAAACTGATCTTCGGTTGACTTGGCTTGTGCAGTTTGGTTGAAATGAGTGAAGGACACTTGTGAGGGAACACAAATCTCTATCAGAGCTAATTATTTATAAAAAATTATTGCCTATATCCAGGTGAATGACACAGGTTAATTACTCAGGTGAATTTGTTTTCTGAAAACTTATGTTATCACTGAATACAGACCAACTTATTTAAAATAATAGGAATTAAAGATTGACAAAATTGCTACGTCTCTAATTACAAATGGAAAGAATAATGATTTTTTCCAAACGCGAGCTGTAAGAGATCTATGAATCCTCAAAAGTTGACTCTAAAAGAGTATTTACTTAATATTAAAAATTTTAATATTGGAATTTAATTAAACTTTCTGAAGTTACAAATTTTATAAGAGATTAATTTTAATAGAAAGAAAGCTCTTTTTAAAATTAATTTAAGAGAATGTTAGTTTTACTTGAAAGAATGTTTTATTAAAAAATCTTGTATGTTTGATTTATACATATTAGAAAAGCGTGTTTTTAAAATACACTTGAACATTTATTGCTTCCTTTTCATCTAGAAAAAAAAATACAAATTTCAGTTGATTTTGGGAATTTTCGAGAAAGCTGCTTATTTATGCATTTATGAAGGTATTTCAAATGGTGATTAAATCAAAAGCCTTCTGACGTCACAATTGTATTCCTTCTTATTATTTATTTTAATATTTCTATCATGAAGTTGCTCATAGGTAATTAGAAGGTCCACGCATGTTAAATATTAGTGATATCAAGTCTCTTGTTATAGAGAGGACGGGCCAACTCAGCTGCCGACATCAGCACTAGACGATGGCCCAAAACTACAAGGAGTTTGACCATATACAGTACAACTCAATATCCCTCAACATTATTATGTATGTTTAGACAGCTGCTGAAATCTTGAAAATATGCTCCTGTTTCTTTCTTTCCTTATGTGTCCAAGATTCACGATTTTTATAATGTAAAATAATATGAGGCTCTATATTAAATTAAGTGTAAAATTGATCTCAATGTAAATTCTATAAATTGTAACTGAAAATGAATAGTTCTTTAAAAACAATCTGAATATTATAAAGTTATATATACTTTATGAACAGTTTTGCTAATTTCCAATAAATCTAACAGATTTTGAATCGTGACATAAGATAAATTAGAATTGAAAACATGTAAATAATTTTAAGTTTATTAAGAATTACTTTTTTTTAATCACAATTCTTTTGATGTTCGAGGCATTAGAAGATTTGTATAGATTCGTGCCACCTTTCTAACAGTTAATGAAACACACATAAAATGAGGCTCACAAATATCAAATATAATATGTTAACTATTTTGTTGTCATGTACACTCTGTCAAAAAAGTATTGGGACACAACATAAGTTCATGAAATTTTATAATTTATAACTTAAATACATAAATTAAACAAAAAAAGACATAAATGACATTTTGTTAAATGCAGATCACAGTGACTGAAACAAAGCTCAAATATTAATGTAATTATTGTTATAATATAAAGAAAAAAAGTCAAGACAAAAAATGAGCTCAAAAAAGTATTGGGACACTGCCCAATAAATTAAAAAAACAGCAAGAAATTAAAAGTTAATATCTTGTTGCACCATCTTTGTACTTTATGACTTCTAACAGTCGATTTGGCATGGATTTGACCAGTTTTGCACAAAACGACCCGTCGATTTTGGCCTACTCTTCAACCAAATGTTTTCTTAACTCCTGATTGTTAAAAATGTGGTGTTCATTGAGTTTTTGCTGCAAATAATCCCATACATGTTCTATGGGATTAAGGTCTGGACTCTGTGCAGGAGTTTTAATCACACCAGGACAGTGGTAAAGGGCCTATAACTTGCAAATGTGAGGAGTATGTTTTGGGTCGTTATCCTGGTACAAAATAAAATGGCTTGCTATTCCCTACTTTCTCGCACTTTGCTTTAAATTTCGCTTGAGAATGTCAAGATAGACATATTTATTCATTATACCATCCATGAAATCTAAGTTTCCAAAACCAGAGCTTGCCATGCAGCCCCAGACTAATTGGTTGCGGCCTCCATACTTAACAGTAGGCAGCAAATTTTTGACATGCAATTCCGTATTAGGTGTCCGCCAGACTTTTTGCTTCCCATCTGATCCGAAAATGTTATATTTGCTTTCGTCTACGAAAATTACATTTTCCCAAAATTCTGGTGGCTGATTTACATACATTTTAGCAAATACCAATCTATCCTGTCGGTTTGCTTTGGAAATGTAGGGCTTTCTTCGAGGTACTTTACCATGATACCTATGTTTTCTTAAAACATTTCTGATAGTTTCAGGATTTACAGATTACCCGAACATTCTTTTACATCTCAGAGTCATTTTTACTGCGCTGGTTTTTGGATTAATGAGAACTTGTCTCACAATCCACCTTTCTTCACGTTCAGTAAATATCCTAGGACACCCTGATCTCTGCTTTTTTTCAACACTATTTGTTTTCGTGAACCTGTGAATAATGTTAAAAACAGTAGATTTACTCAGCTCCAAGATTTGTCCTATACAGCGAACTGATTTTCCATTTTTCCAATGGCTTATTACCAGATTTCGCACATCCATCGAAATCTCTGTTTTTCGCCATTGCTGTACATGTAACCGATTTTATTGACAACTTATGTTGAAAAGTATTATCTAAAAAAGTGGTAGCAAATTAAATTTTATTTTGTGTGACATATTTATTGTTTTACTTGCTCATTTCAAAAGTGTCCCAATACTTTTTTAACCCTTGTTTGATATAGCTTTTTGAATATAATTTAAAGACAAATTATAAAGCTGAAATATTAGCAAAATTTTAATTATATACTTTATACCAAATGTTAAAGCACCTCTTGATTACTTTTGCTTTTGTTTTAATGTGATAAATACTTTTTTATAAATAGCTTTACATGTTACGCATCCCATGTGTCCCAATACTTTTTTGACTGACTGTACATAATAAATAATCTGAACTCCAAAAGAAAAAATACTCATTAGATATTAAAATTCTCATAAGGCAGAAACTTCCTCATGTGAAAATTTTGTTATTGTATAAAACATTTATATTTAATTGATGAAAAAAGTTTCTATAAAAATTTTGGAAAGTAAAAAATTAAGAATTTTATTTGCGGTTTTGAAAATACAAATTTAATATTACCTTAAAAATAGAATAAGTATATAACTTTTTTTCGCATGAAACAATCACTTAAAATCTACTCCATTTTACTTAAATATCAAATATTTAGTTCTCAGTTTGTATTAAAATGCAACCCAGCTCTGGAGAGAGAGTATAGCCTTATAATTTTAAATTCTTCTTTCTTTATAACTTACTTTTGCCTTTATAATACTATTCGAGTCTGTTTTATTGTATTATCATTCGTATCTAACCTTATTTTATAATAAGAGAATTCTAATTGTTATACAATATTAAATTGAAATGTTCGCTTAAACTAAAAGTCCAATCTTCAATATTTTACATTTAATAATATAAATATAAATAATTGTTTCATAATATATGCTATTTTTAAAAGAATTTTATTCCGTCTTCAAAAATTGATGCAGAACGTTTGTATTTTGACTTGAAGAGCATTCTACACATTTATGTGAGACAGAAAATGTAAAAATCCCTTGTTAAAAAGAAATATCCAATTTTTTTCATAGATTTCATTCTTAATTTGAAAATAATTCATATACTTTTTACTAATCTTACTTATTTTTATGAGAGAATTGAAATAACAATAGGAAATTGTCAGTAAGTATTGGAACTCAATATATTTATTTTAAAGGTAAGAAAATTTGTCACGCACTTGATTTTATTTAAATAGCAAACAGCCCCCAGAGAGTTTCGATCAATTTCTTATATAACTGAAGAAATGATTTTCTATGGAATTGAGTACACAGAAGCCCATGAAGTTGCTGACGATTTCCGTATGAGGTCAGCAAGGGATGGTAACCAAGGTAACAGCATCCTAGGCAACCCTCCAGGCCTCAACTGCAGCTTCTTGGAAGCATCTCTTGAACTAACCTAGAAATCAGTGTCCCGAACTGGGATTTTAATTCTATTAATTTTTTTTTAATTTTAAGATCAATTCAATTAATAGGCTTCATGTGAATATAATTTCGGTAATATATATATTTATATGAAGATTTTACGTATACATATTGTTTGTGAACAACCAGTTTTATGCAAAATTTGCTTAATAGCAGTCATTTAACTCATTCAAATAAAAAAATTTAGGTTTTTCTTGTGATTCGTTTTTTCAATGCAATGCAAAACCTTTTTGCGTTATATTGATGAGTTTATGTTATATTTTCTTGAGACGTTCTACAAGACCTGCTTTGAAATAAATTTTGAATCATGCATGCTTTTGTTTTGAAACTCGTGCACGAAATAGAATTTTTTGATCGTGATATGACATTTAGCAAAGGTTACCCATAAATGATGGGCTATTAAACGTATGATTTTATTAAATTTTTTTTTCAAATTTCTAAGCAAATTATCAGTTTAAAATTTATGTTAAGCATGAATATTTAGAAGTATTTGATATATTTATATATATTAGGAAAAAAATGTCGCATTGTATTCGTAGGCTTTCTTATAAGGCTTGAGACATGTTGTATTCTAAAATCAACTGCTTCTAATGATTAATAGTAGAGCAATACGTAAAAGAAACAGTATTGTTTGCATAAATTTAATATTAGCAATTTTTATTATAACTGAATTTCATTATAATCTACTAAAAACAAAAGAAAACAAATTTAATAACAAACTGTTTCGTGAGCCTGTTATCTGCAATTGACGTGTGAGAATCCACATTTTAAATAATTGATTACTTTATTTTGATAAATAAATTAAGAAAATGTTAAACCATGAAATGCCAAGGATAGTAATAAAATATTTAAGACTAAGACTGATATTTAAACAATTCGAGAAAAATTCTTATTCAAATATTCTTAATTGTATAAATTACAAAAAAGCCAAGTGAAGCATCAT
The DNA here is from genome assembly GCA_037975125.1 of Latrodectus hesperus. NCBI lineage: Eukaryota > Metazoa > Arthropoda > Arachnida > Araneae > Theridiidae > Latrodectus > Latrodectus hesperus. The sequence goes on along the minus strand of CM075854.1, from coordinate 87,436,063 downwards.
TTGCCGCGGGCAGTGGTTGGGAGGGTGACCACGGTGTACTCTCCTTCACTGGGTTGCTGGAACTCCGTGGGTTGGGGACGTGTCCACGTTAATCTGTGACGTCCAAAGTCCTTCCGCTGGTGTGGCGTGGATGTGGAGAGGAGGGTGCCAGATCAGGTGTGGCCTCGTCACCTGACCGTGGTTCAAAATTACGAGGAACCTTAAAAAAAAGAGCAAAGTCGTACTTTCACCTTCGTGGTGCTCTGATATAAAACGAAAGACGCTCCCTATTGACTTAATTCGCACTGGCAAAAGCGAGCTTGGCTTGTCCAAGTGTCATAGGAAAACAACAACAACAAAAAAGCCTATCTCTCAGATTTTCAAAATGCGTTCTTTAAGAACATAGTATTAATTAAAGCAGATAAATGAATGACACATGTTTTAGTAATTCGAATGAAATTTATCAAGGTTCAAAAGTCAGAAAGAGCCGCCCACAACTTGTCTAGTGGTCAGCGGGCCTGACTGCAGATAAGGAGGTCATGGGTTTGAATCCCGGTTCGGGCATGGATGTGCTTTCTCTCTCTCTATCCTGTCTTTGTCTTTTCCTTGTATGAATGAGGTGTGAATGGTTGCCTACCCTATAAACGGGTACCTATGGCATGTGTGTAGAGCAAAGTCGTACTTTCACCGCCGAGCTGGTAGCCGAATGGTTAGCGCTCTTGCCTTCGGTTCAACAGTTCGTGGGTTCGAATCCCACCTTGGGCATGGATGTTTGTAGTGGTTCGGAGTCCACTTTAAGCCGTAAGTCCCGGTCTAATTAGCCCTCGAGTGCAACAAAAAATGACCATTGTGAGCGACAAACAAATTACAAATTACGTACTTTCACCTTCATGGTGCTCTGATTGAAACGAAAGACGCTCCCGATTGACTTAAATTTGCATAGGGAGCTTGGCTTGTCCAAGTGCCATTAGTAACAATAAGTCAGAAAGCATAACAATTACTAAATCTCGTGGTTTTAAAATTTTATGCGTATGATAACCATACAAAAATAAAAAATAATAATTGTATATAAAAATATAATATGTAACAGTAATTATAATATACAGCATTTTATAAAGAGTCTCACAATGAGAACTTTTTATAAGTTAAACACATAAATACAAGCACACACAATAACAAACATGTTAATTAAATAAGATTTCTTAAACCCGCTGGATAAACATGTAACAGAACATATGTAAAGTGAGAGTTTAAACGCAGTTTATTCTTATAAATATATCTCTTTTTAATATTTTTAACAATAATTATTTTCTATTTGAGTCTTACATAGCTGAGATAATCCTTTTGATTAAAATGTCACTGGAATATTTGGTATCTGAAAGGTAAAATTTAAATTTTTTTCTTAGCAACAGACCACTCTGTTAGCACGATCTATGTATGTTAACTAATAGGTGAGATGAAGCATTGGCGTAGGATGGATTTCTGCCCTGAGGGGGGCCTTTAAATTAGCCGCCCTCTTCCATATTTTGAAATATACAAGATTTGCTTTACTCTTTGTTATTATATCAAATGGATTCAAAGAAAAAAAAAAAGCCTTTTACGAATGAAAATTTTATGTGTTTTTCCCAATACAAGTTCTTTAATTCCTTAACGTTAATTTCTATTGGCTGCCAAAATAGTTGGATTTGTCAATATCAATATGAACATTGAAGATCTTAAATAGCTTTTAATCAATATCAATTTAGAGAATCTTCTTTTTACAACAGGCATTTTTGAGTATTATATATTGTATTTAGTAACCTTCCTTTAAATTTGAAATCAAAAGTTAAAATTTAAAAAATCTAGCAGAGATAGGAATAAATAAGTTCTCTTTAACCGTCACTTATGTAATAAGAAAGCTTATAGATTCACAAACTCCATAATTAAATTATTATTGGTCAATATTCAGAGAAGCTTGATCAAAGTTGCATTCATCTTCAACGCTAAACATTATTGCGTAACTTAGGAAGGCATTATTTGGCTGAGTTTGGGAATGCTAGAGACTTTCTTGAATTTCGGCAATTATTTTACCGGGTTCTTCAAAAGCTTTTAGCTTAATTTAAGGCCTCTGCAACGAATTTCTCTGCTAATACTATCAGTAAAGTAGTTAATTTTTGAGAACACTGATGCATGTATAAACCTCCCTCTTGCAAATATTAGCGATCTTGCCTTCGGTTCAACAGTTCGTGGGTTCAAATCCCACCTTGGGTATGGATGTTTGTAGTGATTCGGAATCCACTTTATACAGTAGATCCCGGTTAAATTAGCCCTCGTGTGCAAAAGATGACCACTGAGCGACAAACAAAACAAAACCTCTTGCAGATAGTTTTGGGTACTTTCACAGTTGTCAGTCCAAGAAACACAAATTAAAATGGCGTGACATCATGACAAATAAAGTTTTTGCTTCTGTTCAAGGGTTTAACCTTTCATCTGTTTATAAGATATATATACATATATAGTTTCTCTTCCATTAAAAAAACAATGGATATAGCTCTGCCTTTCTTTTCAACAGTTCCCGGGTTTGATTCCAACCAAGAGCTTGGGTATTAGAAGGGATTCGGACTCCACTTTAAACCCGATCTAACTAGCCCTTTTGTGCAGAAGGGACCGTTTTCATCTATACTTGTTAATATTTCTCTAGCGCTGACGATTAAAATATTTTATATAATAAATACAAAGTTGAAAATTATAAGTCAATTATTAAAAACTTCGTATTAGGATTGTAAATCATTAGAAAAATGTCTTTGCAAATAACTCGATCTCATAGGTTTCTTTTTATTGCCTTTTGCAGATTTTTTTTAACTATGTTCATCACAAAATTCTCTAATTATATGTCCACTTAGAATGTATACTTAGCATTTTGCATAGTTCTTTCACTTGTTTTCATACAACTTTTGAAGGTTTTTGATTTCTTAATTTTTTTAAGGATAATGATAAAGAAGTCTGTGCAATAACTTTTCCTCACAGTAAATGAAAAAAAATTTATGTTTTCGGATTTGTTCCAAAATTACTTAAAGAAATTGCTATTATGCATAAACTGGATGCACACACTATTCTTGAGCCTAGCCTTCAAAGTCGTCTAGATTATTGGTTGTTGAATTTGATTGGCTGGTAGTTGCATACCCTGAATATTACAGATTTCAAACTCTTACTTTATATATAATCCATGGATATAAATAGCATTACATGTATTCACAAAATTAAAGAAAAAATAAAGCTATATAAAGTATTTCCTGTATACATACCATGTAACTTTCTACAGGCTCGTTTTAATGCTGCCAGGGGCTATAGCTCCCTTGCCCCAAACGGCTACGCCCCTGAGGTGAAGTTGACTTGAAAATATGTAATTCAAAATTAATGTAGTGAAACATGGTTAAATCCTGCTAATCATTATGTTCAATTTTCACATATTATGTTCTAGACTCGCGGGCCGATCGATGGCGGAGTGGTTAGCGACCCTAACTTTGAAGAAGTAGGTCCCAGGTTCGAATCCTTGTTCGGGCATGGCTGTTTCTTTCTCTCTATATGTGTGTTTCTTTATCATTTGACTTTCGGAGCAAACATGGCATATCCACAGGGTATTAAACTGTATAAATTGCCATCAGCTTCACCCCTTATAGAGCTGAATGGATTAAACCTAAGATTAACCGGGCATTGGAAAAAAAAATTCTAGGCTCGGCAAAATCATGTATATAAATGAGCAAAAACTGATCAAATAACAAAATTAGTAATTTTGTTCTCAAGTCATAGTTTCACTTATGAGATTTTAATGAAAATAAGTATTGCTCTTACTTTTGAGAAAATAGCATTAAGCTATGAAATAATTCTCCATATCAATGATTTTCAAATATCTTGGATTTTAAATTTAAAACGAGATGAAATGCAATTTTCCGAGTTGATATTACTAAAATAATCATAATATATAAGTATATGCAAATTTATTCATTACTAAAATAACCTGCTAAAACTGAAATGCTTAAATTTGCAGATTAGGAAAATCTGAGTGATCTGCATCCTCTAACTGCGAAAGACTACAAAACTGAAAATGCGAGAAGTTTTAAGTTTTGAACCAATTTCTTCATTCATTTTTTGTCTAATAGATCAATTCTAAATTGTGATTCAATGCATTACAAAAACAATTTTCTGTAAAGAAACGATTTATTTTTAAAATTGTAAAGCTAACAGTGTAAAAAATTTGCATGCAAGAATAATGATAGAATTCAAAAATTATTTTAATAAAAATGGAATTTAAGGAAATCAGCTCTTCTAGTGATACGGCTAAAATAAACGCTCGAGACAAATCGAATAAACAACAAAAGAAATGAACCCGCTTCATTTCGGATTCTTCATTGCAACACAAATCAAACATGGCGTAAAGTCAAATTAAAACTTTGAAAATCAAATGAATGAAAGAAAAATACAGGTATGTAATCTAAATATGGAATATAACTATTAAATCCCATTGTTGGATGAATAATATGCGGCATAAAAAACGAAAATAAAACCCGACAAATGTAAAACTCTAGATGTTCTTTTCATATATCAATAAATTTATAATTTAACTTTGTATTTTTGTCTATGATCTATTAAATGAAAGAAAATAAATTATGTTCCTTTGGGAAAGAAATTATAAAATCCGGTTTCAGTTGAATCAAATTTTAGATTTCAATTTTCTTGTATTAATAGAAAAGCTATTAAATAAAATTACTATTTACAGATTTTCTTACGGTAAGAAAATTATATAACTAGGAAATGGTAAAAAAAGAAATTACATACATTTGGCCCTTTGCGGCTTATTTTATTTGTAATTATTTGAAAAATTACTTTGAATGTGGGAGTATTTTTGTTAAGCCGCTTTCGATTCTAAGAATTGAATAAAATACATTTAATAATACAGGGGTAGAAAGTTTCTTGTACATTACATTTAAACTAATTAAAAAATTTTTTAACAAAATAATTAAATTATTTTAATCAATTTTTTTTTCAATTATGAAATTTAAGATATGTGAGAAAGATTTTATTATTTACATCAACTTCATGCGTTTGACATTACATTTCTGTTATGTTTCTCAGCTCTAATTCAATATGAAATAATGCAATTTTATGTTAATGCTACTTACGAAGTATTATTACAATTATTGTAAAGCTACGCAAGTGATTGTTATTGGCGGTATGTTTTAACAGGATTCATGATAGGTTTGTTATATGTGAGTTATTTTACGTACGCGTAGTTGTATTACTTAAATTAAAATAGCACAATTTAGTACAAAACATTTAAGCATATTTAAAAATAGGGATGCCTAAGGTATATATTCTCCCTCGCTAGTGTTACTAACGTTTCATTGTAAGGGTTTACAACATCAAATACAAAACTAGCAGAAATCCTTTTATTACTTGCGTATGCCTACAGTTAATTGGTTGGCTTCTTCCTTTGTGGTCATTTATGCATACGAAAACTAATTTCAGCGTAACCTGCAATTTAAAGTGTGGATTTTGATTCATTAATAAATACCCATTCGAGATGGGATTCGAACGCAAATACTGTTGAACAGACTTTGGCGAAAAGATGCTCGGAGATTATTTTCTAAAATCTTTTTGAATAAGATGAAAAATTTCTCAGTAAATATAATTCCAAATAAAAAAAAAATTCTCATAAAATACACAAATAATGCGGTCATTCGTTTTTAATAAGATTCTAGAGAGAGATGAATTCATCTACAAAGCAAAAAACGCAAGCCATCCAAAAATACACTTCAATATCTATACCTGGGACAAGTGGACTATTGAATTAGGTGGAAGATCGTAAGAATTCGTAATGGCCTAAAGTGTTTCCGAGGTCAAACTGATAACTGCATCGCCCAGATCTTCCATTTAACTGTTCGTGTGGTGCTCAACTTGCGTTAGTGGCAAGTCGAGTGGCTGCCATTGACGCAAAAAGGCCCCCAAAGGATATTGGGAGGCAATTTATAACTGCCTTTAAACTTTAAAGGGTCATATTTTCTTTTTAAAAATTAAAGAAAAGTAAGGGAAGTAAATAAATAATTATAAGGGGAGTTTTCTTTTTCTTTTTTTTTTTTTTTTTGTAAAAAAGAGAGAACTTTTAAAGTACATCATTTAAAACTTTTTAAAAGGAAATATTTTGTTACGATAGTTATGAGTAAAATGCAAAAATGAAAAATGATGCGACAGTTCTATGGAAATGATTCGTATATAAATGTATTTTTGATAAATTATTTTCTCTTAAATGTTATCTTTTTAAAAAGTAAACAATTTTTCTGCACAATGAATTTTTCCCATTTTACGGATTTCATTCAGTTTTGTAAGATAGGTTTTGTAACTAATGTTGGTAAATTATATGTACTATTAGCTGACCATGTGTGAGTCGCTATGTTTGTGTTTCCCACATTTTTTCGGATATAATTAAAGTAACAAATTTTTCTAATTATGAAATCTGATTGATTATTTGCTTTCTCTTATTTACACATACACTGCATCTTATTTGCACATACGCTTACACATACACTTTACATATACATCTCATTTACAAACACGTATACACTTTACATATATATCTTATTTACATGTACAATTTTTTAACACCGCTAGGGGACAACCTAACGTTTGAAAACCGTTGTTAAATATTGTACACAATACAGCCTAAACTGCTTTTTCAGAATACTTTCTTATAAACAGTAGATCATATTCATTTGTCAAAAGGGAGGAAACCCCGAAAACTCTCAAGCACTCATCCTGATAGACGTGGATGCAGAAACGCTACATCCACCTCCCGAAGTTCAACTGTGGTTGAGATCAAACCCAGGACTTATGTAGTTTATTTAACATTTCAAGTTAGTTTTATTGTAGAATATTCTACGTTATATATTCAGAATACTGATATCTGACTCTACTGAAACTTTAAAAAGCCAAACTTTGGGGATCATTTATTTTAAATTTAACACTGGATTCTTAGCAAAGAAAATGTGTCTTTTTCATACAAAGATGCAAATATGGTAATATTGTGATAAAATACTTTTTTAGTTGATACATATTACAAATTTGTATATGCTTAAATTTTACGACTTCTTATTTAATTTTATGAAATAATAGCGTAAATATAAAAAGCACGTTATTTTAAGCAGTATTAAAAATATTTAATATGATATTTAACAATCATTTATATGGTATTTAACAATTTAAAAATCTTTAGTTATTCAGAAGATGCTCACTGGACAAATATACACAAAGAAAAAGTCTGAAACGTCGAAAGTCTACTTTTTGTAATTCTACATTTATTCTCATAGCCTGTTCTGATTTTATACAGTGGCAGCAAAAAGCATTGGCACAATATGTTTTATAACGTTAACTCTTAAGAAAATCATACAATTTTGATAATTTTTGTACAACCAAAAAAGAAATTTTCATTGATATAAATGTTTTAAAAAATTTTGTTTAACTACCAATTTTATTTTAAAAAATAAATTGTTAAAGTAAGTCAAGTGGAAATAAGTATTGGCACAATTAGTGTACTCTAAATTTTGTAGTTAGTTTTGTTTCACTGTTTAGCTATAATACATAGTATAAATTGTGAACAAAGTTTCTAAGTGTATATATAAATTTATATAAATATTTAAATTAACTCGTCATGCCTAAAACAAAAGAACTTAGTATAGGCACACGTGAAAAGATAATTTTGCTGCGAAATCAAGAAAAAACATCGTGAAATTGCTGCTTATTTAAATTTAAGTTTTTCCTGAGTGAGAAATGTGTGTAAAAGGTATGAAGAAATTGGTGCGGTTGAAAATCAAAAGCGCACAGGACGACCAAAGAAGCTAAATGCTAAAATGATGAGAACAGTTATGAAAGAAGTCGAAAAAATAATTATGCCAGCGCGAGAAATTTGGCTAATATGGTCGAGTCAGTTTCTGGAGTACAGGTCTCTGAAAGAACAATAAGAAATGTACTGCACTCTGTTGGTCTACATGGCAGAACACACCAAGAAAAAAACCTTTTATCAGTGAAATAAATCGTCAGAAACGCCTCGCTTTTGCCAAAGAATACCTAAACAAACCTTTTGATTTTTGGAAAACTTGTTTTCACGGACGAAAGCAAGTTTAATGTGTTTGATTCTGACGATAAAAGGACAATTTGGCGAAGGAAAAACGAAGAGTTAAAGAAGAAAAATGTGATTGTTAATGTAAAGCATGAAAGTGGGCATGTTATGGTGTGGGGATGTGTTTCATATAATGGTGTTGGAAACCTTGTTATTATTGAAGGCAATTTGAATGCAGAAGGGTGCGAGAACATTTTGCGTGATAATCTGAAAGCAAGTGTTACAAAAATGGGACTTCAAAGTGATTATGTTTCAGCAGGACAACGACCCAAAACATACTGCACTCAGAGCCAAAGAATGTTTACTGTACAATGTACCAAAAACAGCTTCACACTCCTTCCCAATCACCAGATATAATTATAATTAAAAATTTATGACATTCTCTAGATGTGATGGTGAGAAAACACCACATTACAGGAAGGAATCATTTGAAACAGCTTTTGGCTGAAGAATGGAACAAAATAAGCTTAGACTTGATCCAAAACTTGGTTTACTCAATGCCCAGGCATCTTCAAGCCATTATTGATGCAAATGGACTTTTTACAAAGTATTAAATTTAAATTAAACGTTCTTTAACGTCAAATGATGAAAATGTGCCAATACTTTTTTCCAAGTAGATTTATGTATTTTTTATATTTATGTATAGTATTTAAAATTAAAAAATTTTGTGAAGTACACATTGTTTCAGTTAATCATAAGCATTTTGTTTATTCTAAATTGAATGAATTGTTTTATTTAATAAATTCAAAATTTGCAGAAAACTAGATGTGCCAATACTTTTTGCCGTCATTGTAAATTTTAAGCGCATTCTACAATAATATGTTAAAAACGGCGGAAAAGAAGTGTTCACAGAAAAAATATTTCAACGAAAATGTTATATATCGCATTTCTTATGAGAGTAATTATTTTTATATTTATAGTAAGATTTATTATATAAAAATGATCCACAGAACTTTCGAGAAAATTCGGAACGAACACGTTTTAGAAAATTCATACAGTAAATAATTGTAAGCACTTCCGCATTTTTTCAAGGATCACCTAGATTTATCACCTAAATGATATCGACAAAGAAGAAAATTTCCAGAAATGAGTATTTTTGTGAAAATTCCATGCATTTCTTTTGATGATCGTCTTTGAGATTTATATTCCTCAGATTCTCCGAATGAAGATTTCAGTTCGAAGCAAGTGATTTTGATTTACCAGATTTAGTGGGCGTCTCTCACCCACTATGAAGTTACAAGCGTTACAAATCAGAAATACTCCTTCGGAAAAAAAAATGCTTTTAATTTTTTCCGAAGGAGAATAATTGAGGATTCTGAAGGAGATTCCGAAGGAGAAAAGTAAAAATATAATAAAAATGTTTTTCATATTTTTATATTTATTTTTTAATATACTCTCAGCTCACATATCGTAGATTGATATTTCTAATTAAAAAAATTATTCAGTCTGTTATGAGGGGGAAAAACCCCATATTGAAATGCTGAATTGCGTTTGCTTATATTCTTCGATTTTCATTTGTCTTTAAGAAGTAAAACAAATGTGTTATTTTGATGTGACAAAACAATAAAAATACGTTTTCCAAGATTGGTCACAATATAAGTTAATTAACTATCCCAGATTGGTGATTATAATTTATTAAGTTCCCTCAGGTAGGCTCACTAAAGCCTAGTGGGGTAGGATAGTGCTCTTGGAAGTAAAAGGTCTCGGGTTCGATGGACGTCATTTTTGAACAACGGAAGATGTATTGTTGAATTTGTGACTCCTACATGCTCGTCTCTCGGAATGTGTGCTTGAGGGAGTTCTGGATCCTCTCCTGCTTCACGTCAATATCGTCCAAATTTATGTGATGCATATTAAAATGCCTTACACATAGCTGTCAAGTCTACTAATTTTATCGGAAAACTCCTGATTTTTCACCGTTTCTTCCTATTTCCCGATAATGTATGAAAATCTAGTGATTTTTGACAATTTCATTGAAAAACTTAGAAACAGCTGAAAATTTGCCGAAAAAAAGTCTATTGAGTTGTTTTAGTAGCTTAAACAAATTAAATTCGTTAATAAATTTAGAAAGCTTAATTTATAGCTAAATATTCTCATGTCTTGTGTGTGTGTGTGTGTTCAAAGTCTTGTTCAAAACATTCTAAGGAGAAATGTTTTGAACAAGACTTCGCTAATTCATTTCTAAAAAATGTTAAGTCAACAACGTATGAAAAAAATATATTTCCATGAGTTATTCGATTTTGAAATGTTTTACTTTTTATAGACAAAGTATTTGATAACTTCTATATTCTTATATATATATATATATATATATATATATATATATATATATATATATATATATATATATATATATATATATATATATATATATATATATATATATATATATATATATATATATATATATATATATATATATATATATATATATATATATATATATATATATATATATATATATATATATATATATATATATATATATATATATATGTATATAGAAGTGTATGCCGCTGAATTAAATTTATTTAGTAACGTATTTTATGTTTTTATGTAATTTTATAAGTTTAATATTTATAAATTGCTGTAGGGCAGTAAAAGTTGCCCTGTAAAATAAATATTGAGAAATAAAAGTTGATGTTTATTTTTTTACCTGTAGAATATTCTTTTTTTTTTTCATAGTTCCTTTAAGAGGTTGATGAATATTTTACTAAAATATTAAGATTAACACAAAATATGTTTAACTTAAATCATTCTCAGAATGAATAATCTAAAGAGTAAAATTGTCTTTTTGTGGTACTAGTTTTAAACATTCTGTTTCAAGCAAAATGTTGCTAGTTGTGTCTCCTGATTTTTTTCCTCAAAATCAGTAGAATCTACTGATTTTTTTTTTTCTTCCAAGGTTGGCAGGTATGCTTACAACTGAGTTAGAGGGTGCCCATGACGCAGTGTCAAAAGTACCTCAGTGAGAATTTTATTGGCTATTTTTACATGAATTCTTTAATCATTAACATTGATATTTTGCTAATTTATTTAACATTTTTATATAAAATAAAATTATCCCGAATCGTTAAAAAAATATTTAGGAAAAAAATTTTTTAAAAAAAAGCTATTGTAGAAAATAAAATTAATATTCAACTTAAAATATCAAATAAAATTAAGCAATTAACAAAATAGTGTAAGCGAAGAGAAAAGAAACTTAGAATACTTAATATATTTTTCTCAACTGTATCTCCAAGTGTTTTTCTTTGAGAAAATTCCTTTCATGACAATAGCTCGTGGGTTTCATTTTCTCTTCAGGTAATGAAATCTGTAGTGGTACGGAACCAAAGTTAAATTCTAGGTTTCAGGGCAATTGGTCATCACATGTACGAAAAAATAATAAGTAAACTTAGCCGAAATGAGCTGCTATCACAATAAACAATCTTCCGTTGAGAAATTAGTGTTCCAGCAAAAAATTACCTATGATTCCCTGAACGAATATTTTAGAAATAAATATATTTTCAGAGGAAAAATTAATTAAATTTTACATTTTAGGGCGTATTCAGTTTTTGTACACAAACGCCGTTACTTTTCATGAGGAAAATTTATTTAATTTTATCATTAATGCTTAAACGAATTTCAGAATAGCGGTTAACTGGTAGGAAATACACATTTGAAATTATTATACATCGTAATTAAATATGCTACAATTACTACTCAGAATGTTTTGAATTAAAATAAACAAGATGGAAATATTCATTGTTAAATGAAAATTTTAAGGTTAACAACAATGCTAAATAGTTATACAATTAAAACCGAAGTAAAAGAAGAAAAGAAGACTTAGGAATTGGGAATTCTCGTACAATCAAATTTATATCCTCAAGGATTGTTGCGGCGGCCATTTTTGAGCTTTTTCCTGTCATCAAAATATTTTAGTTGAATTATTTTCAGTTTGCCTAGTTAAGCGATAAATCGCCAAGCCTAGCGACAAGAAAATAGGAGGAGGGAAGAAAGGAAGGGAGAAAATGGCCGGGGCTGAGCTTCTGCGAAGCTTTTGGGGACTCGAAACAAAATAAATAAGTTTAATTACAGTACCAATACGTTTCTTATTCTTGTAGTTAAACGTGTTATTTCGATTTAATTATGAAGTTCTTTTGTGTTTTAAAAGGTTATTTTAAAACAAAAAATAATTCAACTATAAGAAACTTGTCCAAAAATACTGCTGGGAATTAGAAAAATGATGCATGGATTCCATTTATGAATTAAGGAATATTTTTGTAAGACTTTGTTTGATATTGATTTAACTATGAGGGATTCAAATAACTAGTTTAAGATTTTAATCGTAACATTAAATCGTCATTTATATATGATAAAATGTGTTCATGCATTTATATTTAACATTACATAAGATTATTTCAGAAAGAAATTAAAGAGCTCTATGAAAGTTAGCTGCAATAGTTATATTTTCTCTTTTGTTATCTCTTTTGTTATTTGCATATTGAATTACGTGTTGATAATGGGAGAGAACTGTATGATAATGGGAGAATGGGTATTATAAAGCATTTAAATAGAGATGATATTTCTCAGTTTTCCCGCTTTACACATAACACTCATGGATTTATGCTTAGATCTACTCCAATATCTTGATCAATTGTATTTGAATATTAATGGTTATGTTGAAATTAATTAACAAAAGCATTCAGTCCAAATTACAAAGTACTAAAGAATATTAATTTTAATTCATGCTAGATAAATCAGACTTTGTAAATAAATGCTTATAAAATATAAGTGTACGGTAAAAGGTAAGTTTTTTTATATAAAAATGTTTGATGATAATTTAATAATACATAACACAAATAAATATTTGTGAGTATGATTGCATACATTGTAAGAAATATTTTTAAATAGCTGACAATATGCTTATAAATCAGAAATCGTTAGCAATTATTTAATAGAGCTATTAAAAATTTTTAATGAACAGTGAGTTTTGGGGGTGAAAACGTCCATTTTTTTCCCGGTATAAAAATGTTATATAATAGTATAAATAACTGTAAAAAGTCCAAATTGATTAATTTATTATATTCTATTTAATCGGCTGTTCTTACTCTTTAGCCTCTTTCCTACTCTTGTAATTTTTTTAAATTCTAACTGGAACACAAAAGTGCTGCCAGCAATATTTTCTCAGAATTAAGGAGAAAAACAATTTTCTAACGTAATTTTGCCTTCAAGATATTTTGATCAGCAGAAACTTGCAAAGATTATCACAAAAAAGAATTTTTCGTTTTTGTTTCTCTCGAACAAAAAAATTATTTACCCAAAAATATTAAGATTATTTTGATTATTCAGATTAAATGAACTTCGGATATGTAATAAAGTTGTTGATTATGGACAATATTTTGTGATTCCTTAATACATCTCTATTCGATATAAAGATAGAGTTCGACTTTATCAAGATTAATTTATATATGTAAAAAATCATGCGTATATTAGCAGAAACATTTTAATGAATGAATAATGTTGCATTCCAATGCAAGTGCTCTTTTGAATTGAGTACATTTCCTGCTACGTATACCGCAATGTTTTGCTATACTTTAAAAATTCTTTCATTTTCTTCTATTATTTTAAATAACAAAATTAAATACGGAATTTTTTTCTATGTTTATTAAAAAAGAACAACTTGCTTTAAGAACTGAAGATTTATTTACAAAAACAGTATTTTTGGTTTCAGCTTTTGTTTTTTGTTTTTATAACTTTAAAATCTCACTTTTCAGTATTTCTTTAAATAAGCTTTTGTCTGAAATAAAAAGAAAGATACTTAAGCGACAAGAGAATAAAACGAAAAACCACTGTAGATTTTTTTAAAAATCTAACTCATTATTACAAAAACATATTCAATAACCTCTTTTTATTAATTTTTACCCTTAATATGAGATTTTCAAATTAGTTATGGAAATATAACCGCTAGAAAAAATAAGCTAAATATACCCCTAGCAAACGGTTTTGACCTTGTGTAGTTGATAGCATAACACGTGAATGCAGTATTAAGTTATTAGTATATCGGTTGCATATATCCCCTTACCCCTTTCTTCTCATTCCCGCTAAAATCACTGGGTGAGATTTCGCCTCGTATGTTTCGTGCCCATGATATTTCCGAACTAGAGTGTTCGAAAGTAATGCACAAAAAAGACTAGAACAATCTGTTTACTTGGCCCGGAAAGATATTTACCTCATTTCATACACCAAATGGCAGTTCTAGTCTATTTTTAATCTAACTGGAGATAGTTTATTTTATACTCACATAATCAAATTTTCTTGAATTAAAAAAATAGGCATTAGAATCGTTTTCTTGAAAGTTATGTAATTGTTAAGAGGTTAAAGGAGGATATTTCTTAGAGACGATTCAAGTTTTCATTCAAATATCGCAAGAAGATTCAATATCGCTCTGAAAACTCATATTCGCACATTATGATGATGTGCATACGGAAAATAAATTGTAACGTTCACCTTACACTTAAAGTCGACTCCTAAGTTGGTGTCCTTTCTTAAAGTCCAGTCATAAAAAGTAGTGAATAACTAACGTGGATGGCCTCTATCAACATTATTATCTTTATTTTCTATTAGATGTTTATGTAGTCAGAGTCACCATGCGCTTTAAAAATATTCTTAAAAATCGAATTAGACTATAGAAATGAGCATTAGTAGAATCTGAAACAATCAAAATACTCCAGCGAAAGACTGATTTTATTGTAATGGAATGTAGTACATTCATTAATGATCGTTTTTTAATTAACTGTCCGACTTAAAACCACTTATTTTATTTCAAACATTGATTTGACTTCATGAATTATCATTTTGGCTGGTGGAATCAAGTTTTGTTTCCCACGAGGAGTTTAATACATAAAAGTTAAACTGGTTTTAGAAATATTCCTATAAATTGGCAACTTATCAAATTACAATATTTTTGTGAAAGAACTTTAAAAAAAAAATTCTTGTTTTCTCATTTTTATTTCTGATGTCAACCGATATTATGAATCATTTCCATCAACAACTCTAAAAACTCAATGCAGTAAAATGTTCATTAAA
Organism: Latrodectus hesperus; assembly: GCA_037975125.1. Taxonomy (NCBI): domain Eukaryota; kingdom Metazoa; phylum Arthropoda; class Arachnida; order Araneae; family Theridiidae; genus Latrodectus; species Latrodectus hesperus. Next base: position 87,420,867 of record CM075854.1, on the reverse strand, counting down.
TCGTTATTAAAGTTAAGGTCAAAAAGTTTTTCTTTTGAGTAATTTCATTCAATTTTGTTTGATTTATTCTATAACCACCTGTTACACAAAACAAACAATTCGATCGGAACTTGAAAGATTTGAATTTAATTCTGAGCATATATGTCTGAGGTAAGGGTCAATTACATAAAATGTTTGGACTAAATCACCGTTTGTTGCTGTCTGTGCTCTCATTAAATTGGATATGAGGAGAAATGAGAACATTGATAATTCCTATATAATAAATTGTATAGAAGCAAGCAATATATGTTTAGGTATTTTAATATTATTAAAGTTGAAAATGATAGTCTGAACTTTGAAATCATAAATGTTTGTTATATCATAGTATAAATAGTTACTTTTTATTTTTCCATGAATATGTGTATTTATTTATTTATTTATTTTTTTTCGGTTTCACATGTGAGGTACCAAAAGCGTTCAATTTTTATTATATGATCATTGAAACAAATTTAAATAATTATATAATAAAAATAACTATAATAAATTTTTATAGATTATTAATTTTTATCTGTTGCGGACTACTAATCAAATTTATCTCAGTCAGAAATGAAATAAAATAGTATGTCAGCCAAGTGCCTTTATAATGTCTTGAAAATTATGATCAAAATCTATATTTACGACTTATTGTGAAATATGTTAAAAAATATTGTTCAATGTTAGTATTTGGGTGTTTCTGGTAATTATAAAGCTGCGTTTTGTCTGATTCTTATTCAGAATTATAAAATGAACTATGTGTAATGTCTCACCATCGGCACTTTCGATTTTAAGATCCTATGTTTTTTTTTTTTTTTTTTTTTTTTTGTTTTGATTTTCAGAGAGACTCTCATTGTACGCGAAGCAGGCGAGAGAGATTGTCGCGAACCCATACATGGCTCCTTGTAAATTTTGTTCATTTTTTAATTAAATGTGTATGTTTCAAAATTGGAGTCATTTATTTGTTTGTTTGTTTCATAACAAACTATATGTTATTGGTGGCAGCGGTTTGATGCTTTTTTAATGCTTTGCATTAGCATCCATTATGAAATTAATTATGTGCACTATATTGGATTACGTGCCGCAATGTTGGAATACAGGTAGGCCATTTTGATCAATCTTTCTCTGGCTACTATTGAAAATAAATAGTTTGGAATGTTATAGAAATTGATAGAATATTTAGTTTCAATCTTATTTACGTGGTTTTCATGTTATATCAGTTAATTTTGTTTATAAGTTTGTAAATGGTGTATTCCATATTACAAAGCTAATTTCTGTATTTCGTGTATTCGAATTTACAGTGTTCATGCTATATCAATTAATTTTGTTTATAAGTTAGTAAATGGTGTATTCCATATTACAAAAGCTAATTTCTGTATTTCGTGTATTCGAATTTACAGTGTAATATTTTTTATAAGAAAAGTGTATCGTATTATAAATTTGCATTTCTTAATTTTTATGTGGTTGATGTATTTCAATTCACGTAGGAATATGTTAAAATAACTATGTTGTTATAGATTAATGTGTAAAATCGAAAGTACACTTATATTTATAATTTTTTGAATGTTTCACTGAAAGTAGATTTTATGAAAGTAATATATACTTTAGAAAGGTTTTGATTTCGTTATGTGAAAACGAAAGTACATGATTACAAATAGATTTGAATTTAAAGTAATGTGAGATTTATTTATATGTTTTTGATTTTTGTTTGTAAAGTATCAAACTGATTCATTTGGTATTTAAAAACGCATATGTTTATTTTCATTGATAAAGATTTGAAAAGATATTTTCTTACTGTTTAAAATATCGTACGTTATTATCATTTTCATGTCGTGTATGATTAACTAACTAAGTTTATTGATTTAAAATCGAAAGCTGATTTCTGGTTTAGATTAGTTAAAGCTTTTAATTTATATTGTTGTTAAGAATTGTAGTGTTTTATATTTTGAATTAAATAAGGATTCAAAAATATGTATAATTTCATTTTCTGATTTAATATAGTAGTATTTGTATAAGAATCTGATTTTATAAAATTTATACATTTTTGATTAATAATTCAATTTATCTGAGTATCAAGTATTAGCTTGGTGATAAAAAAACTTGAAATCGAGAGTAGAAGATTTAATATTAAACTTGTTCTTCTTTTCAAAATATATGATTTGCTGTTTATACACTATTTGTTGTATTACAATATAGTTTGTTTTCGTTTAAATTTTTAAATGTTATGGATATGTTTTATATTAGTAGAGTGTGTTAAATAATTTCAATAGTTATTTACGAAATTTTGTATATAGGTGGGTGTAGTCTGTTTTTTCTCTCATTATTGCATCTCTTCTGAGATAAAGCGTTAATAAATAAAATGGCTTTTTTAGCACGGGGGAAAAAGGGAGATTTAGTAGAAGTAGCTGAAGAGTTAGGGGAAATGGTTCCAGATTCTTTTAAAATCCCAGATATTAAAAAATTAATTTTAACTAGTAAAAACTTTAACGAGGAAGAAGTAAAATGTATATTAGATAGGGTAATCGAGGAAAGAGTTAAAAAGGAACAGGAAGAAAAAGAGGAAAGAGTTAGGCGAGAAATACTAGAAAAAGAGGAAAGAATTAGGCGAGAAGAATTAGAAAAAGAGGAAAGAATTAGACGTGAAGAAAGAGAACATATTTTGGAAATGAAACGTCTGGAAATCTCTTCAAATGCTGCAATTTCGAACACAGAATCAGTTACAAATAGGACTGAACATGCTCAAAAATTTCAATTAATGCAAATAACGCCAAAATTCGATGAAAGGAAAGATGAGATGAGTTTATACTTAATAAATTTTGAGCGTAGAGCAGAAATGGCTCATATTCCAAAAAACGAATGGGTAGTTTATCTTGTAAGTGCTTTACCTTCAGAGATATCTAACATGTTAGCTAGAGAACCTCCAGAAAGGGCTGATGATTACAATTACGTGAAGGAAATTATTCTTAAACGATTCAAGTTAAATAGCGAAAAATTAAGACAATTGTTTCTTAAACACCAGAAAACGTCAGAAAAATCATGGAGAAATTATGCACAAGAATTGAATAGTTACTTTACGGAATGGCTTACGGAATTAGAAATAACGACATTTGAACAGCTTAAGGAACTAATGGTAACAGATCAATTGAAACGTCGTGTGCCAATTGAAATTAAGGAACATTTTTTGGCGGAATGGCTTAAAATAAATTCGCCGTATGATCTGGCAGAGAAAATAGATGAATATGAAAGTTTAAGAGATAGTTTTAAGACGAAAGATTTTACAAAACTCCCTCGAAATAATTTTGGTTTTCGTCAACAAAATGAAAACCGTGCCTTTAAGTTTAATGAAGTAGTTCGGAATCATAAATCTCATGTTCCTAAAAGAGTCGAGAATAAAAATTCTAATTATTCACATGAAAAGGAATTCGAAAAAAGAAAACAACTCCGATGTTATGAATGTGGTTCTTATAGTCATTTGCGGCCTCAGTGTGACAAAATAAAAAAGAACTTAGAATCGGTAGCATCCAACGAAATTGCTAGAAGTACATTTAATGAGTTGATGGCTCCTTACACTAGTATCGGCACTGTTAATGGAATTCAAATGCCAATCTTAAGAGACACTGGAGCAACTCTTGATTTGATTTGTGGAAAATACGTGAAACCTGATATGTTCACGAAGGAAAAGGTTTGGCTAAGAACACCTCTTGATGAAACTTTAGTATGCTTACCTATTGCCGAGGTTGAAATAAATTGTGAATTAGGTCACATTTTAACAAAGGCAGCAGTTCTTCGAGATTCTTTGGATCAAGGAAGATATTTACTGGGAAGCAAAACAGCCGCTTTATTTGAGGAAATTAAAAAGCATGAGGAGGTGAAAATACATATGATAAATGCTATAGAAACTCGAGCTCAAAGAAGACGGAAGGAAAATAGCACGAATAAAGAGATTATTGATTCTGAAATAGAATCTTCTAGGTCTTGCTTCCAAACTAAACAAAATGAAGAATTAGAGCAAAATACAATTTTGCCACCATTAGAAACAGAATTTGAAGGGATGGATTTGATAAAAACATCTCCAGAAGAATTTGCTCGGGAACAAAAGGTGTGCGAAGATTTGAAACCTCTTTTTGAGCAAGCTAAACGACAATCTTCAAAAGACAATAAATATATTGTAATAAATCAATTGTTGTTTTATAATAAAATGGACAATGATGGAACTGTAAGAAGATTATTAGTTGTGCCCAAGAAGTTTCGCAACCAACTAAAAGGGATCTGCCATGAAATAACTGCAGCTCATTTAGGTATAACTAAAACAAAAGATATGCTGTGCAAAACTTTCTACTGGCCTAACTGCTTTAAAGAAATTGAAAATTTTGTTAAATCTTGTGACAAATGTCAACGAGTAGGAAAGCCTCAAGATAAGAAAAGGGCTATTTTGAAACTGGTTCCAGTAATTCCGGAAATATTTACAAGAATTAACGTTGATGCATGTGGTCCTTTACCTATAACTTCCTGTGGTAACCGGTATATTATAACAGCCATTTGCATGTCATCCAAGTATCCAGATGCCATCCCAGTACCAGATATACGTTCTACTACTGTGATTGATGCTTTTCTTCAGATATTTAGCCGCATGGGTTTTCCTAGGAGTTGCAAAGTGATCAAGGAACATCTTTCATGAGTGTCCTAACATCAGAATTTTTAGAAAAATTTGGTATTAAAGTTGTGCATAGTTCCGTTCAGCATCCCCAAAGCAATCCTGTTGAGAGATTGCATAGAACTTTAAAGAGAATACTGAAAGTCCTTTGCTTAGAAAAAGGTACAGATTGGGAGAAGATTTTACCTCAGGCACTTTTTGCTCTTAGAACTTGCATTCATGATAGCACTGGATATTCTCCTGCAGAATTAGTCCATGGTCGGAACTTAAGAACACCCTTAACACTATTATATGAAAATCTAACTGGTAAAACCATTGAAGAAGATAGTGTGATTGCTTACGTTTTTAATCTTTTAAATAGAATGAAAAGATGCCAAGAATTAGCTGTGCAAAATATGACAGAGGCTAAAGAAAAACAAAAACTTTGGTATGACCGTAAGGCTACGAAAAGAGAATTTAAAGAAAATGATCTTGTGTTAGTTGTTGCACCTTCTAGATCAAACAAATTTTCTGTTCATTGGATAGGTCCAGGAAAAGTAGTAAAACGACTATCGGACACAAATTACGTAATACAATTTCCCGATAAGGAAAAATTACATGTATACCATGTAAATATGTTAAAACCTTATTTTCAGCGTCCAGAAGATGTTAATTTAATTTTTACCTCTGATTCTGATAATGAAGATATTGATTCTGAGAAAGAAGATATCCCAAGTTTTGAAATTAATTCATCTACCCTTTTAGAGACTTTTCCTGAAAGCTGTTTTAATGAAAAGTTAGAGGATGATCAGAAGAAACAATTGAGTAGACTTTTGATTCAATTTATTGATATTTTTTCAAATGAACCGGGTTGTACAGAACTGGCTGAACTGGACATCGAGTTAGAATCTAATAAATCTATTATAGCTAAACCATGCTGAATAACCAAACTTAATTATTTTCTTTTTTCTCAGATATTAAATTAAAATTTTTTTAATACAAATTTCAATTGTTGTTACATGTGTACATAAAAAAAATGTTTTTTATAGTAAAAATGTGTCTATTTGTAAGTTTAGTTAAGGTTGAAAATTCTGTTGTGTTAGATAATTATTTTGTGCTATTTTGATATAATTTTATTTCATATTAATATTATATAATTCCATATAATTTTGTGTTTCAGCCAGAGTCCGATTGATCAGGGCTATCTGTAATACTAAATTTTGCTCTTTGTTGTTTGTGTGTGTTTTTTTCTTTTTTATTTGCAGGTTGATTTCCTTAGAATGAGAAAAAGAAAAAAAAAACTCCGGGGAAGGAAGGAATAATTTAGTCTGTAATGTCTCACCATCGGCACTTTCGATTTTAAGATCCTATGTTTTTTTTTTTTTTTGTTTTTTTTTGATTTTCAGAGAGACTCTCATTGTACGCGAAGCAGGCGAGAGAGATTGTCGCGAACCCATACATGGCTCCTTGTAAATTTTGTTCATTTTTTAATTAAATGTGTATGTTTCAAAATTGGAGTCATTTATTTGTTTGTTTGTTTCATAACATATGGTTGAATATATTTTGACATCGCGTTGTGAACAATCTAACTATTTTAGGTTGTTTTAAGACAGTTTAATATCCACCGTGTAAGCTGCCTTCCAAAACGACTTCATGGATATCCACGTATCGCAAGGGAAACCAGGAAAACTCCCGAGCACGCACCCGGAAGAGGTGCTTTCAGAAAGCAGAAGGGCAACATCTGTCTAATGTTGTTCAGCAGTGGCTGAGATTGAACTTAAGTGCTTCTGGTCTGAAGAGCAACTATCCTAACTCTAGATCCCAGTAAGCCCGTATTAATATGTAAAACTTCAATGTATGATAATCGTGTTTCATTTCTTTAGTAGACGTTTCTAATTATTGAGACATTTTCTTTACTAGATGTTCTTTATTCAATTCTTCATTAGATCACTCATGAAAGAATGTTTTTTTGACATTGTTTCGAAAATCTTTGAGTAAATGTAAATTCTCCTATTTACAAATACATAGTTTATTTTTATGAACAATTTTAAGAAATCATCAATCATACACACATTAATGTACTTAAGCATGATTACAATAGGTAACACAATGCTTTTAATAATTAAAAAAAAATCTCACTTTTGAAAATTTATAAAATGTTTATTCTTTTGTGTTATGAAATACTCTTTTTAATCTTAATTCATGCGATTAGACTTCAAGAATACGTTTAAAATTAATTGCATAAACGAAGGATTCATATATGAACAATTGTACACACATTAATATGTTCCTAAACATAATTACAACATCCAACACAATGCTTTTAATAATTAAAAAAGAAATATCACTTTTTGAAAATTTATGAAATGTACGTTTTCTTGTAATTTGTGAAATACACACTTTCAATCTTATTTCATGCCAAAACTTCAAGAATGCATTTAAAATTAATTGCGTAAACAAATTATTCATAAATCATCTACCAAATGCTTAAAAAATATCTTTTTCAATGAACATAGGGAATAAGAATGCGGAAATAGTCCGCAATTCTATTCCTTATCAGAGAACGAAATATATTTATTCACTAATACATTTATTTTGGCGCAATATTGCTTAAAATAATTTTGCTTTTAATTATTTCTCTATAAGTTAGATAAGCGAATAACGCCAAAGATAAAAAAAAAAAAATTAGGAGTGCAGAGAGAGAGTTACAGCGTTTTTTCCCCACACTTAAAACAAATGGTGAAGCGCCTCTCCCCATTTCGCTTTCCATTCAGCCGCCATCTTGAGAAGAAAGAGGGGTCATCGTTATATCACGTGACGTCTGGGAATGTGTCGGTGGAGCCTCTTTCTCAGGGTATCGTGAAAAAGATAACGAATTCGACTTGTTTTTGAGAGAACGTAAGAAAATTTTACTTCTGATTGGAAATCAGTGGATTTTTGAAGTCGCAACAATTGTGTAAACAATGATAGGAAACAAGATTTCTAAAGAAACAAAGATAAAATCGAATTCCTTAAAATCGAAAACTCATAGTAGAGATTAAAGTTCAGGATTATAATTTCCTTAAATTTTGATTAATTAAACATCTATTTTTAAAGGGGAATTTCTTAGTGGTTAAGTTTTGTTATAAGAAACGGAAACCAGGCTTGATTAATATTCTGGTGCCATCAAATGTCTCGCAGGCGTTTGGAGGCCCCTCTAGTTCTCACAAGTAGCCCATTTTCTCTCTCTTCCTTTTAATTCTTATATTACTAAACTAAAAAATTGTGAATATTTCTTAATATATACACTTGGCTTCTTCGTATCAAATACCTTGAACTATTTTACGATATTTTTATAAATTAATATTTTTTCTTCGCTTATATAAACCATTCTTACACCGTTAATATCTTCTGTAATTTCTTTTTCTATTTCACTGATTAAGCAAAATAGAAAACTTATTGTCGTTTTTTGTGCTTCAGCTTCTTTCATTAAGTAAATGCATTTATTGACTACCTTTATTTTTTTCATAATTTTTGCAATTTTTGGTTTCAATGGATTGATTAAATATTTTGATTTTAGATGAGAAAGCAATGAGTAAATACACTTTTAATTCTCATAAAGTTATTGTTTCTTTGATACTATATGAAATTGGAAGATGTTTCTTAATTCTATAATAGTTTGTTACTATTTATTAATATAGGTTGGAAAATGCAATCTATTTTAATCAATCTACTCCCTGTAAAGGCGGAAATGCGAATACAATTGTTTTCTTGGGTATTTTGTACATGTATGAATAGCAGCGGAAAATGGAGCTTTAAGAGTTATCGTTTGTGTATGTGTGAACAAAGCTAAATTTACAATTGAAAGAAATTTTTTTTAAAAAATCATAATTTTTCCAGTTTCAATTTAATTTTATTTTTGAAAAAAAAATTAAAACAATTTATTTCTTAATTTTAATTGCACTCACGGAAAAAGCAGAGTTTAATATCTTACTAGAAACATTGAATAAAAGTTTCACGAAGTTTTCTTTGTTTTAATTTGATATTTATTCAGAATAACACAAATCAATAAAAAACGTAAATTTGGTAGAAAAATTGAACGTGCATTAATATGAAATAATTTGTGCTTAAAATGTTTGGAAAAAAATATGTTCCTTCACACATATACTAACGAGTTACTAGGCTCTTTTCTAATCAACTTTTGATTTCTTACGCATCATATCTGTATGTGTATTTACGTTCATGTTTTAATTTATTTTAAATATTTAGTACATAAAACATTAAAAATATTCAAAAATTTCCTTTGTTAAAACAAAAAAGTATGTTCTTCAAAGATAACCTGCATGGTGACCTTATACACGTATAAATTTTCGAACTTTCCTGAAATCCCAAAGTGTTCCAAAAGGTGAAATTTAAAGCAAAATAACTTCTGTAATTCTTGTAATGTTACCTAAGAATACTGGCAAATATTTCCCAATCAATTCCAGCATTTGTTTTCCCCACATTCTGTTAATATCTCTAAGAGACATTGATTTATGCACTAGAGGGTCGGTGAACTCCAGTCTGTAATTTTGATTATAGCGCTGTTTTTTTCTCTCATCAAAAAAATCGTTACCCCCCCCCATTGAGTCGCAAATCTATGGCTGTCCCCCATAGGATAAAGTTAATGACATGTTATGAAATATTCAGGGCTGTTTTCGTATAAAACAACTTGGCAAACATTATTTGTTCACATATGATTCGCATTTTTTATTTTGTATCGTCAGTTTATTGTTCTCGCTATATAATTACTTCTGTTCTATAGTGAAAGTCTTTTTTACTTACAGTACCCAATATGATTTTTCTCACAAAAGCTTTGGGGATGGGGATTGCATTTCTTTTGAATTATTAGGTATTGCTTTAATGAAGTGCGTTATCTAAATACTAAAAGATGCTTAATAGGCATTGCTTAATCTTATTTTAGATTATAGAAAGACGTAATAAGAATATTTACGTCACCCAAAATGATGACGTTGAATCCATTTTTAATTAATTTATAAGCACTTCGTATTGAACAAAAATTATTTGAGTTAAAGAATCTGAATGGAATGTTATTTCGTTTTAATACGCGAGTGAGGGATTTGAATAATTATTGCTGTTAGTAATAACATGAAAAAGCAGTAGACTCGTCTAAAAAATAGTTTTATTTCATATTAAAGAGAAGCGATTAGAAATTTTAAGCAAAAGTAAAAAAGGACAAGAAACATCTTTGTAACTAGATTTAGGAGAACTGAGGCATTTTATTTACAGAAATATATAATGCAAAGTTATTTTTTCATTATCAAAACTGTTGTTAAAAGGCTCGATGGTGGAGGATGATTAATACTAATTGTTAATCTTGCATGCTGTGATCAGCCCACAATCTATCTATTGAAACAAAGGGATGTTGCGCTTTTGTTTTGTGCATTCATGCTTGTTCGTGTGAGTGAATGCAAGCTTTCCTGGTTTTCTCCCTTTCGACATGGGAATACGTCACACTATAAAAAATTATTCGGGAAGGTAATTTTCACCCCAATTAAAATACCTTCCAACAACGTTAATCTGTCCACTTCACCGTGTCATATATCCATTATGAACTATCTACTATATCAGTTTTAAGCAATATTGCCCATTCAATTATTTTTATACATAACTATGTCAGGAGGCCTTAATTAAAAGTCTAATTCAATAATAAATTTTTTGAATATTAACGCTTAGCAATTCTGATGGTTACCATTCATCAAACAACCTGTTGCTTTAAGTTAATTTTAAGATTTCCAACCCTTTATCGCAAGTGATAGCTTCATCAAAAATTTCGTATGTATTAATCGTAGCGATAGTTTCATAAAATTTAACGTCAAGCGTATTTATCTTTATTTACAGTATATATAGTATGCTTTCAACTACATTATACAAAAGTTATTATTGCATGGCGAAACGTATTCCGAATTTAAATCCCCAATCATGCGATATATCCATTACCCTGCTGAGACACTGATTTTCTTTTAACTTAATGTCTAAGAACTAATATTCATACACAGAATGATCATTTTACTGTCTTTCATTTCGAAAACGGAATCGATTATTTTTGTTTTCACTTATAAGATCGTTTTCGTATCTCCTCTTCGTTTTTCTTATTTCCTGTTCGTTTTTTTTTAATTTACTTTATTTAAAAAAAAAACTCGTGTCTGAGTTAGTGCAACTTTTTATTATAAAAAATTATTTGTTTCGAAGTTTATTTGTTGTTTTCATTTGATTTCCGGCTTCAGAAAACGAATACTATCAGAATACCGGATATGCACTCGCCGCCGATTTTGACGCGAATGAATATACTATCTAGAAAGTTTCTTCCCCCATAGTAAGCTATAACACCGTAGTGTTATCGTTCGCAATGAGTATCTCGAAGTATAAAGCGTAGACGTAGTCGATTTTTAATTCCACTTGAGTTTTCCCTATACTAAAAAACATGTTGCAACAGAACGAAATCTAAAAAAATTTCCCCTTAAAGGGATTATATTCAATTTTAATTTAAAAGAGCAATTTTTTTATAACTTAATTGAAGGGACGCTCGATCCCGTACCTATTATATAATTCAACAGATTTTCAGAATTATTTATTTTTGCTTCATTTATATGAGCGTTTAAAGAGGAAAGGTTTTCAACGTTCACCATCAAGCTATTTTGATTTTTGTTTTCGAATAATACCGTTGGGAATATGTCCAGACTTAACTCATTTACAAATTAAAATTTTTCTTTCTTTTGGATAGACAAGAAATATGCCATAAATATTACAATTAAAGCATTTAATGTTATCCTTGTTATCATGCGAACTGAAATTTATATTTCGTTTTCCTTCGAATGAAAATGACTCTCAATACTAGAAAACTTTAAATTTGCGATTTTCTCTTTCTTTATTTTTGACCATATTTTCATTTTTCTTGCGACCATTAAATTCGCCAGCACAATAATCAGAATTAAATCTTTTCTCGATAGCGTTTTCTATGCAAGATTTTATTTTGACTCTAAGAAATACTTTAATATTGCTCTGTAACAATTAAATCTATGTCAATTAAATAAAAGTTCCTCAAAGTGAGTAGTTTTAAACTCATCTAACTACTCATTAAAATAAATTCGTAATTTGTACACGCAACACCTTTCCATATTATATAAACGTGAATATTCATGAAATCATTCTGAATTTAATTCGAATATTTTTATTAAGTTTCTTAATGAGATAATAATTTTTTGCTTTATCGTCAGTTTCCGGGCAATACCTTGGTTATTTCATATGGTAATAGTCCTAGAGTATGGAAATCCGTGTGAACCTCTTCTAAACCAAAAATTATTTTACCCTACTTTTTCTTGCTTCATTCACATAAATAATTCTTAACAATCCTTTAGTTTTTATGAACGTAGGAAAGTACTGTTGGTTTGGATGATTGAGCAGTTCATCGTAACAGAAATTCCAATGACGAAACGAGCGAGATATTCCATCAAAGGAATAGATATCTCACTTCTGAATATAAACTTCGAATAATATTGACCATTCAATTATTTTGATACTTAGTTATGTCAGAATGAGTCAATTTAAAAACTATGTCACAATAACAAATTTATTGATAAATAACATTTAGCAATTCCATAACCGATTGTAACGGTCGCCATTTTAATCAAGAAGTATTAGCAAATAAATGCATATTTATATATATACAGGGTGATCATAATTAAACTGCAAATTTAAAAACGCTGTAAAAAAAGAACCACTGGTCAGACAGACCTGAAATTTCACCAGAATGTACTTCAAGCAGGGGGATTTTGTTTGGCAAGTGAAAAATATTAGGAAAAAAGTGGCCAATAGATGGCGCTGCACAGGCGGCTGTAGGTTAATCACATGAATTCTGACATGAACGATGGTCAATTGTAGCTGTAAGCTGAACGTTAAACCAGTTGTGCTATTGTAAGTCAGGCAGATGTTGTGGCACTCTTGGTGTAAAGCCTATTCAGAGCGACAAGGTGGTGCCACATCGAATAGGAAAAAATCGGTTTTTAATTGCCCTGCGGCCAAAAACCGTAGAAAAAGCCAAAAATAATTTGGTTTTTAACTGTCCTTAGTCTTCTTCAAGAAATTTTCAATATGGTGTCTACTATTTTCTGTTAGGAGGTGTAAACGTAAAACGGTATTTTCCTCAGCAGCTTGGAGCGTATCAGTGCTGATGTTGTTAACGTGCTGAGTAATGCGGCATTTCAAATCCGCTAAGGTGTCTAGTGGAGCACTGTACACAACATTTTTCAGAAATCTCCAGAGCCAAAAGTCACAGGGAGTGATGTCCGGTGATCGTGGCGGCCAGGGAGTTGGAAAATGTCGGCTGATAATACGGTCATTTCCGAAATGGCGTTGCATCACCATCGACAATTAACGAGAATTCAAGCTACTCAGCATTTTATACAAGACGTTAATTTGCATATAACGACCTGTGCAGCGCCATCTATAGGCCACTTTTTTCCTAATTTTTTTTCTCACGCCAAACAAAATCCTCCTGTTTGAAGTACATTCTGGTGAAATTTCAGGTCTTTCTGACCAGTGGTTCTTTTTTTTTTTTACAGCGTTTTTAAATTTGCAGTTTAATTATGATCACCCTGTATATGCTTTTATTTGCTAATATTTTTTGTCTTATATGTATGTACAAACATACATATATATGTAATGCGTATTGTTGAAAGTTTTGTTTGAAAAATAAGATAAGTTTAAACTGGAAAATTATAAAGAGTTATGATAATATAAAATCCATAACATTCAGATTATGTAAGTAATTCAACGAAAATTTAAGGACAATTGTTGTTGTTGTTGTCGTGTGCCAGCTAGGCTGGCAATATGGGGTGCGCTGCTCCACTTTTTCAACTGAACCATAATTTTGGTGTGGAGTCCGACTTCCTCAGTACACACATGCCATAGGGACCCGTTTATAGGGTAGGCAACCATTCACACCTCATTCATACAAGGAAAGGACAAAGACAGGATAGATAGAGGGAGAAAGTACATCCATGCCCTAACCGGGATTCGAACCCAGGACCTCCCTATCCGTAGTCAGGCACTCTGACCACTAGACAGGGTGGGCGGCTTTAAGGACAATTAATGTAACCATTTACCTATTCCCTTACATAATTGTTTGTTTATTATCACGTTTTCAGTATATAGTTTCGTCATAATAAGTTTAATATTGTTAATGTTTGAAAAGAGAGGGTGTGGATTTTGCGAATAAATTAAAAATAAGTGTTACAGCCTCTTAAAGAAATCTAAGTAGGAATAAAATGAAGCATATAAACTATAAAATTATCTATTATTTTAAATGAGAAAAAATATTTGAAAAATTAGTGTATTTGATAGTAAAATTCTGAAAGGACAAAATTAATATACTTTAGATCAATTATTTAAATTTATTGACTGGAATAATTGATGTCTCTTGTTGATTGGGTAAGTTCTACAAAACTTATTTTCAAAAAAAAAAAAATATCCGTATATATTGGAAAGCTCATGACTATCATTCACAATACCGAGGTGGCATTGGTTTATCGTCTTATAATCACTTTTTTAAACATGAGGGTACACTCGATAAGGGCTAACAGCTTGAAACTTATTCTGAAGCATTACAAATATCAACACCAGAATACGCATACGAACCCACTAACTTTTGAGCTGAAGACCAAAAGGATAATCACTCGCCCTCTAGTTAGGCTTGCATCGCTGAGGAGCAATTAACGCAATGCTATTGTCATAATTGTTAAAATACGAAGAATGTTTGCTGTCAATTCCTAATATTTATTTCTGAATATTTACTTGCTTAAAAATATTAAAAAAAAAAAATGATAGGCCGGTTTCTTATATGCTTCTTAATACACTCTAGGTGAAAAGAAGCTCTACACCTAGAATTTTATGGAATTTCGGATTATTTTCATTATCCCTCTTCGATAACGTTTTCTCCAAGAAGGGCAACTAGATTCGAACTCAGAACTAGTGAAAGGAAGACCAAAATGTTACCTACTGAGATTCGGCTGAGGAACAATTAATGTTAAAATCCGTAAGGAGATTAGTATTATAAAAGCGCATTTTTTTGAAAATCAATAAAAAATTGACATGAAAAAAATAATTGTACTGAAGTGTGCATGTGTTTGCTTTTATTAATTTAAATGTTGCATCATTCACTGAAAGGATTGTAATAGTAAGTTAATCCAATAAAAAGCGCAACGCCTAATAATAATAATCTTTGAAATGGAATAGATTTGATTGTCAATATAATCTCTTTATAATAAAGAATATTAGAGAAACTATTGAAAATTTCCCTTAATAAAATCACAAATAACAAATTACAAAATTACTTTTTCGTATTGAGATCACGTAAAAATAATAAAGATTTATTAAAAAAAAAAGAAACTTTCGAAATGCGCTTGAACTGAAGAAAATCACCGGGGATGTCATGATAGTGTCCTCAATATTTTTTATTAATCGACCAGAAAACGGGTACACATTCCTCAGATAATATTAAAGGAAGAAGAAAAATTATTTTCTAATGTCAGCAATTCAGATACTTAAGAAAGAGGTCGAGCAATTATTTTGCGAACTTGAAGGTGCGATGGTTACAAGGATATTTTTCTGTAAAACTGCGAGTGTCGAAACGATGTCAGAATTAAAAAGGAAGCTTCTTCAACAATTAGGACATCTGAAATAATTTATTGTTTGCTTCAGTTCCATTACTGTTACTTAAAAGGTTTCTTATAGTTTTCAACGGTCACACTTAACTTTATAAAATAAACTGGAATTATTTTATCAATTTGTGTGAGTTTCAAACAAAAGGAAAATTTACCAAATAAATTTCTTAACATTTCAGTGTTGCGCAGATAAATCGATATGAATCATTGTTGTTTCAACAGCCTTGAATATATTTTTTGAGAGAATGAGTTTTAACATGTGTGGGCTGACATTATATTGCAATACCATTAATAGACAATTGTCTTACTTCCTGTGTTAGTTAATTTAATTTCGTGTATTTTTGTTTTTCAATTCTTTATAAAAGAAATTTTTGCATAAAGGATGATTTTTTTAATTCTTTTTCAAGGAATGAAGGAAAACATGTTTTTCAAAAATTTCATATTGTATTGAATGAAGCTACAAGAATTTTCAATTTTGCAAGCAATTCAGAGAATTTGTTTTTATGAAATTCCTCTATTGATAAGTTAATTAAATTACTAACATCGAATTCAGAGTACACAATTCATTTATTGTTTCTTTGGTTCAGAGAAAGAATGAGGAAACTTAAAGGAAATGAAAAATAAACTATAAATTAAACCTGGATAGTAAAATAATTGTGTTATTTAAAAAATTAATTTCTTATTTTTGCTTTCTATTATTTTCGGATACATTATTATTTGTATCTTAGATTTAAGCCATTTTCATTATTATTAAGCTATAAGTAAATCAGTAAGTAAATCTTATTTATTTTATTTCTTTATTTTTATTTTGAAGCAAGCACTTTTTATCAAAGCTTCCTGCAACAAAATTTTTCGTTTTTAAGTAAATTATACGTTAACACAAGCTCTCCGAAATTAACTGCAACATTCCGTTCCTTTAATTTAAAAAGTAAGAAAAATTCGATATCAATTTAAAACGGAAATTTTCTTTTCAAGAGTTATGCGAGAAAGAGATAGGGAAGCATAAAGCACAATCTGTGCATATTTCTGATCAGAAATAGAATGCGTGTTATTAAGTAATAGAGTGTGATTTAGAATAAACGGAATGCTTTTGTGCTTCGTAGGTAATAAAATTTTTCTGCTTATTAAATTTCATAAAAGACCAAATTATTGGTTCTTTGAATTTATAACATCTATAGATTTGTGAATAAATTTATAGACATAATATTTACTGAAAATATGAATGTTTTTAATTTTTATAAAAATGAAAATATGAAAAATACTTGCAAATTTAATAAATAGAATTATAAATTACTTAAAAAATGCATTTTATGTAAAAAAAAAATAACTAAGCATTTATTATATTTTTTATTTTAAAATGGTGATAATCGCATGAAGAAAAATGCTTAAAAAGAAATAAAAAGAAAAGGGAATTCATAGCATTAACCAATATAATGGTACCAGAAGAGAAGATAAAAGAAAATTATCAATTAATTACGGAACTGCAATTAATTATGAAAGTGAAACATTTGTTCTTTGTTTAGAATCGCGATAATTAGATGAAAAATGCCTACCAGTAAATAAGAAAAGACAATCCATATTACCCTAATCAAATATAATGGCACCAGTACAAAAGATAAAAGAATTATCAATTTAAAGAATTTCATTTTATTATAAATGAAATATTTGCTGTCCTTTTAATCTTAAAATCGGTATAATTAAATTTTAAAAAATTCATTCATATAAGCAAATGAGAAAAAATGCAGTCTAGTTCACTGACCACGTAAACCGCTGCAGAAAATATAAGCAATTTTTGCCAAAATTTAAAATAAAAAATTTACTAAATGCATTTTTTAGCGTTAATTTCTAATAAGTGTTTTTGCAGAGAAATTTATAGAGTGTACAAAATAATTATTAAAATAAATACTTATAATACTTATATCTCTCGTGCACATAAATAATAGTTCACAGGCGATAAAGTGATCATTTGGATACATGCGTTAATATACCACAAATTGCTATAATTTGGAAATTGGTATAAACTCTACCTTTGAAAAATAAATGGCACAATTCAACAATGCAGATCTTAAACTCATTTTTCTTAAAAAAAATCCTCTTTCGTTTCCATTGTGCATTATTATTCAGCATTATTGTTGAGCAAGATATATTTCTATTACTAGGAATTTTGAAATATTTCAATTTAGCAACGTAAAAAATGATCTGCAATTTTATTTTCAAGGACATCCTATAATCCTTATTTTATTCCATTAATATCCGTGTTTTAGCAATTATTCGTTTTATAATAAAGGAATAATGATAGGAAGTATAGTTGGATCAATTTTCGATTAAACGAAAGAGACCGTTGTATTTATAAAATCTATGAACCTAATGCAATCGCATTCATATATTCTGCTATTGTGAGATATAATCCTTATTTAATATTCTTAACTGTGGTGAAAAATTATGAATTTTTTTCATTTTTTCTTTTTTATTTGGCGTTTCAATTTTTTAATGAAAGAGTCGCCATTGTGGGAAGAGTCGTGAAATACTTTTTTCACGCCTTAAAAATAACTAATTTTGATAAAATTTTTATCGTAAAAGCCCTGAATTATTCGAAAAAATCTTCAGCTGTCATGTTATCCGATATTTGATATCAATTTACAAAATTATCCTCGAAAGAGACCATTTTAAAATGTATGGAATACTGTCATTCTTAAATGGCATAATACATAGTTATAAAAATGAAATTTAAAATTTCGAAATATTCCATGTAACTGCTATATAAGAAAACAAGAAACTCTAGTAATCTTTTCTTTCGCAAAATGAAAAATTACAAAGTGTTCTGGTTTTCATTTTCCTTTGTCTTAGACGAAAAATAAACGATGAATTAAGTTTGTTCTGAAATTCCTCCCTCGATCAATTTAAAAATAATAAGTGACTTTGTACTGAACATAATGACAATCAGTATTGCTTATATATATATATATATATATATATATATATATATATATATATATATATATATATATATATATATATATATATTTACTCAAAAGAAATAAACCCTTTTACATTTGGTGTTCTCTTATTTTCTGATTCAATTAAAGCGGCACAGATAAAACAATTTTTTTCAGACAGCTTTCACCATAAAAATGATAAAAAAAAAAATGTTACTCAGCGAATATTTGCCATGAATTTAAAAAAATACTATTTCCGTTATTGAATTTTTTTAAATAATTAAATTATATAATAATCGAATGAAATATAATTTAAAAGTGATAAAAATGAGTCAAAAGTTTAACTTATTAAACTCTTTATAATATTTTTTAAAATCTATTTTAAATTTACATTTTAATAGTTAAAATACCAAATCTTTATATAAAAGCAAAAAACAGAAATCTAAATATGAAAATGGGATTTTTTACATAAAGTTTAAATACACTCTGCACTGTACAATTCGTAAATTTTATCCACTAGAAGAAGGAACTCGCGGGAATATATTCTAAGCTGTACTGATTAACACATAAATGTATGTTTTATAAAAATCTCTCACATTATGTGTTACTAAATTTCAAACATTTCAAAGATATGAAATTAATTAAAATATCTTACTATACATTTAAATTAAATTAATTTTTTAAGATATTTTGAGATTCTTAATTAAAGAAGGAAAACTATTTGAATGTATTTCGTGTAAATGCTCATAAACACACACACTTAACGCTAACAACAAAAATTGCGGAAAGTATGATTGCAATTTATCTTTAAATTATCAAAAGTATTTCTCTTACTGTTTATTTTTAACACAGCTAAATTCATTTGGAAATTTTAATCGATTATGTTCCAAACATCAAAAAGTAATATTAAATTTTATTTCAGTTTCATAATTTGACACTATGATATTTTTGCTAGAAGAATGACAACATTTCTATTGTAAGGAAGCATTTTTTTTCATCAAGAAGTAAAGCTAAAGTGGATAACAATAGACTATTTAATATTTTGATAAGTCTTTTCGTAAATGCGTGATTTTCAAGCTTATTTAAATTATAATTATTTGATAATTCTTAAATGTTATGTATTCAACATCAAAAAATCAATTATAAGTTTTGTCTTCAAATTTAAATCTACTTATTAGTAAACTGACCCTACTACACTAATTTGTAAAGGAACATAGTACAATTACTAATAGGGGAGGCATTTTTTATTTATTTTTTTTTTCATCAAGAAATAAAGCCAAATAGGATGATCAACAATTATTTTATTTTAATTAAACGCGGCAAATCATTTTGTAAATGCGTGATTATTTACTGTTATTTAAATTGTTGTGTTTAACTTTTTGAAAGAAATCTGAAACAAGCAGTAATGTTTCAGCTAAATAATAATTTTTTATGTAATAAAACAAGCAGTTTTTTATGAGAATAAATTGTTAGAAAGTGGTTACAAGAAATATACATACATCTTAACACTTGCATCTTTAGATAAAATTAATGAAATTGACAAGAAATATATTTTCCACGGCTTATAAAGGTTAATTTTAATTTATTTTTAAATTTTTTGTGTAGGCTCTTAATTAACAAATGAGAATTACCTCATTATATTTCGTGTAACTAATTTTTAAGTTTAATTTTTCAGGAATTTTTGTGGTGTAGTTGCAATTGCTCTTGCAATTAAATCTTTTAAAATGTTTTCTTATTTGTTATTTATTTCTAAACATGCTTATAATCCCATTTTTAATTTAAACTTATATTATGTTCCAAACACGAAAATGATAATTATAAATTTTGCATTTTAACTTAAATTTTCAGTCATAAGATGATACTATAATATTAACTAATTAGACATTACAATCTACTAACAGGAAACATCTAATGAAGAAGTTAAGCCAAATCTGATAATAGATTAAGCCATATTTAAGTTAACATTTTTTTGTAAATGTGTGCGTGTTTTAAGCTCTGAATTCAGATTTACTTGATAACTGTTTTATGCTATTTTTCCAACTTCAAAAATCCGTTATAAATTTTGTTCTATATTTTAAATTAATTTTTGAAAATAACACTTCAGAACTATTTTTTTTTTTTTTGAACAGTATACTATAGCATTACTAACAGGTAGCAAGCATTTGCTTTATCAAGCAATAAAGTATATCGAATGATAAATTATCTTTTATTTTGTTAACTTACTAAAAAATTTACAATGGTCGTTGATCAACTTTCTTCAGAGCTAAAGTGAAAAAATTAATTCAAAATCTGCAATCTAAATAAAATCTAAAATCGAAAGAGTATATTTAAAACCCGGCTCGGGTAAGTATACAACAGTTCATATATTCTAAACAAAAATAATTTTAATAAACCCAAAAGGTACACACATTTAACAATTACACATAAATCCATAACAATTATATTCAAGGAATCTAAAAGA
Source organism: Latrodectus hesperus (assembly GCA_037975125.1). NCBI lineage: Eukaryota > Metazoa > Arthropoda > Arachnida > Araneae > Theridiidae > Latrodectus > Latrodectus hesperus. The sequence continues at coordinate 87,400,125 of CM075854.1, read as the reverse complement.
ACTTAAAGTTCCCCCCCCCCTATCGAAAGGTTGGGAGAACTTCCTCCCTTAATCGAAACAAAATCTTAAGTGCGATGAAATCATACATAAAATAGGAGACAGCGCTATCTATTCAAACTTTTTTCTTCATACTCCCCACCTGAACTCCTTATAGAGTTCACTAATTGAAATTTTAAATTTAAGACTAACACTAACAAAACATATGGTTATTAAAATTATCAATTATAAAAATTATTAGCACATTAAGGACAACATCAATAAATTCAAAATACAAGTAAAAATATATGAAATCAATAGACAAATTATTAATTACTCATTTAAAATTTAAAAAATTGATTAATTATTCTTAACTTTGATAATATTAAAAAATAAAGTTTTGAATTAGTTTCTAAAATTGTAAAAAATATTTATAATACTTTAAATGTTTTATACTTATTTTAGAAAAGAAATCTGCTGTAATAAAGAAGAAATATAAAGTTCCAAATAAAGTTCAAGAAAAATTAAAAGTGTTTATAGTTGCAATGGGTTGTGTTGTGCTGTTCTTTTTAGCTTAGTAGAGCTTTACCGATGATTTTTCTTAAGCATTCTTTCATAGATTCTCACCAATCGTTCGCCTCTCCCCCATGCTGCCGCCGAGCTGGCAGCCGAATGGTTAGTGCTCTTGCCTTCGGTTCAACAGTTCGTGGGTTCGAATCCCACCTCGGGCATGGATGTTTGTAGTGGTTCGGAATCCACTTTAAACCGTAGGTCCCGGTCTAATTAGCCCTCGTGTGCAAAAAATGACCGTTGAGTGACAAGCAAAACCCCACCATGCTGCCCGTTCCATAAAGTTTTTTCAAACTATTCTTTCTTCAATGGGCAAATAACAGAATTTCAATCTTCCTTTAAGCTGTAAAATTTTGTTATCATCCATATAAGGGACGTAATTCACTAAAAGAGAATCTCCAAGTTCAGAGCCTTAAAAATGTTACTGCTGAGTTTAGCCGATAACAAGGCTGCCATAAGTTCAAATTTTGGCAAAGTCAAGGTTTTCAACGGAACTATTCTGTTTTTAGAAGCAACGAAAATTGTTTTGGTCTGTTGATCATGTGATATTGCACATAAGTATGTGACTGATCCATATGCTTTCTTACTAGAGTCCGAAAAAAGATGTAGCTGAAGATTTTTAAAACTATCTACTGGAATTTCAGCAAAATAATAGCGAGGCACAGAAAAATGTGTCTGTTGTGGTATTTCATTGCACCAACTTTTCCAAGCAGAAACTAAATCAATAGGCAGGTCGTCATCCCATTTAATCCCTGAAGACCAAAATCTTGCGCCGAACTGGCAGCCGAAAGGTTAGCGCTCTTGCCTTCGGTTCAATAGTTCGTGGGTTTGAATCCCACCTTGGGCATGGATGTTTGTAGTGGTTCGGAATCCACTTTAAACCGTAAGTCCCGGTCTAATTAGCCCTCGTGTGCAAAAAATGACCGTTGAGCGACAAACAAACCAAACCAAAATCTTGCATCAGACACTTGATTCGCAAAGTAAAGGGTCCCAGAAATCCCAGTGGGTCAAATATTCGTCCTAAGACTTGTAGTATAAATCTCTTAGTGTCTATTCTCTTAGACAGAAACTCCACGTATGTCAAAATAAAACGAGTCTTTATAATTATCCCACGCTATACCCAAAACTTTATAAGGAAGATTTCCTTCTCCTATGGTTAAGGAATCATCAATTGAAAGTATATTTTTCTCTTTCTTTAATTTTTGTAAATCATTAGAACTGGTTCGCCATTTATGCAACTGTAAACTTGCTTGACTGAAACTTTCTTTAGAGTCTGATGAATTGAATAAAGCTTGTTCTGCAGTCTCATGACTTCCGATTATATCGTCCACGTAGATATTATCTTTTAAGAACGAAACAGTTTTAGGATATTTTTCAAAATACTTTACTAAGTGATGTTTAATTGTCACTGCCAATAGGAGAGAAAGGGTTACTATTTATCCCGAACAAAACTCTAGTGAAACTGTATACTATGGGTGGTTTAGAATTGTTTGTTGGGTCCCCAGTAAAAAGAAATCGTATAATGTCTCTATCTTCGTGCACTAAAATAATCAAAAAGGCTGTTCGCATGTCAATCGTAAAAGCTATAGGTTTAATTCTAAATCTCAAAAGAATATAAAAAAATTATGGATACAAATTTGGATAAAAATGCGAACAGTCCTTAGCAGAAGCATTAAAGACCAAACGTAATTTACTGGTCTCATAATCATCCCCGATGATTTCTCTATGACAGATAAAACGTAACGTTTTCTACTTCATTCGGATTGGGCACTAACTCAATAACTCCCTGTTTTCTGTAATCATCTAACACTTCTCTGTATTCTTCAAATAGCTTGGAATTTCTAAATAATTTTCTTAACCTGTCAAATCTTGCTTCAGTGATTTCTCAATTATTTAAATTTTGCTTATCTTGTTTCTCCATGGCAATCGAACCATGTATCTTTGATATTTTCCTATTTAACATTTGGCTCAAAACTGGACAAAACTCTATTTTCGAAAGAAGTATCTTCGTTATTTTGTCAATTAAACCAGTTTTCCAAATTCCAAAATTTTTCTATTTGTATCGAAATTAAATTTTCCTTTACCACAATATTATGAGAAGAGTGATTATCAGTTTTCTGGCCTTGTAGGCACCAACCAAAAATACTTTCAATAGCTACGAGATTTTTATTCAAATGTTTGATTTTACTAGTCACAATGCTGTAATAGTAAATCCCCTCTATCAAAATAGTTAAGGCTCTGTACAATTAGGGGAGTCAGTAAGGGTATAATTTCTTAATTCTATATTTTTGTATTAATTCTACTTTTGCTTCAGGGGGTATTTTATTTGATCCTGATATTTCATCTGTAACTAAAGCTTCTATTTCTATTTTTGAATTAGGAAAAAATCTGTATTCTAATGTCGCACGAACTACATCATAAATTTTGTTTATAGCCTTTTTGCTACTGAAAGTAAGAGCTTATAACTTTTCTTCTCTTATTTTCGCGAGTTTTAATTTGTCAACTAGTTTCTGACAAATAAATGAACGCTTTGAGCCGTTATTTAACAATAAACGAGTAATTGATTCACTAGATTTCGATTTTACTTTTACGCAACATGTTTGTAATGTTTTATTCCTTTCGTTATGTGAAACCGCAGAAATTATTGATGGTTCAACTTCTGATTCCTGAACCTCAGTAGACGACTTAAAACAAATAATCTGCTGGTGTTTCCCTCCACACGTGTTACATATCAGTCCGGATATACTATCTAATTCTATGCTTTACACCAAGGCATAAAAAACATCTGCCGAAAGCTTTTAGTTTGTTACTCTTTTTCTTCGACGCTCACGTTGCAGTTTTCCACCGGGTGGTCTTTTTTTTTTTACAAAATATGCAAGATTTATTGGTTTGAGAAACTACCGAAAAGCAGAAAGTGGGTGATTCAGTCTTTCTCCTTCAACAGTGGGGTCGATCTGGCCTGTTTTTCAAGTGGTTTTTGCGAATATGAAAGTGTTTCTCAGCTTTTTATTTCGTGTTCGATTAAATTTAACAATTTATGACTATCGGGAGCGGAAAAATATTTTATATTTTGTCTTATATTCTAACGTTTAATTACTTGGTTAATCTTTTAATATAATAGCAATAAGCATTGAACTAAGATTTAGGTTCAACTCTTAAAGACAGTAAACTTCTCACATTAATTTCGATTTCATCAGGCATTACTTTTAATCTCAAAATATCATGCGATTTGTATACGGGGGAGAGATTTAACAATTTGTTCATATGATTTTTTATTAGGTCTTTACGACCAAATCGTTCTTTTAAAAATGTTCACCGCTGAATCATAATTATCATCCGATATTTCGTAACCTTCAATGACATTCAAATCTGGTCCACCTATATATCACTTTAAATAGTGGAACTTATCAAATTTTGTTAACCCGTTATTGTCATCAATGGAAACTTTGAATGTAGAATGTATTCCAAAAACTAGTAAAATGTGCTGTAACACCGAAGAATTTTTGAATGTTCAACTTAGGGAGCTTTACATGTTTATTTTCGTAATAAGAGTTTTGATTTGAATTTAAGTTCTGTGTTTCAGAGGAGTTTACATTTACAAAGCTATGTTGCCTTAATTGTTTTTGAGAATAGAAAATAGCTAGTGATATTTTATCGGCATAGTCATAAATAGCGGACAAATCAGCTTCGAATACTTGTACGCTGGATAAATTTTCAATTTGCTTATCTAATTGTTTCAACACACTTTTATGAGTAAGTTGATTAACACATTCTTCTAACAGATAAAATTCTTCCATTTTTAGTAAGTTTTCGATCGTATTTGCATATTTAGTAACATCACTCCGCAAAAAGGATCAGTTTTTCTTAATCGTTTCAATAGTCATTTTCAATTTCTATCAATCCATAATCCATGCAAAGAATAAAAAGGATAAATCCTACCTTGGTTGTCTTCGCAAATTACACAGGTGGTGCAAAATGCAATAGTCTAATATTTGGTGATCCAACAAAAATCACAAATCTAAGTTCAAATCTAATAAACTAATGCGTGTACCAAAAGTAATATATGATCCTTTTCCAGCCGATGCACCATGAAAAAATTTATATAAAATCTACAATCTAAATAAAATCTAAAATCGAAAGAATACATTTAAAACATTGCTCGGGTAAGTAAACAACAGATCATATATTCTAAACAAAAACAATTTTAATAAACACAAAATGTACACACACTTAACAATTACACATAAATTCAAAACAATTATATTCAAGAAATCTAAGGGAACTTAAAGTTCCATCGAAAGGTTTTGAGAACTTCCTCCCTTAATTGAAACAAAATCTAAAGTGCGATGAAATCATACACAATAATAGGCGACAGCGCAATCTATTCAAACTATTTTTCTCAAAAGGTCTCGAGTTCGATCACAGCACTGTTGAACAATTAATTGGAGATGGGTAGTGCGTTTTTGATTTCTGCTGGCGAGTTTGTTGGAGTGAGTGCTTGGGAGCTCTTTTCCAGTTTCCTTCCTTGACATGCGTGAATGTAGACTCCTATCTATGAAAAGTCCTATCGGAAATCAATAGCGATTAGGCGTTGAAATGTCTCACAGCAGCCATTAGGCAATCCACAAAGCTGAGTTAAGACTATTTATAACAGTGTGGTTATTTTGTTATAGATATTTAATTGCATTATGTATAATCTTTTGAAAGAAATCTCAAGTAGTAATTTGTCCCCCAAATTTTATGAGCATAAATAGTTAAGAAATGATGCAAGGATTAAGAAATATATATATATTATGCCAATTTATTTACTTCCCTTAGGGCATATGTCAAATCATTCAGCATTATATGCTGAATAAGTTTCGATAAATTCATTTTGTGGTATGACTCACTACGATAAAGAATCATAATTCATTGGTTAGCTTTACAAAATCGAAATGTTTTGCCTAAGCGTTCTTTGACGAATTAAGGCATTCATCTGGAAATTTACTTTGATATTTCTGAAAAAAAAAATGAAATTTAATAGTTCAAAAAATTTGAGCGAATTTAATTTTTTAAAACAGATATATAACTGGCAATATTGTTCATTATATTTCATAATATAAATTTTTAAAATGTTGGTCTTCACTTGAGTTTTGAAATTTACACGACGTTTTTTCTTTTTTTTTTTTTTTTTTTTTTTTTTTTTTAAATTCGGGGACTCATTACAGAAATAGTCTCTTCCTAAACTTCATCAAAAGCAACAGAAGTTCGCATATTTTGAACTACCTCCTTTACTTTTTGACTAGAATATGCTACATCTAAGTTAGTTTTTTGTAAAATATCAAATAGAACATCAGTATAACTAAACACTTTGTAGTTATTTACACACAAAAATATTAATAACACACAAAAATATTTAGGAGAAAATTACCTTAAATTCTTCAAAAAACATGCAACTCCTTGCAATATTAATTGTATTGTTATCTCAGCCTTCTGCATTCTCAATAATATTTTCATATAAATCAGATAGGCCTTACCTTTTGCTTTTTATGGTATTTACTAAACGAGATGAATAATTCCATCCTGTTGTAGCTAATTTTGGAAATTTTCTTTTTATAATTTCATTTAAAACATGATTTCTTTTTATAGACACCGAAAAAAATGAGGCGCTGTCAGAAATTGTAGCAAAAATTAATTTATAATCTCTTATAAACAATACAGAGGGCGACAGAACTAAATTAAGTACATGTGCGCAACAATGCACAAACATAGCTTTTGGGAATGTCTTACTTTTTTCTGCGTCCCATTCAACGCTCCTGCCAGGACTGCCGTCCCATCATACGTTTGAGCAATCAATTCACAACCCCAACTGAAAATCGTCTCTTGCACGACATTACACATAGCTTCCGTTAAACGATCACCACTAACATCTGTAAAAACTAAAATTTTTCCATTGGTGCATAAGCAGTTATTAACATATCGTAGCACAATTGATAATTGCGATTTGTGAGATATTTCAGATGTTTAAACAGCAGAATAGGAACGAATGGCGTTTCTTTTACTTCATTTCTAATTTCTGAAATTACAATATTTTTTATCGATGCAATAATATCATTTTCTATTCTATTCTATTAGAGGTTCCAGAAAATACAGTTGCAGTTCTAAGATGGGTTGCTAAAAGGTTATCATATTTACTTATTAAAGTTATTAATTCTATTCAATTTCTACGATTATGGGAATTTATATTCTCATTGTGTCCGCGAAATGCATCTTCTTGTTTTGCTAAGTAACAAACTACATCCATTAATCTCTTGTGAAAAAATTTTTTTCTTGTTACTTTTTCATTGTGTTGAACAATCGATGAAGCCTTTTGTTGATGTGACATTAAATCTATCCTGACGGAACCAAATGTTTTTAATAGTATTATGGCATTTATGTGAGATTGTGTTTTTTCATGTTTTTTATATCTTCGTAGAGATGATTTAAATCACTGTAGCCTTGTTTTGTCCAAATATTCTATCCTTTTCAATTACAACAAAAAGTAAACATAGCTAACAGTACAACTTATTCAATTCACTATAACCGGTTAACCATTTAAAATTTTCATACATAGATTTTTAAAAATGTCGTACTCACTGTTGTCCTTTAATCTTAACGTTTTGCGATAGAATAATATCCGGCATCGGTCTACTTAATTTAACAATTTCGTTTTTTGTAGTAACGTCTCATCTCGAAAATGGATTTTCCAATAAATCTTTAACTATTGAGACATCTGAGAGCTCCATTCTGAAATGGGTTATTTATTATGAATATAAATTTAAAAAATACAATAAATAAAATATTTACCTACGAGTAGTCGAGATATATCTATAAAAACAGCTAAACTTATGAGAATTCTACCAGCACTGAAGCAAAAATCATGTCTTGTGTTGTATGGTGTCAAATCGATGGCAGAAAAGCAACGCTTCGGGCTTCCACGAAAAATTAGCATTTTCAGCAAACGTAGCACCACACAGAGGCCGCTGCTGCGGTGCCCACAAACCGAACGTCTATTCCACGTGCAGAGGATTTCACTGCACGCTGGCATTATAGAACAAACTCTTTCTTGTTCGGTCAGTGGATTAAACTATATTTATTAAATTAATAAATATAATTTAATTCATTGATTAATCCACATCCTCAATCAATAATGTTAAATGTTTTTAACATTTGAAAATCATATATTCTGCGAAAAACATCTTGACAATTTTTAAAAGCAAAACCAAAGATATGGTGTTACATGTCTGTAAGACACAATGAATGGTAAAATTTGGACTGTTCTGTTAAAATTCGTTTCTATTATGTCACAAACAAAACAAAATTGATTTTCAGTGAATTATTTCTATAGATATTATATATCACTGAAATTACTTTGCCAAACTAAAACATTCCCCTTGATATTGAAATACTTTTTTTATTTTCCATGGAAACAAAATCTTACAATATATAAATTTAAACATTAACCGTATGCAAAATCTTGTGGTCAGTTAATCAGTTAAAAAACCAAAAGCGGTTCAGCACGAAAGCCTCCGCTCTAATATCATGCTTAATAAACCGAAACTTCGGATGATTCTGAATGCCAAGTGCAGGAAAAATAGCTGCACTTGCTCAGTGCTATAGTATGCAGTGCTTCTTCAGTAGCCCTTACATATAAAGCGTGATTTTCTATTCCTGCGCAGTGTGTACACATCAAAACTTCCTATGTTCGTTTGCTTTTGAACTTGCTACGTGGTGCAGCACCTAGTTCCGCTAGCACTGCGGGAATACAAGCAAGCAAATCAACATAATATTTGAATATATCATAAATAATATTTATTATATACCATATAAAGAGATAGGTGGACATAGGTGCAGAAAATTATTCTCTCATAATTTTGCCAGGGTGTGCAGAGCACACCTTGCACATATGGACCGGAAGCCTCTGATATATACACACTCATGTCCATAAATTAAGGATAATTCAGAATCACACAGAGAAATTGAACTCTAAAATAAAAATTTCCCATTATGAATTATCACACACATCTTGAAGAATAATATGCAAATTACAAGAAACCACCAGATGGCGCCAATAGTACGTCACAATGACAAGAGTGTAAGAGAGGGGTATTTAAGGAATGGTTGCAAAGAAGTAAATTGTTCACACGAGCGCTTTAAAAGTCTTTCAGTGAAATAACCGCATAGTTATGGCACAAAGGAAGTATTTGGATGATGTTTTACGTGGTAGAATTATCGGCCGTTTGGAATGTGGACGTACCCAACTGGAAGTATCCGAGAAATTTGGAATCGCCTAGACTGTCATCTTCAGGTTTTGGCAGCGATTCCAAGATGATGGTAATGTGAGTAGACGTTAAAGCATAGAGCATGTGTGGGATATACTTGGCCGACGAATTGCAGCCCATCAATCCCCTCCCACATATCTACCAGAACTTCGGAGAGCATTGCTTGATGAGTAGTGTAATATTCCCCAAGATCAGATCGATAATTTGATACTCAGCATGCCTAGGCTTTGTACGGCCTGCATTGCATCGTCTGGGGGGCATACTGTGCATTAACCATCATACCAACCATGTTATATTGGTTTTTGTAAATAGGTTCTTTTTTGAAATTTGCTCCATGGTGTAAAAATCGCAATTTTTATTAATGATGACAAACATATAGCATCTCATTTTTCCTCGTTACCTTTTGTTTAATAAATACTCTTTACAAATAAGTCACATTTGTTTTGCTTCTGTCTCTTTCTTTGCCTGAAATTGCATTATCCGTAATTTATGGACACGAGTATATATATATATATAGTTATTAATGTAAAAAAATAATTATTTTTTATTAATTTGAAAACAAAAAGTTATCCCTTTTTATTTAATTTGAGGCGGTAACTTTCGTTTTCTCAACAAAAATGAGTAGACAGAAAAAGTGCAAAAATGAATGTGCGTGCAAATACGAACAAAATATAAATACCACGTATGTGAACTACTGGTACTAATTCGTATTATCTTTACCTCTGTCATTTCAGTGTTAATGCAGGCTGGATTTTGCGAATAAAAGTGTTTTTTAGTTTGGAGGAAATCGAAAGTACTCTGTGTTTTATCAATGCTGTAAATAAATGTATGTACTTTTTTCTTCCCTTAATTTTGGAATGGGGTATCTTTAAATTTCCTTTTGTCTGTAAAATTTCACTTAAGCCAATTATTTCTACAGTATAATTTTAAGAGACTGATTCCCTTTCCTTTTTCAAAAAATCATCTGATTTATATTCTTGAAATATAAGATTAATGCTGTACAGATACTGTACAGCAAACAAAAATACTGACAATTAACTATTTATATTTCAAAAGTAAATATAGGTTAGTCAGTCGATAATTTTCTACATGAATAGCTCCTATCTTGTTAATTTTAGTTTATGAAAACATTTCTTGTAATGTTTACTAAGCATCAGTTTGCATCAAAATGCAATGTAAAAATGATTTATATTTCAGAAGCAATTAAGATGTAATTGACTTAAAAAAACAATAATACCAGGCCTCGGCGTAACCTAATTGTGGTCCGGGGCAAAAGCTTCTTTAGGGGCTCCCTCTGATTCACAACAAACTTTTTATTTGATCTAGCAAACGAATCTGTTCAATTGACAAGGTGAAATAAAGCATTCTATTTGATTCGGAGAAGGGGCTTGGGGCAACTACCCCGTATGTCCCTGCCTAGTCAGGCTCTGAGTAATTCTGAATATTAATTTTGACTTCCACATAGGAATCCACATATTAAATTTTTGTTCTGCCTTTTCTAAAAATTATAATGACAAATGATAACTTTCAAAAGGAAATTTTATTTAAAATTAAGTGGAAAGTATTTTAGTTGAAGTAAATCAAGTGAAAGTAAGTAGTGCAATTATAAATCCAAATGCACATATTGTAAATTTGTGTTGAATCCCTCAAGAGTTTCTCCTAGCTCATCGAACGTCCTATCGCCATCTCTTCTTCCTTGCTCCTCCACACTTTATTCTCTTTGCTAGGTTTGGCGATTTATCGCCTGATGTGGTATTACTTACATAACTTTCCACTTTGTTTCGATTCAGTTAGATCTTTGGGAAAACGGAGCCTTCCCTTTACTTTTCTGTAATCAATGTTATCTTCTATAACATTATTTACGGAAATGAATACTGGCGGAGAATTAAGATCACATTCTTTTTTTTTATCAACCAGTCTTGCGATGCGAATCTAAGCGATAAGAAGTGAAAACAAAGACAGATGCAACAATTTCTCTGAAAGAAATAATCACATAACTATATTTCAAGCAAAAATTGATAGTTCATGACTACAAATTCATTGGTTCAAGAGCCAGTTTTTTTTTTTTTATCTTGTATTACTGACGAACTAAAATGATTAAAGAATATTAAAAATTTATGCACTCACAATCTCACGGAAAATGGTATCTATGGGGAAATACAACTAAAAGAAAAAGAATATAAATGAACAAAATATTTCGCAATCATATTTTGTATCCATAGAAAAAAATGCACTATAGAAATTTAGGAATGCAAAGGATGATTTGCATACAAAAATATTGCAAAGATAGAAGATGAAAAAAATTTAGTTATTTTTGATAGCTGCTCCACAAGTTCGATCCATTCTGAATCACCATGACAACACACCCACGTTTCGAAACTATTAATAGAGCTTTATGTAAGCACCGCAGTACATATTCTTATTCGAAAACTGCAAGCTTATTTCCTCTATTCCTGAAGAAATATAATAATTATTTTTATTAAACATTTCGCTACTCATCACCAATCAGTTTATTTCACGCTACTTAAGAAAAATTCATTCTATTATATAAATATTGCATGCTTAGAAACTTAAAGTGAATTTACATACTGGACTGTTGATTATATTTTTTAAAAAATTCTACTCCGAGATATTCCTTAAGTTTTTAAAAATGGCTGCTTTCAGAAATTTCGATATCAAAATAAAATGATAGTAATTTGAAAGAACGAAGGAAAAATGCGAGGGAAAAGAGAGATTGACTTTTTTATCATTATTTATCTGGATCTATTTCTTTTTCTTTCATATGAAAAGAAAAAGAAATTTATACATGGCAAAGTAAAATATGGAATAAAAATATATAATTGTTCCCAAAATTTATTTTTTAGTTTACTGTAGAATATTTTTCTGACTTGTTTTGATCTAGTTTCATGCAGTGAAAATGTTATAAATTATATTCTACTCTATATGGTGTAGAATATAAGTTATTAGATTTATTATCATTCGTTTAAACTTGAATTATATTGAAACCCATCCCTTCTTAACGCAATTGGAAATTATTGAATTTTATTCTTTTCATTTCTTATTTTTTCTAAAATTCTTCATTTAACTGCATTTGATTTTTAACTTAACACATAATATTGTAATTGTAAAATAATATTTTTTATTTTGCAAGTCGTGTAGAAAATGACTCTCAGGGAAGAAGTAGTCATGTTTTATGATATCTTTCAGTAAAAAACGAAAATGAAACTTTCCCCCCATGTGGTGGAGAACTAAATGGATCTTTCATTAACTTGCAGAATTATTTTTCATAAATCATTATTACCATTGTTAGAGCAAATATGTAGGACTCTGACCTAATTTAAGATTTCCACCATTCCCCCTGACAAACTACTTTTAGTTTCCTATTAAAAATTCCTAATATTTTTTCCAGTCTTCTAATACACTAGATCTCTCCCTCATATTCTGGGTCTAGATACGATAGAGTTTTCCTTAAAGAATGTTATAGTTGTTCCATTTATCTCTTTTTTTCTCAACATGACCCAATCATGGAGTTTCCTTCTTTTTATCTTCGAGACTGTATCATTTCCTTGTAACACTCACAGATTTCTTAATTTGTTCTGACTCTGCTTTCTTTTATTACATTATTTCGAAGAAACCGCGTTCTCAAAAATTTTTCTCTCCCACATTCTTAGCACAGCTATTTTTCACACTTTCTCATCATCCGTATCTCAGAGGGGTGCAAAATACGATCATTCTGTATACGAGGACCTGAGTTATGTTCCAAGACGGTTTGAAAGTCTTACAGTATTTCTTTCCTGTGGATATCTATTTAAATATCTTTCTAATATATTGTCTCTGTAAAATTCCATGTTTCCCGAAGTACATTTATTACAAATAGATCAAATGCTATTTAAAAGAATGTAGCGTAATAAATAATTATAAAAATTATAGTATATCATTCATATTTTTTATAACTTCAGTAAGCATTGAGGTACACGCATAGATGTATCTTAATCCTTGAATGATGTTTCTATAAAGTCATCTTGAATTAACATGTATGTTGAGACTTGTAACGAATATTCTAGAAGATAATAACTTTATGCAATGGTTTTTAAGCATCCATGACATGCGACTGATTGACGAAAAGTCTAATCATAAAGAGTGAGCAGTATTCCTATGTTGCAAGGGAGAAAAAATGAAAAACTCCCAAGCACTCACTTAACATCTGTGCATGCTGAAAGCTGAAACGCAATACCCATTTATTTTGTTCCACAATAGTAGGGAATGAAATCGATACCTGTGCTATTCTGAAGAGTGCCATTCTACTAGTAAGCCACAGTAAGCCATTATTAATTATTCAGTGCTACATTATGGATTACTTAATAGTCAGCGGCTGCTGTAAGTTTTTAACAGCCATCATTTTAATGATTTCCGAAATGACTTTCATAGATTGCGAGATATACTTAAATATTGCAATGGGGGAGGCCTGGAATCTCACAAGCACCCACCTTAACAGATGAGGAGAAAGCAACAGCCACTTCTTGCTTTTAATAATGGTTGGGAGTGAATCTTAATGAGTTTATTATTAAGTCTCTGAACCTGCTTCCTGAACAACTCAAAGGCAGTTGTAAGGAATATGAACATCCGATACATATTTAATAGGTAGTGGGTAATGTTAATATATCGCGAGAGAGAGAGAGAACGCTGGAAACTATGTATATATACTCGTTCTCCGACAGATATGCATGCAGAAAGTAAAAAAAGCAAAGCGGATTTTTCGTTCCACAGTAGTGGTTGGGATCAAACTTGAGAGATACAATTTTACTTTGAAAAGCGCCGTTTTACCACTAGGTTATGATGAGACCATTATTATGTATTATCGTACCTGAAATTGAATTAAACTGGATCCATATTTATGAATCACTTGAATGGAAATCTTGAACATAGGCTTTAGAATTGGGACTGAATCCCTATTGATATGAATCAACGGATTTCATAAGATATTATTTGTAGTGAAAATTTTGAATGGGCCTCCTTAAGTTATTAACATCGGATATTTTATTCATTCACGTTACATTTTTTCTTCTTTTTTAATTTTTTTTTCTATGCATAACTTTTCAATCTTGTCTACACCTCCCTATTTAATCTATCAATAATTCAATATCAACTTGTTTAAAAAAAACTTTTCTTGGACACAGACTTCTAAATTTGAAGCATCATTGAAGATATTTATATCATTTTAGGGAGTAACTCCTCAATCCACAACTTAGTTTTCCTTCACATGGACATCTAAATTTTCCCATTTGCTTCGCAATTTGTCTAAGAAATTTAATAATAAATTGTAAAGATTTGCATATCTTTTTTTAGAAGCATAACATTTTTTTTACCATCTTTCTAACTCTGAAGTTTTCAAAATCTCATCCCACATAATTAACATAAACATGTACTCCAATTTTAGAATTTGTTTGAAAAAATGTTTGCATCTTCTAAATTCCCATTTTTATACGTTCTCTGCAGCATATGTAATTCCTATAAATGTTTCTGATGTAGATAGCTTTAACGCGTGGGTTTTACTATTTTGTCTTTGATTGAGAATGCAACAAATTTTCAATTTGTATGCGATATTTTTAATAAAGTCTTTATTTTCAAAGACGAAAAATATTGAATAAATTTTTTGTTTTTCATTGGCTGTCAATATTAATAACATATATATTAAAACTATGACAACCAATAAAAACCATTAGCGATGTTTTGTCTTACCTGTACAGACTAAAGTTTTGCATTGTTGCTGGTACCAAAATACAAGTAAATTTTCAATTACGATTGATTAGTACACCACGTTGCATAATGATAGAACTACCATGGATTTTCAGTCTAGCATACAGTAATTGGAATAAATGATTGAAATAAATATTTTTATTGAAAATATACAAAATAAGAATGACAATAACAAAGTAAAAACATTACTCATGTTTATATTTTCATGTAATAAAATAAAAAATAAAAGTTTTAGGTTGCAAAATGGTAGAATCACTTTCAGTTAATACTTTGTAAGAGCACTCTTTTTGGTTATAAGTTCAAAAATTCGATTAGGCATGCTTTCGACTAAGCGTTTGTGTATATCTGCATTCAGATTTTCCTATTCTGTAATAATAGTCTTTCAATTCTTAAACCGTTGAATACTGCTTGCCGTTGACGTATACGGCCCTTCTTAGAATACCCAGACGTTTCCATGGGGTTCATGTCAGGAGAACAAGTAGGCTATTCGATTATCTGCACTCCGTTATCCAGGAATCATTCCCAAGACGAGTTTGCAACATGAATGTTGGAACTTCCAAATGGACCTCCGATTTTTTCTCCAAAAGGCAACAAATTTTTTTCCAATAAGTCTTAATAGTCTATTTCTCCCATTCGACCAATAGGGAAAGCAATGTTAGTCCGCCCAGCATTGCCAAATCCAGCCCAAACCATTAACGATCCTCCCCTACACTGTTTCTTAGAAAAAATGTGTGGCTCATTTCGGAGATCCCACCAATAGAATGCCCATCCGTCAGGAACATTTGGATTGAATTTTTTTCGTAGCTAAGCACTACTTGAGACCACTGTTCTTTCCAAGTCATGTGTTCTTTAGCCCATTGCATCCTTTTTCGTTTGTGAAGATCTGTAAGTCTCGGTTGCGTTTTCCTTTTCGTGTACTCAAGATGTTCGTTCCACCGAGCTATTCTGGATAAAGTTGACTTGTGAACTTTGATGGTGGTGTTTCGTGAAGAGTCTGTTCAATATTTCACCAGCTTTTAACTTCTTTACAACTTACCTTTCTTTCCACTTTGTTAGCTTTCGAGGTCTTCCACTGGATTGCTTTGTCCCATATTTGGATCCAAGATGGAGAGAGAAAATTATTTATTACGTGTGGTGAACGCCCAATATGTCTTGCTATATTCCGTGAAGACAGTCCTGCTTGTTTAAAAGCCACAATTTGTCCTTTTTCAAAATCAGATAACGGATTTTTCCTACCCATACCTAGTGACACAACTTTTCAAATCAATAAACTATGCGTGCTCACAATAAATGCAAGTAAGGTTAGGTCAGTTGATCAAACGAAGTTTTTATAGACCTGTATGTTGAACCCCAACTGCGCATGCTTCTCTGAGATTGATTATTCCACTAAAAAGTATTTGTGGAACTATCATTTTGCAACCAAAATTTGTATTTTTTATTTTATTACATGAAAATATAGACATGAGTAATGTTTTTACTTTGTTATCAGTGAAGTTATTAAGAATGCCGATTGAGAGGGCTGAGTGGTTAGCGTTCCTGACCCCTGAGCTGTGGGTCCCCGATTCGAATTCCGGTTCGGAAATGTTAAACGTTTAAAATAAATATAATTAATAAGCATATGTTTAAAAATATCCGCTTGTTTTAACAGATGGATTGCATTTGAGCACTGGACACTTATAGCAAGCACAGACAGCTTTGAATCACTAAAGTGTTAAAATGGGAAGTTCTTTGTTAGTTACAGCTGTAGATTGGCACCAACAAGCTTATCTCTTTCTCTGGGAGCAGACATGGTGTCAGACATGATGTAGGCGACTAGTACATAGACGAAGGGTACAGGTACAACTTCTGTGGTACTGATTTCCATTGCACTATGATTTCGGTAACTGATCTGCAAGATTTGGTTCATACTCACGCTAAAATACGAATTTATCTGTTGGGGTAAATTTCTTTTTACAAAATAAAAATTGGAATTGACAGTTTAAAATTCATTTGTAAAGAAAGCATTTCAAAATTTGAAAACATTTAATATCTTTTTAACTAGGAATTTATAAGAATAAAACGCTGCTTTGCATTATAAAATTAGTTTTAAGGATGATACTCAAAAGTAACTAAATTAGATTAGTTTATCATCACAGACATGTAAAAGTTCAATAAACTTTTAAATTTTATTCAGTTAATACGTATGTTTTTTTCATACTTTTCTTTCTTTCTCTCATATTTATTTGTATACATTATAAGTAATTTTAATTTTTTAGAACTTACAGAAGTATATTGAAAACTGTTTATAACTTGGATAAATAAATAAATAAATTTTGGCAATGTATATGTTTTTACTGGTAAAATTGCTGAAATACCTGGAAAAAATAATATTTGTTTTGAGTTATTATTACTGAAATCTACGCAACTTATTGAAAGTAACTATTTCTTCTTCTTTTTAAATATTTGCAATTGTGAATTATTACTCAAAATACTTTTCATGTATTATAAAATAATGGGTAATTAATTATCACATTATTTACATTTTATTCAGTTCATCAACTAAAATTGTAAGTTATTTGCTTGAAAAATATCAACCGGTATTATATTTATCAATAATAACTTAGTAAGTGCAATAGTAATGCAATGATTTACTGAATACTATCGTTAAAGTTTATAACCCCACATATAATTTAGAATTTGTAAATACTGAAAAAAAGTGATTCCAAAAAATCCACATAAAAATTTCTTAATACCAAAACAAAATGATTTTTTATTCTTATTACTCTATTAACTTAGTAATAATCTAAAAGGCTAGAGAGTTTTTAAGCCAATGTTTACTAATAATTTTACAATTTGATTCGAAAAATGATAAAAAGAAACTAAATATTATTTGCTTAAAACCATTATTTACGTTTAAAAAAGTCCTAAAATATTTGAAAAATTGTTAATTTTTTTAATTTTATAGTTTTTGAAAAATCGAAATCTTATAGGTTTTGATTCTCATTTTTTGTGCATTTATTCATTTCGATTTTTATTCGAGATATATACTTGGGAGAGTCAGAATCGAACAGAATATAGCAGCAAAAATGAGTAATTACATCATTATTTAAGTCATTTTAAGGACTGAAATGATATGTCGAAGAGTATATTTATTTTATAAAAATTTAGTATTCATTGCAATTATTTTAAAGGATTTAAAGCCTTTCGTCACACATTCTTGTTATATTTCATTTATATATAAAAATATTTCGTGGAAATTCCTAATAAATGTTTCCATAAGCAATATTTTTATGAGTATTTTCGAAATTTCCTTGAATTTATTTAAGCAAAAATATGCTCTGATAAATTGTCGAATGCTAATTTGATGTAAAATCTTAACAAAACACATTATACCTTTATATTATATACTCCCATATTATATATGCAATAAATTCAAATAATGAGATAATTTTTTTGTTTATACTATTCTAAATTTATGAATGCTCCCTCTTACCCATACACTGAAGGCAATTGCTGACCTAAAAACTCAAGTGTCAGCGAATTTTTAAGATCTTTTCTAAACTTTAAACAACCCTGTAGTATTCTCTGTATTTAGGCATTTTCAATAAGAAATAGAGTGATGCACTTGGAAAAGCCTATGTTGCTCTCTCTCTTGTAATATCCAGGCTGAAAAGGGCGAATTATGAGCCTAAGCCCCCAAGTGGTCCTTCGAGAATTACCGCAGTGTGCGTTGCCCATGGACGTAAAGTGGTTTGAGTTATGGTTCTTTATCCCCTTTTCAAGCTAAGTTTTTCTCTCAGCTGATGATGGAAACCCGTTCCCAGTAAAGCTCAATCATGACAAATAAAGCAGATTTCGGTTCATAAACATTCTGTTGCTGAATTCTAATGTGTAAGTGGCACTAAGAGCATTGCCAAACACTGTAAATGGATTTCTAGCTGATGACTTCTCGATGATGTCCTCTTGAGGCACTATTTTCTACAAATCAGAGATGAATATGTTGTGTCGTCATTCTTAAGTGGTTAAGTTTACTATGAGCTTTTTTGGATCGACTCCCCTATCGATCAGATGTGCTGCAGAAGTCAGATCGTTACATCTTTTTAAAAATATGCAAAAAAAATTTTCTTTGAAATAAAAGTTATTTTTGAAAACCTGCCTCTTTATCGATGTTCACCAGGACATGAGTAATTGATCTAATGAAACTCGTTCTTTCTCACTCACTTACACACAGGTAAATGAATTTTGTCTTTTTTAAATTTTATATTACATCATGAAATGTTGTTAACAAAATCCCAGGGAGAAGTAGAATAGTCAAATTAATTAAAAATGTTAAGAAAAAAATGTAATCTAAAAATAGAGTGTACAATCAGAAATAAAAATAGAAAAGGATGTTGTTCTGAATGGGAATTGCTTTGGGCTGTAAAAGGAAAGAAAAAAAAGTATTAGAGATTATACTCCTTACTAACAACAAACTCAATTAATTGAAATTTAATAAATTGTTTTGATTTTTTAAATTTCAATTAATTGAGTTACAATGCTAATTGAGTTACAGGCTGCATTTGTTTTAGTTTTATACGTTATTTAAGTATTTAAATAATTTCAACTAAGCCCCAAACATATATTTTATGTTTAAATTAATGTTTGTCACCTACTTCCAAAATTCTAACTTTTATACTGTATCATTAGTAAGATTTTCTTTTATGCAAAATTTTTATAAAAAATTTTTACTTGTGTAAAAAATTTTTATATTTTTTTTAAAACAAAGTTGATATAATATTGAAAACATATTTTCTGTCAATGTTGTAAATTTATGTAAGAAGTGTATTTTGCCTACAGCCCCTTATATTGAATATAAGATCATTTTGGTGGAAAATAATTTGGGATGTTTACATCCTGTTTTACGATTATAAATCATGGTATATTTTCTAACTGCAAGGGTTTTTTTTAAAAAATATAAACGGTTGTAAGCGATTGTATCCCATTGACAGTCAGTAAACATTTGTAAACTATTTATTCCGCAGTATCGCTTTCAGGAGAATAATATTTCGTTAGATTCCTCTTATCAACATTTTCACTAACAATATTTCTTCTTTAAGTCAGTTCAACTCGCATATTTATCCTTCTTAATATAGAATGTGTCGAGATAAGACCAATTTTAATTTAGTTTGCATTTAGAACACAAGTTATCACTTGTTTATCTTTAAATATTGCTCATGGATTATCTTATGCGACACGGGTTATTGTTATGTGACCATGATCAAGAATCCTGTCGTCGCAAGACCATGCTTCGCATGGAAAGTTCCGGCTCATATCGCCACCGCTGCTAAACAACGGAAAGTAAGTGCTGTTTTAAATACACGTCGGTCTGGATGGGTGCTTTTTTCCATGCTTCCAGCCTCTTTTGCGACTATGTTCGTGGCTTTTAAGAAGACTTCTCAATGAAGTCTTCTTAAAAGCTAGTTCAACCAACTGCTTCATGAGAAGACTTCATGGAGAACGGAGAGTATTTAGAGATCGTTCAAAAGGCGTTTATAACAACTTTTAATTTTTTTTTTTTTTTTGCAACGCTGTATAGGGTTGTATCAGTGCTCATTGGGTTTGAAATAAAAAAGCTTCTTCCGATACTTTCCTACTTAATTTTTAAATGTTTGTACAGTTGTTACTTTTTGTGGGAAACTAACGCTAGTTTTTATTATTATTCAAACCCTCGTTACTAAATCTTTCATGAAAAATGTTGCTTTATTACTGCTACTTTCAGAAGTTAATTTTACTGAAACAGCTTCCCTTTCTTTCTGTTATTTTTAATTTAATTTATCCAGTGTTTTAATTAAGCTTTTTAGTTTGCTTAAATTACTTGCTTTTCCTGTAATTTCCACCCAACTGGTTGGACATGATGAAATTCCCTCTCGGTTTTTTTTTTTTTTTTATAGAAACAATTCCTTGGTCAGGGGATTTTCTATGGCTTCCTCACCCCAATCCTCCCTTCGTCTTGTTTTGATAGCAGAAATCTCAAAAGCACTGCCGATCAATTTCTCCTTCTTTCTGAATCAAACATATGCGAAGAAAGAATGAATGACTAAACAGACTGAACATAACGACATATGTTCGTGGCAAACTTAAGGATTACTAGCATATTAAAATATTAATAATAAATATGTTATTACAAAATTGCAATAATAGATGCCCATTATTAAAATTTGATTATATTTCTGTTTCATTATATATTTTACAGCGTTTCGTATAAATTAAGTACAAATTATGACAAAATGCCTGAATTTTAAACTGTTATAATGTATTTCGTGGTCTTATTTCATCAACAACGCAATATTTATTCTTAATTCGAGTAATTTGAACCAAAATTTTAAATTTTAAGGATGTATTTGGAAAATAAAAAGAATGTAAAATTAAGAATCTAAAATACATTCCCAAATTAAAAAAAAGTAAACTGTAAAAAATATGTGTATATATAAAATTAAAGTTTCATGTAACAATTATTTTTCATAATTATTAGTCAAGTTAGAGTAATATCTATAATTTATTTCGCTTTTTGTCCTGTTTATAGCATGAATTACCACTCATATGATAAAAAATGACCGTTTTAAATGATTATCAAACCAAGTATTGATACTTCCTTTAAAAAGTTAATACCCTAATTTTGATGATTCGAAAAAATTATTGGTTCCTGTACAGAATCGTAGAGAATAAACAAAAATACATGACGAAGTATTATATTTAGAATGTACAAAATAACAGTTCTAATAAAGTTTTTTAAGTAGAGTTTGTTACTTTAAAGAGAGAGCACAAATTTCGGGGTTAATTTTAATATTTTGACATTGTTACAAAAATAAGCAAACACTTGGACTAAAACATTGAAACTATAAAAAAATAATACAATAAACAAACATCTTTACAACAGGAGTCCGTTTCTTTCAAAATCCTGATTCACTCTGCTGTACTTTTAGTGTTAAACGATAAAGCCCCTGTTTCCATATCCATTATAAGTTTAATTGGTTTAGTAAAATTACTAATAAAACATGCTAAGCATTAACGTAAAAGTAAATATTTGTTATTATCATAAAAGTTATATTAATAATTATAAAACGATTCAATAATCTAATTATTAATTTTATGAGATTGTTAAATAATTTTCTTAAAAGTAAACAATAAAAGTAAAACAGAAGACAAGAATTATTTTGTTAAAGAAAATTTTATTTTTGTTTGCTCTAGGAATTTAACTTCTAAAAATAAAACAACCTGCATATAAAAAATGGAAATAGAATAATATGCAGTCTGCTATACAATCATATGAGAGTTTAAAATTTTTATTATTTTTCAAATATAAATGGGGCTCGAATTTATAACATTTGATTTTCAGAAAAATCGAATAAGAACATGTCCCCTGGAAGGAAATACATTTGACAAAAAAGTATATGAATAATATGAGTACGAGAAATACAAAGTATAAAAATTGTATTTTTTTTATTGAAAATGATGTTTTTCAATTTATGAATATTTCAGCAGGAACCGAAATTTTTATTTATTTTGTATTTAGAAATAGATTTTTAAGGTTCGACCCTCGAATCTAGGTAACTCTACATAAATTAATAATTTTTGCCTCGAATATAATTGATTATAATAGATCGAAATTTTTTAAAAAAAATTTCTCTTCAATCTTATTTTGCAGATTCTAAATTCAAAATCTGCTGAATGTTTTAAAAATTATTTTACTTTGGGATTCAAAAAATGTTTTCGTATAAAATATGCAATAGTCTTCTCTCAAGGAAATCAAATTGCATGAATTTCTTATATAGAAATATACAACGGAAGTTGATAGATTAAAAAAAAGAAATTGTTTCGTTCGTAACTTTATTTTCAGTTTTCAGTCAATTCAAGTTATAAGTTCCTTTTTAGAATATAATACGAATATATTTGGCCTTCAAGTGTACTAATCAATCTAGTAAAAACTAATGACCATTTTTTAAAAGAATGGACCCGATTGCATTTTCCTCTTTTTTTAATATCACATTACAGAATGTAAAATAATTAAATAAAATGAACACAAATGGTGTGAAGCATCACAGACTATATTATTATGATATCACACGTTTGTTATAATGTTAGATGTTGTGACATCATGCACCATCAGAGACTTTTAGAATGATGTTATATGTTAGAGTTGTAAGAAATATTTCATGAAGTAGAGATAAGGAGTCTAAAATTTGGCCCATTTAAATAAGATTAATGAATACAATTTGAGACAGCTTAGTGAACAATCTAATGACCTAGAATCGTTGTACGTTGTCTTTAATATCAACCAAACAAAGTACCTTACGGAAGGAGGAGCCACAAGATAGAAAACATGGGAATCTCCCGAGCACCCACCACGAAAGATGAGCATACAGAAGGCAGAAACGAAATATATATTTTCTGCTGTTCCACAGTGTCTGGGATCGAACCTGGAACACTTCGTCCTGAAGTGTGAAATCCTGACTCTAAACCAGGAATATTTGACTCCGCATTGCGAAAAGCATATAGGTGAAGACCGTTGTAAGGCACTTTAATGTTCAAAGCGTAGATTATTTTCGATTATTTATATGTAACAATTGTTTTTGTATTTTATCACTTTTGAAATCTATAGCGAAAATTCTCGGAATTGGAAAATTGATGCATTGCCATCCAAACTCAAGAACATGCCTGTTTTAACTGGGGAGGAGTATTAACATGATTGAGCATTTTAATAATGCAGTTAATTATTCAATGGTTTTGAGCATTTTAATAATATTCAATGATTAAGTGCTAGAACTATGATTTTCTGAGAGTAAGGTTTCGTGTTCAAACCCAGCCACTGCGAAACAACAAAAGATAAGTGTTTCTATATGAACAGCCGATATTGTGTCTGCTTGAGCATTATGATATGTGAATAAGGTCTACTATTCAGAAAGCAAAACGTAGCGAATTCTTAAAAGCCATGCAACAACTATTAGTTACTAAGCTGTTCTTTATGCAGTATTACTGTGAAAATTATTTTCGAAGCTACAATAGTTGTAATAATGATAAACAAAAAAAATTCAAATTATTGTAGCTGTTATTATTGTTCTTTTGCATATAATTTTCAAACTTAACAGGAACCATTCTAGAAATTTTCTAGTGATCCGTTATCGAATATATGTACTTTTGTAATCAGTGGTTACACATAAAAAAGTCAAAGCTAATTTCTGACATTTGTCTATTGATAGACTTTAAAATTGTTACAACAAAAAAGCGACACATAACATATCAAGTTACAACACTTGAATTTCTGAAAATTATTCTGAATAATTTCTGAAATGAGTTTATCCTTGATATCGCTGGTCTTAATTTGATGACCAGCAAGACACAGTAATATTTAAATTGCATCTAAAAAACCTAAAAATTACATTTGTTACCTTTAATGAATTATGTATTGTGCATTTTCAAACGTTCCCATTCTTTCACAATAAGAATTTCATTAAGTATTCAGAACTTTTTTTATAGTAAAAGATCATACAGAATATTTTAATGGATTTAAATCTGGAATGTAAACATCATTTTAGTACTATGAAGAAATTTGAAAGGTGGACCTTGTACTATTCGTGAATTCCTTCTGCAACTTGTCCTGTAGAATTATCTACGAATTTTGTTTTGAAATCTGTTTAAGATATAAAAAAATATCTTAAAAATGAAATTGGGATATATTTGTTAAATGAGGTTGCGTTTTTCTAAAAACAAACATTTTATTCAAACAATAAAAATTGTTGATATTTTTACATATCCTATGAATTTCATTTGATTATATTCAATCTTTTACGTAGTATTTATTGTATATAATGTGTAATAAAACTGATCTACTAAAATATATTTTTACTAATATTATACGATCCTTTTATTTACAGTAAGATTTTAGAATTCTCATACATTTTTTAAAACCAGTTGTGAAATTTTAAGATTTATTAAAATTGTTTTTTCCAATTTTAGCATCAATACTCTTGAATTTTTTCTGTAAGAGTTGAGATGTTTCTTAGATTCTTTTTATATTCACAAGGCGTTTCTTTCTCGTTTCTGAACTATTGCTATCGTGATTTAGTTGGTGAAAACATTTGTTTTCATTGAATTTTCAGAAAATGGACAATTTCATAGATCACTTTCTTCAAAATGCAATTTCAAAATTAAGTAATTTTTATTCAAAATGCTAATGAAAATGAAAACTGTGAAGTCATCTTTTATATGTTTTAAGATATGCATTTGAAGTCGACAATGATGAATTTTTCTTTAGAAGATAAGATGCAAGTAGTCATTAACGAATGTAGCTTAATTTTTTAAGAAATTTACTACTGATGAATGTTTTGTTACATGTTGCTTTAAATAATACGAGTTTAATGTATCCCTATTTTAGCCATTGTACCAATGAAAATATAAATTAGTTTTTAATAACAATTTTCTTTTTTAATCTGGAGTCACTTTACTATTATGAAAATTTAAACTACTAATGATTCAGCAGTTTAACTTTCTATAATTTTTTTGCAAGAAATTTAGAAATGTGCAAAATATTTTCCATATCTTTATTAGATTTATTTTGCTTTTTTTATTTATTTTCAACTTGATGTTTCTTAAATTTTTTTAACCGTTTTATGTGCTTAGTATATAAATATTTATCGTTTTCGCTTTCAATGAGAAGCATACAGTTACTAAATCATGTAGTTATCATAATAACTTTTAAATTTATACTTTTTAACTCAATTTTCTCTATTACAGTTACGATAAATTATAATCTAAAATTTCTTTACCTATATAAACGAATTTTGTTGTTACATTTTTTAACATTCATTGAAAACAAATTTTATATTTAAGTGATTTAATTATAAATCCTGGTGTGATATTATTACTGGCAAATCCAACAAACCGAATTATCGAAGATTTTCACAAATATATATATACTCACGACATCAAATATATAAAACTTTATTAATTAAAACAAGTAGATGTTTTTACAAAAAGTAATATATATTTTTTGTTTAACTATTAAGTAAACATAGTCTGAAATCTTGTTAGATAAAGGTAAACCTAATTATGAAAAGATTTGTTAAAAAAGTTAACGTAGTTAGGAAAGATAATATAGTTATGTAATAAACAAATTCAGTTATAAGAAAAATAAAACAAATAACAGTTATGAATTAACCAAACAATTGTATGTAATGAAAATAGTAAATATTTTTTTTGTCTTTTTTGTTTAATTATAAGATAAACATAGTCCGACACCTCAGATAAACATTATGTATCATTAGGAACATTAAAATTATAAAGCAAATTTTAAAAAATTCATGTAAATATCATCTAAAAATATTGAAAAAATATTTTTGGAAAAAATTGGCACAATAGTTCACAATTATATATTTTTTTGATCTTCAGTGTCATCCAGTATTTCAATTATTTCTTCCTCTTCCTCTTCCTCCTCCTATTAAGAATATTAAATTATAAAATGAATGAGTATGCTTATAAAATAAAATAATTCAGTTATATTTCCAAAAAGCAAAATAATAAATTTATTTCATGGGGGGGGGAGAGTAGAAATCCATAATCTTAAATTAATAAAAAAATTATTTTCAAATTTAAAAAAAGTCTAAGTAAAAACAGTTCGAAGAATACAAATATTTAAAAAATAAACATTGGCAGATTTGTTTAATTTTTTCTTACAACCATAATAATTTTTTGAAAGATAACTTTCACGGAGTTGTAATTGCCAAATATTAGCACAGAAAAAACAATAATAAGATTCTTTTAAAGCAAAGTTTTTAAAATAATTTCTTGTCTGGATGGCAACTTCATCAAAAAAATATCTATTCTGATCATAGAGAAATTAAACGGTAGTCACCAACGGAAAATAAGCATTAAAAATGTCTACTTTCTTAAAAGGGCAAAACAGAATTATTTTCTGAACAATCTTGGTAAGCTGCTGCCAATGAAAAATTCAAATGGCTGAAAGACTATCTCGCCATCACGAGTTAAGATATTTCTAGGTATCAACAAAAATTTTTGATCATTGACTGGAAATATTCATGAAGATCAATGGCATTTGCATAAATATTAACTACTCAAAACACAAAATTAAATAGCTAATACTGTTCAAAGTTAATATTCACTGCAAACTAAGGAAACTAGAGAATAATTTGCTGCTTTGTATATACTTCTTAAATCTACGCATGCTTATAGATCAGTTGATTTAAAAGTTTTCTAAGTACTTTGCTTTTATAAAATCAATGTACTTAGTCCAATAACTTTCCGACACCTTATAATAAACCTAAATTTTCCAGTGATATAAACATTTTACTACAATTTTAGTGTCACCTGTTCAGTTTTACTTGAATCTATGATATTATAGATGCACAGATTTGGTTTGACACTCTAAAGAAACGTTTTGCACGAGTAATTCAACCAGGTTTAACCTTTTCAATATATAACAAATTCATGCTCAATTTATGGTCAGCACATTGACATTCTGTTCAACAACTCATTGATTCGAATCTCATCACGAGTGAGGACATTTGAAGGTTCCTAGTTTATTTTAAATAGAGAACAAATTTTTACTATAAACTTCTGTTCAAATAGTATCATTCCCAAAGTTTTATTTAGGAGCTATATTTAAGAACCAAGAATTTTTAGGAGTATATTTTGGCTTAATTATCTCTTGGGTGCAAAACAGTGATCGTTGTGTGGCAATCAAATCAAACTATTCACGAAACAGAAATAAAATTCACAAATTGGTAAACTGCAGGTCAACCACTGCAGGGTCGAAAAATTTACTTTAGATTGTTCATAGAAAAAGTAATTCATTTAAAGTTGGTTATTAATAAAAAAATTTATTGTATTTTTCGTCAAATGTTTCATTGGGAAAATCATCCAATATTAAGGCTTGGTTAAAAAACATCTTATTTAACTCTTTTAAAACCAAAATTATTCTTTCAGAATTCATTAATTTGCATTAATTATAAGAAAAACTGGTTGTGTATTAAAATAAATGAAGGTAATATCTTCTTAATTCAACGATTTAGAGTCAATATTTCTAGGATTCAATGAAAATCCAAACGGATAAATATAATTTCAATTGTCTGGGATAAATATAATTTCAATAATTAGATAATTTCCACTAACTTATCATTCAATTTTTTTATAACGTTTGTTAGATCAAGAGCTCAAAATTTTAAAAGTAATATAAATATCTATAAATCTTAAGATTAATTTTAATTAACTAATTTTACTTGAAGTAATATATTTGGGAGCAAATAATTTTTTTAAGAATAAATTTGTATTTATTATGAAAAAATAAACTAGACAGTTAAATATTGGGACAGAAAAAACGAAAAAATGTGAACAAGATATGAACTAGGTTTTTTCAATATCAAAATGTTTTTGGTACCATTTCTAGAAGATAGGAATGCTAAATGTGTTACTTAGAATTTTAAAATTTATAAATCAGAGTTAAATTAATTAGATTTTCATTGTTGGGTACATGAAAATTACTGAGAAAGGGCACATAGTTAAATGACTCTTAAAATGTCCTCTAAAAATAAAATAAAAAAAACTATAGGCATAGCTTACATAAAAGTTTCTTTTTGTCAAGATTTTCATATAATTACCTTATTTTTTTGCTTCAAAATTATTATATTCCAATAACACATTTAATAATAAACATGACAATTATTGAAATCATAATATTAACTAATAGGACTCAATTGGTAGTAGAACTCCACTTTTTAGGTTTGGTCTATCATTTCTTGCACTCGAAGGCTAATAAGACCTCAACCTACTGTTTAAAGAGGATTCCGAAACACTGTAAACAACCAAGCTCTAGGTATAGTTCGAACCACAGATTGTTGAACCAATGGTAAGGGCTAGAGCATTCGGTTACCAACACATCATTGCATTCTTCAAAACAATATTTGATGCAAACCACTGTGATAAAGTAAGATAAAGAGGCTATTTCTGCCTCTGCATACATGTGTCAAGGTGGGGGCAAGGCAGTTTATCGGGTTTCCTTAATGATGACACATGAATACTCATTACAAAATATTTTCTCTGGTGCTATTATGAAGGAAGTATTTTAA
This sequence comes from Latrodectus hesperus, assembly GCA_037975125.1. Classification (NCBI taxonomy): domain Eukaryota; kingdom Metazoa; phylum Arthropoda; class Arachnida; order Araneae; family Theridiidae; genus Latrodectus; species Latrodectus hesperus. The sequence continues at coordinate 87,371,426 of CM075854.1, read as the reverse complement.
GAAATCTTACAACTTATAATGACGGTTATCTTACTTAAATTGAAATGGCTAAATACAATATTTGATCTTATAACATTTTAGAGATTCCTGTTTGAATTGTTTTCTCAAACTATTTTCATTTATGTATGTATAAATTATTATTTTAGAGCCAATTACTCAAACGAAAATTGAGGAAAGATTCTCTCTCGCATTTTTTTTTAAAACTTATCTGTGAAAATGCATACCTCATAAAATTGAAAACAAAATCCAAACGAGAAAAATGCATTTTTCTACATGGGAGAATTATTAAAATCATAGAATCTTAACTTCATTCTTCTGTTTTACCCATTATTTCTGTGAACGTAGTTGTAAGAAAAAGTTGTATAATGCCCGATAACTAGGATTTTCACATTTCTGTACTACAAGGGGGGGGGTAAGTGATGGCCCATTATATAGGGGAGCCCCCAGGGGGTATGCCACCGTAGCTCCACAAGCAAGTGTATCTTCGTAATTTAAAACCAGGTATCAAGCACAACAACAACAGATCTCACCTACCATCCCTGAATATATTAGAATATTTTCTAATATGACGTCAACCATAGAGCACTTATTACATGTACATTGCTTTCCGATTTCCCGTTTTGGTGTTCACTAACACTTCTCTGTTTCGTTTCTAATGAAACTAGTAGTTTATTGCACTATATCAAGTCTGTAGAGGGCAGATTTGATTTAGGAGAATAAACTAGAAGTATTTTTTAATAGAAATATCAATCTAAATTGCATTTTTCACATCGATCGATCACCTGCGAATGTTTGTAGACTGTTTGGTTAGACAAAGCAACTGCTCCGAAGGAAGTATGATGTGCGGGGCCCCTCTGAGAAAGAAAGGGATTACAATGTACACTTAATGTGTCTAATTAGTCAGGATACGTAAAAAGACTAATATCAGTCAGGATTAATTCATGATGAAATACAATGGATAACTAACAGTAAATAGTCAAGAAGAGAGAGTTTATTCGTCGCTCAACGGTCATTTTTTGCACACGAGGGCTAATTGACCGGGACCTACTGCTTACAGTGGTTCCAAACCACTGTAAACATCCATACCCAAGGAGGAATTCGAACCCATGTACTGTTGAACCGAAGGCAAGAGTGCTAACCATTCGGCTGCCAGCTCGGCTCAAGTAGTGAGAGAAAGATAAAATATATTAAAAATCACGTTTAATTCTCAACCTACTTTCTATTTTTGTAAGCACCAAACGCAGTTGCGTCCGTTGCATTCTAATAAAGAAATTTACATATTATGTGTTAAAATATTTATTTAAAGGCAAAGATTTTAGATATATTTTAATTGGATTGGATTATTATTTTGTAGACAGTTAAAGGGAGAAATTTAAAATTTAATACCCAACAATCCCTACAGAAAGTAATTATGAAACTATAGAGTGTAGAATTAACTTTAAATGATATTAACGAGGTCTGGACCCATTTAAAAATAAAGTTATGAAATTTTAAAAGTTTCTGTGACGACATTTTATATAATCAGTTATCAAACGGGGAAGCATTGTTAATAGAAAACGATGATTTGTGATTTAATAGGAACCACGCGCGTGGGCGCGTTAATTTGGACCCATTTTATTAAAGCTTGCTTTCCCTGTCACAAAAAGTACAGGCTGTGCAATATTTGAAAATATTTGGAACAAATTATAATTTTCGGAAAAGAACACTTTTATCGCAAATGAGGAAGCTAAATCTTCAAGTGTAAGCGACGAAAATGGAGACTGTTTAGAGACCTGTTTAAATAGTTAACTGGCAATAAAACACATAAATCCCCTATACTTTCAGAATTTGACACTCAATACATTTTGAATAATTTTGACTATGAACAATGTTTCAAAATAGAACATATTTTAGATTTTTGGAAAGAGAATAAAATTAGCTATTTGCACTTGATTTCAGATCGCATTGACGGTTTTTGCAACTCCATCTGCACAAGTTATCGTTGAAAGAGCTTTAAATTTATTTAATAAGAAATTTATTTATTTGATTAAAATTTTATATATTTACCTTATTTTTATATAAAAAGTATTAATTCAATTTATTTTAAATAAATTAGTTTTCCATAATATTTTATTTATTATAATTAATAAGCTATTTTTATAAGAATTCGCAAGTTAATTGGATAATTTGTTAATAATTATTTATTATTTACAAAGAATTGTTTAACATTAATAAGCTAAAATTATTCTGTATTATATTTGAAAGACTTGATAACATTTTTCTCACATTTTATGTGCCTGTGCAAAACAAAATGATTTTTTTTAAAAATATATTCGTGTAAAGATATTTACAAATTTTAAGAAAAAGACCATAAACAAACATTGCATATTATATTGATTAACTTCTTGATTACTTTATTCTTGGTCTTTTATATACTCAGAAGAATATATTATTAAACAAAAACTTACCTTAATAGCCACAGGCACTTCACTTTGGCTGGAAGTTGATGGTCCACTCCCACCTCCAAATGGAACAGTCGACTTAATAACCTCTATTTCATTTAATAGTTCCCAATGTAATAACATCTATATAAAAAGGAAATTAAAATTCGGAAAATGTTTATCATATTCAAAATATTGAACAAAAATGTAATTTTTCGTTACGAGATGTTTGTTTTGATTAATTCTCTGAAAATGTATACTTTAAAAGATAATAAATGTTTGTAATATAAGTAATATATATACGTAAATTGTACTGGTTTGTAAATACACATTTATCAGCCTTATTAGGAGTATATTATATGCATGGAGTAATGATTACACTGCAATTTAACATCATAAGTTTCAGGTTCGGATAAATTTTATTTGCAAAATAAAGTGTAGTTGTTAAACTATTACATTGCTCACACGCAAAGTGATATCTTAACTTTACATTTAAAAAAAGGCATCCTTTCTAATAGTCATTTATAAAAATCAATAGTTCATACTTCATAAGTTTATTTTGTTTCTATTTTTTTTCTTATACTTCTCCAATTCATGTGTATTTTGATTGCAATGAAACAATTTTTAGCTGCTGGTAGTGCAGACGCGATAGGAATCATAGCTCAACGCATGTAATTTCTATAAATTTCTCCAATAATCTCTAATCTAAATATTTACTAATTTAAAAATGGCGTGCCGCATTATATTTTCTTGTTGTTTTGTATTCATTAATTTCACATTCAGCCATAATAACAAGGAAAACTCTGCTTATCTACTTAGTTGATATACTGACAAGGAGAAAAATGAATTATTTAAGAATAAATAATCATTCTCTTCATTCTGTTTACAATTAAGATCCTTAAATATACCAAACTAAAGATTCCTTAACTCAAATTCAGCTTTTAAGAACCTAAAATCGTGCTTTGCGTCTGTGCGCCATAAATTTAAATTATATATTCTGGAAATTCCAATTAATTTATTTCTACAAAATCGTGCAATGTAAATTCTCAGAGACAGTTCAAAGTTACGATAAAAGTACAACACTGCTACAAATACTGATGTCATTTACCAAAAGTAAAATTAGGTAAATAAACCATTATTGTTATCAGTTTAACATAAAATTTTAAGCAAAAATGTTTAAATTAAGAAAAATTAATTTTCGGTTTACAAAGACATTAAAAGTCCAAAACGTAATAAAAAGATAATTTGAAAGATTAATTGGTTACCATTAGTATTCTAAACTAAAAAAAAAAAACTCTAAATTGATTTCATGTACACAGTATTGATTTCGCAATCATACCTAGACTTTCAAAATTATTTCTAGTCAGAAAAATGTATAAATTATTAGAAATAATTTATAAATATAATTCTTACCATCTCCTTCTTCGATTTCTTTTCGTAGGTTGGTTCCTTTTCAGCTTCTAACTTTTTATTATTTATTTCCTATATGAAGAAAATTTTTCGCTTATAATATTTTCAAAACACTGTAAATATCATGCCCGACATGGAAAATGCAACACAATAAAGGAGTGGAAAGATATTTTTTTTGTTAGATACAACTTAGCTAGTTATTCAAATGATATGACATCTCTAAAGAACACTTAGGATAAATTATGTGGAAAGGAACAGGCAGGGTCAGGCAATATTCGTGCGATTATGTATGCTTGAAAAATAATCTTTGAATGTTCATTCTTATCCTTGAGTACGCCTGTAACTGCAGAGAAGCTAAGCCATCAGACAGAGTCAATTCTAGAAGCCATACGAGTTTATAAGGAGCATGGTAATCGACCTGAGAAAGACAGGTTGCTCCTTACGGCATATCACAGCTGACACACAACTGGCTGTGATAAATTAGACTGGAGTATGGAAATATGGAGCACTCGCGAGATGCCGATGCAGACAGAGTGAACTCAGCAGATGTAGATAGTTGCATTTAACAGGAGTTACCGCGTACAAGTGTGGCGTCAATTTGAAAACACGCTCAATCTTGCAGTAATATCGGAATGCCCGACAACGCTGCAGGATCGTTTAGGGAACCGTTGCGTATGATTCTAGGTGATCTCTAATTTGTATTCTCGTTGGCATGACAACACGTTACGTAATGATGTACTGCAGATGGATACACACTCTTACCTTCAGGGTTTGCCCAACGATATTTATAACCAGGAAAACGACCGTCACTATGTTGCTGACATAAGCCAACATTTTGTGACAGATGAGAACCAGCTTTACTGGGCTCCATGCTCAACAGATCTCTCAACAATCGACTAAGTTGGGATAGGATTGGCTGGCATTCGCAGAACTAAGAACTATCTCCTTCAGAAAGTGCACTTTGGTAAATGTTTGACAGGGAAAAAATAGCTATCCCTCAGGATGCCATCCATACTCCCTTTCACTTTCTGCCTGGACTTGCTGCTTTACTGCTCCATGTATCAACCACCATCCATAGTGGCCCTGAAACCTAATGACCTGACCTTGCCCTAACTCTAATATTATGCGTATCCTTTTGAAATACAGATTCCCTACTGTTCGTTGCGGTCTCTCTCTATGCCGAAGTAAGTCACTTTCAGGCATCTCTTTCTTTGAGTTGCATTCTTAATGTCAGGCATTATTACTATTAAAAAATCAATTCTTATTTATGAATAGAATTCTTACTCTTTCACTTCGTAATGATGAGTTCCCTCCCATGTCTATTGGCTCCTTTTCATCCACTGCTTTTGCCTACAGAAAAAATTTTTTATATAATATTTCCAAATTATTCAGTACACACTAAACATTATACAATGAGAAATTTTTTAAAAGTTAATTATTAATTTTCTGGGCAATCTATAGAGTTTGCCAAAATATGCACTTTAGAAAATGATATGAATATTCTGAAACAAAAATTAAATAACCCTGCAATGTTGATATATGAGCGTGTGTTTGTAGAACATTTATATAATAAATGTGGGCTTCTTATTTAAACTTTCAGAAATATTTACCGATACATTCTATTTCCTTAATTTTGAATGCATTTAGCATGTTATTAATCACTGAAAGTATATAGAGATATACTAATTTCACAATGGCGTGCTTCATTATATTTTCTTAATGTTATGAATTCATTAATTTCTAATTCATCCATAATAGCAAGGAAAGCTTTGTTTACATATTTAGTATTTATACTGAAAAGATATTTAAGAATAAATAATCATTGTCTTTATTGTGTTTACGGTTATTATTTTTATGTTTATCAAACTAAAGTATCCTTAACTCAAATTCGGGCTTTACGTTTATGCGCCATTTATTAAAATTATATATTCTGTGTCCAAGGCAAAACTTCACTCATCAATAAAAATTCCAAGTAATTTATTTCTACAAAATCATGCAATGTAAATTCTCAGAGACAGTTAAAAGTTACGGATAAAAGTACAACACTGCTACAAATATTGTGGTCATTTACCAAAAGTAAAATTAAGTAAATAAATTATTATCAGTTTAACATAGACTTATTAGCAAAAATGTAAATATTAAAAAAATCATTTTTTGAAAGACAAAGAGAATAAAAGTCAAAAAATTAATAAAAAGATAATATGATAGACTGATTTGTCACCATTAGTGTTTTAAACTAAAAAAAAACTCTAAATTAATTTTATGTATACATTATTGATTTTAAAATCATAACTAGTCTCAAAGAAAAATATATAAAAAATTAAAGATAATTTATAAATATAATTTTTACCATTTCCCTCTTTAATTGCTGTTGGCAGGTTGGTATTTTTTGAGCAACTACTTTTACTTCCTAAAGAAAATTTTTCTCGTAAAATATTTTCGAAACATTGTTATATATTTAGCCCGACAAATCACCAGTGTATTTGCCGAATATGCTTTCTAGTTCCTTAATTTTAAATGCATTTGGCATGTTATATAATCACTGAAAGTATGTAGTGATATACTAATTTCAAAATGGCATGCCGCATTGTATTTTCTTGCTATTATGAATTCATTAATTTCACATTCATCCATATTTAGAAAGAAAACTCTTTTCAACTACTTAGTTCTTATACTGACAATGAGAAAAATGCAAATTTATGAATAAATAATTATTTTCTTCATTTTGTTTACAGTTAAGATCCTTATCGATATCAAACTAAAGTTTCCTTAACTGAAATTCGGGCTTTACGTCTGTGCACCATAAATTTAAATTATATATTCTAGATGCAAGTAGAAACTTCACTCATCAATAAAAATTCCAAGTAATTTTCTTCTAGAGACAGTTGAAAGTTATAGATAAAATTACAACACACTGCTATTAATACTGTTGTCCTTTAGAATTTTAAGTAAAAATGTTTCAATTAAAAAAAATTAATTTTCGAAATACAAGGACATTAAAAGTCTAAAAATTAATGAAAAGATAATTTGATAGACTGATTTGTCAACATTAGTATTCTTAACTAAAAAAACTCTAAATTGATTTTATGTATACTGTATTGATTTTACAATCATACCTAGACTTTCGAAAATGTTTCTCGTCAGAAAAATATATAAAAAATTAGAGATAATTAATAAATATAATTCTTACCATCTCAATCTCTGTATGCGGTTTGAAGGTTGGTTCCTTTTTAACAACTGCTTTTACTTCCTAAAAAAAATTTATGAGTTATAATATTTTCGAGGCATTGTAAATATCTTGCCCGAAATGGAAAATGCAACACCATAAAGTAGTAGCCAGAAAATTATGCAAATTTCAGGTTAGACACACTTACATAGCTATACAAATGATGTGAAGTCACACTTAGGATAAAATATAAGGAAATGAACAGGCAGATCGGGCAATATTCGTGCGATTATGGGTGCTTGAAAAATAATCTTTTAATTATAATTCTTTTCATTAAGTACGCCTGTAAAAGCAGAGAATGCAAGCCATCGTAGAAAGAGTCAATTCCAGCAGATAAACGAGTTTATAAGGAGCATGGTAATCGGCATGAGAAAGACAGGTTGCTCCTTACGGCATATTGCAGCTGACACACACCTGGCTGTGATGAATATGACTGGAGAAAGGAAATATGGAGAACTTGCGGGATGCCCTTGCAGACAGAGTGAACTCACCACATGCAGATAGTGGCATTCAACGGGAGTTGCCGCGCACGATTGTGGCCTCGGCATGGAAAAAGTTCCAATCTTGGAGTAAATGTGGAACGCTTGATGCACTATGGTTTGGGGCAACATTGCGTATGATTCCAGGTTACCTCTAAATCGTATTACCGTAACTAAGACAGCACGTTACATAAATGATGTACTGCGGCTAGTTACACTCTCCTACATTTAGGGGCTGTCCAACGATCTTCACCACCAGGAAAACGACCGACCCTACATTGCTGATATAAGTCAACATTCTCTGAAAGATGTGCACAAACTTCTCTGGCCACCATAATCACCAGATCTCTCAAGAATCGAGTATGTCTGGGATATAATTGAATAGCATTCGAAGCACATGATTTAGATTAGATTTAAGATAGGTTGATTCTAAAATAACCCAGCACCACGAATATATGTCTATTCTTCTATAATCTTCAGAAAGCCATATTTGAAGAGACCAGCAAAATTCAGCAGACGTTTTACAGGAATTTCCTGCAACATCCAAGGTTCAGTCAAGTGCTGAACCAGGTGCTCATATCTATGTGCAGAAAAGATTTTTGATTCACACAACATGTGAATTGAAGTTTCTTCCACATAATGACAATCTCTACAGGTGGGATCATCTGAAACTTCCAATATGGTGAGATGTCTTTTAAGGTGGCATTGTCCTGTATGTAGTCCTACAGATTCCTTAGACTGTTTCCATTCAGCTTTAATAATTCTTTTTGACTTTTACTAGGGCACGTGCTATTTAATAGCCTCACTTGTCTTTGATCATTGGCATTGTACCAGTTCATAAATTGTTGTTTTCTGAAGTGAACAAAGACGTTCTTTTTGATCAATTCTTTTGAAATACCTAGCACTGGTTAAGGACCAAAAAAGTCGTTTGTTGATCCAGTACTTGCCAGCTCATCAGCTAATTCATTGCCAAGAGCACCACTGACCAGGCACCCACATTTAAGGTGTGGTGTTATTATTAGCCAGTATACAAAGAGTGAGATAACATTCCCAGACAAGAACAGAAGTTACAGTAGCCTTCTGTACAGCTAGTAATGCAGCTTGACTGTCGGAGCAGATATAATTATTCTTTTACCAGAATAGTTTCTGTCCAAACATATTCTACTGCACATAAGAAGGGCAAAGACTTCTGCTTGGAATACAGTTGTATATTTATCCAAAGGGAATGATACCTTCGTACCATCAATTAGACAATAAACACCAGCCCATGTGTTGGAGTTCATTTTTTAGCCATCAGTATACCAGTAAATACAGTTCTCACTGATGGCAACATTATTCCACTCTTCTTCTCTGAAGGGAGTGTATAAATCTATTATTATGAAATTAACAATCTTTTAATTTGTAGGCATACTTATAAAAGGAGGACTAGTTACGTCAGCATACAGGTTTCCCCAAGATAAAATTCCAGAGTAATCCTGCCACTGAACTGTATTTTTAAGCCTCTTCATATCAAGTATTGCTTCTGCTTCAATGCGCATGTAAAGAGGATATATACCAAGGAAGCTCCAGTGTAGACGTGCGAGTTGTTCTAATACACCCAGAGATAGCTACACAAAGCATCCTTTGAAACATTGTTAATTATTTTTTATTAGTTTCATTTTTGATTTTAGGCGACCATACCACTGAGCCGTAAATATTAATGGGACAAATTATCATAGTGTAAATCCAATGAATAACTTTGGGGTTTAAGCCCTTAGTTCTTCCAAATGCAATTCTAGATATCCAGAAAGCTTTTTTTTCTCTTTCAATACAAAAGTTGAAGTGCTTGTTCCAACTTAAGTTCATTTCAAAATTCGAAGCACTAACAATTGTCTCCTTAAAATATGCACTTTGGTAAATGATTGACTGGGAACAAAGAGTCATTCCTCAGGATGCCTTCCATACTCTCATTGACTCTGTGCCTGGACTTGCTGCTTTATGTATCACCATCCAAAGTAGTCCTATAACCTAATAACCCCACCTTGCCTTTGCTCTGATGTTATGCGTATCATTTTGAAATATAGATCACTTACTGTTCGTTGCTTTCTCTCTATATAAACCGAGGTTCGTCACTTTCAGACAACTCTTTCTTTGAGTTGCATTCTGAATATCAGGCAGTTTTTATACGAAAAAATAAATTCTTATTTACAGCTAGAATTCTTACCCTTTCATTTGTTCGCAATGATGGGTTACCTTCCTTTTCTAAAGGGGTATTTTCAACCACTGTTTTTCCCTAAAGAAAATAATTTTTACATAATATTTTCAGCATTCGGCTACCAGCACATTATTGCGTTCTTTAGAACAAGATTTGATGCAAACCACTGTGCGATTAAGAGGTTTTTTCTGTCTCTGCATACATGTGTCAAGGTGGGGGCAAGGCAGTTTATCGGGTTTCCTTAATGATGACGCATGAATACTCTTTACAAAATATTTTCACTGGTGCTATTATGAAGCAAGTGTTTTAAAAAATCTTACAACTTATAATGACGGTTATCATACTTAAATTAAAATGGCTAAATACTATATTTGATCTTATAACATTTTAGAGATTCCTGTTTGAATTGTTTTCTTAAATTATTTTCATTTATGTATGTATAAATTATTATTTTGGAGCTAATTACTCAAACGAAAATAGAAGAAAGATTCTCTCTGGCAATTTTTTAAAAACTTATCTGTGAAAATACGTACCTTATAAAATTGAAAATAAAACGCAAACGAGAAAAATGCATTTTTCTACATGGGAGAATTATTAAAATCAGAGAATCTCCTACCTCAGGCTAAAATCAGATCAGATCAATCTAAAATCAGAGAATCGGCTAAAATCAGAGAATCAAGGCCTTCATTCTTCTGTTTTATGCATTACTTCTGCGAACGTAGTTGTAAGAAAAAGTTATATAATGCCCGATGACAAGGATTTTCATATTTCTGTACTACAAGGGTCGTACGAGATGGCCCATTATAAAGGGGAGCCCCCAGTGGGTGTTACATCTTAGCTCCGCAAGCAAGTGCATCTTCATAATTTAAAATCAGAGATCAAGCACAACAACCACAGACCCCACCTACCATCCCTGGAGGTATCATTTCTAATGGAGATCATTGCAACCACGACATATTAATGTGCCCTAGCAGCAATGAGCGAACACAACGGATCTTTTTTTATTGGATTGGGATTCGAAACCACAACCTTCAGATAATGAGAACGAACACCTTAAGCAACCAGGCCATAGTGGCTATCGTAGTAGGAGGAACCTGCGGTGTTTTTATAAAAATTACTTAAATTGCACTGCCTATATATTTACACAATTGTTTATAAATTGCACTGTTATTTAGCCGTTCGCATTAAGATGACAAGGTGACATTTCCAGAGAATCGTGACTTCACTCACACTTCTGTAGTTGTAGGAAAATTTTCCTTTTACATACATGCATACTATGATACTTACTCAAGCACTTACAAAAAAGTAATTCACCTAATTTGTTCGGAAAATTAGCTATAACGAAAGTGAGCAAAGCGAATAACAAAGGATAGAACAATTTTGAAATTTAATAAAGATAATCAGGGGATGCTTTGAACAAGTTAGACATTTTTTATCATATATGTAATAATTATGGGATTTTGGAAATGTTTAATAAGTAATTGAAATTCATAGAGAAAAATAATGGTTCACTAAATAAAATTTGCAAGATTTACAAATCATTTCCTTATCTAATGTAAATGCTCAATAATGATGCGGAAAAATAGCATATATTCACATATTATCCTATTTTTTTCATGAAAGCACATTTTAGCGGAATATAATCATTTTGGATGAAGTGAGTGATAAATTTTAAATATATATAAGAGTACTGAGTCCAAATTGTCAAATTACTTATTCAATTAAGACAGTACATGTTGCCTTTTATAACTTGATCATAAATAAGAAAATTTTCGTCCAACAGGGATTATACATTATAGGTATTTCACATTTATACTTGTGCATGTATTAAATGGTTTGTAGATATTTTTAAATATCAGTTGAAGAATCTCAAATTTATTGCTTTCGATAGTACTGAAAGTGACAAAAAAAAAGGTTATTTTTAGGTAGGGTAATTAATTGATGAAAAAGTTTAGAAATATCTTGACATTTTAGTTGAATTTCACAGAGAGTAAAACTTTAATTTTTAATTAAAATAAATTAATAAATTCATTGAGCCATAATTACACATTACCTGACACAGAAAAATGGCTTTTACTTTTATGAATTAAAAACTGCTTCAAATCGTAACTGCAATGAAAATCTGAAAAACAGTACTTCTGGTCGAAAACCGGAACTATAAACCGGAAAAGATATCAGTTTATTTCAGTTGATATATTTCCAATCATTTATGTTATTCTAATCAATTCATCAGTATTTTCTAATATGACGTCAACCATAGATCACTTTCTCCATGTACATTGCTTTCCGATTTCTTGTTTTGGTGTTCACTAATACTTCTCTGTTTCATTTCTCACGAAACTATTAGTTTATTGCACTATATCAAGTCTGTAGAGGGCAGATTTGATTTAGGGGAATAAATTAGAAGTATATTTTAATAGAAATATCAATCTAAATTGTATTTTTCACATCTCAGCATTCGATCGGTCACCTGCGAATGTTTGTAGACTGTTTTGTTAGATACATCAATTGCTCCGAAGGAAGTATGATGTGCGGCGCCCTCTCTAAGATAGAAAGGGATTACAATGTACACTTAATGTGTCTAATTAGTCAGGAGACGTAGAATAACCAATATCAGTCAGGAATAATTCATGACGAAATACAATGGTTAATTAACAGTAAAGAGTCAAGAAGAGAGACTTTGTTTGTGGCTCAACGGTCATTTGTTGCACACGAAGACTAATTAGACCGGGTCCTAAAGTTTAAAGTGGATTCCGAACCACTATAAGCATCCATGTCCAAGGTGGAATTCGAACCCATGAACTATTGAACCGAAGGCAAGAGTGCTAACCACTCGGCTGCCAGCTCGGCTCAAGGAGGGAGAGAAGATACAATTAATTAAAAATCGCGTTTAACTCTCAACCTGCTTTCTGTTCTTGTAAGCAACAAACGCAGTTGCGTCCGTTGCATTCTAATAAAGTAATTTATATTTTAAGATGTTATAATATTTATTTAAAGGCAAAGATTTTAGAAAATTTTTAATGAAATTGGATTATTATTTTGTAGACAGTTAAAGGGAGAATTTAGAAATTTGATACCTCACAATCCCTACAGAAAGTTATTATGAAACAACAAAGTGTAGAATCAACTTTAAATGATATTAACGAAGTCTTGACCCATTTAAAAATAAAGTTATGAAATTTTAAAAGTTTCTTTGACGATATTTTATATAATCAGATATCAAACAGGGAAACATTGTTATTAGAAAACTATACCGCGCAATAACCGCGCGCCCGGGCCCTTTAATTTGGACCCATTTTATTAAAGCTTGCTTTCCCTGTCACAAAAAGTACAAGCTGTGCAATATTTAAAAATTTTTGGAACAAATTACAATTTTTGGAAAAGAACACTTTAATCGCAAATGAGGAAGTACAATCTTCAAGTGTAAGCGACGAAAATGGAGACAATTTAGAGACCTCTTTAAAAAAGTAACTTGCAATAAAACTCATAAATCCCCTATTTTTTCAGAGTTTGACACTGAATACATTTTGAATAATTTTGATTATTAACAATGGTTCAAAAGAGAACACATTTTAGATTTTTGGAAAGAGAATAAAAATAGCTATTTGCACTTGATTTAAGAACGCAATGATAGTTTTTGCAGCTACAGGTGCCTAAGATATCGTTGAAAGAGCATTAAACTTATTTAATAAGAATTTTATTTATTTGGTTAAAATTTTGTATACTTTAATTTACCTTATTTTTATATAAAAAGTACTGATTCAATTTATTTTAAATAAATTAGTTTTCCACAATATTTTATTTACTATAATTAACAAGTTAAGCCATTTTTATAAGAATTCAAAAGTTAACTGGGTAATTTGTTATTAATTATTTATTATTTACAAGGAATTGTTTAACATTAATAAGCTAAAATTATTCTCATTATATTTGAAAGACTTGATAACATTTTTCTCACATTTTATGTTCCTGTGCAAAACAAGAGGATTTTTTTTTTCAAATATTTTCGTGTAAAGATATTAACAAATTTTAAGAAAAAGATCATAAAAAATATCATAAACAAACATTGGAAATTACATTGATTAACTTCCTGATTACTTTATTCTTGGTATTTTATAAAATAAGAAGAATATATTATTAAATATAAACTTACCTTCATAGCCATAGGCACTTCACTTTGGCTGGATGTTGATGGTCCACTCAAGCCACCAAATGGAACAGTCGATACAGTCGACTTAATAAACTGTATATCATTTTCTTGTTCCCTTTTTAATAACATCTATATAAAAATGAAATTAAAATTCGGAAAATATTTATCATATTCAAAATATTGAACAAAAAGGCAATTTTTCATAATGAGATGTTTGTTTTGATTAATTCTTTGAAAATGTATACTTTAAAAGATAATAAATGTTTGAAATTTAAATAATATATATTAGTAAATTTTACCGGATTTTAAAACACATTTATCAGCCTTTTCAGGAGTACATTATATATGTGGATTAATGATTTACTGCTATTTAACATCATAAGATTCAGGTTCGGATAAATTTAATTTGCAAAATAAGGTATGCTTATTAAACTTTTGCATTGCTCACACGCAAGGAATTATGTTCAATTTACATTTAAAAAAAGGCATCCTTTCTATTAGTCATTTATAAAAATCAATAGTTCATAATTCATAAGTTTATTTTGTTTCTATTTTTTTTCTTTTACTTCTCTAATTCATGTGTATTTTGATTGCAATGAAACAATATTTAGTCGCTGGAAAGTGCAGAAGCGATAGGTATCGTAGATCATCTCATATAATTTCTATTTCGTATTGCATTTTGTAGCTTCACAATTCTCAACCTCCAATCAAATAAAGTCAAGAAGTTCTATTATAATATATTGTTTTTTAGAATTACACGTCTGGATCATATCACATGGCAATAATTTTAAAATAACTGGACATAATCTACCAAACCTTTCTTTAATCAAGATGACATATTCATGATCACCATTAGAAAGTTCGAAACTTGAGATCCCACTAAAAATTGGTCCAATTAGAAAAGATCTAAGTAAATTTCACAACTTCAGTAATTCATTACTACCTACAGAGCCTTTTCAAATGAATTAAATATTCAAAATTATCCAAGACATTTCAAAGTTACGGATAAAAGTACAACACTGCTACAAATACTGATGTCATTTTCCAAAAGAAAAATTAGGTAAATAAACTATTATTCTTATCTGTTTAACATAGAATTTTAAGCAAAAATGCTTAAATTTAAAAAGAATTAATTTTCGAAAAAAAAGGACATTAAAAGTGCAAAAATTAATTAAAAGATAATTTTATACACTAATTTGTTACCATTAGTATTTTAAACTAAAAAAAACTCTAAATTGATTTCATGTATACAGTATTGATTTTACAATCATACCTAGACTTTAAAAAATATTTCTTGTCAGTAAAATATATTAAAAATTAGTTATAAATTATAAATATAATTTTTACCATCTGCCTCTTCTTTTCCTTTTTGAAGGTTGGTTCCTTTTCAGCTTTTATTTTTTTAACATTTGCTTCCTATATAAAGAAAATTGTTCGCTTATTATAATTTCAAAACACTGTAAATATCATGCCCGACATGGAAAATGCAACACAATAAAGGAGTGGAAAGAAAATTTTTTGTTAGATACACCTTAGCTAGTTATGAAAATGATATGACATCTCTAAACAACACTTAGGATAAATTATGTGGAAAGGAATAGGCAGAGTGGGGCAATATTCGTGCAATTATGGGTGCTTGAAAAATAATCTTTGAATGTTTATTCTTATCATTAAGTACGCCTGTAACTACAGAGAATACCAAGTCATCGTAGACAGAGTCAATTCTAGAAGACAGAAAAATTTATAAGGAGCATGACAATCAACCTGAGAAAGACAGGTTGCTCCTTACGGCATATCGCAGCTGACACACAACTGGCTGTGATAAATTAGACTGGAGTATGGAGATATGGAGCACTAGCGAGATGCCGATGCAGACAGAGTGAACTCAGCAGATGTAGATAGTTGCATTTAACAGCAGTTGCCGCGTACAAGTGTGGCGTCAATTTGAAAACAGGCTCAATCTTGCAGTAATATCGGAATGCCCGACAACGCCTCAGGATCGCTTAGGGCAGCGTTGCGTATGATTCTAGGTGATCTCTAATTTGTATTCCCGTTGCCATGACAACACGTTACGTAATGATGTACTGCGGATGGATACACACTCTTACCTTCAGGGTTTGCCCAACGATGTTTATAACCAGGAAAACGACCGTCACTATGTTGCTGACATAAGCCAACATTTTGTGACATATGAGAACCAGCTTTACTGGGCTCCATGCTCAACAGATCTCTCAACAATCGACTAAGTTGGGATAGAGTTGGCTGGCATTCGCCGAACTAACAACTGTCTCCTTCAGAAAATGCACTTTGGTAAATGTTTGACAGGGAAAAATGAGCTATTACTGAGGATGCCATCCATACTCTCTATCACTTTGTGCCTGGACTTGCTGCTTTACTGCTTCATGTATCAACCACCGTCCATAGTGGTCCTGAAACCTAATGACCCGTCCTTACCCTTGCTCTAATATTATGCATATCATTTTGAAATACAGATCCCCTCTTGTTCATTGCTGTCTCTATCTATGCCGAGGTTAGTCACTTGCAGGCAACTCTTTCTTTGAGTAGCATTCTCAATATCAGGCAATAATACTATTAAAAAATCAATTGTTATTTATGAATAGAATTCTTACTCTTTCACTTGGTAACGATGGGTTCCCTCCCATGTCTATTGGGTCCTTTTCAGCCACTGTTTTTGCCTAAAGAAAATTTTTTTTATATAATATCACCAAATTATTCAGTACACACTAAACATTATACAATGAGAAATTTTTTAAAAGTTAATTATTAATTTTCTGGGCAATCTATAGAGTTTGCCAAAATATGCACTTTAGAAAATGATATGAATATTCTGAAACAAAAATTAAATAACACTGCAATGTTGATATATGACCGTGTGTTTGTAGAACATTTATATAATAAATGTAGGCTTCTTATTTAAACTTTCAGAAATATTTACCGATACATTCTATTTCCTTAATTTTGAATGCATTTAGCATGTTATATAATCACTGAAAGTATATAGAGATATACTAATTTCAAAATGGCGAGCTTCATTATATTTTCTTGCTGTTATTAGTTCATTAATTTCAAATTCATCCATAATAGCAAGGAAAACTTTATTTATATATTTAGTATTTATACTGACAAGATAAATAACCATTGTCTTTATTTTGTTTACAGTTATTATTTTTATGGTTATCAAACTAAAGTTTCCTTAACTGAAATTCGGGCTTTACGTCTGCGCACCCTAAATTTAAATTATATATTCTGGATACAAGTAGAAACTTCACTCATCAATAAAATTTCCAAGTAGTTTATTTCTAGACACAGTTGAAAGTTATATATAAAATTACAACACACTGCTACTAATACTGTTGTCATTTACCAAAAGTAAAATTAGGCAAAAAATGTATTATTCTTATCAGTTTAACATAGAATTTTAAGCAAAAATATTTCAATTAAAAAAAATTAATTTTCGAAATACAAGGACATTAAAAGTCAAAAATTAATGAAAAGATAATTTGATAGACTTATTTGTCAACATTAGTATTCTTAACTAAAAAAACTCTAAATTGATTTTATGTATATTGTATTGATTTTACCATTAGTATTATACTTTCAAAAATTTTTCTGGTAGAAAAAATATATAAAAAATTAGAGATAATTTATAAATATAATTCTTACCATTTCAATGTCTGTATAATAATGTAAAGTTATTAACAAATTTTAAGAAAAAGATCATAAAAAATATCATAAACAAACATTGGAAATTACATTGATTAACTTCCTGATTACTTTATTCTTGGTATTTTATAAAATAAGAAGAATATATTATTAAATATAAACTTACCTTCATAGCCATAGGCACTTCACTTTGGCTGGATGTTGATGGTCCACTCCCGCCTCCAAATGGAACAGTCGACTTAATAACCTCTATTTCATTTAATAGTTCCCAATGTAGTAACATCTATATAAAATGGAAATTAAAATTCGGAAAATGTTTATCATATTCAAAATATTGAACAAAAATGCAATTTTTTGTTACGAGATGTTTGTTTTGATTATAATTCTTTGAAAATGTATACTTTAAAAGATAATAAATATTTGTAATATAAGTAATATATATACGTAAATTGTACTGGTTTGTAAATACACATTTATCAGCTTTTTCAGGAGTACCTTATATATATGGATTAATGATTTAACTGCAAGTTAACATCATAAGATTCAGGTTTGGATAAATTTATAATTAGCAAAATAATGTATGGTTATTAAACTATTTCATTGCTCACACGCAAAGTGATATCTTCATTTTACATTTAAAAAAAGGCATCCTTTCTAATAGTCATTTATGAAAAACAATAGTTCAAACTTCATAAGTTTATTTTTGTTTCTATTTGTTTTCTTTTATTTCTCCAATTCATGTGTATTTTGATTGCAATGATGCAATGAAACAGTTTTTAGTAACTGGTAAGAGCAGAAGCGATAGGTATCGCAGATCATCTCATGTAATTTCTATTTTATATTGCATTTTGTAGCATCACGATTCTCAACCTCCACTCAAATAAAATCAAGAAGTTCTATTATAATATTTTGCTTTTTAGAATTACGTCTGGATCATATCACATGACAATAATTTTAATATAACCGGACATAATCTACCAAACCTTTCTTTAATCAAGATGACATATTCATAATCACCATTAGAAAGTTCGAAACATGAGATCCCACTAAAAGTTGGTCCATTAAGAAAAGATCTAAGTAAATTTATTTCAATTAATTCATTACTACCTACAGAGACTTTTCAAATGAATTAAACAGTTAAGAAATAAATTAAGATTTCCATAATATTCTGGTATCTAAATTTTAGATAACTATACATATTAGTTTCATTTTCAAATATATTGTATGCAGTAGGGTCGAAAACAAATCGGTTACTAATATTAATACTTGATGTTTGAGAAAATAAATCTAATTTCTTAAAGAATTGAATACGCGAATAACCTATTCTTTTCTTCATATTCTAAAACAAAATTGCTTTCCTTTTCGATTTCATTATCGCTTCAGTAATTGCATTTAGACATTTTTTAATTAATATATCAACTCAGTTTCTCCAGAAGTCAAAATAAATTTCTCCAATAATCTCCAATATATTTCTGAAATATTTACTAATTTAAAAATGGCGAGCCGCATTATATTTATTTTATGTTTTGTATTCATTCATTTCATAATAAGCCATAATAACAAAGAAAACTCTGTTTACCTATTTAGTTCTTATACTCTTAAGGAGAAAAATGCACTATTTAAGAATAAATAATCATTCTCTTCATTCTGTTTACAATTAAGATCCTTATGGATACCAAACTAAAGTTTCCTTAACTCAAATTCAGCTTTTAAGCACCTAAAATCGTGCTTTGCGTCTTTGCACCATAAATTAAATTATATATTCTGGATCCAAATCAAAAATTCACTCAAAAAAAATTCCAAGTAATTTACTTCTACAAAATCATGCAATGTAAAATTCTCAGAGACATTTCAAAGTTTCGGATAAAAGTACAACGCTGCTACAAATACTGATGTCATTTACAAAAAGTAAAATCAGGTAAATTATTATTCTATCACCTTAACATAGAATTTTAAGCAAAAATGTTTAAACTAAAAAAAATAATTTTCGAAATACAAGGACGTTAAAAGTCCAAAAATTAATAAAAACATAATTTTAAAAAACTAATTTGTTACCATTAGTATTCTAAACTAAAAAAAACTCTAAATTGATTTCATGTATACAGTATTGATTTTACAATCATACCTATACTTTAAAAATTATTTCTTGTCAGAAGAATATATAAATAATTAGAGATAATTTATTAATATAATTCTTACCATCTCCCTCTTCGATTTCGGTTTATACGCTGGTTCCTTTTTAACTTTTAACTTTTTAACTTTTACTTCCTAAAGAAAATTGTTCGCATATAATATTTGTAAAACAATGTAATATATCTTGCCCGACATGGAAAATGCAAGACAATAAAGGAGTGGAAAGAAAATTATGCAAATTTCAGGTAAAACACACCTTAGCTAGTTATGCAAATGATATGGCATCTCTAAAGCATTCTTAGGATAAAATATATTGGATGGAGTAGGCAGAGTGAGGCAATATTCATGCGATTATGGGTGCTTGAAAAATAATCTTTGAATGTTAGTTCTTATCATTAAGTATGCCTACAACTTCAGGGAAGGCCAAGCCATCGTAGACGGAGTCAATTCTAGCAGACAGACAAGTTAAAGAGGGGCATGGTAATCGACCTGAGAAAGACAGGTTGCTCCGTACGGCATATCGCTGCTGATACACACCTGGCAGTGATGAATTTGACTGGAGAAAGGAGATGTGGGGCACTTGCAGGATGCCCATGCAAACAGAGTGAACTCAGCAGATGTAGATTGTTGCGTTCAACAGGAGTTGCCGCGTACAAGTCTGGCGTCAGTTTGGAAACAGACCCAATCTTGCAGTAATTGCGGAATGACCGACAACGCTGCAGGATGGTTTAGGGCACCGTTGTGTATGATTCCAGGTTACCTCTAATTTGTATTCCCGTTGCTATGACAACACGTTACGTAAATGATGAACGGGGGCTGGATACACATTCCTACCTTCAGGGATTGCCCAATGATATTTATCACCAGGAAAACCACCGTCCCCACGTTCTGACATAAGCCAACATTATCTGACAGGTGCGAACCAGCTTCACTGGGCACCATGCTCAACAGATCTCTCAACATTCGACTAAGTTGGGATATGATTGGCTGGCATTCGCAGAATTAACAAGTGTCTCCTTCAGAAGGTGCACTTTGGTAAATGTTTGACAGGGAACAACGCGCCATTCCTCAGGATGCCATCCATAACCTCATTCACTTTGTACCTTGAATTGCTGCTTTACTGTTTCATGTATCACCCACCATCTACAGTGGTCCTAAAACCTAATGACCAGACCTTGACCTTGCTCTAATATTATGCGTATCATTTTGAAATACAGATCACCTACTGTTTGTTGCTGTCTCTCTCTACGTCGAGGTTAGTCACTTTTAGGCAACTCTTTTTTTGAGTTGCATTCTCAATGTCAGGCAGTATTAATATTAAAAAATCAAATTTAATTTATGAATAGAATTCTTACTCGTTTACTTCTTCGTAATGACGGGTTTCCGCCCTTTCCTAAGGGGTCCTTTTCATCGACTGTTTTTGTCTAAAGAAAATAATTTTTATATATTTTCTTAATATTCAGTACACACTAAACTTTTTAGGATGAGAAATTTTTTAAAAGTTAATTATGAATTTTCTCGGTAATCTATAGAGTTTGTGAAAATACGCGCTTAAGAAAATGATATGAATGTTCTGCAAGAAAAATTAAATAACACTGCAAAATTGATATAGAAGCGTGTGTATGTAGTACATTTATATAATAAATGTATGCTTCTTATTTTAGCTTTCGGAAATATTTGCCTGTGCATTCTAATTCCTTAATTTTCAATGCATTTAGCATGTTACATAATCATTGAAAGTATATTTAAATACTAATTTCAAAACGGCGTGCTTCATTATACTTTCTTGCTGTTATTAATTCATTAATTTCCCATTCATCCACAATGACAAAGAAAACTCTGTTTACATACTTAGTATTTACACTGAAAAGAAAATGCAACACCATAAATGAGTGGCCAGAAAATTATTGATATTTCACATTTATATTTGTGAAATACCAATAATTTTCTGAATATAAGAGAATGAACACCTTGGAAATGTTTAATAAGCAATTGAAATTCGAAGAGAAAAATAATAGGTGATTAAGCAAAATTTGCAAGATTTACAAATCAATTCCTTATCTAATGTAAATGCTCAATAATGATACGGAAAAATAGCATATATTCACATATTATCCTATTTTTTATATGAAAGCATATTTTAGCGGAATATATTCCTTTTGGATGAAGTGAGTGATAAATTTTAAATATATATAAGAGTACTGAGTCCAAACTGTCAAATTACTTATTCAATTAAGACAGTACATGTTGCCTTTTATAACTTGATCATAAATAAGAAAATTTTCGTCCAACAGGGATTATACATTATAGGTATTTCACATTTATACTTGTGCATGTATTAAATGGTTTGTAGATATTTTAAAATATCAGTTGAAGAATCTCAAATTTATTGCTTTCGATAGTACTGAAAGTGACTAAAAAAAAGGTTATTTTTAGGTAGGGTAATTAATTGATGAAAAAGTTTAGAAATATCTTGACATTTTAGTTGAATTTCACAGAGAGTAAAACTTTAATTATTAATTAAAATAAATTAATAAATTCATTGAGCCATAATTACACATTACCTGACACAGAAAAATGGCTTTTGCTTTTACGAGTTAAAAACTGCTTAAAATCGTAACTGAAATGAAAGTCTGAAAAACAGTACTTCTGGTCGAAAACCGGAACAATAAGCCGAAAAAGATATCAGTTTATTTATGTTGATATATTTTCCAATCATTTATGCTATTGCAACCAATTTATCAATATTTTCTAATATGACGTCAACCATAGAGCACTTATTTCATGTATATTACTTTTCAATTTCCTGTTTTGGTGTGTTCACTAATACTTCTCTGTTTCGTTTCTCATTAAACTAGTAGTTTATTGCACTATATCAAGTCTGTAGAGGGCAGATTTGATATAGGGGAATAAACTAGAAGTATTTTTAATAGAAATATCAATCTAAATTGTAATTTTCACATCTCAGCATTCGATCGATCACCTGCGAATGTTTGTAGCTGTTTGGTTAGACAAAGCAATTGCTCCGAAGGAAGTATGATGTGCAGCGTCCTCTCTAAGATAGAAAGGGATTACAATGTACACTTAATGTGTCTAATTAGTCAGGAGAGGTAGAATAACTAATATCATGCAGGACTAATTCATGACGAAATACAATGGTTAACTAAAAGTAAATAGTCAAGAAGAGAGAGGATATCTGTCGCTACACGGTCATTTTTTGCACACGAGTTCTAATTAGACCGGGAACTACGGTTTAAAGTGGATTCTGAAGCACTATAAACATACATGCCCAAGGTGGGATTCAAACCCATAAACTGCTAGCCATTCGGCTGTCAGCTCGGCTCTAGAAGAGAGAGAAAGAGACGATATTTTATATAATCAGTTATCAAACGGAAAAGCATTGTTAATAGAAAACGATGATTTATGATTTAATAGGAACCGCACGCGTGGGCGCGTTAATTTGGACCCATTTTATTAAAGCTTGCTTTCCCTATCCCGAACAGTACAGGCTGTGCAATATTTAAAAATATTTGGAACAAATTATAATTTTCGGAAAAGAACACTTTTATCGCAAATGAGGAAGCTAAATCGTCAAGTGTAAGCGACGAAAATGGAGACTATTTAGAGACCTTTTTAAAAAGTTACCTGGCAATAAAACACATAAATCCCCTATACTTTCAGAATTTGACACAGAATACATTTTGAATAATTTTGATTATGAATAATGTTTCAAACTAGATAATATTTTAGATTTTTGGAAAGAGAATTAAAATTAGCTATTTGCACTTCATTTAAGATCGCAATGATGGTTTTTGCAGCTACAGCTGTCTGAGCTATCTTTGAAAGAGCATTAAACTTATTTAATAAGAATTTTGTTTTTTTTAAAATAAAATTTTGGATATTTCAATTTACCTTATTTTTATATAAAAAGTATTAATTCAATTGATTTTAAAAAAATTCCTGTGCAAAACAAGATGAATTTTTTTAAAAAAAATTCGCGTGTAAAGATGTTTACAAATTTTAAGAAAAAGACCATTAACAAAGATTGGATATTATATTGATTAACTTTTGATTACTTTATTCTTGGTCTTTTATATACTCAGAAGAATATATTATTATACATAAACTTACTTTAATAGCCATAGGCACTTCACTTTGGCTGGATGTTGATGGTCCATTCAAGCCACCAAATGGAACAGTCGACACAGTCGACTTAATAAACTATATATCATTTTCTTGTTCCCATTTTAATAGCATTTATATATAAGTGAAATTAAAATTCGGAAAATATTTATCATATTCAAAATATTGAACAAAAATGCAATTTTTCGTAACGAGATGTTTGTTTAGATTAATTCTTTGAAAATGTATACTTTAAAAGATAATAAATGTTTGAAATTTGAATAATATATATTAGTAAATTGTACCGGGTTTTAAAACACATTTATCAGCCTTTTCAGGAGTACATTATATATATGGATTAATGATTTACTGCTATTTAACATCATAAGATTCAGGTTCGGATAAATTTAATTTGCAAAATAATGTATGCTTATTAAACTTTTACATTGCTCACACGCAAGGTATTATGTTAACTTTACATTTAAAAAAAGCATCCTTTCTAATAGTCATTTATAAAAATCAATAGTTCATACTTCATCAGTTTATTTTATTTCTATTTTTTCTATTTTTTTTTCTTATACTTCTCCAATTCATGTGTATTTTGATTGCAATGAAACAATTTTTAGTCGCTGGAAAGTGCAGAAGCGATAGGTATCGTAGATCATCTCATGTAATTTCTATTTCGTATTGCGTTTTGTAGCTTCACAATTCTCAACCTCCAATCAAATAAAATCAAGAAGTTCTATTATAATATATTGTTATTTAGAATTACACGTCTGGATCATATCACATCGCAATAATTTTAAAATAACTGGACATAATCTACCAAACCTTTCTTTAATCAAGATGACATATTCATAATCACCATTAGAAAGTTCGAAACCTGAGATCCCACTAAAAGTTGGTCCAATAAGAAAAGATCTAAGTAAATATTACAACTTCAGTTAATTCATTACTACCTACAGAGCCTTTTCAAATGAATTAAACATTCAAAAACATCCAAGACATTTCAAAGTTACGGATAAAAGTACAACACTGCTACAAATACTGAAGTCATTTTCCAAAAGAAAAATTAGGTAAATAAACTATTATTCTTATCAGTTTAACATAGAATTTTAAGCAAAAATGCTTAAATTAAAAAAAAAATTAATTTTCGAAAAACAAAGATATTATAAGTGCAAAAATTAATTAAAAGATAATTTTATACACTAATTTGTTACCATTAGTATTTTAAACTAAAAAAAACTCTAAATTGATTTCATGTATACAGTATTGATTTTACAATCATACCTAGACTTTCAAAAATATTTCTTGTCAGAAAAATATATTAAAAATTAGATATAAATTATAAATATAATTTTTACCATCTGCCTCTTCGTTTCCTTTTTGAAGGTTGGTTCCTTTTGAGCTTTTATTTTTTTAACATTTGCTTCCTATATAAAGAAAATTGTTCGCTTATTATAATTTCAAAACACTGTAAATATCATGCCCGACATGGAAAATGCAACACAATAAAGGAGTGGAAATAAAATTTTTTGTTAGATACACCTTAGCTAGTTATGCAAATGATATGATATCTCTAAAGAACACTTAGGATAAATTATGTGGAAAGGAATAGGCAGAGTGGGGCAATATTCGTGCAATTATGCGTGCTTGAAAAATAATCTTTGAATGTTTGTTCTTATCATTAAGTACGCCTGTAACTACAGAGAATACCATGCCATCGTAGACAGAGTCAATTCTAGAAGACAGAAGAATTTATAAGGAGTATGACAATAAAACTGAGAAAGACAGGTTGCTCCTTACGGCATATCGCAGCTGACACACAACTGCCTGTGATAAATTAGAATGGAGTATGGAGATATGGAGCACTTGCGAGATGCCGATGCAGACAGAGTGAACTCAGCAGATGTAGATAGTTGCATTTAACAGCAGTTGCCGCGTACAAGTGTGGCGTCAATTTGAAAACAGGCTCAATCTTGCAGTAATATCGGAATGCCCGACAACGCCTCAGGATCGTTTAGGGCACCGTTGCGTATGATTCTAGGTGATCTCTAATTTGTATTCCCGTTGCCATGACAACACGTTACGTAATGATGTACTGCGGATGGATACACACTCTTACTTTCAGGGTTTGCCCAACGATGTTTATCACCAGGAAAACGACCATCACTATGTTGCTGACATGAGCCAACATTTTGTGACAGATGAGAACCAGCTTTACTGGGCTCCATGCTCAACAGATCTCTCAACAATCGACTAAGTTGGGATAGAGTTGGCTGGCATTCGCCGAACTAACAACTGTCTCCTTCAGAAAATGCACTTTGGTAAATGTTTGACAGGGAAAAAAGAGCTATTACTGAGGATGCCATCCATACTCTGTTTCACTTTGTGCCTGGACTTGCTGCTTTACTGCTTCATGTATCAACCACCGTCCATAGTGGTCCTGAAACCTAATGACCCGACCTTGCCCTTGCTCTAATATTATGCGTATCATTTTGAAATACAGATCCCCTACTGTTCATTGCTGTCTCTATCTATGCCGAGATTAGTCACTTTCAGGCAACTCTTTCTTTGAGTAGCATTCTCAATGTCAGGCAATAATACTATTAAAAAATCAATTCTTATTTATGAATAGAATTCTTACTCTTTCACTTGGTAATGATGGGTTCCCTCCCATGTCTATTGGGTCCTTTTCAGCCACTGTTTTTGCCTAAAGAAAAATTTTTTTATATAATATTTCCAAATTATTCAGTACACACTAAACATTATACAATGAGAAATTTTTTAAAAGTTAATTATTAATTTTCTAGGCAATCTATAGAGTTTGCCAAAATATGCACTTTAGAAAATGATATGAATATTCTGAAACAAAAATTAACTAACACTGCAATGTTGATATATGAGCGTGTGTTTGTCGAGCATTTATATAATAAATGTAGGCTTCTTATTTAAACTTTCAGAAATATTTACCGATACATTCTATTTCCTTAATTTTGAATGCATTTAGCATGTTATATAATCACTGAAAGTATATAGAGATATAATAATTTCAAAATGGCGAGCTTCATTATATTTTCTTGCTGTTATGAGTTCATTAATTTCAAATTCATCCATAATAGCAAGGAAAACTTTATTTACATATTTAGTATTTATACTGACAAGATAAATAATCATTTTCTTTATTTTGTTTACAGTTATTATTTTTATGGTTATCAAACAAAAGTTTCCTTAACTGAAATTCGTGCTTTACGTCTGCGCACCCTAAATTTAAATTATATATTCTGGATACAAGTAGAAACTTCACTCATCAATAAAATTTCCAAATAATTTATTTCTAGACACAGTTGAAAGTTATATATAAAACTACAACACACTGCTACTAATACTGCTGTCATTTACCAAATATAAAATCAGGCAAAAAATGTATTATTCTTATCAGTTTAACATAGAATTTTAAGCAAAAATATTTCAATTAAAAAAAATTAATTTTCGAAATACAAGGACATTAAAAGTCAAAAATTAATGAAAAGATAATTTGATAGACTGATTTGTCAACATTAGTATTCTTTTAAAAAAACTCTAAATTGATTTTATGTATACTGTATTGATTTTACCATTAATATTAGACTTTCAAAAATGTTTCTGGTAGAAAAAATATATAAAAAATTAGAGATAATTTATAAATATAATTCTTACCATTTCAATGTCTGTATGCGGTTTGAAGGTTGGTTCCTTTTCAACAACTGCTTTTACTTCCTAAAAAAATTGATGTGTTATAATATTTTCGAAACATCGTAATATATTTAGCCCGACAAAGAAAATGCAACACCATAAAGGACTGGCCAGAAAATTATCGATATTTCACATTTATATTTCTGCATGTATTAAATGCTTTGTAGATATTTTTAAATATCAGTTGAATAATATCAAATCTATTGCTTTCGATAGTACTGAAAGGGACATAAAAAAGGTTACTTTTAGGTACGATAATTTATTGACGAAAAAGTTAAAAATATCTGGAATTTTTAGTCGAATTTCGAAGAGAGAAAAACTTTAATTATTAATTAGAATAAATTAATAAATTCATTGAACCATAAATACACATTACCTGACACAGAAAAATGGCTTTTAGTTTTACGGGTTGAAAACAGCTTCAAATCATAACTGAAATGATAGTCTGAAAAACAGTACTTCAGGTCGAAAACCGGAACAATAAGCCGAAAAAGATATCAGTTTATTTCAGTTGATATATTTTCCAATCATTTATGCTATTGCAACCAATTTATCAATATTTTCTAATATGACGTCAACCATAGAGCACTTATTTCATGTATATTACTTTTCAATTTCCTGTTTTGGTGTGTTCACTAATACTAATACTGTTTCGTTTCTCATTAAACTAGTAGTTTATTGCACTATATCAATTCTGTAGAGGGCAGATTTGATATAGGGGAATAAACTAGAAGTATTTTTAATAGAAATATCAATCTAAATTGTAATTTTCACATCTCAGCATTCGATCGATCACCTGCGAATGTTTGTAGCTGTTTGGTTAGACAAAGCAACTGCTCCGAAGGAGGTATGATGTGCGACGCCCCCTCTAAGAAAGAAAGGGATAATAATATAAATTTAATGTGTCTAATTAGTCAGGAGACGTAAAAAGACTAATTTCAGTCAGGATTTATTCATGAAGGAATACAATGGTTAACTAAAAGTAAATAGTCAAGAAGAGAGAGGATATTTGTCGCTCAAGGGTCATTTTTTGCACACGAGTTCTAATTTGACCGGGACCTACGGCTTAAAGTGGATTCTGAACCACTATAAATATCCATGCCCAAGGTGGGATTCGACCCCATAAACTGTCAGCGCGGCTCTAGAAGAGAGAGAGAAAGAGACGATATTTTATATAATCAGTTATCAAACGGGGAAGCATTGTTAATAGAAAACGATGATTTATGATTTAATAGGAACACCGCGCGTGGGCGCGTTAATTTGGACCCATTTTATGAAAGCTGTACACAAAAAGTACAGGCTGTGCAATATTTAAAAATATTTGGAACAAAATATAATATTCGGAAAAGAACACTTTTATCGCAAATGAGGAAGCTAAATCTTCAATTGTAAGCGACGAAAATGGAGACTGCTTAGAGACCTTTTTAAAAAGTTAACTGGCAATTAAACACATAAACCCCTATATTTTCAGAATTTCACACATAATATATTTTGAATAATTTCGACTATGAACAATGTTTCAAAATAGAACACATTTTAGATTTTTGGAAAGAGAATAAAATTAGCTATTTGCATTTGATTTAAGATCGCAATGATGGTTTTTGCAGCTACAGCTGCCCAAGCTATAGTTGAAAGAGCATTAAATTTATTTAATAAGAATTTTGTTTTTTCGAATAAAACTTTGGATATTTTAATTTACCTTATTTTTATATAAAAAGTATTAATTCAATTGATTTAAAAAAATTTCTGTGCAAAACAAGATGAATTTTTACAAAAAAAATTCTCGTGTAAAGATGTTTACAAATTAAAAAAAAATATCATAAACAAAGATTTGATATTACATTGATTAACTTATTGAATACTTTATTCTTGGTCTCTTATATACACAGAAGAATATATTATTATACATAAACTTACTTTAATAGCCATAGGCACTTCACTTTGGTTGGATGTTGATGGTCCACTCAAGCCAACAAATGGAACAGTCGACACAGTCGACTTAATAAACTGTACATCATTTTCTTGTTCCCATTTTAATAACATCTATATAAAAATGAAATTAAATTTCGGAAAATATTTATCATATTCAAAATATTAAACAAAAATGCAATTTTTCGTAACGAGATGTTTGTTTAGATTAATTCTTTGAAAATGTATACTTTGAAAGATAATAAATGTTTGAAATTTGAATAATATATATTAGTAAATTGTACCGGGTTTTAAAACACATTTATCAGCCTTTTCAGGAGTACATTATATATATGGATTAATGATTTACTGCTATTTAACATCATAAGATTCAGGTTCGGATAAATTTAATTTGCAAAATAATGTATGCTTATTTAACTTTTACATTGCTCACACGCAAGGTATTATGTTAACTTTACATTTAAAAAAAGCATCCTTTCTAATAGTCATTTATAAAAATCAATAGTTCATACTTCATCAGTTTATTTTATTTCTATTTTTTCTATTTTTTTCTTATACTTCTCCAATTCATGTGTATTTTGATTGTATTGAAACAATTTTTAGTCGCTGGAAAGTGCAGAAGCGATAGGTATCGTAGATCATCTCATGTAATTTCTATTTCGTATTGCGTTTTGTAGCTTCACAATTCTCAACCTCCAATCAAATAAAGTCAAGAAGTTCTATTATAATATATTGTTTTTTAGAATTACACGTCTGGATCATATCACATCGCAATAATTTTAAAATAACTGGACATAATCTACCAAACCTTTCTTTAATCAAGATGACATATTCATAATCACCATTAGAAAGTTCGAAACCTGAGATCCCACTAAAAGTTGGTCCAATAAGAAAAGATCTAAGTAAATATTACAACTTCAGTTAATTCATTACTACCTACAGAGCCTTTTCAAATGAATTAAACATTCAAAAACATCCAAGACATTTCAAAGTTACGGATAAAAGTACAACACTGCTACAAATACTGAAGTCATTTTCCAAAAGAAAAATTAGGTAAATAAACTATTATTCTTATCAGTTTAACATAGAATTTTAAGCAAAAATGCTTAAATTAAAAAAAAATTAATTTTCGAAAAACAAAGATATTAAAAGTGCAAAAATTAATTAAAACATAATTTTATACACTAATTTGTTACCATTAGTATTTTAAACTAAAAAAAACTCTAAATTGATTTCATGTATACAGTATTGATTTTACAATCATACCTAGACTTTCAAAAATATTTCTTGTCAGAAAAATATATTAAAAATTAGATATAAATTATAAATATAATTTTTACCATCTGCCTCTTCGTTTCCTTTTTGAAGGTTGATTCCTTTTCAGCTTTTATTTTTTTAACATTTGCTTCCTATATAAAGAAAATTGTTCGCTTATTATAATTTCAAAACACTGTAAATATCATGCCCGACATGGAAAATGCAACACAATAAAGGAGTGGAAATAAAATTTTTTGTTAGATACACCTTAGCTAGTTATGCAAATGATATGATATCTCTAAAGAACACTTAGGATAAATTATGTGGAAAGGAATAGGCAGAGTGGGGCAATATTCGTGCAATTATGCGTGCTTGAAAAATAATCTTTGAATGTTTGTTCTTATCATTAAGTACGCCTGTAACTACAGAGAATACCATGCCATCATAGACAGAGTCAATTCTAGAAGACAGAAGAATTTATAAGGAGTATGACAATAAAACTGAGAAAGACAGGTTGCTCCTTACGGCATATCGCAGCTGACACCCAACTGCCTGTGATAAATTAGACTGGAGTATGGAGATATGGAGCACTTGCGAGATGCCGATGCAGACAGAGTGAACTCAGCAGATGTAGATAGTTGCATTTAACAGCAGTTGCCGCGTACAAGTGTGGCGTCAATTTGAAAACAGGCTCAATCTTGCAGTAATATCGGAATGCCCGACAACGCCTCAGGATCGTTTAGGGCACCGTTGCGTATGATTCTAGGTGATCTCTAATTTGTATTCCCGTTGCCATGACAACACGTTACGTAATGATGTACTGCGGATGGATACACACTCTTACTTTCAGGGTTTGCCCAACGATGTTTATCACCAGGAAAACGACCGTCACTATGTTGCTGACATGAGCCAACATTTTGTGACAGATGAGAACCAGCTTTACTGGGCTCCATGCTCAACAGATCTCTCAACAATTCACTAAGTTGGGATAGAGTTGGCTGGCATTCGCCGAACTAACAACTGTCTCCTTCAGAAAATGCACTTTGGTAAATGTTTGACAGGGAAAAAAGAGCTATTACTGAGGATGCCATCCATACTCTGTTTCACTTTGTGCCTGGACTTGCTGCTTTACTGCTTCATGTATCAACCACCGTCCATAGTGGTCCTGAAACCTAATGACCCGACCTTGCCCTTGCTCTAATATTATGCGTATCATTTTGAAATACAGATCCCCTACTGTTCATTGCTGTCTCTATCTATGCCGAGATTAATCACTTTCAGGCAACTCTTTCTTTGAGTAGCATTCTCAATGTCAGGCAATAATACTATTAAAAAATCAATTCTTATTTATGAATAGAATTCTTACTCTTTCACTTGGTAATGATGGGTTCCCTCCCATGTCTATTGGGTCCTTTTCAGCCACTGTTTTTGCCTAAAGAAAAATTTTTTTATATAATATTTCCAAATTATTCAGTACACACTAAACATTATACAATGAGAAATTTTTTAAAAGTTAATTATTAATTTTCTAGGCAATCTATAGAGTTTGCCAAAATATGCACTTTAGAAAATGATAAGAATATTCTGAAA
Source organism: Latrodectus hesperus (assembly GCA_037975125.1). Lineage (NCBI taxonomy): Eukaryota > Metazoa > Arthropoda > Arachnida > Araneae > Theridiidae > Latrodectus > Latrodectus hesperus. Next base: position 87,339,097 of record CM075854.1, on the reverse strand, counting down.
CAAAAATTAACTAACACTGCAATGTTGATATATGAGCGTGTGTTTGTCGAGCATTTATATAATAAATGTAGGCTTCTTATTTAAACTTTCAGAAATATTTACCGATACATTCTATTTCCTTAATTTTGAATGCATTTAGCATGTTATATAATCACTGAAAGTATATAGAGATATAATAATTTCAAAATGGCGAGCTTCATTATATTTTCTTGCTGTTATGAGTTCATTAATTTCAAATTCATCCATAATAGCAAGGAAAACTTTATTTACATATTTAGTATTTATACTGACAAGATAAATAATCATTGTCTTTATTTTGTTTACTGTTATTATTTTTATGGTTATCAAACTAAAATTTCCTTAACTGAAATTCGTGCTTTACGTCTGCGCACCCTAAATTTAAATTATATATTCTGGATACAAGTAGAAACTTCACTCATCAATAAAATTTCCAAGTAATTTATTTCTAGACACAGTTGAAAGTTATATATAAAACTACAACACACTGCTACTAATACTGCTTTCATTTACCAAAAGTAAAATTAGGCAAAAAATGTATTATTCTTATCAGTTTAACATAGAATTTTAAGCAAAAATGTTTCAATTAAAAAAAATTAATTTTCGAAATACAAGGACATTAAAAGTTTAAAAATTAATGAAAAGATAATTTGATAGACTGATTTGTCAACATTAGTATTCTTTACTAAAAAAACTCTAAATTGATTTTATGTATACTGTATTGATTTTACCATTAATATTACACTTTCAAAAATGTTTCTGGTAGAAAAAATATATAAAAAATTAGAGATAATTTATAAATATAATTCTTACCATTTCAATGTCTGTATGCGGTTTGAAGGTTGGTTCCTTTTCAACAACTGCTTTTACTTCCTAAAAAAAATTGATGTGTTATAATATTTTCGAAACATCGTAATATATTTAGCCCGACAAAGAAAATGCAACACCATAAAGGACTGGCCAGAAAATTATCGGTATTTCACATTTATATTTCTGCATGTATTAAATGCTTTGTAGATATTTTTAAATATCAGTTGAATAATATCAAATCTATTGCTTTCGATAGTACTGAAAGGGACATAAAAAAGGTTACTTTTAGGTACGATAATTTATTGACGAAAAAGTTAAAAATATCTGGAATTTTTAGTCGAATTTCGAAGAGAGAAAAACTTTAATTATTAATTAGAATAAATTAATAAATTCATTGAACCATAAATACACATTACCTGACACAGAAAAATGGCTTTTAGTTTTACGGGTTGAAAACAGCTTCAAATCGTAACTGAAATGATAGTCTGAAAAACAGTACTTCATGTCGAAAACCGGAACAATAAGCCGAAAAAGATATCAGTTTATTTCAGTTGATATATTTTCCAATCATTTATGCTATTGCAACCAATTTATCAATATTTTCTAATATGACGTCAACCATAGAGCACTTATTTCATGTAAATTACTTTTCAATTTCCTGTTTTGGTGTGTTCACCAATACTTCTCTGTTTCGTTTCTCATTAAACTAGTAGTTTATTGCACTATATCAATTCTGTAGAGGGCAGATTTGATATAGGGGAATAAACTAGAAGTATTTTTAATAGAAATATCAATCTAAATTGTAATTTTCACATCTCAGCATTCGATCGATCACCTGCGAATGTTTGTAGCTGTTTGGTTAGACAAAGCAACTGCTCCGAAGGAAGTATGATGTGCGTCGCCCCCTCTAAGAAAGAAAGGGATAATAATGTAAAGTTAATGTGTCTAATTAGTCAGGAGACGTAAAAAGACTAATTTCAGTCAGGATTTATTCATGAAGAAATACAATGGTTAACTAAAAGTAAATAGTCAAGAAGAGAGAGGATATTTGTCGCTCAAAGGTCATTTTTTGCACACGAGTTCTAATTTGACCGGGACCTACGGCTTAAAGTGGATTCTGAACCACTATAAATATCCATGCCCAAGGTGGGATTCGACCCCATAAACTGTCAGCGCGGCTCTAGAAGAGAGAGAGAAAGAGACGATATTTTATATAATCAGTTATCAAACGGGGAAGCATTGTTAATAGAAAACGATGATTTATGATTTAATAGGAACACCGCGCGTGGGCGCGTTAATTTGGACCCATTTTATGAAAGCTGTACACAAAAAGTACAGGCTGTGCAATATTTAAAAATATTTGGAACAAAATATAATATTCGGAAAAGAACACTTTTATCGCAAATGAGGAAGCTAAATCTTCAATTGTAAGCGACGAAAATGGAGACTGCTTAGAGACCTTTTTAAAAAGTTAACTGGCAGTTAAACACATAAACCCCTATATTTTCAGAATTTCACACATAATATATTTTGAATAATTTCGACTATGAACAATGTTTCAAAATAGGACATATTTTAGATTTTTGGAAAGAGAATAAAATTAGCTATTTGCATTTGATTTAAGATCGCAATGATGGTTTTTGCAGCTACAGCTGCCCAAGCTATAGTTGAAAGAGCATTAAATTTATTTAATAAGAATTTTGTTTTTTCGAATAAAACTTTGGATATTTTAATTTACCTTATTTTTATATAAAAAGTATTAATTCAATTGATTTAAAAAAAATTTCTGTGCAAAACAAGATGAATTTTTACAAAAAAAAAATTCTCGTGTAAAGATGTTTACAAATTAAAAAAAAATATCATAAACAAAGATTTGATATTACATTGATTAACTTATTGAATACTTTATTCTTGGTCTCTTATATACACAGAAGAATATATTATTATACATAAACTTACTTTAATAGCCATAGGCACTTCACTTTGGTTGGATGTTGATGGTCCTCTCAAGCCAACAAAAGGAACAGTCGACACAGTCGACTTAATAAACTGTATATCATTTTCTTGTTCCCATTTTAATAACATCTATATAAAAATGAAATTAAATTTCGGAAAATATTTATCATATTCATAATATTGAACAAAAACGCAATTTTTCGAAAGAGATGTTTGTTTTGATTAATTCTTTGAAAATGTTCTTACTCTTTCATTTGGTAATGATGGGTTCCCTCCCATGTCTATTGGGTCCTTTTCAACCACTGTTTTTGCCTAAAGAAAAAATTTTTTATATAATATTTCCAAATTATTCAGTACACACTAAACATTATACAATGAGAAATTTTTTAAAAGTTAATTATTAATTTTCTGGGAAATCTATAGAGTTTGCCAAAATATGCACTTTAGAAAATGATATGAATATTCTGAAACAAAAATTAACTAACACTGCAGTGTTGATATATGAGCGTGTGTTTGTAGAATATTTATATAATAAATGTAGGCTTCTTATTTAAACTTTCAGAAATATTTACCGATACATTCTATTTCCTTAGTTTTGAATGCATTTAGCATGTTACATAATCACTGAAAGTATATAGAGATATACTAATTTCAAAATGGCGAGCTTCATTATATTTTCTTGCTGTTATGAGTTCATTCATTTCAAATTCATCCATAATAGCAAGGAAAACTTTATTTACATATTTAGTATTTATACTGACAAGATAAATAATCATTGTCTTTATTTTGTTTACAGTTATTATTTTTATGCTTATCAAACTAAAGTTTCCTTAAATCAAATTGGGGCTTTACGTCTGTGCACCATAAATTTAAATTATATATTCTGGATCTAGTAGAAACTTCACTCATCAATAAAATTTCCTAGTAATTTATTTCTAGCCACAGTTGATAGTTATATATAAAATTACAACACACTGCTGCTAATATTGTTGTCATTTTCCAAAAGTAAAATTAGGCAAAAAATGTATTATTCTTATCAGTTTAACATAGAATTTTAAGCAAAAACGTTTCAATTAAAAAAAATTAATTTTCGAAATACAAGGACATTAAAAGTGTAAAAATTAATGAAAAGATAATTTGATAGACTGATTTGTCAACATTAGTATTCTTAACTAAAAAAACTCTAAATTGATTTTATGTATACTGTATTGATTTTACCATTAATATTATACTTTCAAAAATGTTTCTGGTAGAAAAAATATATAAAAAATTAGAGATAATTTATAAATATAATTCTTACCATTTCAATGTCTGTATGCGGTTTGAAGGTTGGTTCCTTTTTAACAACTGCTTTTACTTCCTAAAAAAAATTGATGTGTTATAATATTTTCGAAACATCATAATATATTTAGCCCGACAAAGAAAATGCAACTTTATAAAGGACTGGCCAGAAAATTATCGGTATTTCACATTTATATTTGTACATGTATTAAATGCTTTGTAGATATTTCTAAATATCAGTTGATTAATCTCAAATCTATTGCTTTCGACAGTACTGAAAGTGACATAAAAAAGGTTACTTTTAGGTACGATAATTTATTGACGAAAAAGTTAAAAATATCTGGAATTTTTAGTCGAATTTCAAAGAGAGAAAAACTTTAATTATTAATTAGAATAAATTAATAAATCATTGAACCATAAATACACATTACCTGACACAGAAAAATGGCTTTTAGTTTTACGGGTTGAAAACAGCTTCAAATCGTAACTGAAATGAAAGTCTGAAAAACAGTACTTCTGGTCGAAAACCGGAACAATAAGCCCAAAAAGATATCAGTTTATTTCAGTTGATATATTTTCCAATCATTTATGCTATTGCAACCAATTTATCAATATTTTCTAATATGACGTCAACCATAGATCACTTATTTCATGTATATTACTTTTCAATTTCCTGTTTTGGTGTGTTCACTAATACTTCTCTGTTTCGTTTCTCATTAAACTAGTAGTTTATTGCACTATATCAAGTCTGTAGAGGGCAGATTTGATATAGGGGAATAAACTAGAAGTATTTTTAATAGAAATATCAATCTAAATTGTAATTTTCACATCTCAGCATTCGATCGATCACCTGCGAATGTTTGTAGCTGTTTGGTTAGACAAAGCAACTGCTCCGAAGGAAGTATGATGTGCGGCGCCCCCTCTAAGAAAGAAAGGGATAATAATGTAAATTTAATGTGTCTAATTAGTCAGGAGACGTAAAAAGACTAATTTCAGTCAGGATTTATTCACGAAGAAATACAATGGTTAACTAAAAGTAAATAGTCAAGAAGAGAGAGGATATTTGTCGCTCAACGGTAATTTTTTGCACACGAGTTCTAATTTGACCGGGACCTACGGTTTAAAGTGGATTCTGAACCACTATAAATATCTATGCCCAAGGTGGCATTCGAACCCATAAACTGTCAGCGCGGCTCTAGAAGAGAGAGAGAAAGAGACGATATTTTATATCATCAGTTATCAAACGGGGAAGCATTGTTAATAGAAAACGATGATTTATGATTTAATAGGAACACCGCGCGTGGGCGCGTTAATTTGGACCCATTTTATGAAAGCTGTACACAAAAAGTACAGGCTGTGCAATATTTAAAAATATTTGGAACAAATTATAATTTTCGGAAAAGAACACTTTTATCGCAAATGAGGAAGCTAAATCTTCAAGTGTAAGCAACGAAAATGGAGACTGTTTAGAAACCTTTTTAAAAAGTTAACTGGCAATAAAACACATAAATCCCCTATATTTTCAGAATTTGACACAGAATACATTTTGAATAGTTTTGACTATGAACAATGTTTCAAAATAGAACATATTTTAGATTTTTGGAAAGAGAATAAAATTAGCTATTTGCACTTGATTTAAGATCGCAATGATGGTTTTTGCAGCTACAGCTGCCCAAGCTATAGTTGAAAGAGCATTAAATTTATTTAATAAGAATTTTGTTTTTTTTGAATAAAACTTTGGATATTTTAATTTACCTTATTTTTATATAAAAAGTATTAATTCAATTGATTTAAAAAAATTTCTGTGCAAAACAAGATGAATTTTTACAAAAGAAAATTCTCGTGTAAAGATGTTTACAAATTAAAAAAAATATCATAAACAAAGATTGGATATTACATTGATTAACTTATTGATTACTTTATTCTTGGTCTCTTATATACTCAGAAGAATATATTATTATACATAAACTTACTTTAATAGCCATAGGCACTTCACTTTGGTTGGATGTTGATGGTCCACTCAAGCCACCAAATGGAACAGTCGCTACAGTCGACTTAATAAACTGTATATCATTTTCTTGTTCCCATTTTAATAACATCTATATAAAAATGAAATTAAATTTCGGAAAATATTTATCATATTCAAAATATTGAACAAAAATGCAATTTTTCGAACGAGATGTTTGTTTTGATTAATTCTTTGAAAATGTTCTTACTCTTTCATTTGGTAATGATGGGTTCCCTCCCATGTCTATTGGGTCCTTTTCATGCACTGTTTTTGCCTAAAGAAAAAATTTTTTATATAATATTTCCAAATTATTCAGTACACACTAAACATTATACAATGAGAAATTTTTTAAAAGTTAATTATTAATTTTCTGGGCAATCTATAGAGTTTGCCAAAATATGCACTTTAGAAAATGATATGAATATTCTGAAACAAAAATTAACTAACACTGCAATGTTGATATATGAGCGTGTGTTTGTAGAACATTTATATAATAAATGTAGGCTTCTTATTTAAACTTTCAGAAATATTTACCGATACATTCTATTTCCTTACTTTTGAATGCATTTAGCATGTTATATAATCACTGAAAGTATATAGAGATATACTGATTTCAAAATGGCGAGCTTCATTACATTTTCTTGCTGTTATGAGTTCATTAATTTCAAATTCATCCATAATAGCAAGGAAAACTTTATTTACATATTTAGTATTTATACAGACAAGATAAATAATCATTGTCTTTATTTTGTTTACAGTTATTATTTTTATGCTTATCAAACTAAAGTTTCCGTAACTCATATTGGGGCTTTACGTCTATTGCACCATAAATTTAAATTATATATTCTGGATCTAGTAGAAACTTCACTCATCAATAAAATTTCCTAGTTATTTATTTCTAGACACAGTTGATAGTTATATATAAAATTACAACACATTGCTGCTAATATTGTTGTCATTTACCAAAAGTAAAATTAGGTAAAAAATGTATTATTCTTATCAGTTTAACATAGAATATTAAGCAAAAATGTTTCAATTAAAAAAAATTAATTTTCGAAATACAAGGACATTAAAAGTCTAAAAATTAATGAAAATTTAATTAGATTGACTAATTTGTCACCATTAGTTTTCTTAACTAAAAAAACTCTAAATTGATTTTATGTATACTGTATTGATTTTACCATTAATATTAGACTTTCAAAAATGTTTCTGGTAGAAAAAATATATATAAAATTAGAGATAATTTATAAATATAATTCTTACCATTTCAATGTCTGTATGCGGTTTGAAGGTTGGTTCCTTTTCAACAACTGCTTTTACTTCCTAAAAAAATTGATGTGTTATAATATTTTCGAAACATCGTAATATATTTAGCCCGACAAAGAAAATGCAACACCATAAAGGACTCGCCAGAAAATTATCGGTATTTCACATTTATATTTGTGATGTATTAAATGCTTTGTAGATAATTTTAAATGTCAGTTGAATAATCTCAAATCTATTGCTTTCGATAGTACTGAAAGGGACATAAAAAAGATTACTTTTAGGTAAGATAATTTATCGACGAAAAAGTTAAAAATATCTGGAATTTTTAGTCGAATTTCAAAGAGAGAAAAACTTTAATTATTAATTAGAATAAATTAATAAATTCATTGAACCATAAATACACATTACCTGACACAGAAAAATGTGTTCACTAATACTTCTCTGTTTCGTTTCTCATTAAACTAGTAGTTTATTGCCCTATATCAAGTCTGTAGAAGGCAGATTTGATATAGGGGAATAAACTAGAAGTATTTTTAATAGAAATATCAATCTAAATTGTAATTTTCACATCTCAGCATTCGATCGATCACCTGCGAATGTTTGAGGCTGTTTGGTTAGACAAAGCAACTGCTCCGAAGGAAGTATGATGTGCGGCGCCCCCTCTAAGAAAGAAAGGGATAATAATGTAAAGTTAATGTGTCTAATTAGTCAGGAGACGTAAAAAGACTAATTTCAGTCAGGATTTATTCATGAAGAAATACAATGGTTAACTAAAAGTAAATAGTCAAGAAGAGAGAGGATATTTGTTGCTCAACGGTCATTTTTTGCACACGAGTTCTAATTTGACCGGGACCTACGGTTTAAAGTGGATTCTGAACCACTATAAATATCTATGCCCAAGGTGGCATTCGAACTCATAAACTGTCAGCGTGGCTCTAGAAGAGAGAGAAAGAGACGATATTTTATATAATCAGTTATCAAACGGGGAAGCATTGTTAATAGAAAACGATGATTTATGATTAAATAGGAACACCGCGCGTGGGCGCGTTAATTTGGACCCATTTTATCAAAGCTGTACACAAAAAGTACAGGCTGTGCAATATTTAAAAATATTTGGAACAAATTATAATTTTCGGAAAAGAACACTTTTATCGCAAATGAGGAAGCTAAATCTTCAAGAGTAAGCGACGAAAATGGAGACTGTTTAGAGACATTTTTAAAAAGTTAACTGGCAATAAAACACATAAATCCCCTATATTTTCAGAATTTGACACAGAATACATTTTGAATAATTTTGACTATGAACAATGTTTCAAAATAGAACATATTTTAGATTTTTGGAAAGAGAATAAAATTAGCTATTTGCACTTGATTTAAGATCGCAATGATGGTTTTTGCAGCTACAGCTGCCCAAGCTATAGTTGAAAGAGCATTAAATTTATTTAATAAGAATTTTGTTTTTTCGAATAAAACTTTGGATATTTTAATTTACCTTATTTTTATATAAAAAGTATTAATTCAATTGATTTAAAAAAATTTCTGCGCAAAACAAGATGAATTTTTACAAAAAAAAATTCTCGTGTAAAGATGTTTACAAATTAATAAAAAATATCATAAACAAAGATTGGATATTACATTGATTAACTTATTGATTACTTTATTCTTGGTCTCTTATATACTCAGAAGAATATATTATTATACATAAACTTACTTTAATAGCCATAGGCACTTCACTTTGGTTGGATGTTGATGGTCCACTCAAGCCACCAAATGGAACAGTCGACACAGTCGACTTAATAAACTGTATATCATTTTCTTGTTCCCATTTTAATAACATCTATATAAAAATGAAATTAAATTTCGGAAAATATTTATCATATTCATAATATTGAACAAAAACGCAATTTTTCGAAAGAGATGTTTGTTTTGATTAATTCTTTGAAAATGTTCTTACTCTTTCATTTGGTAATGATGGGTTCCCTCCCATGTCTATTGGGTCCTTTTCATCCACTGTTTTTGCCTAAAGAAAAAAATTTTTATATAATATTTCCAAATTATTCAGTACACACTAAACATTATACAATGAGAAATTTTTTAAAAGTTAATTATTAATTTTCTGGGCAATCTATAGAGTTTGCTAAAATATGCACTTTAGAAAATGATATGAATATTCTGAAACAAAAATTAAATAACACTGCAATATTGATATATGAGCGTGTGTTTGTAGAACATTTATATAATAAATGTAGGCTTCTTATTTAAACTTTCAGAAATATTTACTGATACATTCTATTTCCTTAATTTTGAATGCATTTAGCATGTTATATAATCACTGAAAGTATATAGAGATATACTAATTTCAAAATGGCGAGCTTCATTATATTTTCTTGCTGTTATGAGTTCATTAATTTCAAATTCATCCATAATAGCAAGGAAAACTTTATTTACATATTTAGTATTTATACTGACAAGATAAATAATCATTGTCTTTATTTTGTTTACAGTTATTATTTTTATGCTTATCAAACTAAAGTTTCCTTAACTCAAATTGGGGCTTTACGTCTGTGCACCATAAATTTAAATTATATATTCTGGATCTAGTAGAAACTTCACTCATCAATAAAATTTCCTAGTAATTTATTTCTAGCCACAGTTGATAGTTATATATAAAATTACAACACACTGCTGCTAATATTGTTGTCATTTACCAAAAGTAAAATTAGGCAAAAAATGTATTATTCTTATCAGTTTAACATAGAATTTTAAGCAAAAACGTTTCAATTAAAAAAAATTAATTTTCGAAATACAAGGACATTAAAAGTGTAAAAATTAATGAAAAGATAATTTGATAGACTGATTTGTCAACATTAGTATTCTTAACTAAAAAAACTCTAAATTGATTTTATGTATACTGTATTGATTTTACCATTAATATTATACTTTCAAAAATGTTTCTGGTAGAAAAAATATATAAAAAATTAGAGATAATTTATAAATATAATTCTTACCATTTCAATGTCTGTATGCGGTTTGAAGGTTGGTTCCTTTTTAACAACTGCTTTTACTTCCTAAAAAAAATTGATGTGTTATAATATTTTCGAAACATCGTATTATATTTAGCCCGACAAAGAAAATGCAACTCCATAAAGGACTGGCCAGAAAATTATCGGTATTTCACATTTATATTTGTACATGTATTAAATGCTTTGTAGATATTTTTAAATATCAGTTGAATAATCTCAAATCTATTGCTTTCGACAGTACTGAAAGTGACATAAAAAAGGTTACTTTTAGGTACGATAATTTATTGACGAAAAAGTTAAAAATATCTGGAATTTTTAGACGAATTTCAAAGAGAGAAAAACTTTACTTATTAATTAGAATAAATTAATAAATCATTGAACCATAAATACACATTACCTGACACAGAAAAATGGCTTTTAGTTTTACGGGTTGAAAACAGCTTCAAATCGTAACTGAAATGAAAGTCTGAAAAACAGTACTTCTGGTCGAAAACCGGAACAATAAGCCGAAAAAGATATCAGTTTATTTCAGTTGATATATTTTCCAATCATTTATGCTATTGCAACCAATTTATCAATATTTTCTAATATGACGTCAACCATAGAGCACTTATTTCATGTATATTACTTTTCAATTTCCTGTTTTGGTGTGTTCACTAATACTTCTCTGTTTCGTTTCTCATTAAACTAGTAGTTTATTGCACTATATCAAGTCTGTAGAGGGCAGATTTGATATAGGGGAATAAACTAGAAGTATTTTTAATAGAAATATCAATCTAAATTGTAATTTTCACATCTCAGCATTCGATCGATCACCTGCGAATGTTTGTAGCTGTTTGGTTAGACAAAGCAACTGCTCCGAAGGAAGTATGATGTGCGGCGCCCCCTCTAAGAAAGAAAGGGATAATAATGTAAATTTAATGTGTCTAATTAGTCAGGAGACGTAAAAAGACTAATTTCAGTCAGGATTTATTCACGAAGAAATACAATGGTTAACTAAAAGTAAATAGTCAAGAAGAGAGAGGATATTTGTCGCTCAACGGTCATTTTTTGCACACGAGTTCTAATTTGACCGGGACCTACGGTTTAAAGTGGATTCTGAACCACTATAAATATCTATGCCCAAGGTGGCATTCGAACCCATAAACTGTCAGCGCGGCTCTAGAAGAGAGAGAGAAAGAGACGATATTTTATATAATCAGTTATCAAACGGGGAAGCATTGTTAATAGAAAACGATGATTTATGATTTAATAGGAACACCGCGCGTGGGCGCGTTAATTTGGACCCATTTTATGAAAGCTGTACACAAAAAGTACAGGCTGTGCAATATTTAAAAATATTTGGAACAAATTATAATTTTCGGAAAAGAACACTTTTATCGCAAATGAGGAAGCTAAATCTTCAAGTGTAAGCGACGAAAATGGAGACTGTTTAGAGACCTTTTTAAAAAGTTAACTGGCAATAAAACACATAAATCCCCTATATTTTCAGAATTTGACACAGAATACATTTTGAATAATTTTGACTATGAACAATGTTTCAAAATAGAACATATTTTAGATTTTTGGAAAGAGAATAAAATTAGCTATTTGCACTTGATTTAAGATCGCAATGATGGTTTTTGCAGCTACAGCTGCCCAAGCTATAGTTGAAAGAGCATTAAATTTATTTAATAAGAATTTTGTTTTTTTGAATAAAACTTTGGATATTTTAATTTACCTTATTTTTATATAAAAAGTATTAATTCAATTGATTTACAAAAAATTTCTGTGCAAAACAAGATGAATTTTTACAAAAAAAAAAATTCTCGTGTAAAGATGTTTACAAATTAAAAAAAAATATCATAAACAAAGATTGGATATTAGATTGATTAACTTATTGATTACTTTATTTTTGGTCTCTTATATACTCAGAAGAATATATTATTATACATAAACTTACTTTAATAGCCATAGGCACTTCACTTTGGTTGGATGTTGATGGTCCACTCAAGCCACCAAATGGAACAGTCGACACAGTCGACTTAATAAACTGTATATCATTTTCTTGTTCCCATTTTAATAACATCTATATAAAAATGAAATTAAATTTCGGAAAATATTTATCATATTCAAAATATTGAACAAAAATGCAATTTTTCGTAATGAGATGTTTGTTTTGATTAATTCTTTGAAAATGTTCTTACTCTTTCATTTGGTAATGATGGGTTCCCTCCCATGTCTATTGGGTCCTTTTCATGCACTGTTTTTGCCTAAAGAAAAAATTTTTTATATAATATTTCCAAATTATTCAGTACACACTAAACATTATACAATGAGAAATTTTTTAAAAGTTAATTATTAATTTTCTGGGCAATCTATAGAGTTTGCCAAAATATGCACTTTAGAAAATGATATGAATATTCTGAAACAAAAAATAACTAACACTGCAATGTTGATATATGAGCGTGTGTTTGTAGAACATTTATATAATAAATGTAGGCTTCTTATTTAAACTTTCAGAAATATTTACCGATACATTCTATTTCCTTAGTTTTGAATGCATTTAGCATGTTATATAATCACTGAAAGTATATAGAGATATACTGATTTCAAAATGGCGAGCTTCATTGCATTTTCTTGCTGTTATGAGTTCATTAATTTCAAATTCATCCATAATAGCAAGGAAAACTTTATTTACATATTTAGTATTTATACAGACAAGATAAATAATCATTGTCTTTATTTTGTTTACAGTTATTATTTTTATGCTTATCAAACTAAAGTTTCCTTAACTCATATTGGGGCTTTACGTCTATTGCACCATAAATTTAAATTATATATTCTGGATCTAGTAGAAACTTCACTCATCAATAAAATTTCCTAGTTATTTATTTCTAGACACAGTTGATAGTTATATATAAAATTACAACACACTGCTGCTAATATTGTTGTCATTTTCCAAAAGTAAAATTAGGCAAAAAATGTATTATTCTTATCAGTTTAACATAGAATATTAAGCAAAAATGTTTCAATTAAAAAAAATTAATTTTCGAAATACAAGGACATTAAAAGTCTAAAAATTAATGAAAATTTAATTAGATTGACTAATTTGTCACCATTAGTTTTCTTAACTAAAAAAACTCTAAATTGATTTTATGTATACTGTATTGATTTTACCATTAATATTAGACTTTCAAAAATGTTTCTGGTAGAAAAAATATATATAAAATTAGAGATAATTTATAAATATAATTCTTACCATTTCAATGTCTGTATGCGGTTTGAAGGTTGGTTCCTTTTCAACAACTGCTTTTACTTCCTAAAAAAATTGATGTGTTATAATATTTTCGAAACATCGTAATATATTTAGCCCGACAAAGAAAATGCAACACCATAAAGGACTCGCCAGAAAATTATCGGTATTTCACATTTATATTTGTGATGTATTAAATGCTTTGTAGATAATTTTAAATGTCAGTTGAATAATCTCAAATCTATTGCTTTCGATAGTACTGAAAGGGACATAAAAAAGATTACTTTTAGGTAAGATAATTTATTGACGAAAAAGTTAAAAATATCTGGAATTTTTAGTCGAATTTCAAAGAGAGAAAAACTTTAATTATTAATTAGAATAAATTAATAAATTCATTGAACCATAAATACACATTACCTGACACAGAAAAATGTGTTCACTAATACTTCTCTGTTTCGTTTCTCATTAAACTAGTAGTTTATTGCCCTATATCAAGTCTGTAGAGGGCAGATTTGATATAGGGGAATAAACTAGAAGTATTTTTAATAGAAATATCAATTTAAATTGTAATTTTCACATCTCAGCATTCGATCGATCACCTGCGAATGTTTGAGGCTGTTTGGTTAGACAAAGCAACTGCTCCGAAGGAAGTATGATGTGCGGCGCCCCCTCTAAGAAAGAAAGGGATAATAATGTAAAGTTAATGTGTCTAATTAGTCAGGAGACGTAAAAAGACTAATTTCAGTCAGGATTTTTTCATGAAGAAATACAATGGTTAACTAAAAGTAAATAGTCAAGAAGAGAGAGGATATTTGTCGCTCAACGGTCATTTTTTGCCCACGAGTTCTAATTTGACCGGGACCTACGGTTTAAAGTGGATTCTGAACCACTATAAATATCTATGCCCAAGGTGGCATTCGAACCCATAAACTGTCAGCGCGGCTCTAGAAGAGAGAGAGAAAGAGACGATATTTTATATAATCAGTTATCAAACGGGGAAGCATTGTTAATAGAAAACGATGATTTATGATTTAATAGGAACACCGCGCGTGGGCGCGTTAATTTGGACCCATTTTATCAAAGCTGTACACAAAAAGTACAGGCTGTGCAATATTTAAAAATATTTGGAACAAATTATAATTTTCGGAAAAGAACACTTTTATCGCAAATGAGGAAGCTAAATCTTCAAGTGTAAGCGACGAAAATGGAGACTGTTTAGAGACCTTTTTAAAAAGTTAACTGGCAATAAAACACATAAATCCCCTATATTTTCAGAATTTGACACAGAATACATTTTGAATAATGTTGACTATGAACAATGTTTCAAAATAGAACATATTTTAGATTTTTGGAAAGAGATTAAAATTAGCTATTTGCACTTGATTTAAGATCGCAAAGTTGGTTTTTGCAGCTACAGCTGCCCAAGCTATAGTTGAAAGAGCATTAAATTTATTTAATAAGAATTTTGTTTTTTCGCATAAAACTTTGGATATTTTAATTTACCTTATTTTTATATAAAAAGTATTAATTCAATTGATTTACAAAAAATTTCTGTGCAAAACAAGATGAATTTTTACAAAAAAAAATTCTCGTGTAAAGATGTTTACAAATTAAAAAAAAATATCATAAACAAAGATTGGATATTAGATTGATTAACTTATTGATTACTTTATTTTTGGTCTCTTATATACTCAGAAGAATATATTATTATACATAAACTTACTTTAATAGCCATAGGCACTTCACTTTGGTTGGATGTTGATGGTCCACTTAAGCCACCAAATGGAACAGTCGACACAGTTGACTTAATAAACTGTATATCATTTTCTTGTTCCCATTTTAATAACATCTATATAAAAATGAAATTAAATTTCGGAAAATATTTATCATATTCAAAATATTTAACAAAAATGCAATTTTTCGTAATGAGATGTTTGTTTTGATTAATTCTTTGAAAATGTTCTTACTCTTTCATTTGGTAATGATGGGTTCTCTCCCATGTCTATTGGGTCCTTTTCATGCACTGTTTTTGCCTAAAGAAAAAATTTTTTATATAATATTTCCAAATTATTCAGTACACACTAAACATTATACAATGAGAAATTTTTTAAAAGTTAATTATTAATTTTCTGGGCAATCTATAGAGTTTGCCAAAATATGCACTTTAGAAAATGATATGAATATTCTGAAACAAAAATTAACTAACACTGCAATGTTGATATATGAGCGTGTGTTTGTAGAACATTTATATAATAAATGTAGGCTTCTTATTTAAACTTTCAGAAATATTTACCGATACATTCTATTTCCTTAGTTTTGAATGCATTTAGCATGTTATATAATCACTGAAAGTATATAGAGATATACTGATTTCAAAATGGCGAGCTTCATTACATTTTCTTGCTGTTATGAGTTCATTAATTTCAAATTCATCCATAATAGCAAGGAAAACTTTATTTACATATTTAGTATTTATACAGACAAGATAAATAATCATTGTCTTTATTTTGTTTACAGTTATTATTTTTATGCTTATCAAACTAAAGTTTCCTTAACTCATATTGGGGCTTTACGTCTATTGCACCATAAATTTAAATTATATATTCTGGATCTAGTAGAAACTTCACTCATCAATAAAATTTCCTAGTTATTTATTTCTAGACACAGTTGATAGTTATATATAAAATTACAACACACTGCTGCTAATATTGTTGTCATTTACCAAAAGTAAAATTAGGCAAAAAATGTATTATTCTTATCAGTTTAACATAGAATATTAAGCAAAAATGTTTCAATTAAAAAAATTAATTTTCGAACTACAAGGACATTAAAAGTCTAAAAATTAATGAAAATTTAATTAGATTGACTAATTTGTCACCATTAGTTTTCTTAACTAAAAAAACTCTAAATTGCTTTTATGTATACTGTATTGATTTTACCATTAATATTAGACTTTCAAAAATGTTTCTGGTAGAAAAAATATATATAAAATTAGAGATAATTTATAAATATAATTCTTACCATTTCAATGTCTGTATGCGGTTTGAAGGTTGGTTCCTTTTCAACAACTGCTTTTACTTCCTAAAAAAAATTGATGTGTTATAATATTTTCGAAACATCGTAATAAATTTAGCCCGACAAAGAAAATGCAACACCATAAAGGACTCGCCAGAAAATTATCGGTATTTCACATTTATATTTGTGATGTATTAAATGCTTTGTAGATAATTTTAAATGTCAGTTGAATAATCTCAAATCTATTGCTTTCGTTAGTACTGAAAGGGACATAAAAAAGATTACTTTTAGGTAAGATAATTTATTGACGAAAAAGTTAAAAATATCTGGAATTTTTAGTCGAATTTCAAAGAGAGAAAAACTTTAATTATTAATTAGAATAAATTAATAAATTCATTGAACCATAAATACACATTACCTGACACAGAAAAATGTGTTCACTAATACTTCTCTGTTTCGTTTCTCATTAAACTAGTAGTTTATTGCCCTATATCAAGTCTGTAGAGGGCAGATTTGATATAGGGGAATAAACTAGAAGTATTTTTAATAGAAATATCAATCTAAATTGTAATTTTCACATCTCAGCATTCGATCGATCACCTGCGAATGTTTGAGGCTGTTTGGTTAGACAAAGCAACTGCTCCGAAGGAAGTATGATGTGCGGCGCCCCCTCTAAGAAAGAAAGGGATAATAATGTAAAGTTAATGTGTCTAATTAGTCAGGAGACGTAAAAAGACTAATTTCAGTCAGGATTTATTCATGAAGAAATACAATGGTTAACTAAAAGTAAATAGTCAAGAAGAGAGAGGATATTTGTCGCTCAACGGTCATTTTTTGCACACGAGTTCTAATTTGACCGGGACCTACGGTTTAAAGTGGATTCTGAACCACTATAAATATCTATGCCCAAGGTGGCATTCGAACCCATAAACTGTCAGCGCGGCTCTAGAAGAGAGAGAGAAAGAGACGATATTTTATATAATCAGTTATCAAACGGGGAAGCATTGTTAATAGAAAACGATGATTTATGATTTAATAGGAACACCGCGCGTGGGCGCGTTAATTTGGACCCATTTTATCAAAGCTGTACACAAAAAGTACAGGCTGTGCAATATTTAAAAATATTTGGAACAAATTATAATTTTCGGAAAAGAACACTTTTATCGCAAATGAGGAAGCTAAATCTTCAAGTGTAAGCGACGAAAATGGAGACTGTTTAGAGACCTTTTTAAAAAGTTAACTGGCAATAAAACACATAAATCCCCTATATTTTCAGAATTTGACACAGAATACATTTTGAATAATGTTGACTATGAACAATGTTTCAAAATAGAACATATTTTAGATTTTTGGAAAGAGAATAAAATTAGTTATTTGCACTTGATTTAAGATCGCAATGATGGTTTTTGCAGCTACAGCTGCCCAAGCTATAGTTGAAAGAGCATTAAATTTATTTAATAAGAATTTTGTTTTTTCGCATAAAACTTTGGATATTTTAATTTACCTTATTTTTATATAAAATGTATTAATTCAATTGATTTAAAAAAAATTTCTGTGCAAAACAAGATGAATTTTTACAAAAAAAAAATTCTCGTGTAAAGATGTTTACAAATTAATAAAAAATATCATAAACAAAGATTGGATATTACATTGATTAACTTATTGATTACTTTATTCTTGGTCTCTTATATACTCAGAAGAATATATTATTATACATAAACTTACTTTAATAGCCATAGGCACTTCACTTTGGTTGGATGTTGATGGTCCACTCAAGCCACCAAATGGAACAGTCGACACAGTCGACTTAATAAACTGTATATCATTTTCTTGTTCCCATTTTAATAACATCTATATAAAAATTAAATTAAATTTCGGAAAATATTTATCATATTCATAATATTGAACAAAAACGCAATTTTTCGAAAGAGATGTTTGTTTTGATTAATTCTTTGAAAATGTTCTTACTCTTTCATTTGGTAATGATGGGTTCCCTCCCATGTCTATTGGGTCCTTTTCATCCACTGTTTTTGCCTAAAGAAAAAAATTTTTATATAATATTTCCAAATTATTCAGTACACACTTAACATTATACAATTAGAAATTTTTTAAAAGTTAATTATTAATTTTCTGGGCAATCTATAGAGTTTGCTAAAATATGCACTTTAGAAAATGATATGAATATTCTGAAACAAAAATTAAATAACACTGCAATATTGATATATGAGCGTGTGTTTGTAGAACATTTATATAATAAATGTAGGCTTCTTATTTAAACTTTCAGAAATATTTACTGATACATTCTATTTCCTTAATTTTGAATGCATTTAGCATGTTATATAATCACTGAAAGTATATAGAGATATACTAATTTCAAAATGGCGAGCTTCATTATATTTTCTTGCTGTTATGAGTTCATTAATTTCAAATTCATCCATAATAGCAAGGAAAACTTTATTTACATATTTAGTATTTATACTGACAAGATAAATAATCATTGTCTTTATTTTGTTTACAGTTATTATTTTTATGCTTATCAAACTAAAGTTTCCTTAACTCAAATTGGGGCTTTACGTCTGTGCACCATAAATTTAAATTATATATTCTGGATCTAGTAGAAACTTCACTCATCAATAAAATTTCCTAGTAATTTATTTCTAGCCACAGTTGATAGTTATATATAAAATTACAACACACTGCTGCTAATATTGTTGTCATTTACCAAAAGTAAAATTAGGCAAAAAATGTATTATTCTTATCAGTTTAACATAGAATTTTAAGCAAAAACCTTTCAATTAAAAAAAATTAATTTTCGAAATACAAGGACATTAAAAGTGTAAAAATTAATGAAAAGATAATTTGATAGACTGATTTGTCAACATTAGTATTCTTAACTAAAAAAACTCTAAATTGATTTTATGTATACTGTATTGATTTTACCATTAATATTATACTTTCAAAAATGTTTCTGGTAGAAAAAGTATATAAAAAATTAGAGATAATTTATAAATATAATTCTTACCATTTCAATGTCTGTATGCGGTTTGAAGGTGGGTTCCTTTTTAACAACTGCTTTTACTTCCTAAAAAAAATTGATGTGTTATAATATTTTCGAAACATCGTAATATATTTAGCCCGACAAAGAAAATGCAACTCCAAAAAGGACTGGCCAGAAAATTATCGGTATTTCACATTTATATTTGTACATGTATTACATGCTTTGTAGATATTTTTAAATATCAGTTGAATAATCTCAAATCTATTGCTTTCGACAGTACTGAAAAGTGACATAAAAAAGGTTACTTTTAGGTACGATAATTTATTGACGAAAAAGTTAAAAATATCTGGAA
Organism: Latrodectus hesperus; assembly: GCA_037975125.1. Classification (NCBI taxonomy): domain Eukaryota; kingdom Metazoa; phylum Arthropoda; class Arachnida; order Araneae; family Theridiidae; genus Latrodectus; species Latrodectus hesperus. The sequence continues at coordinate 87,319,135 of CM075854.1, read as the reverse complement.
TTTTTAGACGAATTTCAAAGAGAGAAAAACTTTACTTATTAATTAGAATAAATTAATAAATCATTGAACCATAAATACACATTACCTGACACAGAAAAATGGCTTTTAGTTTTATGGGTTGAAAACAGCTTCAAATCGTAACTGAAATGAAAGTCTTCTACTTCATTAGAAACAGTACTAATTCAGAAACAGTACTTCTGGTCGAAAACCGAAATAATAAGCCGAAAAAGATATCAATTTATTTCAGTTGATATATTTTCCAATCATTTATGCTATTGCAACCAATTTATCAATATTTTCTAATATGACGTCAACCATAGAGCACTTATTTCATGTATATTACTTTTCAATTTCCTGTTTTGGTGTGTTCACTAATACTTCTCTGTTTCGTTTCTCATTAAACTAGTAGTTTATTGCACTATATCAAGTCTGTAGAGGGCAGATTTGATATAGGGGAATAAACTAGAAGTATTTTTAATAGAAATATCAATCTAAATTGTAATTTTCACATCTCAGCATTCGATCGATCACCTGCGAATGTTTGTAGCTGTTTGGTTAGACAAAGCAACTGCTCCGAAGGAAGTATGATGTGCGGCGCCCCCTCTAAGAAAGAAAGGGATAATAATGTAAATTTAATGTGTCTAATTAGTCAGGAGACGTAAAAAGACTAATTTCAGTCAGGATTTATTCACGAAGAAATACAATGGTTAACTAAAAGTAAATAGTCAAGAAGAGAGAGGATATTTGTCGCTCAACGGTAATTTTTTGCACACGAGTTCTAATTTGACCGGGACCTACGGTTTAAAGTGGATTCTGAACCACTATAAATATCTATGCCCAAGGTGGCATTCGAACCCATAAACTGTCAGCGCGGCTCTAGAAGAGAGAGAGAAAGAGACGATATTTTATATCATCAGTTATCAAACGGGGAAGCATTGTTAATAGAAAACGATGATTTATGATTTAATAGGAACACCGCGCGTGGGCGCGTTAATTTGGACCCATTTTATGAAAGCTGTACACAAAAAGTACAGGCTGTGCAATATTTAAAAATATTTGGAACAAATTATAATTTTCGGAAAAGAACACTTTTATCGCAAATGAGGAAGCTAAATCTTCAAGTGTAAGCAACGAAAATGGAGACTGTTTAGAGACCTTTTTAAAAAGTTAACTGGCAATAAAACACATAAATCCCCTATATTTTCAGAATTTGACACATAATACATTTTGAATAATTTTGACTATGAAAAATGTTTCAAAATAGAACATATTTTAGATTTTTGGAAAGAGAATAAAATTAGCTTTTTGCATTTGATTTAAGATCGCAATGATGGTTTTTGCAGCTACAGCTGCCCAAGCTATAGTTGAAGGAGCATTAAATTTATTTAATAAGAATTTTGTTTTTTCGAATAAAACTTTGGATATTTTAATTTACCTTATTTTTATGTAAAAAGCATTAATTCAATTGATTTAAAAAAAATTTCTGTGCAAAACAAGATGAATTTTTACAAAAAAAAAATTCTCGTGTAAAGATGTTTACAAATTAAAAAAAATATCATAAACAAAGATTGGATATTACATTGATTAACTTATTGATTACTTTATTCTTGGTCTCTTATATACTCAGAAGAATATATTATTATGCATAAACTTACTTTAATAGGCATAGGCGCTTCACTTTGGTTGGATGTTGATGGTCCACTCAAGCCACCAAATGGAACAGTCGACACAGTCGACTTAATAAACTGTATATCATTTTCTTGTTCCCATTTTAATAACATCTATATAAAAATGAAATTAAAATTCGGAAAATATTTATCATATTCAAAATATTGAACAAAAATGCAATTTTTCGTAATGAGATGTTTGTTTTGATTAATTCTTTGAAAATGTATACTTTAAAAGATAATAAATGTTTGAAATTTAAATAATATATATTAGTAGATTTTACCGGGTTTAAAACACATTTATCAGCCTTTTCAGGAATACATTATATATATTGATTAATGATTTACTGCTATTTAACATCATAAGATTCAGGTTCGGATAAATTTAATTTGCAAAATAATGTATGCTTATTAAACTTTTACATTGCTCACACGCAAGGTATTATGTTAACTTTAAATTTAAAAAAAGGCATCCTTTCTAATAGTCTTTTGTAAAAATCAATAGTTCATACTTCATAAGTTTATTTTGTTTATATTTTTTTCTTATACTTCTCCAATTCATGTGTATTTTGATTGCAATGAAACAATTTTTAGTCGCTGGAAAGTGCAGAAGCGATAGGTATCGTAGATCATCTCATGTAATTTTTATTTTGTATTGCGTTTTGTAGCTTCACAATTCTCAACCTCCAATCAAATAAAGTCAAGAAGTTCTATTATAATATATTGTTTTTTAGAATTACACGTCTGGATCATATCACATCGCAATAATTTTAAAAATAACTGGACATAATCTACCAAACCTTTCTTTAATCAAGATGACATATTCATAATCACCATTAGAAAGTTCGAAACCTGAGATTCCACTAAAAGTTGGTCCAATAAGAAAAGATCTAAAAAAATTTTACAACTTCAGTTAATTCATTACTACCTACAGAGCCTTTTCAAATGAATTAAACATTCAAAAACATCCAAGACATTTCAAAGTTACGGATAAAAGTACAACACTGCTACAAATACTGATGTCATTTTCCAAAATAAAAATTAGGTAAATAAACTATTTATCAGTTTAACATAGAATTTTAAGCAAAAATGCTTAAATTAAAAAAAAATAATTTTCGAAAAGCAAGGACATTAAAAGTGCAAAAATTATTTAAAAGATAATTTTTTACACTAATTTGTTACCATTAGTATTTTAAACTAAAAAAAACTCTAAATTGATTTCATGTATACAGTATTGATTTTACAATCATACCTAGACTTTCAAAAATATTTCTTGTCAGAAAAATATATTAAAAATTAGATATAAATTATAAATATAATTTTTACCATCTCCCTCTTCGTTTCCTTTTTGAAGGTTGGTTCCTTTTCAGCTTTTATTTTTTTAACATTTGCTTCCTATATAAAGAAAATTGTTCGCTTATTATAATTTCAAAACACTGTAAATATCATGGCCGACATGGAAAATGCAACACAATAAAGGAGTGGAAAGAAAATTTTTTGTTAGATACACCTTAGCTAGTTATGAAAATGATATGACATCTCTAAACAACACTTAGGATAAATTATGTGGAAAGGAATAGGCAGAGTGGGGCAATATTCGTGCAATTATGGGTGCTTGAAAATAATCTTTGAATGTTTGTTCTTATCATTAAGTACGCCTGTAACTACAGAGAATACCAAGCCATCGTAGACAGAGTCAATTCTAGAAGACAGGAGAATTTATAAGGAGCATGACAATCGACCTGAGAAAGACAGGTTGCTCCTTACGGCATATCGCAGCTGACACACAACTGCCTGTGATAAATTAGACTGGAGTATGGAGATATGGAGCACTTGCGAGATGCCGATGCAGACAGAGTGAACTCAGCAGATGTAGATAGTTGCATTTAACAGCAGTTGCCGCGTACAAGTGAGGCGTCAATTTGAAAACAGGCTCAATCTTGCAGTAATATCGGAATGCCCGACAACGCCTCAGGATCGTTTAGGGCACCGTTGCGTATGATTCTAGGTTATCTCTAATTTGTATTCCCGTTGCCATGACAACACGTTACGTAATGATGTACTGCGGATGGATACACACTCTTACTTTCAGGGTTTGCCCAACGATTTTTATATCCAGGAAAACGACCGTCACTTTGTTGCTGACATGAGCCAACATTTTGTGACAGATGAGAACCAGCTTTACTGGGCTCCATGCTCAACAGATCTCTCAACAATCGACTAAGTTGGGATAGAGTTGGCTGGCATTCGCCGAACTAACAACTGTCTCCTTCAGAAAATGCACTTTGGTAAATGTTTGACAGGGAAAAAAGAGCTATTACTCAGGATGCCATCCATACTCTCTTTCACTTTGTGCCTGGACTTGCTGCTTTACTGCTTCATGTATCAACCACCGTCCATAGTGGTCCTGAATCCTAATGAACCGACATTGCCCTTGCTCTAATATTATGCGTATCATTTTTAAATACAGATTCCCTACTGTTCATTGCTGTCTCTACCTATGCCGAGGTTAGTCACTTTCAGGCAACTCTTTCTTTGAGTAGCATTCTCAATGTCAGGCAATAATGCTATTAAAAAATCAATTCTTATTTATGAATAGAATTCTTACTTTTTCACTTGGTAATGATGGGTTCCCTCCCATGTCTATTGGGTCCTTTTCATCCACTGTTTTTGCCTAAAGAAAACATTTTTTATATAATATTTCCAAATTATTCAGTACACACTAAACATTATACAATGAGAAATTTTTTAAAAGTTAATTATTAATTTTCTGGGCAATCTATAGAGTTTACCAAAATATGCACTTTAGAAAATGATATGAATATTCTGAAACAAAAATTAAATAACACTGCAATGTTGATATATGAGCGCGTGTTTGTAGAACATTTATATAATAAATGTAAACTTCTTATTTAAACTTTCAGAAATATTTACCGATACATTCTATTTCCTTAATTTTGAATGCATTTAGCATGTTATATAATCACTGAAAGTATATAGAGATATACTAATTTCAAAATGGCGAGCTTCATTATATTTTCTTGCTGTTATGAGTTCATTAATTTCAAATTCATCCATAATAGCAAGGAAAACTTTATTTACATATTTAGTATACTGACAAGATAAATAATCATAGTCTTTATTTTGTTTGCAGTTATTATTTTTATGGTTATCAAACTAAAGTTTCCTTAACTCAAATTGGGGATTTACGTCTGTGCACCATAAATTTAAATTATATATTCTGGATCTAGTAGAAACTTCACTCATCAATAAAATTTCCTAGTAATTTATTTCTAGCCACAGTTAATAGTTATATATAAAATTACAACGCACTGCTGCTAATATTGTTGTCATTTACCAAAAGTAAAATTAGGCAAAAAATGTATTATTCTTATCAGTTTAACATAGAATTTTAAGCAAAAACGTTTCAATTAAAAAAAATTAATTTTCGAAATACAAGGACATTAAAAGTGTAAAAATTAATGAAAAGATAATTTGATAGACTGATTTGTCAACATTAGTATTCTTAACTAAAAAAACTCTAAATTGATTTTATGTATACTGTATTGATTTTACCATTAATATTATACTTTCAAAAATGTTTCTGGTAGAAAAAATATATAAAAAATTAGAGATAATTTATAAATATAATTCTTACCATTTCAATGTCTGTATGCGGTTTGAAGGTTGGTTCCTTTTTAACAACTGCTTTTACTTCCTAAAAAAAATTGATGTGTTATAATATTTTCGAAACATCGTAATATATTTAGCCCGACATAGAAAATGCAACACCATAAAGGACTGGCCAGAAAATTATCGGTATTTCACATTTATACCTGTGCATGTATTAAATGCTTTGTAGATATTTTTAAATATCAATTGAATAATCTCAAATCTATTGCTTTCGATAGTACTGAAAGGGACATAAAAAAGGTTACTTTTAGGTACGATAATTTATTGACGAAAAATTTAAAAATATCTGGAATTTTTAGTCGAATTTCAAAGAGAGAAAAACTTTAATTATTAATTAGAATAAATTAATAAATTCATTGAACCATAAATACACATTACCTGACACAGAAAAATGGCTTTTAATTTTATGGGTTGAAAACAGCTTCAAATCATAACTGAAATGAAAGTCTGAAAAACAGTACTTCTGGTCGAAAACCGAAATAATAAGCCGAAAAAGATATCAGTTTATTTCAGTTGATATATTTTCCAATCATTTATGCTATTGCAACCAATTTATCAATATTTTCTAATATGACGTCAACCATAGAGCACTTATTTCATGTATATTACTTTTCAATTTCCTGTTTTGGTGTGTTCACTAATACTTCTCTGTTTCGTTTCTCATTAAACTAGTAGTTTATTGCACTATATCAAGTCTGTAGAGGGCAGATTTGATATAGGGGAATAAACTAGAAGTATTTTTAATAGAAATATCAATCTAAATTGTAATTTTCACATCTCAGCATTCGATCGATCACCTGCGAATGTTTGTAGCTGTTTGGTTAGACAAAGCAACTGCTCCGAAGGAAGTATGATGTGCGGCGCCCCCTCTAAGAAAGAAAGGGATAATAATATAAATTTAATGTGTCTAATTAGTCAGGAGACGTAAAAAGACTAATTTCAGTCAGGATTTATTCATGAAGGAATACAATGGTTAACTAAAAGTAAATAGTCAAGAAGAGAGAGGATATTTGTATCTCAACGGTCATTTTTTGCACACGAGTTCTAATTTGACCGGGACCTACGGTTTAAAGTGGATTCTGAACCACTATAAATATCCACGCCCAATATGGGATTCGAACCCATAAACTGTCATCGCGGCTCTAGGAGAGAGAGAAAGAGACGATATTTTATATAATCAGTTATCAAACGGGGAAGCATTGTTAATAGAAAACGATGATTTATGATTTAATAGGAACACCGCGCGTGGGCGCGTTAATTTGGACCCATTTTATGAAAGCTATACACAAAAAGTACAGGCTGTGCAATATTTAAAAATATTTGGAACAAATTATAATTTTCGGAAAAGAACACTTTTATCGCAAATGAGGAAGCTAAATCTTCAAGGGTAAGCGACGAAAATGGAGACTGTTTAGAGACCTTTTTAAAAAGTTAACTGGCAATAAAACACATAAATCCCCTATATTTTCAGAATTTGACACATAATACATTTTGAATAATTTTGACTATGAACAATGTTTCAAAATAGAACATATTTTAGATTTTTGGAAAGAGAATAAAATTAGCTATTTGCACTTGATTTAAGATCGCAATGATGGTTTTTGCAGCTACAGCTGCCCAAGCTATAGTTGAAAGAGCATTAAATTTATTTAATAAGAATTTTGTTTTTTCGAATAAATATTTGGATATTTTAATTTACCTTATTTTTATATAAAAAGTATTAATTCAATTGATTTAAAAAAATTTCTGTGCAAAACAAGATGAATTTTTACAAAAAAAATTGTCGTGTAAAGATGTTTACAAATTAAAAAAAATATCATAAACAAAGATTGGATATTACATTGATTAACTTATTGATTACTTTATTCTTGGTCTCTTATATACTCAGAAGAATATATTATTATACATAAACTTACTTTAATAGCCATAGGCACTTCACTTTGGTTGGATGTTGATGGTCCACTCAAGCCACCAAATGGAACAGTCGACACAGTCGACTTAATAAACTGTATATCATTTTCTTCTTCCCATTTTAATACCATCTATATAAAAATGAAATTAAAATTCGGAAAATATTTATCATATTGAAAATATTGAACAAAAATGCAATTTTTCGTAACGAGATGTTTGTTTTGATTAATTCTTTGAAAATGTATACTTTAAAAGATAATAAATGTTTGAAATTTAAATAATATATATTAGTAAATTTTACCGGGTTTTAAAACACATTTATCAGCCTTTTCAGGAGTACATTATATTTATGGATTAATGATTTATTGCTATTTAACATCATAAGATTCAGGTTCGGATAAATTTAATTTGCAAAATAATGTATGCTTATTAAACTTTTACATTGCTCACACGCAAGTTATTATTTTAACTTTACATTTAAAAAAAGGCATCCTTTCTAACAGTCATTTATAAAAATCAATAGTTCATACTTCATAAGTTTATTTTATTTCTATTTTTTTTCTTATACTTCTCCAATTCATGTGTAGTTTTATTGCAATGAAACAATTTTTAGTCGCTGGAAAGTGCAGAAGCGATAGGTATCGTAGATCATCTCATGTAATTTCTATTTCGTATTGGATTTTGTAGCTTCACAATTTTCAACCTCCAATCAAATACAGTCAAGAAGTTCTATTATAATATATTGGTTTTTAGAATTACACGTCTGGATCATATCACATCGCAATAATTTCAAAATAACTGGACATAATCTACCAAACCTTTCTTTAATCAAGATGACATATTCATAATCACCATTAGAAAGTTCGAAACCTGAGATCCCACTAAAAGTTGGTCCAATAAGAAAAGATCTAAGTAAATTTTAACAACTTCAGTTAATTCATTACTACCTACAGAGCCTTTTCAAATGAATTAAACATTCAAAAACATTCAAGACATTTCAAAGTTACGGATAAAAGTACAACACTGCTACAAATACTGATGTCATTTTCCAAAAGAAAAATTTGGTAAATAAACTATTATTCTTATCAGTTTACCATAGAATTTTAAGCAAAAATGCTTAAATTAAAAAAAAATTAATTTTCGAAAAACAAGGACATTAAAAGTGCAAAAATTAATTAAAAGATAATTTTATACACTAATTTGTTACCATTAGTATTTTAAGCTAAAAAAAACTCTAAATTGATTTCATGTATACAGTATTGATTTTACAATCATACCTAGACTTTCAAAAATATTTCTTGTCAGAAAAATACATTCAAAATTAGATATAAATTATAAATATAATTTTTACCATCTCATTCTTCGTTTCCTTTTTGAAGGTTGGTTCCTTTTCAGCTTTTATTTTTTTAACATTTGCTTCCTATATAAGGAAAATATTTCGCTTATTATAATTTCAAAACACTGTAAATATCATGCCCGACATGGAAATTGCAGCACAATAAAGGAGTGGAATGAAAATTTTTTGTTAGATACACCTTAGCTAGTTATGCAAATGATATGACATCTCTAAAGAACACTTAGGATAAATTATGTGGAAAGGAATAGGCAGATTGGGGCAATATTCGTGCAATTATGGGTGCTTGAAAAATAATCTTTGAATGTTTGTTCTTATCATTAAGTACGCCTGTAATTACAGAGAATACCAATCCATCGTAGACAGAGTCAATTCTAGAAGACAGAAGAATTTATAAGGAGCATGACAATCGACCTGAGAGAGACAGGTTGCTCCTTACGGCATATCGCAGCTGACACACAACTGGCTGTGATAAATTAGACTGGAGTATGGAGATATGGAGCACTTGCGAGATGCCGATGCAGACAGAGTGAACTCAGCAGATGTAGATAGTTGCATTTAACAGCAGTTGCCGCATACAAATGTGGCGTCAATTTGAAAACAGGCTCAATCTTGCAGCAATATTGGAATGTCCGACAACGCCTCAGGATCGTTTAGGGCACCGTTGCGTATGATTCTAGGTGATCTCTAATTTGTATTCCCGTTACCATGACAACACGTTACATAATGATGTACTGCGGATGGATACACACTCTTACCTTCAGGGTTTGCCCAACGATGTTTATCACCAGGAAAACGACCATCACTATGTTTCTGACATGAGCCAACATTTTGTAACAGATGAGAACCAGCTTTACTGGGCTCCATGCTCAACAGATCTCTCAACAATCTACTAAGTTGGGATAGAGTTGTCTGGCATTCGCAGAACTAACAACTGTCTGCTTCAGAAAATGCACTTTGGTAAATGTTTGACAGGGAAAAAAGAGCTATTACTCAGGATGCCATCCATACTCTCTTTCACTTTGTGCCTGGACTTGCTGCTTTACTGCTTCATATATCAACCACCGTCTATAGTGGTCCTGAAACCTAATGACCCGACCTTGCCCTTGCTTTAATATTATGCGTATCATTTTGAAATCCAGATCCCCTACAGTTCATTGCTGTCTCTACCTATGCCGAGGTTAGTCACTTTCAGGCAACTCTTTCTTTGAGTAGCATTCTCAATGTCAGGCAATAATACTACTAAAAAATCAATTCTTATTTATGAATAGAATTCTTACTCTTTCACTTGGTAATGATGGGTTCCCTCCCATGTCTATTGGGTTCTTTTCATTCACTGTTTTTGCCTAAAGAAAAATATTTTTATATAATATTTCCAAATTATTCAGTACACACTAAACATTACACAATGAGAAATTTTTTAAAAGTTAATTATTAATTTTCTGTGCAATCTATAGAGTTTGCCAAAATATGCACTTTAGAAAATGATATGAATATTCTGAAACAAAAATTAAATAACCCTTCAATGTTGATATATGAGCGTGTGTTTGTAGAACATTTGTATAATAAATGTGGGCTTCTTATTTAAACTTTCAGAAATATTTACCGATACATCCTATTTCCTTAATTTTGAATGCATTTAGCATGTTATATAATCACTGAAAGTATATAGAGATATACTAATTTCAAAATGGCGTGCTTCATTATATTTTCTTGCTGTTATGAGTTCATTAATTTCAAATTCATCCATAATAGCAAGGAAAACTTTATTTACATATTTAGTATTTATACTGACAAGATATTTAAGAATAAATAATCATTGTCTTTATTGTGTTTACAGTTAAGATCCTTATCGATATCAAACTAAAGTTTCCTTAACTCAAATTGGGGCTTTACGTCTGTGCACCATAAATTTAAATTATATATTCTGGATCTAGTAGAAACTTCACTCATCAATAAAAATTCCAAGTAATTTATTTCTAGAGACAGTTGAAAGTTCCAGATAAAATTACAACACACTGCTACGAATACTTTTGTCATTTACCAAAAGTAAAATTAGGCAAATAATCTATTATTCTTATCAGTTTAACATAGAATTTTAAGCAAAAATGTTTCAATTAAAAAAAATTAATTTTCGAAATACAAAGACATTAAAAGTCTAAAAATTAATGAAAAGATAATTAGATAGACTGATTTGTCACCATAAGTTTTCTTAACTAAAAAACTTTAAATTGATTTTATGTATACTGTATTGATTTCACAATTAATATTAGACTTTCAAAAATGTTTCTGGTCAAAAAAATATATAAAAAATTAGCGATAATTTATAAATATAATTCTTACCATTTCAATATCTGCATGCGGTTTGAAGGAAGGTTCCTTTTTAACAACTGCTTTTAATTCCTAAAAAAAAATTGATGTGTTATAATATTTTCCAAGCATTGTAAGTATCTTGTCCGACGTAGAAAATGCAACACCATAAAATGGTAGCCAGAAAATTATGCAAATTTCAAGTTAGACACAGCTTCTTATTTATGCAAATGATGTGAAATATCTAAGGCATACTTAGGATAAAATATAAGGAAAGGAAAAGGCAGATCGGGCAATATTCGTGTGATTATGGATGCTTGAAAAATAATCTTTGAATGTTAATTCTTATCATTAAGTACACCTGTAAAAGCAGACAATGCAAGCCATCGTAGAAAGAGTAAATTCTAGCATATAGACGAGTTTATAAGAAGCATGGTAATCGGCCTGAGAAAGATAAGTTGCTCCTTACGGCATTTCGCAGCTGACACACACCTGGCTGTGATGAATATGACTGGAGAAAGGAAATGTGGAACACTTGCGGGATGCACTTGCAGACAAAGTGAACTCAGCACAAATAGATAGATTCGTTCAACGGGTGTTGCTGCTTAGAGTGTGGATTCGACGTGGAAACAGGTCCAATCTTGCAGTAATTGGGGAACACCCGACAATGCTGCACCATGTTTTGGGGAACCATTGCGTATGATTCCAAGTTACCTCTAATTTGTATTCCGGTTACTATGACAACACGTAAATAAATGATGGACTGCGGCTGGTTACACTCTCCTACCTTCAGGGGCTGCCCAACGATCTTCACCACCAGGAAAACGACCGACCCTACATTGCTGACACAAGTCAACATACTCTGAAAGATGTGCACCTGCTTTATTGACCACCATGCTTACCAGATGTTTCAACAAGAGATTGCGTCTGTGAAATGATTGTTTGGCATTCGCAGAATTAACAACTGTCTCCTTCAGAAGATGGATGCTTTTTGGTAAATGTTTGACAGGTAATAAAGAGCCATTCCTCAGGATGCCATCCGTACTCTCATTGACTCTTGCCTGGACTTGCTGCTTCATGTATCGCCGTCCACAGTGGTCCTACAACCTAATTACCCGACCTTGCCCTTGCTCTGATATTATGCGTATCATTTTGAAATACAGATCACATACTGTTCGTTGCTGTCCCTCTCTATGCCGAGGTTAGTCACTTTCAGGCAACTCTTTCTTTGAGTTGCATTTTCAATGTCAGGCAATATTACTATTAAAAAATCAATTTTTATTTATGAATGGAATTCTTACTCTTTCACTTGGTAATGACGAGTTCCCTCCTATGTCTATTGGCTCCATTTCATCCACTGTTTTTGCCTAAAGAAAATAATTTTTATATAATATTTCCAAATTATTCAGTACACACTAAACATTTTACAATGAGAAATTTTTTAAAAGTTAATTATTCATTTACTCAACAATCTATAGAGTTTGCCAAATAATGCACTTTAGAAAATGATATGAATATCCTATAACAAAAATTAAATAACACTGCAAAATTTATCTTTCCGGTCAATAGAATTTTTTTCAACATTTTGTTCACGACAGCTATCTTAAATTCAACTAACCAGGAATTATCAAATATTCTAAATATTTTTAATGCAAAAAAAACGATTTAAAGGTATTTATAGCAATGATTCTAAATCAATTTATAAACACTAAGATCCGGTGATTTCCATGTTGGAGGAAATTCAAAGTAACATTTTTTCAGAGGAATCAATGTGTATTCTCCATGGGAAAGCATAAACTACAAAATTTTCTTTGAAATGTAATTTCTAAACTACTCTTATTAGCTTATATAGTAGAAAAATAAAAAATCTAATGATTAAAGCATTACATAAATCAGAGGGAAAGTAAAATTAAGACAAGGAATTTTTTTTTATGTATACAGAAAGTAAAAATGAAAATAAGTACAATAATATTGTGTGTGGTGAAAAACCTTATTTCAAACGTATACACACAAATATGCATATATATATATATATATATATATATATATATATATATATATATATATATATATATATATATGAGTGTGTGTTTGTATTACATTTATAAGATATATGTAGACTTCTTATTTTAACTTTCCGAATTATTGGCTGGTGATGCATTTTAGTTCCCTAATTTCAAATGCAGTTAGCATGTTTTATAATGACTGAAGGAATTACAGTAATTTTGTACATATATTTCCAACAAATAAATCTTACTATATTAATGATTTCTCTTCTGTATAAAAGAATCGCTACGTTTTTCTTTCCTTATTTGTATATTTTCATTTACTTTTGTTTGTATCAAATCAGTTAAATTCTGAAATGTTCATGAGTTGCAGAAGCAATTTGTATTCTATATTTTGTGAAAATTATCAAGAACATAAAGTTTCTATTTATCATTTTATGTAACGACATAAAAGAATTTTGTTATGCAAATTGTACGTAAAAAAAATCTAGTAAAACCTATACCAAGTGAAATTATTATTAATAAGCAGAATGTTGCTTAGTTCAAGTAATTTCAGTAATAATTTTTACTGCTTAAAAATTTTACTTGGTAGTATACACTTGCAATTACATGAGCTACAATTTGCAATATTCGTTTTACACAGATGGCAAGAAAATAATAAAGTGTTAAAAAAATTTTCATTAAAATTAAAATTTCTTTTTAAAAAATCATTATTTGTAAACATGTGTACCCCAATATATGTGATAAATAATTCTATATATGATATTGCTCAGTAACAAAAAATAGGGTAGTGGTAAATAAGATTTCTCAGCTTTGAATTTTAAGGGCGCACTTTTAAAAAGATTTGCAGAAGAGGTGTTCAATACTTAAAATTTGGAATTAAAACTATTTTTTCTCTTATTCAATATTTAATAAACTAAACATAATAAAGCCTCCAATTTTTAGCATATTTCCTTAAATGCTGAAGCTTTGATGCTTAGTGTCTTAGGTCAGCAATATATATAAGAAAAAAAGGCTATTTTACTAAAAATTAAACTATGGAAGAGCGAATGTTAAATGATTGAAGTTCTAATCAAGGAATAATTTCTTACATTGTTTATGCAGGAAATTATGTTTAAAATCTTGTTTAATGTAAGAAGAAAAGCTAAAATATTTTTGTTTAATATTAAAAACATTAGAAATAAATTACATCTACCTTTGCATGTAGAACATCAGTATTTCCAGTTTTCATGGTACTTTCCTTGATACTTTGCTTAATAAAAATCTGTCAAAATATGTTTTAGACATAAAAAATTATTTTATTATTTTAAGTTAAGTTGAATGTTAAATAAAAGCTACAAAATACATGCTCAAAATAAATTATAAAAATTTTCTGTAAAATTAAATAGAAAAATATTATATGCTGAACTGTTTATATAATAAAACAGAATAGAATAATATATTGTACATTTGGTTTACTATTTGTATGTTTATAAATACCGCAAAGTAACATCATAATATACACTGACCAAGATTGAAAATACAACACCAAAAAAGAGTGGCCAGATAATTATACAAATTTTAAAGTAGACGCACCTTACCGACCTATGCAAATGATGTGAAATGTGCAGGTCTCTAGTGCACGTAGGATAAGACATAAAGAAAGGAACAGAGAGAGAGTGGCCAATATTCCTGCCATTATGACTGCTTGAAAATTAATCGTTGAATGTCTTTTTCTTTTCGCAAATGATGAATGTAACTGCAGAGAATGCCAAGCCATCTTTGACGGAGTCAATTCTAGCAGACAGACAAGTTTATAAGGAGCATGATGATCGGACAGAGAAAGACAAGTTGGTCTTATTGCAAATCGCAGCTGACACACACGTGGGTACATTGATATAGGATCGGCTGTGGTGAAGATGGTCTAAACAAGGAACTATAGAGCACTTGAGGTATGCCGGTGTGAAAAAACACGTCAGCACACGTTCTTGGTTTTGCATTCTCAATGTCAGGCAGTGTATATATTAAAAATTATTTCTAATTTATGAAAATAATTCTTACTCTTTCACTTCTGCGTAGTATTTCTTTACAGCCCCTTTGTAAATTTTCCTTTCTGACCACTGTTTTTTTCTAAAGAAAATTGTTTTTATATAATATTTTCTGAACACAATCCATACACACTATTCAAAATAACAAAATTGTAAATAAAGTTTTAATATCCTACTTTATTAATAAGTCGAAAGTACATAAAATAATATTAAAAAATTGGATGATTACGTTGTTGATATGACAACTTAATCACTTTGGATATTAAATAGTTGCTTCTGAAAAAATACTTATAATTAATTGAAATCTCCAAATATCTTTAGAAGCTTTGATATATTTTCTGGATATTATTTCTCAAGGTAATTAATATTCTTAACAAATATGACAAAACAGTAAAAAATAAAACATAAAAACTTTAGTAAAATTCTATAAGCATACAAAAAAAATTTCTCCAGAATAAGTCTGGCATGCAAGTAAAATGAAACAGAGAAAATTGAGCAATTTTTTTAATGTCGCTAACTTTAACATGAATGTCATCTTAATATAAATACTGGTACATACCTTTCAGCAAAAAATTTATCCTCTTCCCAAAAAAATACAGAGAATTCTTTGAATTAAAATTGGAATCATATGAAAAGCAAAAATTATTTTTTCGAAAACTTCATCTGTTAATGATAAAGCTTTAATTACCTCTTACAATGTTTCATACAAAATAGCCTGATGTAAAATATTTACACAACTGATGATGAGCTTATTCTGCCAGCAGTTATTGAGATTGTTGAAACTATGATTTGAGGTAATTTTGCAAAACAGTTGCAATTCATACTTCTTTCAAATGATACTGTAGTTGGTGATATAGTTGAAAGTGTAGAGTGTCAACTTTTCTCAAACTTCCATGACAAATTTTTTTTTATTACAGCTTGATGAGGTAACAGATGGCAATAACGTTGCTCATTTCATTGCCTATGTCGTTTTTTTTTTAATTTTTTTTATAATATGTCAGTAGTAGAATTATTTTTCTGCAAATCAATAGAACTTAAAGACACAGCACTCGTCTTATTTGCTATCATAAATATTTTTATGAACAAAGCAAGCATAGAATGAATAAACTACGTTGAAATATGCACCGATGGGGCTCGTTCAATGTCCGGAAGATTACAAAGTATCCAAGCACTTTAAAAAAAAATCACCACAGTGCGTCTGAACTCATTGCATTATCAACAAAGAAGGACTGGCTTTCAAAGAAATGAGTTTTGGTCTGAATATTAACTTTCGCTGTAACCACACTAAATTATTAAATAAAAAGTGAGATGCCTGAAGTCCAGAATCTTTTCAGCACTTTCTTCAGTACATTCAGCGTTTTTTTTTTTTTTTTTTTACTATGAGGCAAGATGGCAATCACAAGGAAAGTTTTTGTAACGAGAGAGAAATCGCTATGTTCCTAAAAAAGAAAAAGCAATTGGAAGCCGAAAAACTTTGTGACGGTTTATTTGTGATGAAATTAATCTATTTGATCAACATATTAGGAAAATTAAATAATTTGAATCGTTAATTAAAATTAAATAAACTCCAGGGATCAAATTCGCACATATTTGATACGAGTCATAAAGTAAATGCTTTTTACAGAAAATTAAAATTCTACGTCAGAAATTTAAAGCAGGTTTAGCTTCGTCTGCAAATATAGATGATTGTGTTAAAACTTACAAGATTGAAGAACATATCAAAATTGATTTTGTAACCATTGAAAATCATTTAGCAATACTGAGAAAGAATTTTAATAAATATGTTCTTGCTGACGACAAACTGATAGCAAGTTGCGATTGTGTTAGGGATCCATTTCATATTACTATCAAAAGACTCTCAATTGTCGAGGAAGAAACCTGTATAAACTTCAGGGCAAATGGCGAAACCAAAGATAATTTAGGAATAAATTACTCTTTGGATTTTGGACAGGAGTAGATAATGAATTTCCTTCACTAATAAAAAGGCATTACGCATTCTGTTATTTTCAACAACCTGTACTCGTAAAACTGCATTTTCTGCAGGGTCTTCATTGAAGACAAAGTATAGATGTTAGCTAAATATAGAAAAAAAAAACTGAGAGTGGTTATTTCTTATATTAAGCATTCCTTCGAAAAGTTGTGCTCTACAAAACAGGCCCAAGGAAATTAATAATATTTGTTAAATTTATTACCAATTTAATAAGATTTGATTTTATTCTTTAGTAAGTTTTTTTAAATTAATAAATTAATTATTAAATATTGTGTAGAAATACATTTTGTTCAGTATATGTGTCAGAAAGATTTTCTTACAGTCACCTATAATAAATGTTTAAATAACATTACATATGATTATAATATACACTACGAAAATACACATATACATACAGGTATTCAAATATATCACAGTAAAATCTTCTTACCTTTTTAATGAACAGAATTTAATTGAATAATTGAAATAATACATAAAATTTAAGAATGTATCAACCAAACTCTTAATAATAACTTCATATTTTACAGTCAAATATTCTTTTCAAAATAAAATAATCCCGGCTATCTTTATATGTTACAGTTTATCATGTATCAACATATATTAACAATAGATTTTTCACATTTGCGTTGCTTATTTTTGCGCTTAACATATTAAGAAGTTCAGCAAAAAAATCCCATATATTTTGAGATTATCATTTCTTAAAATGCTGCTGACAAACATCATTAAAACATTCAAAAATATTTTATAACTAAACTTATATAAAATTCAAATTAAATTTGCAGGAAAAAATGAATTTGTTATAAAATTAATTTTTACCTGTAATGGCAATTTATTTGATCCCTCAACATGTTTGCTATTTGTCTCTTTCTTTGGAGTAATTTCCTGCACAACAAAATGTAAAAATTATTTTAGAATTACAAAACTAAAATTATTTTAAAAATTCTTTGAAATATTAGTTTTATTGATTTATTTAACACTTAAACATTTTAAATTTCTTTTTATTCACATTATGTATGCCCTTTTGAAAACAAAAGAATTTAGTAAGAAATAAGTTAGAGAAAACACAAGAAAAAATATTTTTTATTCACAATTCTAATTTCTCAAACAATGAAATCCGTTTCTGAATTGCAAATAATTAATTTCTCCTGGAATTTGAATTTTGGGATAAAATGAAAATAGTATTTATTAATCACACACAACACTGACACATCAATAATTACTTTCATACAATACTTAAAAATAAAAACAAAAGAATTTATTTACGTCTCAAAAGCCAATGAAGTAATTGACACAAATGCTTCAGCATAAGCAATATTTGGATTTGTGATGTTCTTAGGAAAGATGAGCAATATTGGATTTAGAGGAAAGGAATTTTTTATGACGAATTCTGTTTTTCTTTTTTAATTTTTAGCTGTAGATAAAAGGCTTTTAATTATTAACTACAATTTGTTCATCTATAGAAACACTAAACCATGATGAATTTTATAATCATGGCTTATATTTTTCTATTCGCAATATTTGTAAACATTTCCATTGAATTATTATTTATTACGATATATTAACACACATTTATAGTTTCTAAAAATGTCTGGAACGGACTCCCTCCTCTCCCTATGACTACAGCGCCATCATGTGAAGAGAATGAGGAAAATCCTAACACAACAATTACATTTGTGGTTTCCCTTTAAATTTTGAAAATCAGTGTCTACAATGTATTTATTTCTTCATGCTGTATTTGTTCTCTCGTATCTTGTAAAAAATATTTTACGAGACTAAGAAAAATAAATATTTTAAAATTTCTCAATAGAAGAAGCTCAATATTATGACAACTTTAAACACTTAACCGTCTGGGGTACTGTGAAGAAAGTGCTTCATTTTTGCTTCGCGGTGGCAACATAGTTTTGGCTTTCGCTGCAATGCAAAATTTTTCCCCTTTTAGCTCTTGTCAAGAATACAAAAGCCTCTAATTCTTGAAGATGTATTTCCGCTTTAATATCCATCAATCGCTTTCAGCTGAAGAAACCAACATGTGCTGTTAGTTTGCTTTGTGAATGTGCTGTTCGAAAATTTCTTTTATAATTGTTTTATTACGCTAAATATGAATTTTATTTAATTATTTTGTAAATTTTTATCAGGAAATTTAATTTATTTCAAGCAGTGTTTTTATTTAAAATCTTAAATAAATAAAAAAAAATATTAGATGGCAATCACAATGAATATCATATTATAATTTTAAAATATCATTTTGCTCTCTCTGTCTCTCTCTCTCTCTCTTTCTCTCTCTCTCTATATATATATATATATATATATATATATATATATATATATATATATATATATATATATATATATATATATATATATATATATAATTATTTCAATCATTTCTTCTTATTAAAAATCGGAAATTTTTTTTTAAATTCCCAGATAGTTAAAAATGTAATGATTTTAAATAACTGCAATGATTAGTAAATTTGCTGTTTAATTGTTCCTTGGTAATCATTGCAAATACTTTTCAAAATCAATTCTATATTTTTAAAATCATCAAGTAATTTTCAAAATTATTAAAAGAAACGGTTCTGTTGCTTTAATACATGCAAATTGAAGAATTTTGTGACATTGTATATTTTTAATAATTTAAAAAAAAGCTAACTTAATTGCCTAACAACAGATTTCAGAGTAAATAGTTATCTACTGACAACAGATGAAATTTTGAAAGCAAATTTTTCCTGTTAAATTCCTCATACCGAAAGATTTCTGCATCTAATTACTTAAAAAACATCACTCCATACAAGAACGCGTATTGTTATTATATATATTTTAGTGTTTCTTAAATTGATTTCTGTTTCTAATTACGTAAGAAATCACTCCATACCAGAACCCATGTTGAAATTATTTATCTTTTAGTATTTCTTAAATTGTTTTCCCCAAATATTAAAATTAAGGCGGCGCTCGTATGAAAATTTGAGTTTCAAAAGGAGAATAATGGCAAAAATATAAAAACAGGGAAATCTTAACGCTATTGTATACAATAGTATTCTAATAACTAAATATTTAATATAGAACTTGTCAATATCACATTTTTTCACATATTCAAATTAGTCCTTTATTAAATATTTTACGCTTCACGGAATTATAACTGCTTTGACATGCAAATCATTAAAAGCAGTAAATTTAGAGAAAGATTTTTTTTAAAAAGTACTTAGTATAATTATGATTTAACTTCCTTCTTTTCTTGATGGTTATAAAATAAAAATATTTAGCTACTTTTGATTTGATTACTCAAATATTTTAAAATAGTTTTGATTAAAGAAGTAAATTTTCACAAAATTAATTTTTGTAAGCATAAATTCACTAACCAGAAATGAATACTTTATCTAGTTCGATAGGACAAATTTCAGGATAGGATTTCGATAGGACAGGATTGACAAATTTCTAACTAGTGGAACTTGGAAATTTTCAAATTCCGTGAGAAACCGATAAATCTAAATTGGAATCAAATGTAGTATTGATATAGTGGATGCATATTTGCAATCAAGTTATTTAGGAAACATCTGTCTAATGGTATATTCTTGTTGAGCGTGTGAATAAATCGCCTTCAGCAGGCCAGAACAAATTATCGAAATGCCATATTGTCACATCCCCATTCTGTGGTTTACATACATGCATATATATATGTGTGTGTATATTGTAGGGAAAATTATTCCTCCCGATCAAAGACTTCGTGGCTCAGTCGGTAAAGCATCGGACTCGTGAGCCAGAAGTTGCGGGTTCAAAAGCAAGCGAAGCAAGTTGTGTTAAAATTTATCTCTGTTTGCTTTGTTAATTTAAGTTAGTTATGCAAATTCATGTAAATTTCAGTTTCCAATTTTCTGCGGGCCTTCCAAGTCTGGAAGGTTCCGAAACTGTATATAAGTAGCGACTGATTAGATTTAAGAATAATAAAATCTTGATTTAATCTTGAGCGCTCTCGTTTCCATTGGCTTTACTACATTCACTTCATCTACGCGACAATTTATATAGAAGTGCTGTTCCACTGTAAGGAGTTAAATTCTAGTAGCTATAGTTGTATATGTGAAAATATTACCGGATTACGAGCATTGTGTCTGATTTGAGCAGTGAAGAATTTTATTTTTACGATGATTATATATCTTTGAATACGGATTGTGAATTCGATGATTTCTCTGAGGCTCGTAATCGGTACCCAGTCAACAGTTCTGCAGTTCCTATTTTTTGTCAATCATTTATAAATCGTATATGCATTTAAAATGATAATTCTAGTTACAAGTTATTTAATTTATTAACAAAAATTAAGTACATAGTGAAATTAATAAAAACCTGAGAGATCACAAGGATTAAATATTCGCAGAACAAAATATATAATCTAATTTTAATAAAACGTAACTATAAAAAGTGAATGAACTACATATAAAAATCATTCCAAAAATTTTTTTAAAATACTAAATTCGTTCAAAAGTTTAAAAAAAAATAACAACTAATTTATTACTTATTTAATCCCTTCTAATATTAAGCAAAATTTTTAACATTTTAAAATTTTATATTTTAAGCAAATTAAATAATAAAGATTTTACATATTTTAACCCTGTCGCAAAGTTACGTATTAAGACATTCTTATACTATCATACTATCAAGTTTACAACTAAGCAAAAATTATATATATATATATATATATATATATATATATATATATATATGGGGTTATATAAAGGATCTAAAAAATGTTTATAATTTAAAAACTTGTGAAAATATTAAAAAGTGAAAATAGGAAATTATGAAAATTTAAATGCGAATAAATATACAAAAGTATAACGTAATAGAAAGCTGTTGCTTCTTTGAAACACTTTCGATTTTCCCTCGCATTAGTTAAACTAACCGTAACGATTCAGTAAATAAGTTCCCCAGCTATACGATTTCATGGTAATCCGTCAATTTACCGCAATTTGAAGCTTTGCAGTGAAGCCAGTTGCCCCTACCTACCAAGGGGCTCGGGATAGCCGGTAAATGCACAGAATGTTTTGCTCGAGTTAAGTGGCATAGCCGGTTAAGGGGTTAAGAAACACCAAACCACTGCGTACTAAAATAGCATTACTTATTTTTATCCTTAATTTTAAAAAGAAAGCATCTTACCTGAGCTTCATTATCAATTAGTGTGTTGACTTCTGAACACTTTTTAACTTCTTTTATTATACGGAGTTTATTAGTCAGAGACCCCATCTAAATTAAAAACATATTTTTAAGGCCGTTTTGTTATTTTTTCGCAAAATATGGAGAAAAATTATATAAAACAATAAATCAAAAAATATATACTTCTAAATGAATCGAGTTCAAAACTTTCAACACTCCTGTGCTGGCTTTACGTATAGAAAGAAATAAAAATTCTCCTTGATCAAAGCAGCTTATTTAATCAATGTCAAAATTGCAAAAGAAATGTTTAGAAAACAGGAAAAGTAGTTACAGGTTAACAATGATTTTTTATTGCTCATTTGGATGTCTCACCGAATTTGACCTAAGCAGTTTTGAAAAATAAATGTCCTTGTTTATATATAGAAAATTTGAGAGCTGAAAGCAGCTTTTATTTAGCAAGTGGTTTTCTAGCCTTAACTAAATACAGTGATTGAATACTTTCTTGTTTTGTCATACTATATGATCAAAAAGGTGAAACACTTTATGCAAATTTCCATTGGGGTGTTAAACAAAAACAAAAATCGATGGTCACACACAGTGAACTATTTTGGAGTTTCTGGAATTCTAATTTCATTCAAAAACAAAATATTTCATTATATGAGAGAAGGAGACCCAAAACAGCAATTCCCTTGGAAATATAATGAATGTCAATATCCGAGGAATTGTTGCCCCCATCAACCACATTTACGATAATCAGTTAATGAATGACATGTACCAAAGTAATATACAAGGCAAAAATGCACCGTGCATAAGCAAGGGATGGGCAACTGAATAATACTCCTGGCTATTGATTCCTCGTCGACAGATAAATTAGCGATTGCAGCATAACAGCTAGGCAAGGCTGTTTTCAGTTTTGCTAGGTAAAATTAGTCCTCCCTTTTCATATACTTGATAAAATTTTTACAAATGTCAATTTGTTCCTTCGGATGAAGCTTGTGGGCTAAATACCTAATGTCGAAGTTATAATCTTCAATTTCCCATTGCATTTTTATTCTTCACTTCTTTTTGGTGCGAGAGTGCTGGATCATCAAATAGAATGTCGGGAAATGCCTTTTCAACTATCACAAATGTTAAAAGATAATTCCAAATGTATTATTAACAACTTGGAAGGGATCAGCAGAGATAATCTTTTGCTATGATAGGTTCTGAATGAAAGTTTCGTAAGTCAGTTAATTTTGTTTTCCTCCGTTGTATTTCAGATTATTCGTAGAGTGTAGAAGCTGCACTGTCGTAGGGTATATTATTCCTGTATGCCAACAATCCAAAAATACTTCCATTGTGTTTCATTCCTTGAATACATATCAATTCCATTGAATATATTCAAAGAATTGTATTGGATTCACAGACCTATTGGCTGGCCAGCATGCTCTCCAGGCTTGAATCCATTTAATTTTTTTTTATAAATAAGAAATTAAAAGTATTAATCTTTATTAAAAAACAATTAAAAATATCTCATACACAAGTGATTAACTTTGCATCCCTCGTGTATGAAACATCTGTTAGGAAAAAGAGGCACATTTTATTATGTATCATAATGAATGCATTAGATCTCCCTAGTATATTTGACAATCGTTATTTCGTCAAAATTACCTGTAAGATGAAAATAACTTTAAGCAACTTTTATAAACAGACATCTTCACTCTAATATGAAACTTCAGTTATAGGTATTAGCAGTAATAATGCAAAATTTCGTATTTATTACCGTTTTATTTTGTACGCCGCTGTTTTTAATTCAAAATTCGGAAATAATTTAAAATTCAATGCTGGTTCGTATAACAGTGGCAAGACAATTTGAAAAGAATAATTTCCCAAGCTAACATTTCTAATGTGAATGATATGTTTAAAAATCTTTATATCTCAAGGAAATTTGATATTGATATTGCTATATGTAACATAAATAGCATAGCAGTCTTTCAACTGTATATTTTAACTATATATGTTTCTCTCAGTGGATTTCAAACAACAAAACTGTCTCTTTAAACGGGCAATGCTGTTATATCTGTAAGTGTAATGACAGTAATTTAAAAATGATTTAATTGAAAAAAATTAAACTAACAATGAGTTGTTTAATTGCTTGATAAAAATCCTGAATATCTTTAGAAGAAATAAAAATGCACACTGTATAAATAGGTTTAAATACATTACATATTAAAGGCTTAATTTTTTTTAAATTTACATTATCTACATAAAAATTTACTCTTTTATATATTTACGGAACGGCTCTGTTTCTCTCCCAATAAAAATTAGAATTTAGTTTAAAAGATGTATTTCGATGTATTTTTCAAATGTGCTATCACATGATATACAGCATGCAAGTAAATTAGATCAATACAGGGAAGCATAGTTTGGTTTGTCAGTCGAGCAGACATTTCTCTTGCACAAATGAGATATTTTTCAAGTAGAACTTAAATTGGATTCCACACTATTGGAATTCATACACGCCAATACTGGAAGTCGAGTCTGGTTCGACTAAAGGACAGAACCTAAATCCTCTATCCCAATAGAGGAAAAATTGAACAAGATACAATAGATTATTAAACATATTAGATTTAAAATCACAGAAATACAATGAAATTTTTTTATCTTGTGATAAATATTGTATTATTTTTCCATCTTCTCGAATTCATATAGAATGATCGAGACATGGATAAAAAGGACAATATACTTAAGACGGATAACAAGTATACATGTATAGATAAGAAAGTAAATAATAAACTGTACAAATTAAGTTCTGCACCCCTTCCCTTTCTAAAATTCCCTTTTCATTCTCATCATTCTGCATATTAAGAAAATAGTAATTTGTTTAATAATTTAAAATATATCACACAATCACTTCGATACAATTTGTGAAGATATTTAGCTTGCAATGTGAGCAATTATTCGATTCCTTGAAAAGTTATTCAAACTAACAATAAACTATAGAAATGGTCAACTATATAGAAAAATAAAAGAAGATAAAGAAAAAATATTTCCTTACATATTGATCTTTTCCAAAAACAGAAAAACTTACAAGTGCAATGGAGAATTATATTATAAAAGTTAATCACATTTTCAGTTACTTCAGTTTAATAATTAATCACTAATTGATTAAAATATATGGGAAAACATAAATTAGACATATCAGCTTTGATCTAAGCATATACATTAGAAATTAATATAGAAAATACAGAAACCTTTATACCTCACGCATATTTGACTTAAATTTTTCAGCAGCTACGACCGCTTTTCTGAGTCGTTTGTTACGACTTTTTAGACAAGAGGCGTCATATCTAAATATTTTTTGAGAGGTGACAAAACCACTGAAATATTAAAAAAAATTATAATATAGGTGTACAATATACTATATGTACATTACACCTAGTAGATACAGGCATAAGGTAGTTATAGTGCGTAGACATATACAAATTAAAGATAAATAAAAATATTGTTTATTTACGAGAAAAAAAAATTCAAAACAAGATTAAGAATTATAATTATCGATAATTTTCCCACATAATTACAAAATCCATTTTAAGCATTTATTTGAAAGCAGGTTGAACAACATGTTAATTCAACATAGTAGAAATAATATCCCTGGACATTGAGAACGTTTTTGGCAGCAGTTTTCCCCAATGCTATTTGATAAGATTTTTGTTCCAAATAAATATTCCTTCAATTTTGGCAAGAAATAGTTGGTATTAAAGCAAGTCAAATTTTTCTTACCATTTTACCATTTCAGTCACTCTAATGACAAATGCGAATTTATATTACTCAATTGTCCAGATATTGAGATATCTAGCGCTACCTGAGTCACTTTTGAAAAGAGCAATATTTTTACCATTTGTTATTATTTTGTTATTATATTTTTACCATTTGTTATAATTTTGTTGTTATTGTCAAAGATAAAAGCTGTTATTTATAAAAATGTTTTTTAATCTATCCTTGTATTTTAAATTTCTAAAAGAATCAAATTCTAGTTCATCCCCCCAAAAATAAGAAAATTATATTATGCATTATGAACGTGAAATTCATTTTTTACTCCCTGATAAATCTCAATCGTTATTATAAATTTCTAATAGAATTTTTAAAATTTTTAATGGAATCTAATTCTAGTTCATCATCCCAAACATAATGAAACTAATGTGCACCATAATTTCTCACAATTAAATTGTAATTTATTAATTATTACTTTATAAATAAAGAAGTTATGATTTATAAATAAAGAATTAATAAAAATATATTAGTAATACATTAGTCCTTTCATTTTATATCAACAGGTTTTAATTTATTTATTTTTAAAATGCAAACAAACTTATGAAAAAATGTATCGCATTAACTCAAAACAGGTAACTAGTTAAAACTCAAAGTTATGTAAAAGTTAATAAATATTCAACTCCCTTATATATATATAGTAAATAAAAAACTGCACTTACTAATCCAAAGAACCAAAGAATAATATGTAGTACACTCTCTTCTCATAATTGATGTCAAGTACCTATAAAAATATAAAAATGAAAATAGCATGCTTAATTAAAAATGAAAGCTACATGTTCAACACGATAATTGAGCATATAATTCGATTTTTGGAAGATTTCAAAGAACTATATTAGGAACGAATCGTTACATTCCGAAACCAGCTATAGACAACGGTAATGTTAATATTAACCACCTAGAAGTTGTTTCCAACTTCTATATAAAAGATGGCTAAATATAAAATTTACTAACAACTACTTTATGCTATGATAAATATTTTAGTTTTGAAATCTGTTAAGCATATGACTGGACATTAAAACTGCTATACCTAAGGAGCCAATACACATAAGATCTGAATGATAGAACACATGCGGTGATCAACATACTAGTAAAATTTTTAAATTCATGCAATGCAAGTGGTAGTGCTGACACCAACAATACATATAGAAGAAGAAAATTTAATTTTCTCTTGTAGATGTGTGTGTTACATCTGAACACTATTTTCACAAGAAAAGTTATAACTATCGCTTCTCGAGTAAGAAAAGGAGGGATATCTACCCGCACATATTTAACATCAATTTATCTAAATCAAGTTATAGCTCATCAGGAATGTGATTTTTCTTGCTGCGATATTATTGGTTGAGTTGATTGTCAGCAGAATATGAAATTAATGAGTTCATGGCAATTATACAGTATATCCTGTAGGATTTTAGCGACCCACCTTATTAGGACAAGACATGCTTCCAGCATAACTTTTGGATATCGTTCACAACATCATAAGCCACAGAGGCCAGAAATTAATTCTGCAACAAAGAAAGAAGTGTCTCTAAGAACAGTTCTATGGTGTTTGTAACAGCACGAATTAGCAACACAATTTACACGGTTTTGGCTACTCTTGACTTTTCATCTCGGACAAAAGCGTCTCCATATGTATATTTCAGGCCAATGCATTTTATATTTTCGTATTGTGAGAAACAACAATTACGTTTCTGATGTTTTGGGAACATGCACATGTACCTCATTTTTGAGATGTCCACAACTCTAAGCAGTTTAGAATGATAATTCGCTACCATATATTGCTCAACTATCACAGTCCTTTTTTTATACAGAACATATTGAACTGTGATGCAAAGAGCAAGCTCTCGTGATTTCTCACTAAATGTGAACGTCTGATACATGGTTGCTTATTAATCGACTAACAAACAGCCGACAATTACTTTAATGGATGAACTGTCCCTCAGTGTTAAAATCATGCATGTTGCTGTATTTGTACAAACACCTCCGCCTAAAATGGCAATGAAGCATATGAACTACTAAATTTAATGCTATAGCAGTAACAATTCAGCTTCCAACTCAGCAAGAGAGACAGAAAAACAATTTACACTTTTGAATCATTTCTACTAAATTGAGGAACATAGAATATTAAACATGTACTGACCTTTCTTTACTCTTACTGATAAAATGAATTCATCAGCAGCTGCTGCAAATATGAAATGTTTTTTAATGTGAGGATAACGATTTATTTTACTTCTAGTAGTCATGTAAGCGATAAATAATTTTACATGAACTGTTACTAAAACTAACAGGCTAAACGAAGTAATGATTGCACCACATTAATGATTTTAATATATTAAATTAAAAAATACTCAAATCATAAAGAAACGAGTGATATTTATGTTGCTTAAAAAATGTTTAAAAGTTAGATAACTATTAGAATCTCTCACTCATGAAAGGAAACATAAATATTTGCAAAATTAAATTTTGAAATTCAAAAAAAATTTTTTTGATTCATTAATGATAGACATTATGCACATGCATTCTCAAAATTTAAATATGAGTAAATAGAAAATAATTACTATAAATACTGAAAAGCAACTGAATAATTTAACATATTATTTTAAATGCTGCTTGAAATCTATAAGTAGTAAATATACGTAGTATGCTTTAATATACTACAAAGAATAACTGAAACCATTAAAGAAAAGAAAAACAATAACGAAATAGAATATTTTGTTAACATATTTTTAAAGATATATTTTTAAATTTTAATTACTTTGATTTTTAAATTTTAATTTTCAGAGTTTCATTTCAAATTTGATTCACCAAATATTTTTATCTAATTTTAAATGGACAAAATTCCTTTACCTTTAAACTTAAAATAAACTGGCGTCCACTTATATATTCATGTGAATTTTGAAAGTATTGTTAATATAGTTGAGATGAGGGAAATCTCGATGGATTTATAATAGTAAATTTTTTAAATCTAAATTCATTAAAAATGACTAGGCAAGGATTTATATTTTGATTCAAAATCCAAAAACTTGGGCAAAATCACAGGCACCCCTCAAAACGATTACTTATATTTAAGAAAATTTATAAAAGGAATAAATAATAATAAAGGAATTCTCTGTATAAATGCATATAAGAATAAAAAATATTTTGGAAAATGTTTGCTTTTATGATTTAAATTATTTTATTGATATACGATTTTCTGATATATGATAAAGATCTTTTAATCTTTGCATAGTATTTAGTAATTAATCTGATAAGTAGTTAATATTAATTTTTCTTTAAAAAATTTCTTTAAATATTAAGTTTAAATGCCTAAATACTTTCATAAATGCAATCTTATAATTCAGGTGAAAGCATCTTTCCTCAAACTTATTCTTCAAGTATATATACGTTACAATGAAATACCGATATTTCGAGAATGACCAGAGTCTTGCAGTCGCATGGTGTACGTACAAACTATTTGTCAAATATCCTTATATTTGATTTATACAGGCAAATGTCAACATTCACCAAGTACTAGGTGAATGTTGAATATTTCGAAATTTTGCCTTTTGTTCTCCATATTTCTGGCCCAATGAAACTTTACAAAGGCCTGTCTTTCTGACAAGAGTCAGTTCACCTCGATTAATCGAGAAGAGTAATTTGTCACTCTGTAGAGATGTTTCCACAGCAGGGTATGCAGCTGTAGGTTCTAACATGAAAAGGGCTACTAAATATTAACTTGTCTTCTTAATAACGACAACAGTTGTGCTTCGATAAAGGCTAAGAATTTAGTTTTCATTTTAGTCTACAAAGAACTTTTTTACTTTTGCATTAATACCGTATGTGTAAAAATACTAAAATGCTTAAATAACAGCACATGTAAATAAACTATTGTGCTTAAGCAGTATATTCTAAAGGAGAAAAGAAAATAATTCTCATAAAAAAACTTAATTATTGGATTGAAATCTTATTTATTGCACAAATTAAACATTTATAACATTTTGAATTGCACAAGAGTTCTTTGCTTTTCAAATGCATTTAGTTGTGGAACACTTCCTTTTGCAGTGACAGTGAACATAGCCTTGATCTCCACATTTCGAATTAGTTGCAGCTGCTTATCTTAGTGAAATTTCTAGAAAATAAATCTCATCTGTGAAGGTAACTTTTCTTTACAAACTACGAACTGATTATGAGTATAAAGCTGCTCGAAAGTGACATTTTCATTTGTTAGTTTATAATAGTCTGAGTCTTCTTTTCCAACGACACAACTGCCAACCCATTTCTGTCATCTGGACAACCACTGTCGACACAAGGAACTTGTATAGTAACAGTATCATTAATTTCAGCAAGAGGAAATTTTTGTTGTTCGTAACGTTTTCGTAGCTTACAGAAGTTTCTCTTTTGCAACCGATCTTTTAAAGAAATAAACCTACATCGTTTAGTTAGAGCTTAGTGTGAAGAAATGGTAGGTTGTATGTTCTCTTCAATATTTTTCATCGGAATACGATTTTGGGTGTATGGCCACTGCATAAATTCTCTTCAAAAGTATTAGCAATTTCTTCAAGTTATTCTTCACTTTGAATATTTTTTATTTGTTTCACCAAGCAAACAAAAAAAAGATACTATTCTCTTGTTTTAAGACCAAACATGGCTACATAAAGACTTTGGTGTATTCATTCATAATATGTAGAGTTCTTGACAAATGGAACGAAGATCAAACCATTCGACCATTTGTTTTTATATTTATCGTTCATCCATGCAGTTAATGTATTTAACCCTTTTCAACTGAGCCATGTGTTTGACAATAACAAAACTTTCCATAGATTATGTTAGTATCTTCCCATATAGCGCATAGTTCACATATAACTTGTGTGATTATTGAACTCCCTACCATTGTCTGAATACAATATAGATGGAGCATCAGATGTATTTGAAGATGAAACGCTACTTCTTTAGCTGTCATAATTTTCATAAATTGTAGCTAGATAAACTTGATTAAATAATCTCGATACAGCATTATTAATTTATGTTCACCATCCCTGTGTGACCACAGGTCTATCAGATCAACTTAACACCTTGAGTTTAACTTAGAGCTGATTGGTTTCACAACAATACCTTTCTTGATTACACTATGCTTTATTTAGCATTATTAACTTTAATCTAAAAACAATACAACTTCATACGTAATGTTTTTGTATTTACCTTGCAAATATTTAAGCATATGTGCTCTTCTTCTGTGGGCATATTCTAATATGAGTTTCAAATAGTATATTAAGCAATTCCTCATTCGTAACATAATAATGGATATTCGCACACGCGCGTTGCTTTAGGTATAATTAATTTCTTTATCACAAATTTTTAAAACTTCAAAATGCTTAATCATCTTTAATCAAAAAGTGGGTTATTCTTAGTTTTTCCAGAAATCACTTTAAAAAGTATTTTAGAGTACACATTTTCTGTGAAAAATAAAAACAATTTTTTTTCTCGTTTACTCGCAGTTAATGCATTTAACTTCAAAGAAAAGTTCGCGATTCATTGCAGTATCCATATTCAATTTAATATGAATTCAGTCTCTTTTTATCTAAGAAAATGTTGCGTACACTATCAAACCTTACATAAGACTGGCAGTCTTTCAGAGTGTAACAAATACGTGCCACATATCTTCCATCACAGACTCGTCCTTCTGTTGATCTCGACCTATCTTTTCGACTTCCATGACAGTTTATCTGTGTTTGTCAACATACACTGAAAGTGCGAATGTACAAGAATGCAAAGAAAAATTTTCTCTTTTACCGATATATTCGGTATGTGTTGACATTCCCTGGTGAATATTGCCCTTCTCCAAGTTTGATTTTTCACAATAACATATACACCTCAATCTCCTTATTAAGTTGATATATGTAGATATAGAGTTTATAAAATATATACATTAATTATATTTCTCAAAGAACTTCCTAATTTGTTTTAAATGAAATAACTTTGGAAAAAAAAAGATTGATAGAAGAAAATGAGTATTTAAGCTAAATAAAATGGACATGGATACTCACACAAGTATAAAAGATATATAGTTTTCACAGTTCATAAATAAAAAATTATTTACAGCTTATAATTGCATTTTTTATCATAACTCGCATAGTTGGAAATAGGGAAAGAAATGTATTCAATAGATCTTGTGATACATACTTAGAAAATCTGACTGCTAGGCTATCTAAATATTACAAAACATTAAGATATCAAGCACTTTAGGTAAAAAAAAAAATTTGTTCCAATTGTCTAAATTTATAACATTTTTAATTTAAATAAATTATTATATTTATCTAAAAATGTTTAAAAAACCCCCAGTAGGTAGGTAGGTAATACCTTCTTCATTGTAAAATTTACTATTAATTTTTAATAAGAATTTCATAAGTTAGAAAGCAACACTTTAAAAACAAATAAAATGTACAACAGGTATTACGATGCTGTATAAAATACAAAGGAAATAAACAGTATGTGACAAAATATGCAGTATACCGGATTTTTCTGTATATAATCCGCAGCGGCGTATTGTACGCAAGAACCCTTATTCGAGCAAAAGAAAAAAAGTGTCGCATAATCCGCGGACATTTTTCTGATTTATTGTCCAAAATTTATACTGCTGATAATTTAGTGTCAAATAAATAAAAAATATTCATTATAATTAAAAATATAATAAATTCTACAGAAAAAAACATTTATAATGATAAAAATCTGTTTAATTCCATCTCAACACAAAGTGCGATTAACTGAGATTAAAACACGATATCGATCAATGTCCGAGAAAATTCTAGTAAAACTTATCAATTTTTAGATTTTAATAATTCTTAAAACGAGGTTTGGCATATTTTAAAAATAAACTGTATTTGTTTCGTTAATAGTTAAATGGATTACTTTTTAACTGCGCATGAAATATTTTTTTCTTTTGCACCGCGCCTGCTTTGTTTTTCACCTTACATTACACGTTTGTCGACATTTTATTCATTTGCCGTCCCCTGTAACTTTCAATTTAAAATTTACTCTGTGACTTAATAATTTTCACTTCTCTATGAAAATATATGAATTTGAATGTTTTCACAGTGAAACAGTTCAGGTCAAGACAGAATGCAAGATCACTTTAAGACATTGAACGTAATTGAACGAAATCACTTGAACGTAATTGAACAATGCTGATTATAGTTAAAATAAGCCAACTGAGTATTGGCACCATCTGTTAATTATTATGTGAAACAAAAACGGCATTTCTCTCAAAACTTTATTCTAAACTTTTCTAATGAAAAATATTTTTTTGTCAGATTATACACGGCGACGTATAATACGCACAACGAAATTCGGAACTTTTTATCACATAATCCGCGGATTGTATACAGGAAAATACGGTACATAAACATAATTAAAATTTATTTATATTTAGTTTATAAATCAAAATAAAAAAAAAACTTACAACTCCCGGCCATAGTGGATAGCCACGAATTTTGCCACTGAAATAGATAAAAAATCAATATTAGCGCAAAATAATATTAATATTAAAGCAAATGTTAAAAAAAATTAAAAATTCAATCAAAAATGTTACTCAACAGTATATTTTCAATGAGCGAGAAGGTGAAAAATTAAAAAACAGAAATATTTTAACTACGATTTCGTTTTGAAAAGAGCAAAACAGGAAAGAGTATGAAGAATACTCTTAGAATTGCAGAAACAAAAACACATAAAAATAAAACGATCAGAATAGCTATCAGATATAATGAATAAAACAAAAATACGAATTCTAAAAGCAAAACCCAATTATGATTTCTGATTTTTGAACAAAATTCTTAAAATTCTGTATAGTGAATTCGCTGCCATCCAAGAAACTGAACATACATAACTGTAATCTTTTTCAAGACCTGGAAATATGAATTTGGACTAACTTTCTACTTAAAACGCTTCATGTTATAGTTTCGGAAATTATTTCAATTGGTTGTCTAGTTTAATTTTTAACTGTACTACTAAAAGATATTTTGATTATAAATGGTTTACTTTTGAAGCTAAAATGAATATAAAAATGGTTTTTTTGTAAACACTTTTAAAAAAAATTGTTAAGCAACCGAAGAATTCATTTAAAAAAGTTTCATATTAACCTAGTAACTTCGTAAAAATTTAAATGAATGATTTGTTGTAATATTAATTTCCAAAATAGCTTAATTTAACGTGAAGTAATTGACTATTAGGTATTTCTATTATGTGTTCAAGAAATTTTACAGTAAGAGCAAAACTACAAAAGGCATTTCAAGGAAATAAATTAAAAATTTACTTCGTAAGAAATATTACAGTTACATACTACAACATGAGTGGTTGGTTGGTTTGTTTGTCGCTCAACGGTCATTTTTTGTACACGAGGGCTAATTTGACCGAGACCTACGGTTTAAAGTAGATTCCGAACCACTACAAATATCCATGCCCAAAGTGGACAACATGAGTGGAGACGTCAAAAAATCGAAAGCACATAATGTGTTCAATTTCCCAAAAGATTGATATGAAACACTTAAAATAGTAATGATTAAAAAAAAACTAGTTACAACACATTTCATACAAGAATTGGGTATTCCAACGTAACTGATATCCTGGAGTAAATAAGTGCTTTTCTTTTTATTAATCAAATTTAAAATTTCATTTCTCTTTTCAGACGTCAGCACATTAGATCTTATAAACCAATTCTTCTCGCAACGTGAAAAAAAAAATAAATTATTGTTATTCTGATACTTAAAACTATCATTCAAAAATAAAGATTATTAAAACAATTAGTTGCAGATGTCAAACTTCTTTTCAAATGTTTCTGTAATATTTTGACATGTTTTTTATACTCTTGCAAATATTACAGTGATAAAATTAAATATTTTATTATTAATAAAATTATGATTATTAAGTAGTAATTTCTCTTAATAAATAAATAATTAAAATAAAAAATACGCCTAGATTTTTAAAATTTTATGAGCAAAACATTCTGCATACATTTTGTACAAATAAAATATGTTTGAATTTTTAAATAAGTTATTTTATCAATAAAAGGTAATTAAATTATTTTAAATCATGAAAACATTCCGAAAGCACTTACGAATTACACATGTAAAATGGGTAAGTTCCGATTCACAAAGCTTTTACAATTGCTTAAAAATGATCTGTTAACATATCCCCTTTGACAGATACATTGTTAATAAATCAAATTGGCTAGTAGTGTATATGTAGCCACATAATTATGGCAAACTTATATTGCTATTTTTAATAAATATATAAGAACTAATTTGAAATACTTCATTTAAATTAAAAACCCTAAATTTATTAAAAATCCTTTAGTATTGTGACATAGGAAAAGCTTTGGCATATACAACTTGTATTTTCCTGACAATAGTCATACAAGAGTTGAATAGTACAGGAATATTGCCCAATTCTTCAATAACATGTTATGAAAGTTCCAGAAGAGATACCAATGGCAGATACCGACACCAGATTTAGAGCTTTAAAATAGATCATACCCGATTATTATATAGGAAGTCAGGAGAGAGTGCGGCCCAATAATGTTTCATTCCTCTCTGTGTACAATAAATCATGATTAGACAAGTCCCGCAACCTGATGATCATTATCATCTCAAGTGATTCTATCTCCTATGAGAGAGAGAGAGGGGGGAAATTAAGTTTACACCATGGAATGGACTTGGTCAGCTAAAACTTCTTTGTATTTTTTCCCTATGATCCTTCCTTTCAAGGGCTAGCATAAATCCACGATGCAGCTTGACAGTTGAAATGAGACAATCACGTTTTCCTCCAAACATTCACTCGTTTTATTGTAATGAGGATTTGGGAAAAATGTGAAAGATAATTTGTCTGATCTTATAACTTATCAATTGATTAAGTTTTGTGGTTTTGGTACCACTGTGTAGATAAGCTCTGGCATTAAAATGTAAGGCAAGTTGCTTGGGAATTGATAGTTTGCCATAAATGTTCTATTTATCCGGCATCCTGCAAATGTAATTAAGTATACTGGAAATTATAAATACTGACTGAGCACTGCATTTACTTTGGCTGGAATGGTTTTCTTTTTAAACATTACAGTCTCTATTTTCATATCCTTCTTGTATCCTGCTTTGCCAAGCTTGTATTGAAGCATTATATATAGGATATCATGATTTTAATGACCATACCTTGTGAAATACCTTAAAAGCTGGAATGTATTGATCGTGGTTGATCCCGCTAACTGGACATATAAAATTCAAGTTCAACTTTACTGAACTTATCTCATATAGCCATGATACATATTTTTTATATTAAAAACACTGGTAGCTAGGAACATCTTTTAGGGGATATTATGGTATTCGTGTTTGATCCGACAAATGACACATTTTTTTGCCCTCTTCGCCAAATCTAAGCGATTAGAGTCATAGCATGGTGACCCAGCTAACTGGACCGGTGATTATTAGGCTGAGTGACAATGCGTTGTAGGAAGAGCCATTGATGCCTGGGATGAATGTGATTGGGTTAATATAGGCAGAGTTATGGACATCATTATAAAATGTGATAGGGCGTAGTATATTTAGCAGCGTTTTTTCTTGTTCTAAAATATTTTTTTCTTAATTATATTAGAATTTTTCTGATAATTTTATAGGGCAATTTTCTTACTTTAAAAATACATCCTTTACTCAAGAATTTGTCGTTTCTAACTTTATATCTAGTTGTTTGAATTGAAGACAAAGTTAAGCAGTTAATGCAAGATTTAGGTATTTTACCAAAGCTGATTGATGTTGCTTCTAAATATCCGAAATGTGGACCAAAAACTGTTTTGATATAAATGTGAATGAAATCATATATATAATTAATTAAACAAAATAAGACATTTTAAGTGTAAATGAATGCCGTATACTCATAAAACGCTTTCTTATATAAATGTCCTTTTTATTTATAGATGTTTTCATTATTTTAATAATTTTATGATGGTTTATTTCTATGATAAGAGAACTAACTATTCCCTAATTTGATTCATATGATATTTTGAAATATGTTTCCTACTATCTTATAGAACACACACACACACACACACACACACACACTATATATATATATATGTATATATATATATATATATATATATATATATATATATATATATATATATATATATATATATATATATATATATATATATATATATATATATATATTACCCTATTGAGAAATAGTTTGATTTTCAACATTGTTAATTCATAGAATACTCACTACATTTAATATACTTAAGCAATAATGAAATTTTATCGTGAATTCTTTCTAAAAACATCAATTCTTGTATACGGAATTCAGAGTAAAGAAACAATATTTTTTACTTTAAAAATGTTAAAACTAATTAACAGCAAAAATTAATAGAAAATGAAACCAAATGTACTATCTACACATTGCACTATACATGAAATCATCTGTATTATTTTTAATTATTATAAGCACAAACATACATTAAATGCAAGACGTAATAAACACGAAAAATTCTAATTCAGGATCACTGCTCAAAAATATTGACCATTAATATTTATGTTTATGAACTACAATGTGAACTACAATGACTCTCAAAAGTGTACTCTTAGAAATTATAATGGAACAATAGTATATGAAAAAAATGTACATGTATAACTTCACATAATTATGAAGAAACATTTTTAACATTTATGAAGTAACATTAATTAATTATTTTTAACATAACATTAGATATTTAAAATGAAATGATCTTTATTTTTATAAATATTAAACAAAAAAATAATATAAAATTATAAAACAAAAGGTATTGTGTAAACTTATAAAATATAATGATTAACAATATAATAACGAACAAATATAGTAATTAATCTATATTTGGTAGGATATCTTAAGCATTTACAGCAACTTCTAGAAGTCTAAACACATAATTCTCCTCTCTCATTAGTGTGCTTCTATATTTTACAATTATTATTTCACTTTAATGTTCTTTTACTTTTCAACTAACACATTTTTAGATAAATTTTTTCTTTTAATTTCCTATTTTTGAATTCTATGTATATAACTTCAATTTCTCTCTGAATGTTTTTTATTAGTTTTAAATGTGGTGATTTAAGTGGTATATGTAAACCATAGGGCCAATATAGAGATACCATAGACGCATGTTATGAGCTGTATTTCGATTACTACCTTAATAAAAAAATAAAGTTATTTCCACTACCAAATTTTTGAACTTTCACTTTTATAAATTTATTTAAATAAATAACATGATTCAGTAGTTATTATTTAATATCAAATTATATAGTCCTGACGTAGATATGCACTCCTACACAAAGAGATTCACCATAATGCTTTACTGATCAGTTAAATCTTTTAGTACTAGTAAGGCTCCATTTAATTAAAAATATTTCAGCATACGATCCCTTCAGTGATGGTTTTTCATACTTTCTGTTATCTATATTGGACCAATATATTTTGTCTATTGACAAATCCAGTCAAATGGAAATGAGCTGCATCACTGAAAAAGACAAACTTGTCTTGAGGGGACATGATTAAGAAGTGCTTCAAATGCATTTCTTCCACAATTAAAGTCACATTCGGA
Organism: Latrodectus hesperus; assembly: GCA_037975125.1. Taxonomy (NCBI): domain Eukaryota; kingdom Metazoa; phylum Arthropoda; class Arachnida; order Araneae; family Theridiidae; genus Latrodectus; species Latrodectus hesperus. The sequence continues at coordinate 87,280,636 of CM075854.1, read as the reverse complement.
AAGTTCCTGCACAATGATCAGCTTTTATGGAGAAAAAGGAAGTTCATTGTGAAAAATTCGTCACACAAAATTATCTGAAATTCCAAGGCAGATGCATGCTTGAGTGCCGAAATCCACGGTGACCTCGAAAACCACACTTTTATTGTTTCGATGTTCTTTGGTGATGTGATGAGACTTGTGTCTCCACCTCTTTTCTACACAGAACCAATTTTCCATGAAAGTTGTCATCCATAAAAGAATTCTGTTCTTAGACAGGTCCAAAAGGCGCAATATTGAAACAATTTCAGAATGCAAGCTGTGTTGAAATAACCGAACAATCGTTTGAAAAATAGGCCTCAGCTGCAAATGTGTACCGTATTTATTACTTCAAAACACGATGGTGACTGAACCATAATGTCACAAACAACTTAATAATCTCCTTTGCAAACGAGACCACGCCTCATTATCTTTACAACTTTTTGTGTTATTGCAATTTGATATAAGAAAGTTAGCTTGATGCACTCTGTATATATATACACACGATAAACAAGAAAGTTCTTGCCGTATTAGGGACCCAAAAGAACATGACCTACAGAAAGTGTAGCCTATTGTTAGTCTTAGAAGTAATCATCATCGGCATCCAGCACCTTCTGCCAAAGTGTCTCCAGTATGCAATGCCTTTCGGTAAAACTCGAGGGTCTTGGACGCAAATAAGACCGTGAGTGCTCCTTCTGTTGCAATGCCAGTTACACATGCTGTAATTGTTGCGAGTTAAGTCCTTTAGTGACTGTTTCGCCCATTGGTAGTAGCTCATAGTGAACCATTTGACGGCTAGTCCACTAGACACAAAGCATAATCTTGCATGAGTCTGTAAGTGGTCTTGCGCTAGGATAACCAATGTTTAGAAAGCTTGGGAGAGTCACACAGGACCCACTTTTCGTCACTGGTCAGCACTTGATTGAATATGGATACGCTACGGTGGCGAGAAAGCAACAATAAACAGGTAGCTACTGATTGTTGTTTTTGGACTTCCAACAGCGTGTTGTAGTTGCACCAGCATATATCCTTGTATCTATTCCTGAGTAGGACTCTACCAGTTAGATAGAAACAGCCAAGTGGAATATGTGGTTTTGGAGCAAGTAACAAGCAGAAAATTCCAATATTTGGCCTGCCATCCCCAGAGGTATGATTTCATTAGTATGACATTGCGACCACAATGTTTTCAATGTGCGCTTGCCATCTTTAACGGACACCACCGATCTTCGGTTAAGACGGGATTCAAACTCACTTCCGATGATAAGAATGACGCCCTAATCAACCAGGCCACAGCGGCCATCAGAGTGTGAGAAATCCACTTGATCAGTCTATAGGTCTAAGCGGTGCAGGGGAAGTCTAACCTTTCTACTGGAAACGTTGAATTGTCTGACAAGTTCATCACATGATTGATTACTGTCCTCTTCAATGGCCACCTGCAGAGCTTCGTTATCCAAAGGCTGTGATCATCCACAGTGAACTTCCTCACAGGGGGACAAATCTCTAGAACTGAGCTTGTGGAACCAATGCCTTGCCATAAGTTCTCTCACAGCACTATCCCCAAACGCTTGACCTATTCGGTGACTTGATGCAGTAACAGATTAGCCCACTTTGAAGTGGTAAAGCAAACAACATGGAACGAGTTGCGATTGATGAATATGTGCGATGGACTTGCTTTTATAACGACTGATATTTCTACTCTCTACTGACCGATGTCTCAACCACGTGATTCCCTAATTTTCATACCTTTTTTCACTTCATTCAATGACAACGCAAAAACGGCAAGAACTTCCGTTTATCTTGTATGCGTTCATCCGGGCGAGCAAGCATAATTATTTAATTCAGTTTTGTACTATACAATATTGGAAGAGTAATATTTACTTTTAAACATACTAATTCCAATGAACATAAACATTTTCAATGTTCATATGAATATTAACATAAAATTATGAAATGAATCACTATTAGCATTTTCAAAATATTTATGGTTATGACGACTACAGTCATTTTTTATCATTTATATAAAACAAACTTTAAGCTTTGATTCAAACAAGCAAGATTCATATCATTGACTTACTATTTAGAGAAAAATATTGAAAAAACGAAGCAAAACTCATTTTTAAAACGGAAAGCAAAATTTGCTTTGTATTTGTCTCTAATTCTCTTGCATCTTTTAATTTTGCTGATTTACTTACATATTTCCTCTAAATCTGAATGTATTAAATGTACATAATTATCATAACTTTATAAAACAGATAATATCTGTTTGTTATTTCTCTGATTGGGGTTATCAATTTCAATGTTTACCTACAAAATTTGTTTCTGAATTTTATAAGGATTAGAATAAAAATTTTTAATAATAATAATAATTAATATAATATATACTTCAAGAAATCAACTCTTCTCTCAATCAACAAAAATATTCAAGGATAAATGTAATTAAAATACTATCAATCATTTAAAATATTCATAAAGTAGCATTTACTTTTTTCTGTAAAGCATATGACAAAAAGTCAACCAGGTTCTGAGATTAAAATTCAACAAAAACCAACAGATTAATACTAATGTAATGTCTTTATATAATTATCTATTTTTACAGGATTATTATAGAAATCCGAAGATGAATTTCACTGTTTTTTCATGACCGGCAATTCAAATTTAGCTGGACCACACAAATGTTAGCTTATACCAAATTATTTAAGACATAAATTATGCCTCTCCCATTTTCACGTCAGTTCAGACTTTTTCCTGATAATTTTAATGATTTCAGTAGATACAAAATGTAACAAAATAATTCAAAGAGTCATTTCAAAGTAAACGCAAGTTAAAAAAATTGATAATGAGTAATGCAACAAAAGTGATAATAATGTCAAGAAATTGAAAAAATTGTAAGGAAATTACAAATTCATGAAATTTTGCATTAAACACAACAAGTAAATTAAAAAAATATATAACATATAATATAAAAATCCTGTAGAGATTACATAATATAAATACAAAATATTAAGCCCATATAATATATATCCCATAAAAAATAAAGTAGCTTTAATCCAGTGTTTCTCAAACTTATTTCTTCTACCGCCCCCTTTGAAAATCAATTATTTTTCATCGCCCCCCCCCATTTTTTATACACTCCTAAAACTTAAAAACCGCAATTTCATTACTTTAATTAATTTAGTTATAGTGTGCTATATTGGTCGGTTCTGGTGTTTAAACTTACATTCTAACTAGAAATTTTTACCAGTAAGAGCAATTAAAACGCAACTTTATAATATTAATAATAGATTTTAATCAAATTGAAAGAAACAATATAGATAGGTAATCAATTTTAGTTTGTAAACTAATCTAATGGTATGGATGAATTTGATGATTTTTAGCAAGTTTGTTGATATCAGGTGGGATTTTACTCAAAAACAGTTGTAAGTAAAACAGTTTGGTAACTTGCAAATGATTTCTCTTTTTAGTAAGCAGCGTTGTCACAGTGCTAAATCCTCTTTCACGCAAATATGACGATGGGAATGATATCAAAAATTGTGGAACGATCAACCACAATCCAGGTTAAAACTGCGGAATTGACTTTTGTAGCCAAAATTGTTGGTAGCCATTTTTAAATTTGATTTTTATTTCCTCGTTCGTTGTCAGTTCTATAAGTTCTTCTTCCAGCTGGGGTGATATTGCTATGTTGACATTTGAAAAAGGATCTAACACCCAGTCTGGTATTTCCAATTTCAAAATGTCCTGGAATCTTTCAATGAAATCACTGTGATGATTTTCCAAATGTTGACAGTAGACGAGTAAGTCGTCGTTGTTGCAGGATACTGATAAATTGGGAAAATTATGGAACTCGCGTGTGCCGATATTCTTCTTGTGTAAGAGCAGCTAGGCTACGAAAGCAGCGACGATATTTTTTGTTTTTATTAAGTTCATCGTCTTGAAATTGGAAATTCATATCATTAAACAATGTACAAAGGTCTGTCAGGTATGCGATGTCATTCTTTGATGTGATGTGGTTTTCACGCAATGCTGTGCCTTTGTTTTCCAAGAACTCTATGACAGAGTCAAATAGATTTTAAAAATGAGTCAGACAATTTCCTTTTGATAGCCAGCGCACTTCCGTGTGAAAGATCAATCTGTTGAAATCTTCATGATTAGCAACACAAAGCTGATTAAATAATCTGTCATTTAAAGAATTGTTTCGGATTTTATTGACTACTCTGATGACATGTTGCAATGATTGAAACAGTCGTTCACTTAAATTTCTAGCAACTAAATGCTGTCTATGTATAACGCAATGTACAGCAATCACATTAGGAATTTTGTTTTTTAAGTACGACATGAGGCCTTTTTGACACCCTGTCATAGCTGGAGCACCATCTGTAGCAGCTGATATAATATTCTTCAAGGGAATTCCTTTTTCATCACAAAACTTTTACAGTGTTTTAAATATGGTTTCTCCTTTTGTGTCTGTCTCTAAATTTCTAGCAAATAAAAGTTCTTGACATACTTTTTCATCTTTAATGAACCTCACGTAAGGCAACAACAATGCTTCATTAGTTGGTAAAGTGGACTCATCCAATTAAATTGAAAATTGACTAGTCTTCAGAGGATTGCACAATGGCTCTTCAATGCTTTCAGCCATTTCATCAATTCGTCTTTGCACAGAATTATTGCTCAAAGGAGTATTTCGAATTATATCTGCCGCCGGTTTATGGAGCACAGTAGTTATAACTTCTTTTATCGCCGGCAAAATTAACGTTTCTCCGATGGTGTGTAGTTTACCGGTTTGAGCAATTAACAGAAAGATATTGTATGAAGCTCGAAGTCCGTTATCATCTTGCTTAGCAGCCATCGAAAAAAGTTTCGATACACTTGGCTGAGCATTATGCTTCTTTTCCAGATCTTGAAAATAGGCTACATTTTTGTCCTTCTTATCTGGATGCATTTTATTTAAATGATCTTGAAGTCTTGAAGGCTTCATCGCTTCGTTTGAAAAAGTTTTTGAACAAAGAACACACAAAGGCAAAGATGAGTTTGTCGAATTTTCTATGAATCCATATTTAATATATTCTGCACTGTATTGCCGTTTCTTCTTTTTTGCTTGCGACATGGCTTTCTTTTTTTTAAAAAAAATATGTAAATAAAGTGTTGAACTTAAATACACTTTTAAAGATAGTGAGCGAAACCACTAATGCAAATATAAGAAAAATTGCGAGCTTTTATATAGGATTTAAATACAGCAAGCACCGACAGGAATAAGGCAAACACACACAAACTCGTTTATCTCTTTCGACGCTCAATCGTACTGAGCAAGTTAGGACAAGTATCGATGAACCAGCCGATTGCTACCACGTAGTCCATTTTCGTATTGCAAAACCACCACCTGTCGACCATTTTATTCTGAAAAGGGGCGATACGCTGAGATGGACTTTTCCTCAGATCGGTTTTTCAGAAGCACGTATGTTAAATAAACATTTCTCTTTTGTCTCAACCCTAATTTGATGAACTCGAAGCAGACCTGACGCATGCGAAAAAGCGCTGAAGGTTTCTGTAAACGAAAACGGACATTACGTCTACGGAGCACAACATCATAAGTGCACCGGCTCCCGCAGTTAGTCTTTATCCCCGGAATATTAGCCACTTTTGGCAATTCATGCAGTTACATAGCTGTATGCTATTCGTCATTTTACAACGTACGTGCATACGGCGTGCGGTCTATTTACGAAATCTGTGTTAAGTATTTTTGTTTTTATACCATCATACAGGGTAAAAATATTAACTAAGTATTCGTTATTGTGTAGTAGGTAGGTTTTAATTCTAGTGAAATTTAAAATATAAAGTATATCAAATTACAAATCTACCATCGCCCCCTAATCCACGTCAACGCCCCCCATTTTTTTCTGGGCCCCTTAACGCCCCCCTCTAGGTCTCAAACGCCCACAAGGGGGCGTTATCGCCCACTTTGGGAAAGACTGCTTTAATCGTTTGAGATATTATTATTATTAAATCTATAAAGATTATAATTATTATTTATTTCACATCAATGATAAAACCAGAACTTGAAATCTTAAATTTAAAATATTTAAAGAATTAAAATTAATCTGAAATAACTATAAATCAAATTTCTTGCTTCGCTTAAAAACCTGAAATATTTGAATTATCTATATTTTATTTCATATCTCTATTTTGCCATACAATTAATTGAGAATTAATTTTATTTTTGCAACAAACAGATTTTTTTATTATGTTTCAAAACATTTCTAATTTGTTTTTCAAAAAATCTGAAAAATAATAAAATTTTGCATTTTTATACAATCAGATAAGTTAACATTAAATTAGAAATTCACCTAAATAAAAATAATTGCATAGTAGATAAGGATTATGTGTAGGTTGGATCTCATGAGATTCTTATATTGGTATACTCATGTAACAAATATTAATATTGGTAAATAATACCAATAAATAATATATGAGCATCCTCTGTGTGTGTGATTTTGTACATTTCATAAATTCTTTAACTATTTCATTTCCTGACATTCCCCTTCTATCAAGGTTTATGGGAACAATGTTAGTCATTCAAAATAACATCTGATAAAGTGTTATCATGACCTTGTACAGAAAAATCTTAAAGGAATTAAATTAACACTCCAAAAAATTTGTAAATAAACTGAAATCTATATCTAACCCAGTTTTAAATCAAACAAGAGAAAATCATTAGTAAATACTTAATGTTTTAGCTAATTACAGTAACTGAGACAGCAAATATACTTAAATATGAAAATGAATTTTTAATCAAATGTTAGGGGGTTACCTAAATTGATGTTTAAAAGGCCTAAGTTAAACGTTTCTATGTATAAGGAAAGGCAAGATATGTCAATCAATTTGTCATATCCTGCCGTTCCCTATACATATAATCAGAAGTGGAAAGAAACATCTCTTCTCTCCTTTCTAAAATTCCTCCAAAGGGAATAATTTAAGAAAATATACAATGCTTCACACACATGTTATATTGCTTTTTAAGGTTCAAAAATAAATTAATTTTTAAAATTCCACCAGTTAAAATAATCTGCAACAGATTAATATGAGGCAAAGTTTTCAATCTTTCAGTAATATTTTCTAAACTTTATTTTTCTTTAATTGAAAAATTGAGAAGAAAAAAATGGTGAAAAGATGGAGCTTGCTTATAACTATGTAAAAATACACATTGCTTTTTAAAGACTTATAAATTGGTTTATATCATTAAATAGTTTGATTTTTCTCAATGATAATAGAACGTTGAATTTAAATACGTAGAAATTTTGAAAATGGAAGTAATACCTTGTTGAAGTAATACCTTACAAAAGAAATGATGGTATGTTATATATTGAACTTACTTTACAGAAGTGATATCTGAAACATTTGGAAAACCATTTATCAAAGATAAGAAATTTAGATTTACATCGAAGTAAAATATTCATTAATGAATAAAAGCAACTTTTGTATTTGTCTCAAAATAACATTGTGAAAGGGTTTTTAATTAGCAAACAGTGGATTATAAAACAAAAACATGAAATTTTAGTAATTTTTACTTTAATTGAGACTTAATCTCAAACTATGGAGGTATTTAACAATCAGGTTTACATTCTAAATCTGTAATTGTATTTATTTTTGCTTCAAATTTTCTTTTAACATAATGTCTGATGAACATATTTCTGCATTTTTAACATTTTTTTTATTTCTATAAAATATATAAAAATTCCTTGTAAAAGCAATTTGTTTCAGAAAACAGAGAAAATGTCACGCAAAATTATGCACAAATATTTTTCATACTGATTTATTCATATAACAGTTTTAATGTTTTTATAACAGTCTAATGAGTACTCGTGTGCAAAAAATGACTATTTAGTGATAAACTAACCAACCCACTTTCCTGAAAGGTGAGTACTAATTCAATCTCAAGTATTTAGTCAATTTAATATTTCTTTTGACCATTGAGATATTATAATATGTTACCAGCAGCTTATTTTTGCCAATTGCATTGTTGCAACAGTTTTAAAGACTTCACCTCAAACTGTTGCCATTCATTTGTAATGAGACTAACATACAATTAGAATTTTCCGTTTTATATTGCAATTACTGTCTTATAAATCACAAAAATATTTCTAATCTGCTTTATTTATTTATTCTATGTTAGCAAATGATTTAGGCACTCTTGAATCAATAAATAATTATCTGTTAACAATGAGAAAATTGATTAAGGGGAGTATTAGAAAAAAAATAAGCGAACTATAAATTCTAATTAATAATTTAAATTAACGAGATGAAGTATAAATATTAATTAAAATATATGTAACAGTGTGATATATGTAAATATTCAAGTAAGGGTGAATATGCATTTATTTTCCATAAAGAAATATTACTTCTGGAAACTTATACACACTAGGTTTTTTTCAAATAAGAGAAGAACTTTGAATTTTTACAAAATAAATTCATTACAACGCTTTTAGAAACTTATTTAAATCAGATTACTATATATGATACATAAAATATAAAAAAGTACTTATTACAATTAAACATTAATTTCATGCACATCATGTTGTGTGAAAAAAGTAGGACAGTTGTAAATAAAGAATTCTTATGTCATTTGCTTTAACTACTTCAAAGACATTATTTGTCATTGCATCATATAAGTCTTGAATTTTGGTTTGACAAAAATTTCCTGAAACACAATTCAAAGATTCATATTGCTTTCCTGTGACGTAAACACGCGAACAGTTACTGACCATATATTTTAAACAATATTGAGGCATGTATTTTTAGCAGGCTATGACAAAACTAAAACTTTTTTGATTCAAAACAATTTTTAATGCCATTGGCCGTGTGAATTGATGTTCCATATTGCTGAATATCCAATTTTCTCCGCACAGCTCAGTGTCATTGGGAAGAAGCTCCGAATTTAAAATTTGAATGTAATTTGCAAGTTTCTGTCTTTTATCCAGAGACACTAGATTGATCTTTTAAATGTAGCCAACTGAGGTCCAAATCACTGCAATGCCTCCTCCGACCTTTCAGGTAAAATAAGTTTCTTCTTGTGTACCCAGACAATGCCAATAATATTGGCAACCATCTGAGACATCTAAATTGAATTTTGTTTCATCAGAAAAATTAACTGAAGTCCATTCGGAGTTCCAAGACATATGTTCTTTGACCCACTGCAGCCGGTTCTCAATGTGCCTTTCGTTCCATTTAGGAAGGTGTTTTCTTTTCTAGAATATGAACGTATACGATCTTTTTGTTTACTTGTAAAGTATTCCATTGGTTACATGTGTGAAGCCAGATGGGTCTTATGCTTTTCAAATGCTTCCATGCATATTTTAAAGTTCTTTAAAGATTTTCCTTGATTTTGTAAAGTCAATTTTTTAAGTCTGCCAATCTTTGCTTTCCTCTGACTCTTTAGGTAGCTCAAGAAGTTAGAAACAGCATTTGGATTGTTGTACAGTTTTAGTGTATGTTAATTTGAAATTTCTTTTCCACTTTTGGCTACATCTTTACATGCCACAATTTAGCCTTTGCGAAATTTACTTACAGGTTTCCCCCAAGCCATTTTATAACTGTACAAAAATTGAGGATTTTTTTCAACTAAATATATCTTTTGAAAGAAAAACAGTTTAAAAGAAAGAATGTTTTTAACACTGCTACAGCTAAACTAAACTACAGCTAAACTGCTACAGAATCAAAAATGAGAATATTTTTGCAGGTGCCCGACTTTGTTCATAGACCAAAAATCCTTAAGTTCCAGTTTATAAAAATTTTTTTAGTGCTAAATAAAACTAATTCACTGAAAATTAAACAAAAATTAGCTTATTAAAATAAAAAAAAGAAAAATTAATTGCATTAAAATTTAAAGAATCATTTATAAGGTATGAATGTCCTACATTTTTTAGCAGTGTATCTTTATAGAGTACAACCTTAATGGGCACTTGTCTATTAAGATAAAGAGAATGCATATGAACTTTCCCTTTCCTATATGCAATGAGTAAATTTCTGTTCAATACTGAGAATGTTTTGAGTGTTGATCTTTCTATATTGCTTTCTTCTAAATAATGGTTAAAAACTAGAATAAATATTTCTTTAAAATGACTCTTTCAGACGAATGCTAATAAATTTTCAGCTTTAGTGTATCTTAATACAAATAAATCAATATTTGGAAGTTTATCATTTTCATTATATACAGATGACACAAAGATTTTTCTATGTTGGGTTAGGCTCGCTACAAACTAGTCAATTACTGGCATATTAGTTGACAAAAACCTCGGAATACGATTTTCCAGAAATTTCAGGAAAATAATAGTGTTTTATCTTTTTTTAAACTGCATAATTTACTGGCTCGAGAGAGGAAGAATGTATTGGGAGAATTCATTGACGTCATGATTGACCGAGCAATCATTGCAAGTTTTTTTGTGCACAATACAAAAGCAAATCGCGGCTGCCAAGTATGTCTGGTTTATCAGCACAAGAGCTTCAAAATTATACAAATAAATTTGAGTTAGGTGATAGAAAAGATTCATATGCTATAGACCTAATTATCGGCAGTAATGACAAAAATTAATGGCCATTCCTTACGATACATATAGCAGCCATTTTATTCTAACTTAAAAAATTCCATTTTATAAGATATGTTTGAAAAATAATTCCTTCAATATTATAAAATAATAAGTATTCATACTTTAATGACAAACTTTCTATTAAAGCATTTGATCAATTTATGCATTTCTATTTTTCGCAATGCTTATTTTTAATAAATATTTATAATTTATCATTAATGCATTTAAAGAATTTGAAATTAATTTTATAAATTTAAGTTTATTACAATTAATTAAAAATATCTCTTATACTCACTGCTCTAAATAAACACATTTACTCATTTAAATTATTTTTGCTAGTTACTTTTAAGGCCACTCACAGGTAATACTAATTGAAAAATCCTGTGTAAATTGCATTTAAAAATATCATAAAACTATTAAATTAAGAGAAGTTGATAAACCTATATTTCAACAAGTTAAACCCATGTCAATAGATGGTCAAGAAAAACTATATAAATAACAAATTTTTAATACTTCATATTTACATTATTCACACTCTTATGCAAAATTACTCACACTCTTATGCAAAATCTTAATATTTTATTTAACTGAAATAAAATTATGGTTGCATACTCTTGGATACTGTAATTTTTTTCTTTCTGTCTGCTCCTCTTAATCGAGATACCCACAAATCTCTATGTTTCCGAATAACTTGTTTGATTGGAGAACATTTTTAGTTTTTATTTTTGGAATCTTATAAAAGGATTTTTCTAAGTGCTAACTTATACGGCGTAGTCTACAAAAAAAAATATTTACAATCACTGTTACCACGAGCAACGAGTGAGATGCAGAAGTGTGACATCAAATAGATACTCCTAATTTAAAGATTAAATAACAAACTCATGCACAATAAGGTAAAACGATCAGACGGCATGCGTATGTCCAATGTCCTTAAATAAGTGTCTCAAGATAGAACCCTGAACGTAGGCTCTAGATGGGAGCTCTAACGTATGTGCACTTGAAGAGAGTAGTTACAATAATTTGGCAGTATAAAATGTGAATATTGTTCAGACTTAGTTTTAGCAACCATATGATCTTTAATTTGCTTATTTACAAGCCTATTATTTCTTGTGTGCGAGCGAAAAGGGATTAAAAAAAAAAAAGAGTGGGTATTTATGTATTATCCCGTCCAGTGGCGTAGCGAGCACAATTGGCACCCGGGTACGATACCAATTTAAGCGCCCCATCTAAAAAAAATAGTAATATAATAAATAGAATAAACATGCAATAAGAGTATAATGCAAATAACAACAGGAAAGTAACTACTTTTTAAAATAATCTTAAATATAGATAATTTTAAGGGCTCAGGTTGTACTTTTAAATTTGAGATAAAAAAATCTAGTAAAAAAATCGTAACTAGAATAGGACTCGGAAATGCATCAGAAGAAATCAAATTTACGGAAATTTAGAATTAGTCAAAGAGATTGTGTTAGAAAATCATTTTTCGGAGATTCAATGATATGTATATAATCATGTGTTTCGAGACAGAGTGCAAATTAAACAAGTCCAAATGTAAAAAATCTGGCAAATTGTAATTCTAAGTGTTATAGCTATCTAATGTATGTAAATAAGTAAATTTAAAGAAAATATAAATATATTCGTTTTTAGAATATGTTTTTAATTTGTTTTGACATGGAAGTGTTATTATAAATTCTAATAATCTAAATTGTTCTCTTTTTCCAGATCTTTTATAATTAACAAAATATGTAAAAGTTATCTGCAAAAACTAATTAATATGCAAGTTAAAGATCTGTATTGTTTGAATAAAAATTAATTATTTACTGAAATAATAATCTAGGCTTTAATTTACTTTTAGTAATTTTGATCATTTTGTATTTTTGAATACCATTTACGTCATATATATAACTTATACTATTATCTAATATATTGGTCTTATAATATCTACTAAAATGAACGTACAAAAAAATCACAACTATTTTAATTCTTAAACTGAGAGATTATTGCATGTTTTATTCTAAGTCATCATGATGCTTTTCAAACTCTTCTGGACGAATTATTTAATATAGCTTAAAAATACTTATTCTTTGAAATTAGAATATATTTTCTACAAAGTAATCGGAATTTATGACATTTCCCATCGCGCATTGGAGATTATACATATATTTACAGGATTATCAATATATTTCAATAATTTATCACATTTACCGAATTATGTGGGAATTACGTATAATCATTTTGTTATTATACATAATTGCTGGATTAGTCACTTTTACCGTAACACTATGTATGATTTTATTCTGAGAACATTTCTCCCTGAAAATTTTTAACTTATTTTTAATATATTTAATAAGACTCTTATTATTTTAATATATATTTCTTAATTAAAATAAAAGCTAATTCTTATTAAAAAAAAAAAAAGAAGAAGAAGAAATACAGATCTTTTATTTTTCTCTGAGGCGATGTACAAGAATTTCTCCCAGAAGTTTTAAATTTTAATAACATCCTTCAGTTACGTTTTATATTCCTTATTTTTCTGTTACATTTAATGATTTTTAGTAAATGAAAAAGATATAAAAATCAATATCTTTAAGTAATTTGATTCTTTTAACATTTATTCTTTAAAATGAAGTTTACTACAGATTCACTATACCATCCAGATTTAGCTTCACTGAACCCTAAGAGATATCGAAAATGTGTATATAATAATATATTTAAATACCTATTATATTTTTCTCGGATTTTATTGAACACAGCCTTGTTAGTTTAAGGAACTTATAATTTAGGAGCTCCGGAAAAGAATAAACCCTGAGATACAGTTTATTTACTTGACAAAATTCTTGGCACTAAATTCCATTATCATATAATTGCCGTATATTCAAAATTTCAGTGATTAGAATATGGCGTAACTTATATATTTTTAATAATAATTGTAAATATGAAAGTAAATTATTAAGAATTGAGAAATGAAATACTTTACACCAATCCATTCATTTTATTTGAAAATAAATTTTTTGTAGGTTTTATACCTTTCTCATTGATTATTAAAAAATGCAAATTTTAAGAACCTTTAAAGAAAAATTTTCACTTGTGTTTTAATTATAGTTTGAAAAGTTTTTATTAATAATATATCAATTTTATAAAATTTCCTTTTTACAGAGTGATTTTTTAAAATTTTATTTTAGTCAAAATGAGATTAAAATTTCACATTTTTCATTTATAAAAGAAAATATTGTTTATTAAATAAAATGTTTTATAATAGCTATTAAAAATGAATATCACGTCAAATAATATTTTAGAATATCAAAATTTCTAAATTTTTTTTTTTTTAATTCCTAAATGATAAATAACATCATGCAAGTTCCTAATGATGTATTTGTCAGTCGACGCAATATTCATTAGATATCTTGTTTGTTTGTTTTTTTATTTTGAGTAGAAAAGATTTGCTTAATCAATGTTACAATTTTTCATAGGTATGAAACTTGATTTAGACACATCTTGTAAAAATTAGAATTCTAAAGAACATGGTGAATCTTGCTGCAGTCACTACGTCAAATCAGTTACAGATTACATAATGAGCTTACCTTTTTGGAATCTCCCTAAATTATTGATTCGAAAATCAAGAGATATAACATCAGCACATATTATTTGGCAAACAAGTTGAAACTTAAAACATCTCAAATGCTTAAAAAGGAAACTAACCAATATAATTTATATTTCAGAATTTTTATCAGAAAAAATTTAACATATTTTCATCATTACATGTACAAGATTTATTATACAAAATAATGATAAAACACCACAAATCTTGAGCAAAGTATAAAAAATTGTGATAAAACATAATGGAAAACGCTATTAAAAGAATAACTTTTTAATACGAGCTAAACTATACTAACTTATTAATATGGAAATATAAAAATAGGAAGAAATTCATTTACGGCAAGCTCTTCAACAGTACAAAATAATTATTAAATTTAAAATATATTTCTCCAAATAAAATTGATATTTCAATTAAAAAGAAGTAAACATTTTCTGAAAAATATTTTCGTAACTACTAATTGGCGCCCTTCTCAAAGCGGCGCCCGGGGCACAATAGACCCCCTTGCACCCCCTTCACTACGCCACTGATCCCGTCAACATTTTTCACCTAAAAACTAAGTCTTAGAATTTTGCCAATTTTAATTATTTTTTGAAATATGAAGGAAAAGCAAAATAGGTAATTTATATCCTTGCACCATATTAAATACAAATAGATAAAAACTGCATTTGTATTTTATATGGCACTAAATCACATTATATTAACGACATTTATTTTTTCGCAGATATAGTCGACAGGATAATATATTAGTACCAAAGAAGGGTGGATTGTAATTATCACATTTTCTTCTGATTTCTGTATTTTAATAAAGATAAACATAAATGGGAAGGAAATGCCATGATAAAGTTAATCTTACTAAATAAATTGTTTTTGACACTTTATCATGGTTTAATTATAAATTAATATCTCATGCTTTTTTTTTCCGAAACCAAAATTAAAATTTTTATCAATTCAAATAAAAAATTATTTCAAAAATATTTTGCGCATATGAATTGGTTAATAAGCTTTGGATGTAATAAAAATTTCAATGAAAAAAAAAACTGCAGAATTAAAAGATTCTGTTATTTAGGGTATTCAATGTCTATTTTTGAAATAAAAAAATTGTAAATAAGATTAATCACAAGCCGTAAATATGGAACATCTGTAGCTCAATTTAAGAAAACAACTTATTTATTTGAAAAACATAAGTTTTTTAATTTTTAAAAATGAAAAAATTTAAATAATTTTTAAATTTCCTCATTTATATGTCTAAAAGATTTAAAGTCACTCAGGATCACTTTCCATCTGATTTGTGTCTTAATATAGATATTAGAAACATAAATGAGAATAAAATATCATTTGTAAAAAATTGTGGGTGAAATTAAATAAGCTTTTTTCACTAAATATACCAAACAAAATATTTATAAATTGTCACTTTACCATGTTTACATGACAAATGTCTGGTTTCTTAATAAATTCATTATTTTAAGTAGTTTTTTTTTCTTCAATTTTTCAGTTTATTATGCTCCTATCAAAAAATTATATTTTATGCTTGGTTTAATTATAAATTTATTAGATCAAGAAGTTTTTATTTCATTTAAATATGTGCCATGTTTAATCAAAAATTATTCAATATTTTTTCTTACATGAGTTGTTTTAATAAGCTTCAATTAAAAACAGTAGAATTAAAATATATTTTTTAAAGTTTATTGTGTAGCTGATTAACTATTTTTAAATTAAAAATTTTATTAAAATAAATCGCAAGCTGCCAATACAATAAATATCTATGATTCCATTCAAAGTATAACTCATTTATTTGAAAAAATAAGATAAGAAAACAATAACAACCTTGTAAAAAAAGAGGGGTAAATAAAGCCCCCCCGGGTTTTAAATTGTTAAGCCTAACAATATATAAGAAAACGGTAACCGTAATACGAATTAAAGATTCCATTTAAAAATATTTCAGAATTAAAATTAAAGGAAATAAAGTGGTAAAAATAATTACATTTAATAACAGCTAGTTAAAAATAAATAAAATAATGAATTTCAGTGATTTAAGACAAAATGTTACAAATCATTGCTACATAAAAGTAGGCAAATCTAGAATATTTCGAAAAATAGAATGATTCTATAATTTCGTTTATTATTGGAAATTTAAATACTTAACATACAATTCCAGGAATTCTATGCCCGCAGAAAATAATTAAAATACAATTGTTACATTCATTTTTCGTCCGGCGCTCTACATGCAAAGCAAAATCCAAAATGAATGTAAAATTCAGAGTTTAATTTCTGGCACGATATCCATAGTGAAATATAAAACGAATATAAAAGACAGGATTGAAATTCTGGCGCTATATCCACAGCAAATATACAAAAAGAATATAAAAAGACAGGATTGAAATTTCGGCGCTATATCCACAGCGAAATACAAATCGAATATAAAAGACTATTGAAATTCCGGCACTATATCTACAGCGAAATAAAATATGTGAATATAAAAGATAATATTTATATTCCACACTACATCCGAAGTGAAATAAAGAAAAATATGAAAAAACAGGATTTAAATTGCCGCGCTTTACATCCGATAAAAAAAAAAACGAACAACTAAGTCAGCAACAAGCAAATTGAAAAAGGCAAAATAACTTGCAACGACCAAGATAATGAGATAAATATTGGTCTGTGATAACTTGTGTGAAGTGAAACTAAAAATGCTGTTGCCACTGAGAAGAAGCATATAAATAACATAAAAATGATGCAAAACACGAGAAAAAACAAGATCTAGCAACCAAAAAGTCTGAAAAGTAGCAAAAATTGAGTTTACATTTTTGTCTGGTAAAAATTATTTATTTACCATTTTCGCGACCTCATTTTACAAACGAAGGTAGTTACAAAATGGTGTTCTAAATTTTTGACAAGCTTACGAGCATTAAGTTCCAAAACTGTTTCTGTCATATTTTTGTCTGGATTTCATTTGCTAATGCTTGCTGTGAAATGTCGTTTATATTATTAAAAAAAAGGTCCTTTTAAGATCCTGAAAGTGATTCTGAAAGTACTCTCTAAGTGCTTTTTCTGATGAAGAATCATGCGGTTTTGGAATAGAATCAAGTATACATTTAGTAAATAGTGAGGTAGACACCACATGTTTAGCAATCGCATCTAAAAGTATGAATGGAATATTCCAAAATATTTCCAGCGATAGTGGTATTGATAGTAAATCTGACTCAAATCTCATTTGCAAAATCAGTAATATTAGTTTCAAAGTGAAATATTTAAAAGAAAACAATCAGATTACAAAAAAGCTTTGCATAAGTGTTTAGAATGCAAAGCTGATGTACCTAAAAGATCTACAGAAAAACGTTTGAAAGATGATCATAATATTGACTTAACTGTAGCAATTTTAAAATTCAAATCAACTGAAGAATTTGAATTGTGGTAGAAAAATGTAGAAGAATCTAAAGAAGCGAGATTTTGCCACCTATGGTCTCATACTTCTGCTGATAAGAAAACTATTAACTTTATCTTCTATCTTTCATTTAATTTCGTTTCTAAAAGTTTAGGACTATGCAATTTGAAATTGTAAGTCAGTAAGCTGAATGAAGAAGCTTCAATGAGTGTAAACTTTAATCATGAAAGAACATGCTGCATAAAATATATTTCACCTCATCTTGGAAACCAAACTGATCTTGGTCACTTGACTCGGACAAAAACTGAACGAGAACAAATAGGATCCAAAAATAGTATCCTGCTAAAAACTGTTCAATAGCATTTTAGATGAGATCAGAGATTCAATGTCTTGTGGAGATCTTGAAAGATTACACCTGATTACAAAAAAAAAGATTTGCGTTATATTGAGTACTCTATCAATTTACATTCAGACGCTA
Organism: Latrodectus hesperus; assembly: GCA_037975125.1. Classification (NCBI taxonomy): domain Eukaryota; kingdom Metazoa; phylum Arthropoda; class Arachnida; order Araneae; family Theridiidae; genus Latrodectus; species Latrodectus hesperus. The sequence goes on along the minus strand of CM075854.1, from coordinate 87,262,583 downwards.
TTAAACATAATGATGACAGTATTAGTATTGAAGCTGGACTGCAACAAATAGAAGCAGAAAGTGGCTGCATCTTATTTAACAATGCTCAGGGAACTGATGATGATTCACATTAAGCATTAAATAAAGAAGAATTTGTGTTAGTGGTTATGAATGATGCCCAAAAAAACATGTATAACAAATTTTCTTCTGATTGTATACATGTTCATGAAACAATGGCTTAAAAAGGTATCGATTTGAATTACGTGTTTACTGTTTTGGTTATAGATGATATAAGACAAAGTTTTCCATGCGCTTTATTAATATCTAACTGGAGTGATCAAGTTATGTTGTCATTGTTCTTTTCATTCACCAAAGAGAAATGTGGCAGTTGCTCCCTTAAAGTTTTCATGAGTGATATGGCAGATTCTTTTTTTAATGCTTGGCTTCAAAATCTGTAAAGCCATATTTGCTAGCATCAAATAATTCTCAAGTGCATGCAAAATTAGCAATTTTTAATATTATGGCACATAAAAACATTACCCTCAATGATCCTCCCCCCCAAAAAAACCCTAAAAGTTCCTCACATTTACAAAAGCCTACTGAATTAGAGTGCAAAAATGCATTACTATTAATTTTAAATCATAAAGGATAAAAATTAAAATAATATAATTCTCAAACTGAGATTAGTTTTTATTTTTAGTTTATTAATTTTTTAACTTTGTTATAAATACATTTCTTAATGGTCAACAATTTAATATCACTACTTAATCAGTCTATAAATTATTTTTGAAATTTTGCTTAGTAAAATAAAAATTAGTGTTCTGTTTTCTGTTTATTCATGCAAGTCACACATATAATAATTGTTTGATTTGTTTTTATACGGAAAAATAAGCATATTTATAAGTTTAAATTTGGTAAGTAAAATCATTTAAATTATCTAAGATTATGAAAAAGTTGTTATATATATATATATATATATATATATATATATATATATATATATATATATATATATATATATATATATATATATATGTACTGTAGAATATAATACATGAATAAAGGTTATAGTAAATATGAATAATTTGGTACCATAAAATATATTCAGTGCAACTAAAATGTAATAAAATTCTTACTTTAACAAATGGAAAGCAAGTAATCTTAAGTTATTCAACAGTAATCTTATGCAAATATTTTTTAATTTAATTAAAAAATAATTTTGATTTTTATATTAAAAAATAATTTGTATAAAATAAAAATATTAAACAGATCGTAATTGTATTTTACCAGTAACCTAAAGATAATGTCTTACAAAAATTCACTAAAATTGTAGATTTAGTAATCGAAGAATCAAAATGAAACTCAAATTTACTAGGGTGAAAATTGTAATCAAAATAAATATTTTTGTAACATTTCATTTTAATCACTCCTATTATTTTTTTCTTTTAATCATTGCTATTCATCTCTAAGTGCTTTTTTATTTTTATCAAAATATATGTTAACATATTTTTTCTAAATTTATTACTTTGCTCTTTTAATAATAAATGTAAATTAATGTGTCTTGATCTCTAATAAAACTATTTTCTGTTTTTAAAAAATGCATTGTAAAATAAATTGGCTTAAAATATATTTTACTTTTGGTAGCTTATTAATTTTTAAAGCCAAAATTCAATTTTAAACATTTCAAAAAATTGTTACAGTGATTACTTTCTATCATGTTACTTGCCTCTGTGCTTTAGTACACAGGTGTCCACCGGGTAGCGATAAATACGTAGCAGTTTTCGGTCTTGTTGTTGTGACAAAGGGTTAGTCACTTAATACCCACTGATATTTAGAAAAAAGTTTCTTTCTCATCAAAGTTTAAAATGTTAAGCCTGATAAAGAATAACAACTTTAATTTGATATTAAAAGTAATATAAATTCAATTCAGTGATTTTTCTTTGAAAGCGAAAGTGTAAAATATTTGAGTTTTATCTGTATATATAATTTGATATAATATTTTGCAGTATATAAAATATAAATTATTTAGTTATGCCTGTATTAATAATGTTATATAACTTATTTATTTTGATCAAAATATCATTATGCAGACTTATCAAAGCACTGAAATTTGTTTAAAAGACTATTTAATATCAACTTATAAAAAGTACTTTTTTTGCTTATTTAGAAGTAAAGAAATTTTATTTCTTATCAATCAATTCTCATATAAAAACACCTTCTCCAATTAAATGATGTATATAACAATTAAGAAGGTTGTGAAATATATATTTGCTAATATTTAATGGAAATAGTCATTATAAAGTTAATAGAAAACTGATAAATTTTAAAATGCAAATCAGATGAAAGGATAATTGTTATTTGACATCTTGTATATGACGCGCAATTAAATTAAAATTAGATTGAGCTGAAGGCGTTCAAAACATCTTGGGCTATGTCCAAGGGTTTTGGTAAGTAAAGCAGTTAATGGTCAGTAGGATTTAGGTCTATATTGTAGAATTTAACTCGTAAAGAGGAACAATTAAAATATGATTTAGACAAAGTTAGATGCCAAGACAGTGAGGACAAGTATTATAGATTCTTTATTATAGTATTATCCAGATAATAATTGCTTAAAGTACATAAAAGTAAATAAATTTACAAAGCTTTTCTGAATTAAATAGTGTACCTTTACAGAAATTGAGCTTTGAATATGCAGTAGGACCCATTTACAACAAGCTGTAATTTAGTAGCAATCTATGTTTTAGACAGAAAATAGTCATAAAATTTTGAGTTGCTTATTATTATATACAATGATCTTATTTTTAGATGTATGTAGCAGGTTTTTTAAACATATTGTATAAAAGTATTAAAAAAAAGTAATTTTGTGAATACAAATAAAATGTTTGATTGAAAGGTAATTAAATTTTGAGAAACTTTTAATGTTTTTTATATATTACCAATATAAAAAAAATTATTCTGTTGTTTGGAGTTGAATTGAGAATCACAGCATAGGTTAGAATGAGACTTATCACAGCTGTTGATCTCTGGTCAACTTAAAAACTTTGTTTAACATCAAAATTTTGGTTACAATATTGTTACTCAATTTAAACCACAATTAAAACTAATTTGAAATCTATAAAGTACTAATGTGATGATGCAAATAACTTAAACAGTGAAACAATCTGTTCTGAAAGCGTTTCCACTTCGAGGGGGAACGATAAGTAAATCTTTCCCCTCCTTTTTGAATTGTCATTTATGTGTTAGTGCTAAAAGTAGAAAAAATAGTTAAAGTAAAGGATCTCTTTCTCACAGTAAAATTTTTATTTTAAAAACATATCTGCTATTTTTTTTTTCAAATTTTATAAAAAAGTATTTGTATATAATATATTAGTGTTTTTGTTTATGCTTTTCCCAATATTCTGAAGTCTAGATTATCTCTAGTGTGCTACAAATTACCATTAAACGACAAACTAACCAAATTCAATCTGCTGCCTATAGTTAACGCATAAAAAAGAATTTCACACCTCATTTGATTTATATATGAGTGATCTATACAAAATATTTTATTTCATTGTTCAAAACAGCTTTTGGAACAAAACTAAATGTTTTTGTTTTTTCCAAAAGTTTTGTACACATTTTCTACTGGTATCTGCATATCCCTTAATAATACATACGAGAAATATTACTGCAAAAAGAATAACATTGATTTAAATAATGTGCTTCTTTTCTCTATATTTTTGTAAAATGGATGCTTTTAAATAATTAAAAATTAACTTCATAGTTCCAAACGATAGCATAATTAATATTTGGAAACATTACAAGAGATTTTTTTCATGTGTATACAAAACAAAAAAAGATACGCCATTACTAAAATTACTGTCTAGCACCACTTTATTGGAATACTACTCATTTGGCTTAAATAAAACTTATATCACCACATCATTTGCTAAAAGTATGAAGAATATAAATCAATATTTAAGTAAGAGGATGGTTCCAAAAGAACCTAGCACAGCAACCATAGGTCTAAATGTACTATGATATAAATCAATTTCATTCTTCAAAAAAAAATTTTAATTTTTTTTTAAAATCTGTATTGGGGATTTAAAGATAATGATAAATTACTTGATTTGAAAATGACTTCAATTATATATCAGCGAATTACAAAATATCAAGGGACGAAAATCCATCTCAATGAGATAGTCTGAAGTGGAATATGATGAAGCAGTCTTTTAATGATAACTAAGTATTAAATCTTATATACAGGACTCGACTTAGCCTAATTGGGGACTGGGACAAAAATTTCATTCGGAGACCCTGCTCTGCTTCACAATAATCTTTTTATTCTATTAAGCAAATAGTTGTATTTTGTTGGTAATGTAAAATAACTTTGTTTGATTTGGGAGCCCGGGGCAACTGTCCCATATTTCCCTGTCTTAGTCGGGTTCTGTTTATATAGCGTTGCACTAGGAAAAAAACTAAACATAGTCAGTGCCACCATTCAGCTAAAATATTAGTTATTGAAAAAATTAATAGAATTAACTATTATTAAGTATTAAAGTGTGAGAAGAACTGCAAACATAAAAAAGGAAACCTAAATGTGGGTGGATTTATACAATCATAAAGTTGTGAGGCTGTATCAAATGGCTAATTAAAGATAAACACATCATTGCACTCAAAGATTTAGATTCTTACTTTAAGGAATTTATGGGGCATTAATTAAATGAAAATATCAGAGTGTTTAATTATATTCAATGAAAACATTAGTTTTATGTTACCCACAATCTGTGAATAAAATATTACAATATATTTTTTAAGTTTTCCATCACAAATAACTATTTATTTAAAATTATTGCTGTTTCAATATAATTAAATTTGCATTTTAAAACATTATTTTTAGAGCTTGTGTGAAATTTTTACATGCAAATCATTTTAAATAATTTTTGGCAAATTATCTATCATATAGAAAAAAATATATGACTACCTTTTTGATATCTCTACAAAAAAGTTGTGTTAACAGAAAAATAGTCATAGTTTTTCTAGGAGCATTCCCTTAATAAAACAAAATACTTATATCAAAAATTTAGATTTTCCAAGTATCAAAATTTTTATTTTCCTCTATAACTAATCTGCAGTTTTCTTTTAAGGCTATATTACCTTACTCACATATTCAATATTTTTTGTTTTTTAACTAACCACATCATAATTCAGCATTTAGTTATTAACATTAAATTATTTTCAGTTCGCTTTAATATTTGTTGACTGTTTTATCAACTGTTTACTTTTCAATGTTAGCATTACTAATTAATTTCTTATGATTTTTATAATTATATAAATAATTGAGAGTACTTAATGAGAAAATGTTGCTTTATTTGGATTATTATTTGCTTATAAAAAAACGTATCATTATATAAATAAATTTTTATGCTGAAATTACTTTGTATTTATTAACTAAGATGATTATTGGAAATAATGCAAAATAATTTGCATAAATCACATCTCGCATTACTATCTCAAATAATCGCCACACAACATATATTAGAAATAAAATTTCCGATCTGGAAAAAAAAGATTTGAAAATTTCTATGATTACTTAATTATCAGACCATGAAATAGTAAATTTTATTTTTCAAAAAAATTTATCCTGTACAGATATTTAAAAAAATTTTTTTATGAAATTAATCTAAGTTAATATATAAAGTTAAAACTTATTTTCATGAGAGAAAAATAAAACCATCACAGGTTTTTTATGAATTTATTTTCATGAAAAAATATTTTTAGTATAAAATTCTATATTTGAATTTATTTATTTATTGTGTTACCCAATAATAGACTAATATTTCAGCTATAAATACACACAACTGGTGCAGTTTCGTAAGACATTGGCGCATGTGCAGATTGTGTGATCATTTTAAGTTTCTGCGCAAGCTTTGAGTGATTTATTTATGAATCTGTCTAGACGCTAGTATAAAATATGTACGGAATAAATTTTGAAATCAAAATAAATCTTATCTAACTGCATCTAATGTAATATTTCTAATTCCGATAGAATATATCCATACTCTTGATATTTACGCAATATCAAGAGTGAAATTAACAGTTTAGAACCAATTGATATGCAAATGGCAGAAAATCCTCGATTTTTTTTTTCTCTAACAGAAGGAAGAGCATTTTAATAAACACAGCAATAATACATGTCAGAGGCGCATGGGAAGGATTCAAACCGTTAAGAGGCGTCCTTGACTCCGCCAGTGAGTCATGTTTCATTTCTTCCACTGCCGCTGATTTATTAGGTTTATGAATAGAAAAAATTAATATCTCAAATGTGTGCTGCTTTGAATGATATATCTAAATATAAAGAAAAAAGTTTCAGCTTTTCTATCGAATTAAAATAAGGATTCGCAATGGGATATGCATTTATAAATTGTTATTAAGATCACAAGTTTCACACATTATAAAGGATTAAGTATTTCGAACTTAAAAATTCCAAGTGAAGTGTTAAATTAACTGATCCATTATTTTATTTTCCTCAAAAAATAGACATTCAGACAAAATAGACATTCCTTTTTAGTGCAGAATATGTTCATGTCAAAAAATAGACATGAGCATATTCTGCACCTAAAAAGGTGCAGAATATGTTCATTATTGAAAGAAAAGAAAATAAAGACAGCAGACAACTTATTCTTACAATCAAGTTGTTTTGATTATCTTGTTTCAAGTATTGTTTCTCAGACAATCCTACTTATAATACTCCAAAACAATTGTTTTCAACTAAAAACTTAGACATTCTTAATAAAACTCTAAACCGATTTTGGGAAATTTCAGTAGAAACAAATGAAATTCTTGCTAAGATGATTTAAACTATTTTAACGAACATTTCTCAAGGACTCATTATAGAAAACCGAATAGTAGATAACGTTGTAGAAATGTCATTTAAACCCAATTGTTCCCTAAGATATGTTAGAACATTATGAGGCAATTACATCAAAAATCCTTGAACAGTTATGTATGCCTTTTTTACGCGATCCCACTCTGAGAACACTTTATTCAGATTTTCTCAGTGAATATGAATTATTACAACATATGGATGAGTTGAAGGAAGGTTCAAACATCGAAGACGGGTACTATCTACCGCATCTCGGTGTATTACGCCCATAAAATAAAACTGCTAAACTTCATATAGTTTTCAATACGACTGCTTAAACGTCCAATGGAAATTCTTTAAACGACCTACTGAGAAAGGGAGGAGTGCTTCAGGAAGATCTCTTTTCCATTCTAATAAGATTAAAAAAAATTTTTTGAAATATTATCAAGTACTGAAACTGGTTAGTAAAGGATGCATTTTTAAGGTAAGAAAATCGCCATTTTAAATTGTTGGAAAAATCCTAAATATAACTAACTCGTGTGCAAAAAATGACCGTTGAGCGACAAACAAACAAATATAACACGGAAAAACGTTACTAAATCTTTTAATCACATTTTATCATGACGTCCATATCTCCATCTATATTACGTCCAATCAAATTTTCTCCCGACATCAATGGTTCCATCTACAACTCAACGTCACTCAGCACAATGACAACATTGTCCCTTTTTCTGGGTCACCATTTTGTGTTTGAAATCGTCTAGATTTGGCGAAGAGCGGATGGAATGTAACGTTTTGTGCATCAACCACGAATACCTGAATATCCCCGGCTGCCCTTTAGAATTTAATCTGATTCAGCTCTGAAAAAGGCAAAGGTGATTGTAATTTTTTACTGTGGGGCACCCAATGGGTATGCTCTCTTTGCCCTGAAAGTGAAAGGATAGAGAAACACGTTCAGAGAACGAATGGACCATCCATGTCCGAACCAAGATTTGAATCTGGGATCTACTACTCCGAAGTTATAGGGGCGCTAACAATTCCGTGATTGGTCGGCAACTCTGTTTCAAATGTTTCAACACTAAAAATAATAGCAGATAACAAGATGGCTCTAAATGAGTTGAAACATATTTAAATCAATTCGGCAGATTGATTTAAAATAAGTTTCGAATAACTTAAATCACAATTTGCCACAGCAAAAAAGTTTATTCGTGACTTAACGCGTTTAAAAGCGCAGTGTGAATCGAGTATCAGAATCAATACTTAACGATTCTGTTGTCACCGTTAATCAATTAAGAAATGACATGAGGAAAATCCAGGTCAGACGTTGACTACGGCATTTGAGCCATTACGAAGATGCCATTGATTTTGTTTAATAACTTTGAACCAGCAAAAATAAGCAGTTATAAAGCCAATATCAAAAAGCAGACAGTAATTTGAAACTGTTTCATTATATTTTTTTTTTACTTTACATTATTTAACAAAATTTATTTACAAATTATTGATAATAAAAACTTTTTTTTCTAATATTAGACTAAAAATACACTCAAGGAAAAATACTTTTACAATATAGATATAAATAAATTTATATACAGAAGCATAATTCTTTTTTATAAAGGGAAAAATTATAACCATATAGCAGAATATTGCATGCATGGATAAAATCACTGGGAATAACATGGGTAAGAAATTTTGCCACTGAATATCAATAAAGAAAAGAAGAATCGACATTTTTCATGATTATAAATATAATAATATGGTATTTAATTTAATTCCTAATATTCAAATGTTTATCTCAAAGTAAATAAGGTGAATAACACGCCTATTTCTTTATTGAAATACATAATTTTAATAATTAAAAATACAAAATAAGAACTTAACTATCAATAAAAATAACTTTTTTAAAATACTAAGTAATTTAGATAACTTTTATTTCGGTGTGTGTAATTTAAATGAAAATAATGCTTGCCTATACTGTGTCCTCAAAAAGAAAGTACTGTTTCTCTTGAAAGACAAAGTAGGCGTGGTATCGTCTACTTGCTACTTCACTCATGATATTTCGCGGTTAGAAATACTTCTCTTATGTTCCTTCCTCCATGTGTGTATAGCAAAATCTTTTACCTCATTTAACAAAAGAACGCCATTTTCAGTTTTAAACTTAACTGATCTTGCCAACTATTAAATATTTTATTGGAGGTTAAATTCTACAATATTACTCGGATTATAGAGAATATCATAAAATGACTGAAGATTATGCATGTTTGCTTACCTGCATATATTTTTATTATGAGGAGAAATAACTCCTCAACTTAACATATTTTACCAATGAGTTGCCAATGATCTGTTGTGAAAAGTTCCAAAATGGTGAACTAAATTTTTGACGATTTTGTGAAAAAACTATCCTACTCAATGCGAGCTATAAGCCTACCAGCATAAAGCTTCAAAACTGTTTCTATCATATTACTAATAATCAATGATCTGTCTCTGTAGTGAATTATTCTTTTGCAGAAAAATTCTTTCCAATTTACATTATCTCGAGCTTTTTCTTTACTTTGAAGTTTTTGTGTATTATACGGATACATGAAAAGTTCAATATAGTAATTTTCTTTTTATATATTCATTAAAGTAAGTGATTTTTATTCTTCTATCAAATGAAAAATTCATATTCTAAGTATACTGCTAATAGCTTATTATTTATTTCATAAAACAATCAAAAAGTTTTCATACTTCTATCAAAATACATATATCTATCACAAAACTAGTATTTTGGAAAAAATAAAATTTTAATTAACTTAAGAGATATTAAATTATGTCCCTTTAAAAAGTTAAAAAACACTTTGGTGAATTTTAACCAAACATGATTTTATGCATGTTAGGAGAAAGTGTAAATTTAAAGAATATATACTTTCTCTTCAGTTAACAGTTCAAATTATGAAAGTAGCACTTAGTAGGACTCCCTTTCCTTAGAATCTGTAATTATTGCATTCTGTGTAACATTGACAAAAATAATATTTTTTTTCATATTGGGAGTAATATGCAAGTTTTGTTGCCTTGTTTCTTTATTTATATTTGCATATTGTCAAATTTGATCAAATTCATCCCATGTATACTTAGTGGGTTTCAAGTTTGATGAATGCAACTGGCTAAGTAATTGGTAGAGGAGTCATTCCTTAGCATTTATTTGGTGACATTTCATTTCCATGTATATTATAATTTTTAATAATAGTTTGTACAGTTTAATTGTTTTCTGTATAAGTTTACTTTTCATTTCTTGATTTTACAATCAGATTTTGTATTTCAAAACTTGTTTATTTTTTTACTCATCTTTGAAATTAAAATTAATTTTCTAGATAAAATTAGATTTTGACATTTATGGCTGAGGAAAGTTAAAGTAACTACATGTGCCTTTTAAACTTCTTAAATGATAAGAAGTTCAAATGCAAATTTTATCAACAGACACCCAGCTGTATGTGAACTTGTATGACATGCTTATTTCAACAACTTTGCATGCTTTTTCTTTTTTTTTTAAGTTTCTATATTTTCTGAATATTAATTTTCAATGACTGAATAGGAAGTTTGAGTGCTTTTATATTACAATAATTTTGGCTAAAATTCAATTTTGATGGGTGTATGTAGACTTTTGTGAGATCAATTTAATATTAGAGTAGACAGTTTTATGATTAATAAAAACATTAATCATAAAACTGTCTACTCTAGTATACTCAAATATAACATCATAAAACTGTAGTTTATTTTTGTTTTTATGATTAATAAAAACAAAATGTTACACAAAAATTTAACAAGGGAAAGATTGAATTTAAGAAACCATTCAAGTCTTGTTTTGAATGGGATTTCTAGTAAATTTTTTCTAGGTGAAATAACATTATGATGAATCTTATACACTTAAACTACATATATTTTAATTATGTTATATTTTAACACAATTAAAATATATGTAGCTTAAGTGTAAAAAATGTTAATTTTCATTTTTGAGTACCCAATGAAAAATTTATAGCCTTTTATTTGTAATATATTTGATATTTAAGTTATATTTTCTGATCTTAACTTAAAGGTCAAATATATTTGACCTTGAAGATCAACTATATTTGACCTTCAAATATATTGAAATATATCTGACCTTCAAGTTAAGATCAGAAAATATAAAAATTGACAAATTACATAACATACTACTGTAACAAATAATTTTAAGTACTTAAATTACTGTATTAATATTTATATCAAGCAGCTTCATTTTAAAATTTATCAATTTCTTCTTCACTATACCACTTAAAAGATGCCCTTTATCACCTTTAGAATTTAATACATTTAATAGAAGTTATTTATTATAAATTATTGATTAATGACTTATAAAATGATATAGAATTCATTTTATTGAGAATTATGTTAAATTTGATATGAAATATTCTTAGAAATTAAAAAAAATATTCAAAAAAATATTACATGTTAATGATACATATTGTATAATATTAAAATACTTGTATCTTTGTTCAGAAAATGTGAATTCTAAGTTGATTTCAATGTTTGAAATGGTAGGTTTTTGTTGAAATGTTGATTTGTCAACTCATCACTTTTTGCACTTGAAGATTAATTAGAATATGACCTATGGTTTAAAGAGAATTCTATAAACCACTACAAACATCCAATCCTGATGTATGATTTAAATCAGCAAACTGTTGAACTGAAGGCAAGAGCATTAACCATTTGTCTGCCCAGTCGGTTAGCCCCAATGGTGAGACAGCAACCTTTTCTAGTTTTTAATTTAACATATTTTGACTTGTAAAAATTATTTAATGTATATATTTGTGTGTGTGTAGATAATAGTCAAAATTTTGTGAAACTGAGAGGAAATTACATAATTAAAATTTATAAATTGTAAATAGATAAAATGAATCACTACAATTTAAAGAAACTGATAACTTATATAAAAATTTCTCAATAACTTATCTGGAACTTACTAGTTATAATGATCCTATGTTGGAAAAATCCTAGGGTATTGTGTGGGTTTAGTGCAATTTCTAATTTGTGTGCCTAGTGCTGCACAGTTATCTAGCCATTTTAAATTGCAATGCTACACTCAATATCCAGTTATCAAGTACTGATCCTACTCAAACTTAAACTTTGCTATCTCATGCTGTTTTAAATTCCAAATGTCAAATTTTTTTAATATATTATTGTAATTACTTAATACAGAAATATTGAAATGCTAACACTTAGGAACTAATTTCACAAATATTACATAATAAAAATGAATAAACAGTAAGTAAAAAGTGTCACAGTCTACTACATGTGACAACTAGTCACTGAAACTTAATTAGTAAAATGAATAACAAACATTTTTATAAAAGTTATAATTTTAATTAATAGGGCACTGGTACCTCAAAAAAATTTCAGTGTGGCACAGTCTAGTCCTGGATTAAACCAGGCTAGAATATTAAATCTATAACATAAATAACACACACTTGTCTAGAAATTCAGATTTTAATCAAGCAGTGGTGTCTAACAGAAAAAAAATCTCAGTGTAGTGTAATCTAGACCTGATTTAAACTGGTTAGTGCATCCAAATCAATAATGTAAACGTACATTCGTACAAAAACTAAAGTTTGTAATTAGCATTTATAATTATGAATAAATCTATAAATATATATATGAAATATTTATAAAAGATCTTAATATATATAACAAAATATAAGTCTCGTAATCATTGCTTGTGTGCTGAATCATTGGCACGAGTCGGACAATAGACAAATTTTATGACTCCCAAAAATTCTGCCATAATGTTCTCAGAACAATTACATGGCCATTTATAATCCATGAAGAAAATAATTCCAAATAATAAAAAAAGTGTGAAAATTAATTTATTTAGTGAAGTTTCAAAATGAATTTTACTTTAACTTAAAAATTCACAAAATATTTTAAAATTTAATTTTGAAATAAAATTTTAAAATATAAATATTAAATCACCCTCTTCAAGAGCTTATATTGTAGTCAAATAAAAACAAATTTTGTGCATGTATCCAATCATATGTCATGAAATCAGGGATAGTAGTGGATAAAACAAAAATTCAGCACACTAATTTTTAGAAATTTCAGGGCAATCTTAACTTATTAATAGTTTAGTTAAAGAAAAAAATAAATATTAATAGCCTTCTAACTTTGCATTTGCCAACAAAAATTAAAAACTTTAAATTACAAATAAGCTTATTTATAAATTTCTGAGCTAACTCTTTAAAACTACTAATTTACTAACTCTTTAAAAATTATCTAATAATAATCATTGCTAACATACATATCGTGAATACTATGTTAAGTTTGAGAACTTATCAAATTCAATATCTTTTCATTAACAGAAATATTAATGAACAATATTTTTTTCATATAATTATAACTATTTTTACAGGGATAAGAAACTTCAAATTCCAAAATAAAAAGAAAAAAAATTAGTTTCTTTTTAATTCTAGCAATGTTTTGTCAAGTTATAGTTAATTTATCTAAAATGTTTTTAATTTTATCATTGGCAGCATCCAAAATTATCTGAGCAACTTTTACTTCTTGTAAAATATTGATTTTTACGGCATTTTTTAAAAGTTTTTCTGATGAGCTATTGATTAACTGGAGAGCTGCTGCTTCATCTTTTTAAAGCTTGTTTTCTTTGAGAGAGTGAAAAATTTATCAGTTTTATTCATGTTCTGTTCAGCATTTTCTCTTTCTTTCCTTTTTTTTTTTTTAATTTCTTTATTTTCTTGTTTCAAGTTAGAAGCATATTGAGAATGAGCATTTTTTATGTACTGTATTTTTGATTTCATAACTAAATTAACAACAGAATCATTTCTACTTATAAAATCCTTACACATTCTTAGTGAGCGAATACCAAGGTTTGATAATTTGCATCATTCTTGAGTTACAATATTGTTATTGACGCAATACTAATGTTCAGGGATAGCTTTTTCATGTGATAATATTTGACATGATTCAACTAATTTTGTGAGAAAATGATATTTAAAATTTCCTGAAACACATTAAAAAATTTCATTTCTCCTTTCATTTTATCACAAAATGTATAATTTTTTGTTACTTTTAGTATATGATTTGAAAGTCAAATAAAAGCCTCTTTAAAATGTTTATCAATCTTGATGCATGGATGTACTATACATCATGCAAAAAAGCATTAGAAGGTAGCAATATCTCCTGTAAATAATAGTTTCAAACATTACTAAGTACTTTGAACATTATTTGAAATCTATTTTCTGGATAAGCAATTGATTAATATCTAAATTTTTAAGGGGGTAACCAAAGTTTAGCTTCTTAGCAATTTATATTACGTAGAGGCATTCCTTTTTTTTTTTTCACAGATACAGATATACAGATATTTGACCTTCAAATATATTCAAATATATCTGACCTTCAAGTTAAGATCAGAAAATATAAAAATTGACAAATTACATAACATACTACTGTAACAAATAATTTCAAGTACTTAAATTACTGTATTAATATTTATATCAAGCAGCTTCATTTTAAAATTTATCAATTTCTTCTTCACTATACCACTTAAAAGATGCCCTTTATCACCTTTAGAATTTAATACATTTAATAGAAGTTATTAATTATAAATTATTGATTAATGACTTATAAAATGATATAGAATTCATTTTATTGAGAATTATGTTAAATTTAATATGAAATATTCTTAGAAATTAAAAAAAAATATTACATGTTAATGGTACATATTGTATAATATTAAAATACTTGTATCTTTGTTCAGAAAATGTGAATTCTAAGTTGATTTCAATGTTTGAAATGGTAGGTTTTTGTTGAAATGTTGATTTGTCAACTCATCACTTTTTGCACTTGAAGATTAATTAGAATATGTTTACCTATGGTTTAAAGTGAATTCTATAAACCATTACAAACATCCAATCCTGATGTATGATTTAAATCAGCAAACTGTTGAACTGAAGGCAAGCGCATTAACCATTTGTCTGCCCAGTCGGTTAGCCCCAATGGTGAGACAGCAACCTTTTCTAGTTTTTAATTTAACATATTTTGACTTGTAAAAATTATTTAATGTATATATTTGTGTGTGTGTAGATAATTGGTCAAAATTTTGTGAAACTGAGGGGAAATTACATAATTAAAATTTATGAAATTGTAAATAGATAAAATGAATCACTACAGTTTAAAGAAACTGATAACTTATATAAAAGTTTCTCAATAACTTATCTGGAACTTAACTAGTTATAATGATCCTATGTTGGAAAAATCCTAGGGTACTGTGTGGGTTTAGTGCAATCTCTAATTTGTGTGCCTAGTGCTGCACAGTTATATAGCCATTTTAAATTGCAATACTACACTCAATATCCAGTTATCAAGTACTGATCCTGCTCAAACTTAAACTTTGCTATCTCATGCTGTTTTAAATTCCAAATATCAATTTTTTTAAATATATTATTGTAATTACTTACTACAGAAATATTGAAATGCTAACACTTAGGAACTAATTTCTCAAATATTACATAATAAAAATGAATAAACAGTAAGTAAAAAGTATCACAGTCTACTACATGTGACAACTAGTCACTAAAACTTAATTAGTAAAATGAATAACAAACATTTTTATAAAAGTTATAATTTTAATTAACAGGGCACTGGTACCTCAAAAAAATTTCAGTGTGGCGCAGTCTAGTCCTGGATTAAACCAGGCTAGAATATTAAATCTATAACATAAATAACACACACTTGTCTAGAAATTCAGATTTTAATCAAGCAGTGGTGTCTAACAGAAAAAAAATCTCAGTGTAGTGTAATCTAGACCTGATTTAAACTGGTTAGTGCATCCAAATCAATAATGTAAACATACATTCGTACAAAAACTAAAGTTTGTAATTAGCATTTATAATTATGAATAAATCTATATATATATATATATATATATATATATATATGTAATATTTATAAAAGATCTTAATATATATAACAAAATATAAGTCTCGTAATCATTGCTTGTGTGCTGAATCATTGGCACGAGTCGGACAATAGACAAATTTTATGACTCCCAAAAATTCTGCCATAATGTTCTCAGAACAATTACATGGCCATTTATAATCCATGAAGAAAATAATTCCAAATAATAAAAAAAGTGTGAAAATTAATTTATTTAGTGAAGTTTCAAAATGAATTTTACTTTAACTTAAAAATTCACAAAATATTTTAAAATTTAATTTTGAAATAAAATTTTAAAATATAAATATTAAATCACCCTCTTCAAGAGCTTATATTGTAGTCAAATAAAAACAAATTTTGTGCATGTATCCAATCATATGTCATGAAATCAGGGATAGTAGTGGATAAAACAAAAATTCAGAACACTAATTTTTAGAAATTTCAGGGCAATCTTAACTTATTAATAGTTTAGTTAAAGAAAAAAATAAATATTAATAGCCTTCTAACTTTGCATTTGCCAACAAAAATTAAAAACTTTAAATTACAAATAAGCTTATTTATAAATTTCTGAGCTAACTCTTTAAAACTACTAATTTACTAACTCTTTAAAAATTATCTAGAATGAAAATGTTTAATTTGATAAAAATATCGAGATTAATTATAAAAATTGCAAAAAAAATTTTTTGTAAGTTTACATTTTATAACCAAAGTTTTTATCCTACGCCTGACCTTGGTTAGAAATTGCAAAAATAAAATTCAGTTCAAAATGAAAGATAGGCTTCCAAATAAATTAGTTCTTCAAATTATGCAATAATTTCATATTTTTAAAATACACAGGAATGTAAACTTATAAAATATTTCTTATTTAATATAAAATAAGATATTAGAATATTTAAATTATTAGCTATTTTTCTGCTAGAATGTTATTTGTGAGATTAAAAATAGACTTTGCATAATTGCCAACTTTACTGATTTTATAGGGAAACTCTTGATTTTTTGTCATCTCGTCCAATTTCCAAATAATGTATGAAAATCTACTGATTTTTAGCAATTTCAGTTAAAAACTTAAAAGTAGCCAAAATATGGCCAAAAAAAGTTATTGTTCTAGTAGATTAAATGTGTATTAATATGATTATTATCAGGATATAATGATGCTCTAACCACTTGTGTGCCAGAAACTTTTATGGGTTGGCAGTCATTATAATTAACATTCAGAGCAGACACCTGGTGCCTGTTTACATTTAGCAGTTCAATTAGTAAATATTATTAGTAATTTAATTAAGAAAATACTTGTCACTGAATTAAATTTATGTAGTAATGTATTTTAAGTTTTTATGTAATTTTATAAGTTTAATATTTATAAATTGCTTTAGAGTAGTAAAAGTTGCTCTATAAAATAAATATTGGGACATAAACATTGTTTATTTTGTTGTGTAGCATACTCTTTTATTTTTCATAGTTCCTTTATGAGGTGATGAATATTTTACTAAAATATTATACTAATTATAAAATATTGCACAAAATATTTTTAACTTAAATCATTCTTAGAATAAATAATCTAAAGAGTAAAATTGTCTTTGCGGTGTTAGTTTTAAATATTTTGTTTCAAGTAAAATGTTGCTAGTTGTGTCTTCTGATTTTTTCCCTCAAAATCAGTAAAAGCTACTGGTGTTTTTTTCTTCCAAGGTTGGCAGGTATGACTGTAAATATTAAAAAAATGTCAAAGTCTGGGTATATATTAGTTATGTGAAGGCATACAAACTTAATATTGAAGTGTCTCAATATTGAATATTATCAATAAAGTTTATAATACTGATTAATTTAGAATTGCAGGTATGCTTTAAATTTCTAACAAAATAAGTAAGAATCTTTTCATACAAAAACAACTTTTCCAACTTAAATAAATTTGTGATAATTTAAAAAACTGATGTTTTTCTAAACTATTATTAGATATATTAGAGAATAGAAAAATAAATGCGCGTAGAACAAGTATTTCTTCTTAAATTTTCAAGTCATTAAAAATATATTCTATCAATTTAAAAAAATCATTACTTTTCCTATTTCCGTAATTCTTTTGTTTTTAATTCTTGATATATGAACTTGTAAAATTCAGCCTGATGAAATTATAATGCTATTTCAGTACTTTAAAAATAAAATTTTTTGTAAGCCCACTTCATCTCAAAGAATGTTTAAAATGTACGAATAAATACTTATATTTTATATGTATAAAAATGTCTATGCATTTTAAAAACATACATCAAGATAATTTTTACAAAAAAAGATGTAAAAATTAATAGAAATTTTCAGACATAACTTAAGAATTAAGTAATTATCTGAAAAGTCATTGAATACTTTATTAGTATTAATATCGTACACAATAAGAAAAATTAAATTAAAATTAACTTTAACTTTGGTATTTTATTTCAAAAAATAAAATGTAAATAACATGTAGTTACGGAAATTAAACTTGATTAACATAATTTTTGTAATTTTCCAGTCTTCAGAATTTTTAAAAATTTAAAATAAATTGCTCTTTGGAAATTTTTTTTCCGAAATTCTACTTTACTTATGCATACTTATGTAAAAGTAAAATGTTTATAATTATTATATAACTAGGAAACTTGCCAAACTTGTTTTGTATCAAATTGTTACTATTATGTTTTATTGTGGAATAAAAGTTATAGATAGCTCCTTAAGTACTCAAATATTTTTGTTTTAATTTATAACCCATTGTATCTCTTTAACATATTGAGAAATTAGTGATCATATGAAGTTGAATATCCAAGGATGAGGTATTAAATTTATTTTCTCTACAATTTTTGTAAGTTTTCTATAGTATTATTTCAAGCAGTTTTCTATATACGTCAGGAATTCGTTTTAAGGAAGATAACTCATTACACATATGACTTCCTGTATGAGTAGATATGTTTCCAATTAGTCACGGAAGGAATGAAAGAGGGGATGTTTATTTAAGTAAAGGAATTTTTTTGATTATTCTAGTTGAAGTAGACTGAGGAGAAACTGGTTTCTCATCCTGATTTATTATTATAATCTGATTTAGAAGTGTGTTTTCCTTTCTTGAATGATTTTTGGGTCTCAAAGAGAATAAATTTTGATATTTATAAATGAAATATTTAAAACTGCTTTTTTAATTTCTATTTTAAGAAACATTTTTAAAAATTGCCAGTGACAGTGAAGATTAAGTTCTTCTTTTAACTTTGGTTGATGTACTTTCTTCTAAATCAAAAGAATCTGACAGTGTTAATTATGCCTGACAATGGTGGCCCATGAATAACGAAACTCCAGCCCCGCCATGCTTTTTTCCATTCAACGGTTTTCCTGGAATGAGAGTTTAAGCTCCCGATCCAGAGGATTGTTTGAAATTTTTTAAATTATTTATCAATGATACTCTAATTGAAATGATTGTGAAGGAAGCAAATGTTTACAGAAAATTATTTATAAGGGAATACTCTTACCCCAAAATAAAGGTTATGTCAGTGGTATCCTACTGACATTCAAGGAATGAAAATTTTTCTCGGTCTTTTGATATTACACGGAATAATAAAAAACCTGTAAAAAAATGGCTATGGTCAAAGGGACCAATTATTAGTACTCCATTCATTTCCTCAGTAATGAGTGAAAAGCGGTACAGGCTTATGATAAAATTTCTCCATTTTTCAAACGAAAATTTCGAGGAGCCTCCGAAGAAACTGAGAAAAATATGCAATGGTTGAATTCAGTGATAGAAAACTTCTAAAACATTTATGTACCAGATTGTGACATTTCAGTTGAGGAGGCACTGATTGCCTTATCAAGGACTGCCAGGTTGGATTCAATACATTCCAACAAAAAGAGCTCAATTTGGTATAAAGATGTTCTAACTATGTGAATCTTTAAGTGCATACATTTGGAATTCCCTTGTGTATACTGGTGAAAAAGAACTAGAATTTGAAGAAATGGGTTTTCCATGTGGTATAGCAATGAAAATTGCTGATGCTGGTGAAAGAGCTGTTAAATTAAGGTTATTCTATAACCTTTGATAATTTTTATTCCTCTCTAGAATTACCTAATATTTTATTTAAAAATAAAACTCATGTGTGTGGTACTCTGAGATTGAATTGAAAAAATATCCCACCTACCCTAAAAGGTATGAGAGTAAAAGATAAAATATTAGCTTTTCAGAAAGAAAAAATGTGTTCCATAAAATGGCAAAAAAAAAAAAAACTATTTGCATGGTTAAGCACAATTTATAATTTCCAAATGAAGGATGTAAATCAAGGAGATAAATTTCATAGAAAACCAGTTCCTGTAGTAGAATATAATTTAATCGTGGGAGATGTGGATATAGCAGACCAACGTTTATCATACTATCCATCCATAAAAAAACAAAAAAAGTACTATAAAAATATTTCAGCACATATTACACCAAGTTATTTTGAATGCATTTATCATTTATTGTAAAGAGTGGAGGTCAATTAAAAATGCATGACTTTAGACTTTATTCGCTAGAAAACTTATCTTAAATAATCGGCAATCTTCAGTAAATTGGATAATTAAAATGAATGACAATCTTGAAGGCAGTCATTTTATAAAACAAGTGGAAACTACTTAAAAAAAGGCATATCTAGACAGTGTGTCTGCTCAAAAAAATTCAATGAAAGGGGTAAACAAATTAGATAAGATGCAAAATACGAATGCAGAGACTGCGATGCTGATTAGTGCATCATTCCTTATTTCGAAATATGTCATACTAAAAAAGTAACTAAATTGAGTATTAATTACCAAGTAAAAATACTTTTTGCTCAAATCAGTCCACCTGTTAACCTGTACTGATTTTATTCCAATTAATATATATAATTTAACAGAATTATTTGCTGCCTAACTTGTCTAGTGGTCAGCATGTCTGACTGCGAATAGGGAGGTCCTGGATTCAAATCCTGGTTCAGGCATGGATGTACTTTATCTATTCTGTCTTTGTCCTTTCCTTGTATGAATGTGGAGTGAATGGTTGCCTAACCTATAAACAGGTACCTATGGCATGTGTGTACTGAGGAAGTTGGACTCCACACCAAAATATGGTTCAGTTGGAAAAGTAGAGCAGCGCACCCCAAATTGTCAGCCTGGCTGGCACACGACAACAACAGAATTATTTAATTTTATATTAACTGAAATATTTTCATTCCCATCAAGCATTTAAAGGCAACTTAATTTGGAAAATTCTATTTTTACCTCCATTATTTTAACTTTCATTTATAGAATTATTTTAAATCTGTTTTAATAACTCATATTTTAATTGGTCAGGTTATAAAAATTGTTTATATTTATTCATGAATTCTGCAATATTAACTATATAATTTTACAATATTATACTTAGTTTTATTACTATACTATACTTATTATAAGTGTAATAGAGGATTAATGGCATAACGATATTTTAAATATATATGTGTATTATTACTGTCAAAAATTGCAGTTACCTTATGCAATATTAATTATAAGTGCTAATAAATGCAATAATAAAAAAGAAACAATAAAATGAATTTAATGACTGAAGAAAAACACCTTTTACACATTTTCTCTCATATTTGATCTAAAAAGATAAAACTTTTTTAAGTTAATGTTTTTAAGATATTTAAAAATAAAGCATGAAGTACTAAAAAATTAATAAGCATTTTAATATTTGTGATATAGTTTTCAAACTATACCATGTCAAGTAAAAAAAGTATAAACTGTAATCACTTTTTACTCGTTATAAATATTTTTCATTGTAATAATAAACATTTAGTGTTATTTCAGCATTTTTTAAATGAAAATTGATTAAGCTTTTTAATGTTTTATGCTATTTTTTAGATTCCTTGAAATAGAATCTTGTTCAGTGTAAAAAATGTTTTTAAAGAATATTCTGAAAATACTTTTATGGGAAGCAATGATTTATTTTGTTTTGATACTTTAAGTATATTTTAAATCAAATTAACTGTATTTATATTATATTAGTGATAATTGGAAAAATCTTTTAAAAATTTACTTTTAAATTGGAACTATTGCAAGTTTTAATTGAAAAATTGTTTCTAGTATAGATGGAATCAAATCAGTGCTTGGAAAGTAGAACGATTGTTCTATAATTATTTTATGTTAAATCTTTTTTGGGAATTTTTTAGTAGAAAAGGGAACCCATAGTTGAAGAAATCGAACTACCAAACATACATCTGTAAATAATTCAAAGTATCAAGATAATCAGTAAATGTCATTATCTCTTCTTTTCTCCGCCCCTTGTGAGAAAAGTAAACAGTCGTAGAGTGATCCATCTAAATACAGGTGGATATTGTTTCAGTTTTCAATCCATAGGAATGTATTAACTTCAAATTGTAATACATCATGTTTATAAACTGTTTGCTAATTTCCTTTGAATTTTGCAGTATAGTTTCTTCAATTGCTTTATCATTCGTAAAAGTTTTGTTTATTTTTTTAAATGTTATCAAATATCTTTCAGTTAAAAAAAATTATTTTAATTTCTTAAGAATTTTCAAATTTTTTTTATTGACATTGCTAACTATATTAAATATTTTATGCAAATTATGTAGATATTATTTTAAGCAAAATTATATTTTGTGCATCAAAAAACAAATTAAATGCAAGAAAATTTAGAATAAATTATTGCTTAAAAAGTCTTTTAGTTTAGTGTTTAAATAATTTAAGAATAGATAAAACAGAAAATTCAATTTCAATCGAAGTGAGTGCAATAGTATTTTACGTTTATTTTTATGGCAAGTAAATTTAATTATTCTATAAGATATTTAAATAAAAATAAGTATTTGTAACAAGCAAAACTATAAATCTTCTGCATAAAATTTCTTATTCTATTTATAATTTTATAAATAAATAAAACTCTAAATTGATATGATAAATAATTTTATGAATGATATTTTAAATATACTTTATTTACTGCTAATTTTTATTTTTCTTTAATTTTGAATATTTTATTGCAGATAACTTTTCATTTACATTTTGCGCTTTTTTACGGTAAATATAAAAATTTAATATCGATATAGAACTTAGCTCTCACCGCCGCTTTAAATAATAAGTCGTGCTTATACAATTTTTGTAATGAAATAATCCTTGGAAATCTAAGATTATAAAAATCTAAGAAAAAATTCACTGTATTATGATTCTTCGTCCAAAATTAAAAATATAAAAAATTATATTTTCTGTCAAAAGAACTCTATAAAATTTGTTATTTCACTACGTCGTGCATGAAAATTATAATTGTTACAAACATAAATTTGAATATTTCTATGTACACAGAACGCAACAGGAAAGTTTAAAGAATTTAAAAGTAATTCTTTAACAATAATTAATTACTAAAAATAAATATGCTCAAAAAATTATATAAAATTTTCACTGCTTTGAATGTACGGTATAAAACTGCTAATTTTTTTTGATAAAAAGCCATCATATTTATTTTGAGAACAATGTGGAAATTTAAATCAATAAAGATCATAATTAAATCGATAAATAAACATATTCCAGTCAATTTTTGACATTTAAAATTACTAAAATGCAAAATTAAAATATAATAAATCAAATTCTAAAACGAAAATAATCATAAGAATTAATTTATTTGGCATCTTATATTTCATTCTAAACTGCATTTTATTTCTGTAATTTCTGTAATCTTGATTTTTTTATTAACATTAAACATTTCTTTTATGTTATCTGAATCTTGTTGTAATTAATGCACATTGAGAAAAGAAAGCTGAATTTAAATATTCCATGGTTTCTGGTCCTATTTTTTTATCTTGCTATTTCATTTATATATTTCTGGGTGAGTGAATGTTCTTTGTTTTTATAACTAAGAAAACAATTTTTTCAAATATATAATACACTGGTTAGTTTTTAGATTTTAGTGACACGCTAATTGACAGTTTGTTGTGATGTTACAGATATGTTGTGGATGCTGACTTGATTAACTTAATTTCTTTTAATATGCATTTCAAATATTTCTAATGAAACAGAAGTTTCATCATTGTCATCTAAAAGGAGCTTATATTCTATCTATGTGTTAACTATTATTTTTTTTAAAGAAACTTAACATTGAAACTAAAATTTACCAACAATATTAAAATAATGACTTTGGTGTAACAATATCTCAATATTAAAATACTATTTCTTTAATATATCATGTGATTAGAAATTTTCTCTAGTAAAAAAAATGAAATTATGATATTTCTATAGTTTTTTTTTTATCTAATTTTTTGTATCTAATTATTTTCTTGATATGATGTAAGGTTAATATTTAAGAAAATAAGAATTCCTTAAAACAAATAATATAGTTATAAGGAATTTAATTCACCAAATATTTTAACAGTTAATTGCTCTGCAGCAAAATAATTGAACTCTAATATTTAAGGATTGATTAAAACTCTTTCATGTAGAAAATTTAGCCCTTGCATTTCAGAAGATATTCTTTTGAAATGGTATTTTAGTGATTATAGTTCCCCTCAGAGGGTTTACCTTCTTTAGGTAAACATGTGTGTCACAATCCTGAGGTACTCTAGTGAACTGTCCTTTTTCTTCTCTCCTCTCCCCTTATGCTTTTTCTTTCTTTTCTCCCTTATTGTGGTTGCCTTTTAAGAGGCTGAAGGCTCCCCTTGAGTAGCTATCGCTGCCCTGTTGCTATTAGCTTCTCTTGAGGACTAAATCACCTGCGTGTTTGCCGTGCATGGAGACCCATGTCCCTGGAAAGGAGTATCCTGGTAATTGAGGCACCTGGAGACCAACACATTACTTCGGCTTCTGCTTCAGATAAACAGGAGGTGTGCTGTGGTCCTCAGCATACCAATCGGCTTCCATGGATCAAGCAATCATATCTGCTGTGTGACTCGATAAGGGTGGAGGCCACTTCAGCGATATATTGAAAGTATATAGGGTTAGGCTAGCACTGCTGCAGTTATACTGCATCCCCTAGTTGGGCGCCGAGCTGGCAGCCGAATGGTTAGCGCTCTTGCCTTTGGTTCAACAGTTCATGGGTTCGAATCCCACCTTGGGCATGGATGTTTGTAGTGGTTCGGATTCCACTTTAAACCGTAAGTCCCGGTCTAATTAGCCCTCGTGTGCAAAAAATGACCGTTGAGCGACAAACAAACCAAACCCCTAGTTGGGCTCGGTGATGCGGTCTGGCCTTGAAATGATCAACCTTTTTTTATGGAGTGTACTTCTAATTATTTACTTCCTATGGAGCAACAAATGATACATGATCAGAAATATTTTGTTATTAAAAGAGCTCAATGCAATTTTGATAATGTTTCCCCTTTCTTAATTAATGAGAGTCTTATTGATACAATTGGAAATGTCAATGTTTGCAAGATGAAAGCTGGTGATCTCTTGATTGAAGTTTTTTCAGTTGAGCATGGAAAAACCATTCTAAAGCTTAAATGTCTGGGTAATATTTATGTTATAATATCTCCTTGTGCCAGGTTAAATTCTACATGGGGAGTAATTTCAGCAGATCTATTTAATGTTTCAGAGGAGGAAATTTTGGATAATGTTGTTGACTAAAAATGCTACATGTGCAATGTATTATAGGAGAGAAGGTAAAATTATAAAAACTAAGCACTTTATAATCACATTTGCAACTCCTATACTTCCTCAAACTATTAAAGCTGGTTATCTAAATTGTAGTGTTCAACCCTACATTCCAAATCCTTTACTTTGCTTTAAATGTTAGTGATTCGGGCATGCAAAAAGTACTTGTAGAGACATTTGACTTATGCTCGATTTGTATCTGTTGGGCATGACAGTCTGTCAATTACAAAAAAATGTGTTAACTGCAGTGATGAACATCTCTTGTACTCCTAGTCATGCCCAACCTGGATATAAGAAAAGGAAATTATTAAAAATAAAAAAATACAAACTTATCTTACCCTGAAGCTTAGCATACAGTGTTATCCTGTACTCCTCAACAAGGTATTAACTATTCACAAGCAATAAAAAAAAGTCATGAAATCTTGTAGTACCTAAACAGATTTCTTAAATTTTTAAAACTTATCCTCAAATATTTCTAATAATGTCTCACCTATTATGAAAGGAATTTCTCCACAGTCTTTCGCAAAATCTAAGTCTCTAAGATCCCTAAAATTAAAGAATGCAAGAGATGGGCTCCATAAATCATCTTTAAAGAGTAAAACCTTAACTGCCTCTAAGACAGGTATAAAGAAAGTAGATCCATCAGATGATGAAACACTCCTAATTGATTCCATCTGAATCCTAGATGGCTTGCTCTAATGCTGGCCCCTCAGGGGGTTTACCTTCTTTAGGTAAACATGGGTGTCACAATCCCGAGGTACCCTAGTGATCAATTCTCCTCTTTATTTTCTTCTCTCCTCTCCTTTTCTGCTTTTCCTTCCTCTTCTCCTTCATTATGTTTGCCTCGTAAGAGGTTGAGGGCTCCCCTTGAGTAGCTATTGTCGCCCTGTTACTATTAGCTTCTCTTGGGGACTAAATCACCCGCATGTTTGCCGTGCGTGGATACCCGTGTCCCTGGAAAGGAGGATCCTGGTGATTGAGGCTCTGAGACTAACAGATTACTTTCGCCTCTGCTTCAGGTAAACAGGAGGTGTGTTGTGGTCCTCAGCATACCAATTGGCTTCCATGGATCAAGCGATCATATATCTGCTGTGTGACTCGATAAGGGTGGAGTCCACGTCAGAGATATATTGAAAGCATATAAGGTCTGGCTAGCACTGATGCAGTTATACTGCATCCCCTTGTTGGGCTCAGTGGTTGGTGGTGCAGTCGGGCCTTGAAGTAATTAACCTATTTCTATGGAATGTACTTCTAATTCTTTACTCCCTATGGAGCAACAAATGATACAGGATCAGAGATAATTTGTTCTTAAAAGAACTGAGGGCAATTTTGATAATGTTTCTCCTTTCTTAATTAATAAGAGTCTTATTGGTACAGTTGGAAATGTCAAAAATGTTCGCAAGATGAAATCTGGTGATCTCTTAGTTGAAGTCTTGTCAATTGAACAGCCCAAAGCCATCCTAAAACTAAAATGCCCTGGTAATATAGATGTTATAGTATCTCCTCATAGAAGGTTAAATTCTACACGAAGAATAATTTCAGCAGATGATCTATTTAATGTTTCAAAGGAGGAAATTTTGAATAATCTCGTTGACCAAAAAGTAAAACATGTGCAGCGTATTACAATCAGGAGAGAGGGCAAAATTATAAGAACTAAGCACCTTATACTCACATTTGCTACTCCTATACTACCTTAATCTATTAAAGCTGGCTACCTAAATTGTAGTGTTCGCCCCTACATTCCTAATCCATTACGTTGCTTTAAATGTCAGCGTTTCGGCCATGCAAAAACTACTTGTAGGGGACATTTAACTTGTGTTTGATGTGCATCTGTTGGACATGATAGCAGTGAATGTCAATTACAAGAAAAATGCGTAAACTGCAGTGGTGAACATCCATCGTACTCCCGGTCATGTCCAACCTGGATATTAGAAGAAATTATTGCTGTGAAAATAAAACAAAACTTATCTTACCCTGAAGCCAGGCATACAGTATCATCTCGTACCCCCAATCAAGATATTAGCTATTCAAAAGCAATTAAAAAAGTCATGAATTCTTGTAGTACTCAAATTTCTTAAATTTTCCAAACTTATCCTCAAATATTCCTAGTATAAATGTCCCACATATTCCGAAAGGAATTTCTCCACTGTCTTTTGCAAAATCTATCAAGTCTCAAAGATCTCTAAAATTAAAGAATGCAAAAGAAAGGCTCCATAAATCACATTTAAAGAGTAAAAGAAGCTCAACTGTCTCTAAGACAGGTATTAAAAACATAGACCCATCAGATGATGAAACATTCCTAAGTGGAGACCCAGACTGAATCCCAGATGGCTTGCTCCAATGCCTGAGCATTCAGCTTAGTTTAATGGGAACCTTCGTTTCTTGGAATTGTCGAGGTTTTCACACTCATATAGAAGATATAAAAACAATTATAAACCTGCATAATCCAGTTTGTTTTGCCATCCAAGAAACATTCTTGAAACCTCAGTACAGTTTAAAATTGTGTGGATATAATTGTGTGAGGAAAGATGTTAATCATGATTCAGTTTCTGGAGGTGTATGCATTCTTATGTCTTGTAATATTCCTAGCACTATACAATCCCTTAACACTTCATTACAGGCTGTTGAAGTGCGTATGCACACATCTCTCATTACTATTTGTAGCCTTTACTTACCTCCCCATGCAATCATCCATGAAAGCAATTTAAACAGTTTGCTGGACCAACTACCTACCCCCTTTATTTTACTTAATGACTTCAATGGTCATAACACCTTATAGAGTAGTGATAATATGAATCCTCGGGGCAAGACAGTTGAACAGTTCATTTCTAATAACAATATCTGCCTTCTAAATTCCACGGAAATAACCTATTTCCATCAGCCATCAAATACTTTTCACCCATTAGATTTAGCTATTTGCTCTCCATCAATTCTACCTTCATTAAATCTTAATGTTGATAAGGACTTATATAACAGTGATCATTTTCCTTTAATTATAAATCGGACTGGTATAAGAAGACCACAAGTCTTCCACTCTTATTCTTATCGTGCAGACTGGTCTCTCTACACTCAATTAGCTGTGATTATTGACAGCATGGTTAGAAATGATAATATCAATGATGCTGTGCAAAAAGTAACTGATATACTTCTAGATGCTGCCAAAAACACAATTCCCAAGCACTCCCCAATTCCACGCGAATATCATAAACCATGGTGGAACCATGAGTGCCAAGTGTCATACAAAAAACAAAAAAAGCTGTGGACTGTTTTTCGCAGGTGCCCTACCATGGAAAACCTCATGGCTTTAAAAAAAGCTAAAGCTTTTGCTCGTCGAATACGGAGAAATAGTCAAAAAGAATCTTGGATATGTTTCCTCCATCACATCATCAACTTCCAGCAAAGAGTTGTGGAAGAAAGTTAAAGCTTCCAGTTGTTTATATCAGGACTTCTCTATCCCAATACTACGTACAGGAGCTGACACAATTCCTTCTCAATAGGATATTGCCAATCTTTTAGATTAAACTTTTGTAAGGTATCTAGTCCAGCCTCTTATGATCCTAAATTTCTCAGAACCAAAGAGCAAGCTGAAAAGAAACCTATAAAGTTTCATGAAAAAACCATACATCCATATAATTGCAATTTCTCTTTGCTGGAACTGCAGAGACCCCTGTCCCAAACTAAAAATACTAGTCCAGGACCAGATGGTATCTCATATAAGATGCTTTGTCATCTTAATCATGAATCTTTAATAAACATTCTTTTTCTATTCAATAGAATATGGAATGAACATGTCTATCCCAGTCTTTGGAGCAAAGCAATTATTATTATTCCAATTCTTAAACCTGGGAAACATCCAACTAATCCTAACAAACTATTGTCCAATTGCTCTCACAAGTTGCCTTGCTAAAACTTTGAAGTGTATGGTCAATGCCCGTCTTGTTTATGTACTTGAAGGCAATCAGTACATAAGTTCTCGCATTTTTAATGTCCGTATAGGATCTGTTTTATTTAATCCATTTATCCAATGTGAGGAGGTTCCTCAGGGAAGTATCTTAAGTGTTACTGTTTTTAATATTTGCATCAGCAACATTCTTCATGTATTGCAACCATCTGTCCATGGAACATTAAATGTTGACAATCTCCAAATTTCATGCCAAGGTTCCAATATGCGACTGATTGAACGGCAATTACAAACTGCTGTCAATAATCTAGTTGCTTGGTGTAATGAAAATGGGCATACTTTGTCCCCTTGTAAAAGCAATTGTATCCATTTTTGCAGAAAAACTGGGCTTCATCCTGATCCAGAAATTAAGATATCAGGTACAACTATTCCCGTAGTTAATCAGATATCATTTCTTAGGCTTATATTTGATAAAAGGTTAACCTTCCTACCACATATCTTAGATTTGCGCAAAAGATGCGAAAAATCAATAAATATTCTGAAAGTTCTCTCTAACACCTCTTGGGGTGCAGATCGTCAAGCATTACTCCGAGTGTATCAGTCAGTTATTCTATCTCGAATTGACTATGGTAGCGTAGTTTATGGATCAGCCAGATCATCAGTTTTGCCCTGTTCATCACTCAGCTGATCATCTGATCATCAGTATAATATAGAAAGTTTAATATTTCTTTATTCTTTCTATGTATTAAAAACCATTTTCTACATTAAAGTTTTAATCAATCCTTAAATATTAAATAGAGTTCAATTATTTTGCTGCTGAACAGTTTGTTTTTAGAAATTGTAATTAAATTCATAAATCTAATTTGTTTTAAAGATGTTATATACTCCCTTACTAGAGTATAATTCTTTTTCTAAATATTATCCTTACTTCATATAAAAATTTTAAAGTGACTCACAGAGTGAAGATACTGTTAAAAATATGGTTCTCATTTTTTACTAGAGAAAATTTCTAATCATATGACATATTTAAAAAAATAGTATCTTAAATTGGTATATTAAAATGACTTGTGTAACAATATTGTTGGTATAATTTGGTTTCAATATTTTTTTTTAATAAAAAGGCAACACAGGTGTAATATTGACTCAAACTCAGTTTTTTGTATAGCTTGTTTTTAATTTTGTAAGTGATGAACTGGTGAGTACTTTTTCTATGTAATTGAAATTGCTGTTACATGCAATAATTTATGTCTGGCTTAGAAAGATTTGATATATATATTTGAGTTTAATTTAAATTGTAATTCTTGTTAATTAGAAACAATTTTATTAAAAATGTAAATTATTTTCTTCAGTGTAACAGTATATATTAACTCTTCTGACTAGAGATGGCATTACTGCTAAATAGAGTGAACTTGCAAAATATTCAGTATCCAATAAGAAATTAAGATAGATGGAAGAGATGTTAAGAATGGAAATTGGACCACCTGGTTCATAAATAACATTGTTTATTATTTGTTATGTACTGGTAATATATAAGCTTGTTTATTATTATTATAAGTATTTTCTTCTGTAATTGTTTTAATCGTGTAATGTCATAATGAATGCTTTGTTTTGCATTCTAACTTTTCTTACGTCCTTACAATGGTGCCCAATGTGGGGCCATTCCCAATTTTTCATTTAATTGGTTTTGAGTTGTTAGCTATTTTAGGCTGTTAGATCAACGTTGGAATTTTCCTGATTATGTTCTCATCTTCAGAAGAAACCAATATTACTCGTTTTCATTGAGAAATGGAATATAAAATGTTTCATTTCGGAATTTCGCTGAGCTGTTTTGTTTTTATCAAGATGTAACATATTTCATAATAATAATGTTCGCATGTTGAAATAATAGCATGTTTTGTATTAAAAAATCCAAATAATGTAATTTTTGTTTTTGTAGCATTAATCGTTGTAACTTCTGTTTTGATAAAATTTTGTTCAAACGTTTGCATAGATGTTAGTTTTTCTAATACTTCATGTATTTAGTATATATTTTTCTGCACGTCAATTTGCATGTTAGTGAAGTTTAATCTTTTGAAATGTATAATATGTTCAATGAAATACTTGAATTTAAACTGTTTATATTGTAAAACGGAAGTGGCTCAAAATGCAGTTTTATATTGTTCATGAAAAGTTAAAATAAACAGTTAATATTACCTATTCGAATTAAAAACTGGTTATTTTTTGATAATTTTCATTGAAAAAATAAAGTAAGAATAGTTTTTATGTATAAAAAGAGTCCATATTCTGTCTAGACAAGAGTATGGAAGTCGAAGTAATGGCACCATGAATGTTGGTTTTGATAAAAAAAAAAAAAAAGAATAAACCATTTATGTTTTATTTTTAACAGACAGTATTTTACATCTGAAAGAAAAATTTATGCTATCTTCCATCTGTTAAATTTTGAAAAAGAAAACAAAAGATTTATCTAAACATTTTTTGTGTATTTATTTGTTGCTTGATTTACAAAAGAGTGTTTTTTTTATGGTCTTATTTTGTTTTACTCTTGATACCATAGGATTTTTTTTCTTTTAAAAGAAAATAGTACTTCATAGAATTTTGTATTTTAGATGTTACTGAAATAAGATATTAATAATGTTTTGGATTTATTTGTTAATCTTGAATATTTTCCATGAGTATATTATAATTTGAAGTTTTTACAAGATATGGTTTTATTAAATAAAACATAAGAACGTTAAATGTTTTTACATTGAAAATAATTTACTCTTAAATTAGTAATTATTCAACTAATGTTGTTTAGTTGATTGTTAAGTGAAATGAAAAAAGATTTTTGAATTTATGTGTAAAAATTTGTAAAAATAAAAATATTGTTATTCTTAGGAATACTTTTGTTTTCAATTCAGAAGTAATGTTTTTTGAATTATTATAGAAGTAATATAGTAATTGAAGTTAGAAGAAATTGTATATTATTTTTATTTCTTTTTTCTTAAAGCATTAACATTAGATATTATTAAAACTTTTGATTTGTAATTTAATTTCATTTATAATTTCAACATATCTTTACTAGTATTGTTTCTAGTTTTAAAATATGATTAATGTGAAAAATGTTTTCAAATTGTGTTTTATTGTTGAGTAATTGGAAAAGAATTAGTGTTATATTAATTAAGTTTAATATTGCTAAACAAGTGTTTAAAAAATTAATATAATTGATTAATTTCACTTAAATAATAAGTTGTTAAGATAAGAAATTTTGAAATCATAAATATCCTTTCTTTACCCGAACTCGAAATGAGGATTTAAGGACGTTAGTCAACGAGTCTGGCTTGAATGTGAGAGATAATTTAAAAATCGTCCGACTACAGATCTCATTAGTAAATCACCTAATTATGAAGAAACTGTGGTTATAAGTATGCTTCAAGTAATTACTGAAGAGAGAATAGCGAAAGAAACAACAGTTTTAAATGAATCTGAAATAGCTGGTGAAAAGGAAAAAATTTGAGAAACAAAAAGTATGAACTGGAGAAACACCAGCTTCAACTTGAATCTCAGCATTTGGCAAGCTCAGATTCAAGTTGAAGCAAGCGTCAACTGGTCTCTCATTAGCACAAGAGAAGCTGGATCTTAATAATTTCAACACTCTTTTGTCAAAATTCTGTCCGAAAAAAGAACTAGGTACATTCTCCTCTAGGTACAGGAGAGAAGTTAAATTATGAAGTTACTGGAATCGTCATGGATCCCTTACTTACTAGGCTCCCTGTCATCTGACATTGCAGCTCATCATTTAAGAGACTGAAGAAACACAAGAATATACAAAAGCAAAGGAAGTACTACTAAAAAAATTAAAAATTTCTGGAGATTGATTCAGACAGCTCTTCGCACAACACAGGAAAGGCCCAGAGAAAACCTGGAGGGACTTCTTTGACTTGTCTAGCTATTTTGATGGTTGGCTTGAAGAACTTAAGTTCCAGGATTTTGAAAAATTGAAACAACTTACCATTGCAGACCAAATCAAGAAAACCCCTGACATTAAAGAACATTTTATCGAAATTTATTCCTCCGGTTGAAAATTCTTGTTGAAAAACTAGATGCTTACAAAAGTGTCCTGTGTGGTGTAAAGAAATATCTCCTTCCAGTGCATCAAAAGAATCGGTTTGCCCTTAAATACTTAAGAAAGAAAACCTCAACATAAAAGACGGTTTAACAGTTCGTGGGTTCAAATCCCACCTTGGGCATGGATCTTTGTAGTGGTTCAGAATCTACTTTAAACCGTAGGTCCCGGTCTAATTAGCCCTCGTGTGCAAAAAATGACCGTTGAGCGACAAACAAACCAACCAACCAACCGAACTGATAAAGGGAGTATTTTATGGCTCGAAATTATAATTCACCGTACATCAGAAGTTGAACGGGTTAAATTAATAAAATGCATTAAAAATATTAAGAAAGGATTTTTCCCCTTTTGACAGCTGCTAATTGCATACAGTCTTCATGCAGAAACTAAAGTAAGGATAATTGTTACGAAAATTCTACTATTGCATGCCTTATTACTAATACACTACAATATACATGCCCTTACCAACCACTTTGTTTCCACTCTGTTTTAAGGAGACTCTATAATACTTTCTATTAATTTGAAGTTGATAGAATTGACTAATAATTACCACAAAAGTGCCTTATAGTAGTATTTCCAAGCCTAAATAAGAGGTGCGGAATGTTATTCAAAGGTAACTGTCTGCAAAAAGATATTGGAGATAACACTTTTAAAGCAACTGCCAACTATTTCTCTCGATAACTTTTAAAAACCTTACATTCCGCATTGAGATACGGCATGTGAATTTGTAAGCGAGTGAATGTTCAAGTATCACACACACGTATATATATATATATATATATATATATATATATATATATATATATATATATATATATATATGTATATAATGTTTTACTTAAAAGCTTCGTTTCTTTCTTCCTTAGCAATCAACATAATTTGTTTATGAGTACAATATTACTAACAATCTTAAAACTCTTATATTACCTAAATTATTTATTAAATTTAAAAAGAAAATCAAAATAAAGAGTATCTGAAAAAACTCACTTATCAGTATTATAAAAATTAATTAAATGAATTTTATTAGAAACATATTTCAGATCATGTTAAAGAATCAATTGGAACAACTCAAACATAGTACGTGTTTGAAAATCAGACAGGAACCATGTATACATCAAAATTTAATGTTGAACATTGAATGGTTACCATTTGCTCAATTTTATTTATGAGCGACGATTCAAATATTATGTTCGCATTCTTTTATTCATTATACTTCATAATTTTACAATTTATTATTAACACTAGTTCACTTATCAAGGTGTTTCAAAGACTTTTGAAATAAAACATTTATTAATCATGATTACATAATGGCGTCTTTGTCAGCATCGAAATCGCGCCATTATTATGACGCTAGTAGGTAATTAAGCAATTTTGCTCACTTAATATTGACTAATTCTGGAAATTATTGAAATGTGAATAATTTCAAAATAGAAATGTGAAGCATCTATTTACATTATCTAATATGTTTTGGAGTTTCATTTTTAATGTAGTTAGTCTAGTTTTGATTTATGAACTTTTATAATTACTCCAAATAAAATACAATTTACTTTTTTATTAAAGTAGTTTAGATTTACATAAATTAAAGCATAAGTTGTGGGTATTAAATTTTACTAAGAACAGATTAGAACTCTAAGATGTTTTTATTAAGTTGTTATGTTATATAAGTTATGTATAACTTAGAACACGTACAATAAAAACTGTCTTAATATTAAAGGAAAAATTACTCACTTTACTAAAGCTCCTTCATAAAATGTAGGGAACGGTAATTTTATCCGTTTTGATTTAACGCGATTACCTGGCATCTTTATATGAAATAGAAAGAATGGATTAAAAATTGTGCGGAAAAAATACTAACTTGCCGAACAATGTGAACACCCATATAGGCTGAATCAGTAGTCACGTACGATTCATTGATGAACATCATTCATTGATGATTTTAATATTACAATCATTCCTGTGTAATTGCTGAAAATTAATTAAAATAACTCTTCAAAAATTTAACATCAATTAAAATATTAAAAGTTTAGTTAAAATATTAGAAAATCAATTGTTAAAATATTAGAAAATTTAAAATCTATCTTGATATTTTTCTCAATCTTGATATATGGCAACACAAACTTAATACCTCAAAGGCGGGTAGAACCTGCATCTTTGAAAATAAGCATTCGTTCTCAATTACGTTTGTTACTGATGCTGCCATCTATTGAAAAATAAGTCAACTATAAATAAAATCTTACATTTTATAATATCAATTATAGAAGTTTAAATTAATTATTCCAGCAATATGATTCTCTAATGTATTTATTTACGTAAATATTTATAAGAAATTATTTTTTTTAACTAATAAACACTGTTTCAGTCGAATTTTATGCTTTCATTTGAATATTTTGTGAAAAGTGTTTTATTTGTATTTCAGTTTATAGAATGCACTTTTAAACAGTTAATGAGTAAGAAACTTTAGTTTTTCATATATATTTTCTCTGGTATTTTAAATTTGTTTTATATTTTTTTACCATGTGTATAATAAAGATAAAAAATGATTAGAGCTATAAATAGTTTAGTACATTTGTCTTCTAAAAGAAATGCACTTAAATTGAAATTAGATTTAATTAGTAATATATATACTGTAAAATAAATGTAATTATAAATAATTAAATTTGTCTGAAATGAGAACGCCTTCTTTAAATATAGTTTTTAAAATATAACTGAATATATTTGTTAGATTGCAATCCAATATATCAATGTGAAAAAATTTAACATGTGAATAATTTTGTATGCTCAGAAATGTCAAATATCTATTATAAAATTATATCCGAAAAAAGTAATAATACTGAGAGGGTGTTTAATAAAATTTATACTAAGAAAAAAATTATATAATAAGTATCTAATTATTCAATTTATTATGAATCATTCTCACACTTTTTTAAAATATACTCAATCATATACTGAAAGTCTTATAAATATAGTAATTTGTAATGATAAAAATAGGAAGAATAAGCAATATTTAATAATTAAAATAGGATGTCTAGAAATCAAACTATCAACAAATAAAATCATTCAAGTATAACAGCTGCTATTGTATTTGTAAGAATTGTAATAAATAAGCATAAAGTATAACTGTTTTGTCATTGTTATGGCTAATGCTTATTAAAGGTTCATTTAAAAGTGAGTTGGCTGCTTTTAACTGTTTTTTCCTTGGTTTATTTAGCATTGTTTTTGTTTCTTTGTGAGATAATTTGTGAACTGCTCATAAAATCCAGTTTCCTTTACAAAGCGTCTTTTTTTTGTGCTATTCAGACATATAAATATTTTTTTTAAATCCTGAGATGGTGATGAAGCTTTGTTTAGAAAACACTGATGTTTACAATTTCCTGTTATGTGTAGAAATTTTTATTTTCACTAGAAGTGATTTTAAAAACTTTGTCCATTTATAAACAAAATTTACAAATTAGCATATACTAATTAATAAGCCAAATGTATTCCACATCTCTCAGCAAAATATTCTTAAATTTTTTAATTACAACTTTTCTTTTTTTTTTTTTTTTTTTTTTTTAATCTCAGGAGATTTAATTTTGCATTATGAATTTAACATCTACTTGTATATCTATTTTGTGTATATTAAAGTTACTTTTGTTAATTTTATCTCATACTAGACTAATGAAGAGTTATTCCTTTTCCATATTTATTAATATCAGAGATAAAATGTTAACCATTGTAATATGTATTTAAGAGTTTTATTAGATATATCAGAAATAGTTTCTCGTTTAACTAAATGCCTTATTTTGCTTGAGTTGCTGTTATATATTTTTAAAGTGATTCTGTGAAGTATGGTATTTGGTTTTGTTCTTAAAAAAATGGAGCAAAGATTAATTTAAATCACTAATTATAAAAATTGTTGGAATATAATAGATCGAAATTTTTATGTAGTAGATAAACCAGATTTTTCTAAAATAAAAATTGGATCAACTCACATATCTAGTTTGTTTCCTCATTATTAAACAATTTATGGATAAATAATGTAGCTTTGCAATTAAAACTGTAAAATAAGTATGATCATTTTATATTAAAGTAACTTCTATGGTTGCATAAAAATTCATTAAATATCAAAAAATATAAAACAGTTTTACCAGCAATCTAAATGTTATAATTTTTAACGTAAAATATTAAGTAATGTAATGTTTAATATAAAAAAGGGAAGAACACACAGAAATACATATATTTTATTTATATCAATCCATAATTTAAGAAATAAACAGAACGGTATAATTAACTTAAAGCATTTTTTTCATTTCGAAACTCTGAATTACAATGAATAAACTACCTTTATATTGGTTTAAATCAACAATTTTTCTAAAATTTAAATTCTATAGTAAAATATTGCGACTCTAAAGCATGGTTGAATAAAAAATTAATATATTTATACGGAATCATAAAAAAATAAACTTTTTTTTTGTTATTTTTATTATGTATAAGTTAAATCTGTTTATACATTTTCAAATTATAATAAACTTGACCTGATTTAAGGTTCAAATAAATGTTACACATGTTCATAAATTAAAATTTTAAAAGAAATAACAAAAATACGGGGTGACAACTTTATATTGTTGACAAAATTGCGCTACTTTTGATTGGTTTAATTCATATCTACCACTTCTCATAATAATTTCATTTGCTTAAGAGGTATACCTATTTGTTTTGCTAACATTAACTCGGATTGTTTGAATCTCAAGTTTCAATTTCACGTTCGTCAGTGAAGCGCTGTTTGTAGATGGTAAGTGATATACATCCTTTTCTAAGAAGTGTTTTATTAGTCATCTAGCATTCGGATTTTCTCTCTTGGGAGAAATATTTACTGGACTTGCTCTCTTGAAGACCTCTGCTGAATAGAAATGGAAATCTATTCTCCCTCTCCTCTCTGGGAGACAGGACAATCGGAATTAAGGCAATAAGCGACAAGATCCGTTTAACAACTGATTATATTAAAAAAAATTAGCTATTCGGAAATGACTGAAAATGACATTGATTTACTCAAATTTCATAGTTTAGAGCTAACAAAACTAACTGACATGCTAGCTAACTATCATAAACAAAGAAATGCAACCGCTTAACGATAAACCGCTAATAAGCGTTGAAGCTCCGCCCCCTTTCTTTGCGACCACACAACAGATTTGAAACTCTTAGTGACAACGAGGATGTTGACCTCGTCTCTGACCATGAAGACTTCCCAACACTACCAACCACAAAGAATACCATGGTTAAAACTACCTCCATTAAAATTAAAATTGAATAAAATATTAATATACCTAACAAAAAAGTTAATGAAATAACTGAATCAAAAAATAATGAAAATGATCAAAGATTTCAACCAGCCAAAGGAAATAATATTTGAATTTTTCCTATCATCATAAAGGACAAAAATATCAGTTAGAAACAAATTCAAGTTTTTAAAAATAATATTACCGGCTACACACACATTGGAAAATTAACTGGAACTGAAATACTAGAAATTAAAGTTGAAAATCATAGGAAAATAACCAAACTGCTAGATGATGCCAATACCTCCTACCACACATTTATATTGCCTGAGGATAAAAACCTTAAAATAGTCAGATATTTACCACCTATTTACACGCCTGAAGAAATATTTCCCGAGAACTCATTCTAGAAGGTTTTAATATCATTAATATAACTCACAAATGTCCAAAAAAGTTGATGGAGTTAAAATTAATTTGCCTTTATTTATTGTCACTCTTCCAAAAAATGACACATATCTTGAGAAATCTATAATATCTCACATCTTTTTAACCTGGTGGTCAAAATTGAATCTTACAAAGGCCGTAAAGGAGTAACAAAGTGCTTCAGATGCCAGGGATTCTATCACGCCCAAACTTCTTGCCGTCACGCAGTTAAATGCGTGAAATGTGCTGATGATCATCACCACTCAGAATGCAAAAAAGACATGTCCACTCCAGCTAAATGTGCAAACTGTGGAGAAGCTCATCCTGCCAGCTATAAGAACTGTAATAAATTTCCAAAATCAAATTACCTCAACAATAACAAAGTCGAGGCCATCAAAAGCAAGATTATTCCAAGCACTAATCCACACCTATCTTATGCAAATGCATTAGTCCACAAGAATGAAACCATTAGTAAAAACAAAGAAACTATAAATGAAGCAAAAAATATTTTTTCTGAATCAAATATCATATCAAAAACTCAGGAATAACAGATCTTGTTAATCAGCTCAAACAATTCAATGCAGCAATGGCTGCACAACAGACAACAACCTCAACCAACAATGGCAATTAAAAGCTTAAATTTTTCACCTACTCAAATTGTGAATTGGAACGCATGTAGCCTAAAGCCTAAAATTACTGAATTCGTGAACTTTCTAGATGAACAATATAGACTTTGCCATAATCGCAGAAACCCACTTAAGACCAAATATGAGTCAATGTACCAAACTACAACGTGTATCGTACTGACAGGACACTTCATGCTGGTGGAGGAACCGCAATTATAAAAGATCTTTTAATTCCACACTGTATAGTAGCAAAATAGGAGATAGTTTTGAAGAAACTTTAATAGAAAAAAGAGAAATAAAATAAAATTACTTCAACATAAACTATCTATTTCATAAAATCATTCCCGAAGTGAAAACCATTAAATATCTTGGATTAACATTTACTATTTAACTTTCATGGACTCCACACATCAATAACGTTATTATAAAAGCCACCCAAGCTTATGTAAGCCTATTCAATATAATTGGCAAAAACTCAAATTTAACGCTAAAACTCAAGAGACTGCTCGACCTTACAATAAATATTAAGACCAATCTCATCACCTATGCTTCACCTGTGTGGAATACTATTACGCCAAGAGACAAATACAAACTTAAGAGTGTTTCAACATAAAATGCTTAGAAAAATTACGAAGGCGCGCTACTATATTCGCAATAAAAACATTTCAAAAGATCTGAAAATTATTGATATTCTAGAGCATATTGCTAACCTAAATAAAAAAATTCTATGGTAAAGGAATTAACTGCACAGATGGTGCATTTAATCAAGTTTTTCGCTATGAGTATCTCATAGAAGACTAAATATAGGCCAATCGCCAGACATTATTTAGATGAATATATTTAATATAATTTTTGTATAGAGTATATAGCCTTACTTAATCTTGTATTACTTTTCATTTATTCAGGATTATTTCTTATTTTTTCTATTTTCACTGTATATAACAATTTTATTTCAACTTTATTATTTCCTCTATTTTCAAGTAGAATAAAAATTTTCAACTCATTGCTCTGCCCCTCAGCTCTGTGCTGATTGGCTCTCACTACTAAGACTCGGTTCCTCACGCTTCAAGACTAGCGTTCCCTCTGTCAGTACAGCAATGTCTTCCTTCAAGGACTTATCACAGATGAAGTAAAGGCCTGTTCCGCAGGCCGACACTTCGTAAACGAAAATAGATACAATAAATAGATATAAGTTTACTAACATTAAGTTTTTATTTCCTAGTTTGAAATAATATGCCAAACCAACGACGACAAATAATTACTTTATTTGAGGCTGGAATAAAGCAAATTCAGATTGCCAGAAAGCTGAATATCCACAGACAAACGATATAACTTACTATAAAACAATTCTTGAAGCTTCGCCATGTTGGTAATAGACCCCGAAAAAAAAAAAAAAAAAAAAAAAGAGAGAACTGTAAATGTAAATGAAATTCGCAAAATTATCAAGAAATGAAGTAACCGAAATCCAAGAAACTCAATGAAAAAAATAGCTCAAGTAATAGGGGTTAATAGAGAATCAGTTAGACAAATCGCAAAAGAACTTGGACTTAAGCCACATAAACTTCGAGAAGTACAGAAACTAACTCAGCAAAATAAGCGTATACGGTTGCAAAGATGTCGAGCTCTACTTCGAAAGTCCGCTGAAGGCGCATAGGAGAATTTCATCTTCATGGATAAAATACTTTTCACAATTGAACAACTCTATAATCGGCAAAATGACCGTTACTGGTCATCTAATCGTCCTGGAACATCCACAAGAGTAGCACGTGGGCAAACACCAGTCAGTTATGGTTTGGAAAGGCATTTGTGAATCTGAAAAAACTCCTTTGATCTCCATAGATCAAGGCGTCAAAATGAACAAGACTCTACTGCAATGAGATTTTACAGTCGGTTTTACTTCCTTGGGCCCAAAACATTTTAAAAACAGATCTGGACACTGCAACAAGATTTTTTACCCCTTCTCATAAAGCAACGCAAGACTGGTGTCAAGCAAATCTTCCCGATTTCCTACCTGTAGGAATGTGGCCCTCCTATTCACCTGACTTAAACCCAATGGACTCTAGTGTTTGGTCTATTCTGCAATCAAGAGTATGCTGTAAGCCACCTCGAAGTTTGAAATGCCAAAAGCTTACTCATAAGAAGGAATGGGCTAAGTTCACACCTGATGAAATGTGGCTCATTGCAGAAAATTTTACGCGACAATTAAGACTCTATCGATGCTCAAAGGAGCCATTTTGAAAATACTTAAATATGTTATATGTAAATCACAAATGATTTAAATAAAATTAGTTTTTTGAATATAAATTCCATGTTTTTAGTTTAATACAATATTTTTTTGTCAACAGGATAAAATTGTCACCCTGTAAAAGTAAAAAAAAATTGCTAAATACATAAGAATATCAGGCTTTTCTTATATTTAAAAAATATGGTATATTTGAAAAAGAACGATAATCACTAAATAAATGTGCCACGATTATTCATTTTTCTCAACTTATTTATTTTATTCACTAAATCCTCTATCACAATCTCATAATTCATCCATCTGTATCGATATATCGATGGCATTATTACTGTAGTTGTACTGGATCTGTCATTGGCTCTTCTGTACTTGTTACATTCAGTCAAGTACGTTGTAACTACACTGATTACTTTGAA
This sequence comes from Latrodectus hesperus, assembly GCA_037975125.1. Taxonomy (NCBI): domain Eukaryota; kingdom Metazoa; phylum Arthropoda; class Arachnida; order Araneae; family Theridiidae; genus Latrodectus; species Latrodectus hesperus. The sequence continues at coordinate 87,220,258 of CM075854.1, read as the reverse complement.
AGTCTTGTACTCACTTTGTCATTGGCTCTTCTGTACTTGAAACTGTTACTGATTACTTTGAAACAGATACTTCCAGTCAAGTGCTTTGTAATTGCAACTGCTTGAGGATACTTGGACAAGCGCAAATTTTGTTTCTGAAAGTACCCAGTATTTGGAAAAGAATATACTGAGTACAGGTTGTGTTACATTCAAATACTTATTACAAAATACTGGTTACAGGTATTTTTTCTCATCCCTAGTCAACACGTTTACTAATAGCTACAGTAATTTAGTTCTATTCTCCATGACATTTACGTAAGTATTTAATCACGTGACTAATTTGACCAATGAGTGATCAGGTTTGACTTATCGGTTGAATTACCATTGTTCAGTTACTTTTTCTATCTGGTTATTGGTGAATGCCACTTTCTAATTTTGAGGTTCAGGTTGCTAAATGACGGTAGTTGAAATCCCCGTTAACATCCTGGTCAAGGTTAATGGTAAATACGGGGATTGAACATTTCTGCAGAAAGAACCATACTTTAAATATAAAAATGTTTGCCCTATAACTCAAGAATTTTTTTTGGAAAATATAAAAAAGTAAATACAAAAAACTCATTGACAAGCATTAAAAAACCTTTTTTACTCAGGTAAAGGTCATGTTGTATGACAGATATATAAAGATTTATTACATACATGGGCTGTACATAGCAATACGATACATTAATGGGTACATTGTGGCATAAAAATTGAATTTTTAATTTTTTTTCTGTACATAGAATATTCCAGTTTCAATCGTAACTGCTATTAAATAATGGGAGATAGATGTTATACATTGATTTCCACTAGTATATTTAGCATGGAAAATGCTATATTGTTTTCAGAGTTACTTCTTTCACGATTCATGAATAAAGCCCATAACTTACAAAAAGTCTTCCCAGAAAACAAAATTGCAAAGAATGTTTAAATGTCTTACAATCAACTTTTAGGCTTCCATTTTGTTAAGTCATTGTATATTTAATAACTACAAATGTAAGAGTAAAGTTATTCATAAAATCTAGTCAATTGAAATATTCAATTTTTCAGCTTAGAATATAATTGAAAGCATCAAATATTTTCACACGTATTTAGCTGTAATATATATATACACTCACTTCCAAAAGTTGAGCACGAAAATGAAAAATACAAAAAAATCAACAAACACTGCTTTGATTGACACAAAATTCGACAGGAAAATAGCATAGATATTTATGCATAAAATAAAAATTATATATAGAAATGAAAACAATATTGAATTTTTGTAAGTTATCAATTAATGACAGATTTAAGCAGAATTATGTTTAAAGTGAAAATAAAAAGCATAAAATGAAAAAAGGACATTAATAGGGTATGTGATAGCCCTTTATCTGTAAACAAGGTTTACACCTTGTGATTATGATTTCAATTAGGTGATCAACCACCGCAGAATTAAGCAATAGCTATCCTTGTAGAGCAGTTTCCAGCTCAATAAGAGTGGCTAGAAGTGGTAAACGTGAAGATACAGAATGACGGAGAGTATCCCAAAGATTTTCAGTGGGATTAAGTTCGGGCGAATATGCTGGCCACGCCACACGCGCAATCCCTGCACTCTCCAGGTAGTCATCGACGATGTCAGCTCTATAGGGACGTGCGTTATCGTCCATTGAAACAAAAGTAGGGCTAACTGCTGCAGCGTACAATTTCACAATGTGTTCAAGGACTTCATATCGATACCGGACAGCCGTCACAGAAACCCGTTTAAAGATGTGCAGATCAGTCCGATATCCTAATGAAATCCCTGCCCGCACCATAATGCTTCCACCTTGAATGTCTGATGTTTGGTGATGTTTTGTGGCTGATTGCATGTTCCTTGTTCACGCCATATCCTTATACGCTTGACATCTGGCTTCAGAGCAAATCTTGACTAGTCAGTAAACATGACATTGCCCCAGTCCGTCACAGTCCAATTGACACGTTCCCGGCACCACTTTAATCATGCACCTCTTGATTGGACGGATAAACAAACACAAACTCGCGGTACCCGGGCGTATAGTCCACTCATATGTAATCTTTGGCATGCAGTAGCTGCAGCTATCACCATACCAATGGAGGCTGTAACCATAGATGTCACACGTGTAAAGGTCGCTTTGTGATTCCACTTGGCTGAAATTGCAATGTATCGATTTTCCGCGGGGATTGTAATCCTTGGTTTGGTTTGTCGCTCAACGGTCATTTTTTGCACATGAAGGCTAATTAGACCGGGATCTACGTTTGTAATCCTTGAGCGACCAGCTACGTGCCTTCGGACAACAGTCTGATTTGGAATTGTTTCAATAAACGTGAAATTACAGAATGATGAAGAAAAGAGCAACATCTGAGATCGACTGTCTTGCATCAATGCGTCCTACAGCACGCCAGCACACGAAAGTTTTAAATACCTTCTACCAATACTTACACAATCAACTTCTATAACCCCTCATAAAGCTGGTAGTTTTTTAGACTTCCCTTTTTGCATATTTTTTGACATGAAAGCGCGATTGGCTTTACCTAACATATTTGCATACTTCCATCTCCCTCTGCAGCAATTTGCATCCTCTTCAATTCTGATTGGCTTCTGGAAATTAGCAGTTTTTTTCCGTGCTTAACTTTTGGAAGTGAGTGTGTGTATATGTATATCAGTGTATATGCTTTACTAGTTATTTTTTTTTTTGTTTAACTTCTTTAGACACTGACAGATGACTCGACAAAAAATCATGCTTGTAGATATTTTAAAGTACCTAATAACTAATTGATCTTTTAACTCTTTCAAAATAATTTGAGCAGTACCGTGACAGACAGCTTTCTTGCTATGTGTGTATGTGTTAAATAATGCGAGATGAAAAACGAAAAATATGAGAAATAAATATTTAAAAAGAAAAATTTCGAAATGCAAATGATTTCGTCAACATATTTACCAATCTCGAAAGTAATTTGGTATTATTCTGCATGACATTTACGTAAGTATCTTATCACGTGAATAATTTGACCAATAAGCGATCAGGTTCGACTCATCGGTTAAATTACCATTGGTTCAGTAACTTTTTCTATCATGTTATCTGTGAATACCACTTTCTAATTCTGAAGTTCAGGTTGTTACTTGGTTGTTATTGAACTCCTGGTTATCCTGTTGGTCAAGGTTAATGGTGAATACGGGAGTAAGAAAGTCACATGACGTTGGTACTTGTTTATGAAGATCAAGAGCACTGTCTATGAAGTGTGTTTATGAGTGGTTCTCCCATTTCCAAGGCTGAGAAAATATTCTTAACCTCCGTAGTGGAAGCCCGGTGACATCCATCAGTGATGAAAACATTGAGAAAGTTAGGAAATAAATCACGAAAGATCGATTAACTGTGCGCATATAAGATGATAAACTGTAGATTAACCGTTATTCCGTGCGACACAAATCGTTATGCAGAATTTCGGGATAAGGAAAAAAGTGTTACCCTCTTGCGCCATTTGACTTCCCTCAGCATTGATCATAAGGTCAAATCCTGCATTGGCATTGAGTTTATCAAAAATTCCATACTATTTTTTTGTGTCATCCTATAATGATCTGTAATTATTCTTATACTGAAGAGATACAGAGACATATCTCGTGTACCTTCAAATTTCTCTATGCGTGACTAGTAAAATGGATTGAAACTACTTTGCAATTCATTCGTTAAGAAATAGCAATGAGATTTTATAATATGTACAAACAATTTGTTCTAATGTCCAATTTTATCAGATTATAAAACTTTAGTCTATCAGTCAGAATTATTGTTGTAAAGATAATCGAAAAAGAGAAATATTTGCAGAATCCGGGAAAAATTGCCTTCTCAATAAAGGGAAAAATTGCCTTCTCAATATAGCTGTAAGAATGAGATAGGAACCGTAAAACTTCCTAGGATCTCAAGAATAATCCATTTTCTTCACTATACCAAACAGTCATGTATAATATACAAGTCATTTACGTAAGTCATTTACATTCATTTACATTAGATATCTTGACTTCAAAGTATTGGAAACATTATTCACAAAAAAAGAAAGCTGCAAATGTCTTCCAATGAATCTGCTTGACATTAAGTCAAAAAAAAATCATTTCAGTAATGGTACAATAAAAAAAAGAATCAAAAAATAAATGTTACTGTTCATTCACGTTGTGTTGAATGTCTCGTGAACAATGCCTGTAAGTTGGAGTGAATTGCACTCTCTTTTTTCACTTTTTAGCAATTTCTATTGCACTGCTGGATAAAATAGGAAAGCATTTATAAATACTTTAAATTTTAGCTCAATTAAAGTAATTTTTCTTTTTATTTAATTAAACTAATTTTTCTTATTTTCAGTGAATGAGTTTTATTAACCACTAAGAAAATATTATAAAACAGTATTTGAGGAATTTTGGTCTGTGAACTAAGTAGAACACCTGCAAAAATATTCTCATTTTAGAATCTGTAAGTTGAATATAATGAAAACATTGTTCTTTTAAACTATCTTTTTTTCAAAAGATACATTTTGTTGAATAAGTTCTCAATTTTTGTACAGTTAAAATGCCTAGGGAGAAACCTTCAAGTGAATTTCAAAAAGGCCAAATTGTGGCATATACAGTTGTGGGTAAAAGTGCAAGAGAAATTTCAAATCGCCTACTCATCAGTACAAACGCTGTTTCTAACTTCTTGAAAATCTAAAAAGTCAGAAGAAAGCAAACACTAGCAGATCCAAAAAATTGATACCAATGATCAAAGGAAAATCTTTGAAGAACTTAAAAAAAAAAAAAAAAAAAAAAAAAAAAGAAACCGCTAGGAAGCATTGGAAAAGCACAAGACCCATCGCGCTTCACACATGTAATCAGAAGAACACTTTACAACTGCATAAAAAGATCGGATACGTTCCTATTCAAGAAAAGTAAGCACCATCCTAAATGGAACGAAAGGCACATTGAGCACCGGCTACAGTAGGTCAATGAAAACATCTCTTGGAAATATGAATGGACTTCGGTTATTTTTTTCTGGTTAAAAAAATTCAATTTAGATGGTCCAGACGGTTGTCAATATTATTGACATTGTCTGGGTACACACACAAAGAAGAAATTTATTTTACCTGACAAATAGGAGGAGGCAGCTTAATGGTTTAAATATCAGTTGGTCACGTTGGAATGACCAGTCTGGTGTTTCTGAATTAAAGAAAAAACATGCATATTACATTCAAATTTTAAATTCAGAGCTTCTTCCTTATGGCGCAGAGCTATGCGGAAAAAATTGGATATTTCAGCAATACGGAGCATCAATTCCCACGGCCAATGGCGTTAAAAATTGGTTTGAAACAAATGTTTGGGTTTTGCCATAGCCTGCTAAAAGTATAGACACCAATATTGTTAAAAATGTATGATCAGTAACTGTTCGGCATGTTTACGTCAGTGGCTATCAATATGAATCTGGAATCGAAATTCGAGAAGCTTTGACTTGTGTTTAGGAAGCAGTTAAACCAAATGATAGAATTCTCTCTTAACAAGATTCTTTCATTATTTAAAACACTTACTTTTTTCCAGTATGCTGTGAATGAAATAAATTTTTAGTTATAATAAGCAAGTAATTTTATTTCAAGCTACATGCATAGTTATCTTATTGTACATAAGTTAATAAAAATGCTGTAATGAAATCATTTTGTAAAAGTTCAAAGTTCTTCTCTTATTTGAAGAAAACCTAGTGTCCTACTTTTTTCCAGTAGTGTACAGTTACGTTAAGATAATATTACAAATAAGCAAATTATATTCTGAAAATCAACATGCTTTGTTTGTATTAAACCAACTAGAAGTGCCATTTTAATAAAATTAATACCTATGCTGATTGCATTCACAATCTCAGCATTTTTTCAGTTTCTTCGTAGACCAGAACAATTACTAAATACGCTAACTATAAAAATTGATACACCACTTCAGAAGCATAAGTTACAAAACATAAGTTTGCATTCTTTTAAAATCAAAATTTTTGCAAGATAAGAGCATTTTACTGAAGGGATGTTATGTCACATAGCTGTGAGAAAGTTTTTACACAGATGCATAAAAACCCTATACACAATCTCTAGTTACTGCAAAATATCATTTTATTTTCGATTTTAAATTTAGCTATTTTTAGAACAATCTGTTTTTAATACTATTTTTTTTAAAGAAAATTAATACTATGTAAAGAAAGTTTCATGTAATTTTTTTTTATATAAAGCTTTAAAAAAATTTATTAAATATAAACAAAAATGATTCATTGGTAATTACTGATCATTTTCCATTATTCAGATAAATTCACTGCTTTCGGTAATGTAAAAATCAGATATTTAGCTAAGAAATCATAATAGAACATATTGTGAAACTTGTATATTGTGAATCTGCTATGGAATATATTGTGAATCTGCTATCTATTTTGGTTCTGAAGTGGTTAATTTTAACAAAACACACCAGTACTAGTTTATGACGGATGTGTTTTGTCACCAGCCGACATTTTCACGTAGCTAGACTGACATTTGCTGAGTATTTGATTGCATTACAAAAAAAAATTTTCGGTATAGAATAGATTTAATACAGACTGGACTTAAATCTAAGCGACTTTTACTTATGGGGTTATATCAAGGACAGAAACAATGGGATGCATTCGAAAACTTGAACACTCCAACACGTTGATGGAATTTCGAGACAGGATTTATTATAGTCAGGAACGTTAGACATTTCGAGCCTCTCATTAAATGCCATTCATACCTTTTTATTCAAGAACGTATGTTTCATGTTCTCAAATGTTTTTTCCTGCAATGATTGTTTTCTGTCATACTTTTTGGACTACTGCATAATCTAGATTTTAGATGAAAATAGTCATATCGTAATTAACATTATGTGTAAGACTACCCCAATATTACCAAATGTTTTCGCTCTTCATCTGAACTCTTTAGATGCTCTCAAACACATACAAGTGTCATTTGCTTAAAAACAGCATGCTAAATTAATACTTTAACTATGAAAATTTTCTTGCATACTTTAACTATGAAATAAAATTGTGTGCTTATATTATATATATACACACATACATACATATATATATATATATCCCTTTATATATATATATATATATATATATATCCCTTTTATATAAATGTTTTTAAAAAAATGTATGCAAATTTTTCCTAAATTTCTTTTTAAAAATTAAAATCTAATTAAATTTTAGCAGTTTTTAGAATAATGAAATAAGTTTTAAGTATTGCTCTTTACTAAAATCGTAAAATTTTTTAATTGTTTATAACGATAATCTATATAAAATGATTTCGTGGGTCGTACTATAAAGTTATAGGCAGGTTTTGTATTTTGCTCTTCAGATTATTGGAAAAAATAACTAGATACCTTTGAATATTCTTTTTAATTAGGAATGTTTGGTCACTTAGATTCTACACCTTCATGAATTTTTTCATATACTACCCCTTTAAAAGTAACTTTCTTTAAGCAAAATGGTATTTCTGACTGAGTTAGGAATAGCCTTATATAATTAAGTTTTATTGAATTATTCCATTATTAAAGTATGTTGACGTTATTAAATACCTTGTAATTTAGACTGTAAAAAGAAAATCTATTGAAAATAATTCCCGTTCTACATTTCCAAAAAATAAATTTTACTAGAAATTGCAGATTAAAGGAAAAATACAAGCATTACAAATATGCAACCACACAGTGGAACTCAAAAACGCAAAATGCCCAGACAAATCATAAGGACCAGAATTCTATAACTAAATCAGCACCTTCCATGCAGATGTGTCTTTAACTTTACTTATGCGAAAGGGGAATTGTATTCATTCTGAACCCAATTCCTCTGGGAATTACAATTGACACAGTAAAGAAGCACTCATATAGATATTTTATCCATTTAGCTAGGACCCTAAAATATATAGTTTACATTCAATAGATTTAGAATTTTCAATATTCAAAGTTTAGGTATAATTATACGATATTTTCAAATTTTTATGGACAAATTGATTGTTATAATTAATAGAAAATTATCTGAAACCTTTATATTAAATATTAATGCTGACTCCCTTTCGCGCGCACGTGAGAGAGAGAGAGAAACTTAATAATTACACATTAATCAGACATTTATTCCAGAAAACACTGATATCATCTATTGAGATTATTAGACTTACTTTTCCATTTTTCATTATGAATCTCTTTATTCTTTATTAATGAAATTTCCAATGGGATTTAAGCTTGAGAAATTTCAGAAAGCTCTACGATTTAAAATATGTCGTGTAGTACATAGCTTATATCTGATAAACGAAATTCAGCGTTACATACGCGTTCGCACTTTGTTCAACCTTTTCTCTGAATACAAACTGAGAATCTTATATTTTTAGAAATTTTAGGAACAATATTTTAATTTAATATAATCAAAAAAGTTAGACTGAAATAACTTTATACTTGGCCTAAAATAATTTTACTGGCATAGAAGATACATAATGTAGATATTTCACTAAATCATGTAATTTAAAGCTAATATAGATCATTATTTCGTTTTCAAAGTTAACTTTGTAACTAAAATTACAGGCTTCATCTAATAAAGTCGCTTTTTGCATTATCAATTACAAGTGTATGAATTAAATTCACAACTTCCATATAAGGTTTTAAACAAAATGAAAGCGTTTTGTACTATATTCCCAATTGTACCATATTCTTGGTCCTCATTCACTTTGAAACTTACCTTCTGTAATATGTAGAGCAGTGTTGTCGAGATACGGCGTTGCCAGAAAGGTTTCTTCCTTTAGTTTTCATGGGTAGAGTTTTGAATAAAACGTCCTGAGATGACATTCGTAATTTTGCAGATGTGGAATGGATTTCTGTAGTACAAATAGGCGAAACAAATCAAGATCCAATTTATTGAAAATTTAATAAACCTCTAATATAAAATAAGTTAACAGATTTTCAGAGAAATTGCTAAAGAAAATTTGGCCAAGTTACTAATTGTAATACCAAATGACATCTCAGTAAAATTTCTTTGGAGAATTCATGAGGCTCTTGCACAGGCTTAAATCATTGAGAAATAGGCCTCTTTTTAAATAGTAGTTGCTTCTAGTATATGATCTATAATGCAAAAATCTGACGTTTCTATATTTATTGTATGTCTTGTGTTTTTACAGTGATTGCCTAAGTTATGACAATTATATTATCAGCCACACATTATATACAGGTTGCATTCATGTAGGGAAATACCTAACCACATCTTTGCTTGCATAGTAGTGTGAAATTTATTGAAGGCTTCAAAGGATTATACAAAATGTGGACGACATTTGAACAGTTTGAGAATACATTTGAAGAATTTTTAAGGATTTTCAACCGTAAGTCAGTACTCGGAGAAAACATTTATATAAGCTTAAACAAGTTAAAAATATAATTTACGTATAGTAGTTCACAGCTACATTTATGTACAATTATTTTTTGTAGTTTTTGCCGTTTTACAAGAAAGGTCGGTGGAAAAGATGTATGAAAATAAACTTTCTTTTAAACAAAGTAGTTATATAGATATACTTTTCTTTTGGTGAGTAAAAAATACTATAAATCATTATATTTAATATGAAAAAAAATTTTTTAAACAAAAATTTTGTGAGTTCACTTTTTGGGGAAATATTTTAAATAAGTAAAAAATTAGAATCAAGTAATTAATGATACACGAAACTATAAGTATTTTTTCTCATTAAAAATAATACATCTTCACATTTTGATAAAAGCTTAAAAAGCAACGATATAATCAGTATTATTTAAGCGTCCTTTATCAGCTGAACCGTATGAACCATTTTTACTTCATATTTCGCTCTAAACTTTCACTTAAGAAAACTTCTTATGCGAAATTTTATATTCAGATTATAATTTTTTTACGATAAATTTTATTAGGAGAAAGTATCTTTTGGTCAAATAATTCTACAATAACGAATATCTTTTAGAAAGTATAACGCTTGCTTTTCTAAATCTTCCAGGTATGTAAAATTATCCGTTACTCTTGGACCAAAATGTTCAAAATTATCTTTTGTGAGCTCAAAAATTATCAAACTGAAAATAATCGCATTAACTAGTATAAATTCATTTTTTTACTCTGAAATAACTCAATAAATCTTTCAATTTCATTACAAATAAATATGATGTCATAATTATATACTACAATGTTTTGATTTGAACCAGTGGATTCTTTGAAATTTGAATAGTTTTCACTATAATTCCTTATCATGAAATTCATAAGAAAATATAATTCTTTAATAATTATTCTCAATTACTTTAAAAAAATTTAATTGAATAGAAACTAATTGAAATTTTAAAATCAGATGGAAAAATCTACTGAAAAAAAATCAAAAAATTATTCCTAAATTTCATAATCCACTTACTGAAAAGATCAGAGCATTTAAAATACTTTTAAATGGAATAAAATAATTATCTTAAACTACCTGAGCTTGAAGCAAAGGAATGTGTGAAAGACTAAAAATATGATATTAGTAAACAGTTTAATCATTAAATATTTAAAAGAGTTAAGATTAATATTAAATGTCTATAAAATTTTCTAATAAGAATTCATAAATGAAATTTATTTAAAAGTTTAAGAATCTAGAATACTAATTAAAGTTATCTAGAAATGAAAATTGAAGTCTTTTATATCTATATAATAAAATTAAATAATTAAAAACAAGTAAGATTTTAAATTTTACATTGTGGCTATGATAGAATTTTATAAATATAAGGTTGGGGTTGAAGTTTTAAAGGAAAATTCAGTTTTAATTATATATAAAAGACTTAAGACACCAAACGTTAAATCAAAATATTTTATTAGATATACATTTTTAAGAAATAATTACAAAATTATCAAAAGTTTAAATTATATAATTGTTGCATAAGTTGTTTCAAGTTAAATTCATTAAAAAATTGACTTCCATTACAAACATATATGCTCTAATAGGACAGTGCTTTTTCATAGAGGAAAGTCTGACTTGATTTCTATTATTGTTGAAAAACAAGATCATTGTATTTCTACGTTTCGCACGGAAAATTAACGGGTGAATAATAATTGTAAGCACCATAGGTTTTCTTCTTGCACCACATTAAAACAGCACAATACCTTCCAAAAGTTTTGTTCTAACAGAAGAGTGAATATGTAGATGATTTATAATGCCCTTCACTTGTCATGGTTTTCCACCATGTGGTGGCAAAACATCCATGACTAGACTCACTTTGGCCTTAAAAGATTTTTGGAGTGGAAAATCCTGCTCGATACCAGCACCTATTCAACAAAAGGAGATGCATGTCAGCATCAGTACATGGGAGTTTGTCAGCACTCCAAGTACTGATCCTGACATGCAGTTTGTCAAGCTAGACACGACTGCTTGCAGAATCAACTCTATAAAATTAGAGTGGTGGATTCCCCAAATTATATTTTGTGAAACTCTAATCAACCAATGATTCTTTAACATTTAAATAATTGTAACGTACTTTCTCAGGACGAGGACATTGTCAAGAATTATTAGAAGGCCCTTGAAATAATAAGCGTTAATGTTCGGAATTTGTAAAATAGTTGGAATGTGTAGATTTGATTTTACTGGCGCAAGATCTTCAGATGGGATAAGCTGCGCCGAAAACTAAGTAATGATTAATAAAGTAAAATGCTTGAGTAAATCGTTAGTTTTAAAAACCAATTGAGAATATTGAGACGAATGACCCAGAATAATAAAGATACTAAAACAAATTCGTGAAAGCCAGAAAAATGAGACATAACTATTGTGTAAAAAAACTCCAATGTTTTACGAGAACCACGACAGTTTCATGAAATTAATGTTATTGTTTTTTTTTTTTTTTTCTTTTTCTTGACTTTTCTACATTTCGGAACGGTCTGAGATGTGTGGAGAGGTAATCCATTTCCACGTCTTTTTCCGAAGATATATTAATCGTTCTCTTAATAATTTTTTCTCGAGGTTTAATTTTTTAATTTTTGTAACACCAGTCTTATATTTATTGGTAAATTAAGTAGATTTCTTCGTGCGATTAGAAGTTGATGGTATAATGGATTTAAATGACGAAGTTGAAAACAAAGCAGATATTGGTAAACTAGTCTTCTTTGCTGTATTATTATTTATTTTTGTATCTGTAAAACAGAAGAATAAGGAATGCCATATTTTGGTGATCAGTTTTTTACTATTTTCCTTGATTCCGGTAAAGTAATAGTTTATTTCATCTTAGTTGCAAATACTTCTTTCTCCGAAACCCATATAGGGCAAGATTTGGAAAATACAGCACGTGAACCAGAACAGAACTTGAAAATTTCTGAAGTACTAGCACTAGTTTCATTACCAGATTGCTAACATTTTCCAAATATAGGATCAGTATTCTTACATGCTCGCTGGAAGTGCCCATATCTGACATATAAAATATACAAGAGGGTTAGGAATATATGGACGAAGTTTGCAATGCATATAATCTGCTTTTATGAATTTTTTCGGTACTTGTGTCTGAAAAGTTAAAATTTTGGACGGGTATAAGCCTACCGTTACGTTGAAGCCTTATATGACGTGTAGCACGAAAAAAACTCGTTCATCAGAAGTTCTTCCAGAAATTCTGTTTCTGTAGCAAGTATGAAATCGTGATTAGAAAGATTACCATGAGATTCATTTAAAGTTTTATAAAACAATGTTTCGATTGGAAAAGAAGCCATTTTTTAAATTTACCAAAGCTTGTTTTAAATCAAATTGAGTAGGATCTCCCGATCGTTATTTTTTAACATTTTGTATGTTATCTATGGAAGACGTGAGAAGTTTTTGTACAACAAAAGGTGATACTTCATGAAAAGCATTTGGAGTTCTTAATAACATGTAATGAGTGCATGAATATGTTTTAATGTTGTGAAGGAATTAGAACACATAGTACATTTGTGAAGGCTCAGGCTCCATGGATCCACCCACCACGGAGAACTGCAAGGAATGGCAACCACTGGAGCTGGACATTTCCAGCCTCTGCGCTTGCCATAATGCTAGTAGACACCCATACGCTGGGATTCTCTCCCGGAGGCAGTGACCATCGTTAACGCCACACCCAAGGATGTGACCCCTTCGCTTGAACCCTGGCAGACTAGCCACAACTGTAACTAGGTACCAGCCAATGGATACACTGGGGACCACGGTCTACCACCTGTCCAAAAGGTTGGCACGCAGTGTCAACAAATGGGGATCTTGACTATCCATGAGAAGCAAGAATCAAACAAAGCGGCTACAGTTACTCATGGATAGCTCCCTAGCTTGCCGTCGAGGAATGGAAAGGATAAAAAAAGAAAAAATAAAACTGGGAGAATATAGATCTCTGGGTACCTCGTGATTGGGACACCCGTACTCACCTTAAGTTAAGTCCCATGAGGGGTTGGAAGGTATCAAATTAGGTTATTTCGATACTTTTCTTGCTTCCTGTCTCTTAGTTGCATTTAGTAACTTTAATTGACAAGTTCAAGCGATGATGTCGATTGGCTTAGTTCAATTTACTTTTAAAAGTAGGGAAATTTTGTATAGCATTTAATATTTAAGAATTATAAACTATATTAACCCTGTTCAATGGCGCTATTTCAATAGCTGTTTTCTATTTAATGCTCAAATGTAAACAGGAAAGTAACAAAAATTTTAGCCATAAAATAATGCATTCGTCAACTTGTTTAAAAATGCTATACTTAAATATTTGCTCATTTAGGATAGTGAAAATTGTGAAATTATTTGGAGGAATTTTTAATTCATTTGTGCGTCATACTACGAGTTCAGAAATTGTCAACAAGTTTTATTTATACTATAAATCGGCAAAAGTTGAAATCTTTAATATTTAAATATACTTAAATTTCAAGTTATTGTATTTAATCATACAAAATCATTTTGCTCTAGTTTTATGATCATTATAAAAAATCTAAAATGTGTTCATAAATAAAATAACATACTAGATTTCGCAATATTTTAATAAAAAAATGTAAGAACCAAATGTCTATCTGTAACATCTAGAGCACAATTTTTTTTATGGTGAATGTGTATTCTACAGAACTTGCATTATGTTACATTAATGTAAAAGAATTTAATAAAGTAGTTACTAAATATTAAATATATGAAGCTAAGTAATACGTATATGAAGTTATTGAACATATTTAAAAAAGTTATTTACTTTTACAAGACAAGTGCATGATTATTCAGTGACAAGAACAATAAAATTTTATATTTCTATCACAGTAAATACAAATACTACCTACTTCAAATTGCTGAAACTGTCCGAGTGTGCAAAACTTCGAATCTCAATGTTATTTACTAAAATTTTGTTACATGCCTAGTCCTAAGCAAAATGTATTAAATACCGTTATAGTTGTGTAGTTACCGTTAAATACCGTTATAGTGTGTCAAGCATTCTCATTAAATGTTGATCCCAATTTTCTATACTTAAATATTGCGTGTTTTGTACGCTTACTTCCCATTAGAAGTACACAATAGGCTCTTGATATTAAAGATATATAGTTCTAAGAATATCATAACAAAATTCTGGATGGACAGCTGATGACTTTAGTATGGTTAAAATTTGAACAAGAGTACAAGTTCGATAGGGGCATACAGTGAAGAGTGGATTCCGAGCCACTACAAACATCTCCATCTGAGGTGGTAATCGTACCCACGAACTGTTGGACTGAAGGTTCGATTATTTACATCTGAAGCATTGTCTCTCGGAGAACTATACACATACTTAGACTACTTGATCTTAGAATCATTTCAGCATTTATTTTTGACGATTTCGTATAAGGAAGGGATTATGTCGAGATTTAAAAATAGAGATCACTCGAGAATGATTATGGCATCACCAAATCTAACGTAGGAAAATATGACAATCTCGCATAAAAGTAATTTGGACTTAACAATTTCGAAGTTTTATCTTCAAATTCTACTTTTCAACGGGAAATTTCTTAAAACAAAGTAAATTCACGACTAATATTCAGATAAAAGGCATTTTATTTGTAAACATATACATTAAATTTAAAATTTGTTGAAATTCACCAACAAAGTATTCAGTTTACATTCTATTGGAGTAAAAAAGTTAAAATTATATTAAATATGAAGTGAAAAAATTATCTAAAGTTTTACCAATATTTTGGAAAAAATCCCCAGAACGAATAAGACTATGAGTTTGATTTAATGCACCTGATCGTTTTGCAACCATTGACAGTTGCTTGATGATATCATTTGCCTGCTCCTGGAAGTAAACTAGCAATTTTGGAACATTCTGTAGGTTTCGAAAACCGTTACCTGCAGTGATATTGCTTTGCATTAGAGACGTCGTGAGCATGCGCATTTCTTCCAGTAAACCAATTTTACGTAAAGTTGTTCTGTTCAAAAGGGCAAAATTTCTCATCTGATTCTGGAAAAGAATGGGAGATTTCAGTAAACACAAAGCAATAAAAAAGGAGATTTAATTACTAGTTTTAATCAATAAAGACTTTCAGTAATTTAATAAAATTAATTTTAGAATTAGTGGTACAATTTCTTCAGAAAATACTAAGGAATTATTTATGCCACTAATATTCTTTGAGGAAAAAAATAGCTGGCTTAAGATTTTTAACCACACATATTGAATATTTTACATTCATGTTCAAGTGTCAAATTTTATAGCATAAAAAATATAGGATATATATTTCAAAACACTAAAGAAAGTATTGAAGTGTGTGAAAATTAAATACATTTTTGTACCATATAAAAACAAGTTACCTTTAAAGTTTGGGAATCTTTGATTTGTAAAATATTTGTACAGTAAACTTCATTTAGAAGATTTTGAATATCGCACACGGTCAAATAATGTAACTTAATGTTTAAAACATTAGAAAATAATTAACAGATAAAAAGAAAATAATGCATGAACATATTAAATAAGTTTGTAATGTATTATAGTTGTGAAACTATTGTTAAAAGGAGTACTTTAACATCAAGGCTTTCGTTCAACTTCATTTCTCCTCTCTTCAGTGCTATTGTTCCTAAAACAGCAGACAGTTGCAAAAGTTGTGCTTGTAAATGAGTATAAGTTTGAAAAGTAGTTTGGATATTCTTTAGAGATGAGCATTCCGTCTCCTTTTCATCAAAATGTCGTCTCTTGGGCACGGGTGTGAGGTTTCTCTTACCTAAGAAAAACAAAAGCAATTGTTAAAATTAGTTAGTATTCTAACAAATATAACAAAAACTCTAAGCTTACATCCATATAGAAGCTACATTTTTTGTACCAAAGAGCTTTTATTCAAGAACCACAAAAATTAATTCCTTCAGAAGACCATGAAATTGTTTTAAAATAGGTTCTTCAAATTTGGCAAAAAAAAAATGACACAGAAGATTTCACAAGTAGATGATACTATAAATGTCATAATATTAAAGAAGCACAGTAAGATATCAGTATTTTTGTCAATATTGACACTATTTCTCACAAAAATTACTTTGATCGAAATTTACAACTTAAAATTTATTCTGAGCTAGTGCAAAGATCCTCTTTTGGCAATGATTACAATCGCGCGCGCGTATGTGAATTGAAAGTTAAATTATTCAACTCTGCGAATTTACCAGATCTTAAGGAAATTTCTTATTGTTAATATATGGACTTAATTCAAAATAAAATCAATTTGAAGTGTATCAAATCATCTTTAAATAGAAACTTTATCATTATTCTATATAATGGCGAAATTTAATAGATCAGGCAAGTTGGAGAGAAAAATTTTAAAGTTTTTCTTTCTTTGCTCCTTTTTCTTTGATGAATTTCTGGTATACATTGAGGGACTAATTTTTCAGAATGAAATGCTGTTTTGTTTGAGTTGATTCGATTTGCTTTGTCTTTCAAAAGTTTTACGCATAATTTTTTTTAAATTAAAACTTGTTAAGTTACTCACGATTCTTTAATTAGGATTTTCTTGTAACAGAGGAATTAATTACAAATGCATACTCTTTTATAATAAAGAATATCTTTTTGATTAGTTGAAAATTTTACCCATTATCAAGTAGCTTTCTAAATATTAATTTAAAAAAAGCTGTCAAATAATTGATTCAAAAATTAAAATATGCAATAAAATAATGCCTATAATTTCTATCGGAGAACAATTTCTTTTACACTGAAAATTTTTTTTTAATTTCCAGTTTTTATCCCTTAAAAATTTGGTTTACCAAAGTGTAATGTTAACTGCTCCTTATAGAGTAAAATTAACTGAAATATACACTTTTCCACCCTTTGAAGAATCAAGGCATTTTTATTATGTAAGCAACATTTAAGGCATTAAAATTCAATGTTATTTTTCTTATTCTGTCTTCCGATACATTTCATTATAGTTTAATGCTCTATTGGAAATTATTTATTAATTGAAGGAATTAAATTATTTTTATGTTCTTAAAAACACAAAATGTACAATGCAGTTATATACTAATAAAAACAGAATATTTAACAAATCTTGATTACGTAATTAATAATGAATGAATATAACATAAATGGTTGTTCCCTTTTATCCATACAGATAAAATTTTAAAACAGGCTTCCTAATATATATTGAAATAAAGAAATTATAGCAAATTCATTTAGTTGCGTACTCTTGGATTTAGTAGAAAATATTTTTACATGCTGTTTTAGGTAAATGATTCAGCGGTCGCTTATTGCCAATATTGCTGCATTCTTTAATAATTAATTTTAGTATTTTTAGTTAATTTGTTTGCCCTTTCAAATGATTTTAATTACTTAAATATGCAATAACCTATAGAAGGAAAAACTATCAGATCAACGTAAAATTTATAGATATTTTCTAGAGTAATGCATCAATATATTCTGCACTCTTAAAGTTAAATTGTGATAATTATGGGTTTATTGCATGTAAAATACTCTTCCGTATCAGTTGCATAGTTTTACAGTTACATAATATTTTCGAAGTTGCAATGATAAAATTTATAACGTATAAAATTACAATAATAATAAATACAAACTATATTTTTCGGTTGATAAACATTGTTTCATTTCAATTAAAGCATTTCTTACATAAAAATTGTTGTTCAGAGAAATATTCTATAACACTTCAATCTTCTAAGCTCTGAGGTGTTTTAAAAACATTTAAAGTATATATTCTTTGGTATTTATACAAATAAAAAAGGAATATTACTTGATACATTTGAATGGAATTTTTTCGTATTTGGCAATTAAATACTAAGTAATTTTTTAATAAAATTGAATTTGTGATTCATAAAGCTTTTATATCTTATTTTTCGGGTGTCGTGCTTGAAGAGTACTTGGTTGAAGGGTACGGATTTCTTTTACCCTTGACATTTAGAGTAGTGCAAGATTTTGCTGAATTTCACCGCAATAAAAATTTAGCTGTTGGAAAAATAATTTCTAATAAATGAAAAGAGGAATTTGGACAGAACGTCAAAGTCACATTTGTGAAGAAAGAACTCAATCTCATAGATTTTAAAAAAAATATGCTCGACATTTATATTTCAATTACAGCGATAATATTTTTAACTTTTTAGAAACATATTTTAGAATTTTAATCTCTAATTTGCAATTTCAGAAATTAAAGACAGCATTACATCAAGAAAGGCTCATAGATCCAAAGATAATTAAATAAAGTAATTATCATTAAAAAATTTAAATTTCAATACATTTAAATTTGATTGCGCTAACATGCTTTCTTTGAATCAGTTTTTTTCTTACAATTGATTCGATTGTATACATTTGAATTACTTTAATTTGTAATTTTATTTTCGCAGTTTAAGTAATGTGTTATAAACTATGTATGACTAAGATAAATTAATAAATTTCGTAGATGATTATTAATTAGTTTCCAGTAAAAAATTACATTTTTACCGGCAAAATGTTGAGTTTTTAGTTAGTTGTTTTGCTCTGTAATTACTGAGATTCATATAATTTGTTGAAAGTACTTTTTATTCCTTCTTATTATACACTTTTAATTACATTTTGTAGTATAAAATAATATGTAGATTACCGCATAATTTATGTTGCGAGTTCAGCAAGTCAAGTAGAATTGTACGTTATTTGTCAGAAAATCAACTAGTAATATACTTGCTAATCCTAACTTTGTAAGTGCAATGGTTTATTAATATCAAAACTTCGTCAAAAATTATTTTCTGTACCGTGTACTTCATTTGAACTTTGTAAAACTTATCATTTTGCAGTTAGAATAACGTTTTTCTTCAGTTTTTATTACTAACAAAAAATAACCAATGGAAATTCTTAAATGTCAACTTTTTTTAATCCAATAACTAAATTAATTTTCTAAGCTAGTTAATTTAAGAATGGGACTCGAAAGATAAAAAAACTAATGCTTCTAACAATTATTTTTACTAAATTATTCTTCAAGCTAGAAAAATTCTTAAAGGTAAAAAAATGTTCAATTTTTCATGTGAAACTATGGAAAATTGGAAGTATAGTAAATTTTGATTTTCTTTGATATCTACAATTATACTAACATTTCAATTTTTATTAAAAGGTAAGCAACAATACAATTTTAGTGTTTTTAAAAAAAATATTACCAGATCTCTTTTCAAGAAATTTCACATTGTACAAATAAATTCTTTGAATTTTATGTACCAAAAACTATTTAAAACACATCAATATCATTTTTATGAGAGGATGGAAGTACAAGTTAATTAAAAAAATTGTCTTATAACACTTAATTTTGTCTTATAATATATTTTGTCTTATTTGTCTTATATTTTGTCTTATAATACACACACGTGTTTGTGTATATATATATTAAATGTTTAGCAAAAATACATATTAAGAAACAAATCTTTCTTAAGAGGTATTCTATACATATAAAAACAAAATGTATGTAGTTGTTTAAAATGGTTACAGAAGTCTCGATTTCATCAACACTTCTCAGTTGACATAAAAAATTATACATTTTTACTGCGTAGCTTTAAATTTATATATGTATCTAAATTTAATTTATTTACATTTCTTTAAATATGTATTTGACATATTGCTAATAAAGCAGAAGTATCAACGCAAGGTAATTAGGTATAATATCTCAGATGAATCATTACATATGTGTTGACAGTTATTTCTTTTAAAAAAGCATAATATTGAAAGTAAAATATACCAACAATTTTGTTACACTAAAGTCATTTTAATATATCAATATTAATATAATACTATTTTTTAATGTCATGTGATTAGAAATTTTCTCTAGTAAAAAATTCAATTACCTTTTTTCTAACATTATCTTCACTCTGTGTGAGCCACTTTATTCTATAGTTTTTATTTAATTTCTTGTACACACCTAATTATTTTCTTCATATGATGTAAGGTTAATATTTGATAAAATAGGTATTCCTTTAAAGAAATTATAATATCTTTAAAACAAATTATATTTATAAGGAATTTAATTCAAATTTTTAACAGTAAATTGCTCTGCAGCGAAATAATAGAAATATAGTTAATATTTAAGGATTGATTAAAATTTTAATGTAGAAAATAAATTTAGTTCTAACATTTCAGAAGATATTCTTTTGAAATGGTATTTTTAGAGATTAGTTTGAAATCACATTTGTGCTACATCTAAAGAATTAAAATTTAAACTTACAGAAAGTAATTATTTTATTATTAAAAAGTATTTAAGTGCAATTAATAATAAGAACTATTTTAAAATGGGCAAACTACTAATCTATTTGTTTAAAAAATACTTATCTTTAAAGCGATGCAAATTAGATAAAGAATTTTATTTCTAATAGTTTTAACCAGAGACTAATCTTGTTTTAGAATGGTTATCATTGCTACCTTACTATTCTTATTTGAATAAAAAAATGAATATGTCTGAAATACCATTTAAACATAAAAGTGATACCATTCTTATGTTTAAATGGTATTCGACATACGACTGATTGTGTCTCATTTAAATCTAAAAATAATCGAAGTATTATATATTTCAAACAAATTTCTTTAAGAACTAAAGTTAGGAAAACAAAAACATTCATTAAGGCAGAAACATCTAAAGGAGATATTAAGAAACAGGACCAAACACCAGAGAATATTTTAATTTTGTTATCTTAGTCTGAATTAATCATAGCAAGATATAGATGGAATAAAAATGTTTAATTTGATAAAAAGGATAAAATTGATTATAGAAGTAATATGCAGTTAAAAATGAAATATGGCCTTACAAATTATGAAAATGAATATTTCTTTAAAATATATTTAAAAACTGGTTAGTAGAGTTAAATAGTTAAGCTTTTCTGCAAGAATTTGGTGTATTTGCTTAAACAAAATATAAACAATGTTAATGAAAGTTAAAGTTAAAACAACTTTACAGTATAACAGCTGTGATGATCTAAGAACGTAATATTAAAAGAGTTTCAAAATTGAATGTTACTAACGTTTTAAAATACTGATTAATTTAAAATTAAAGATACAAGTTCTGAATTTCTAACAAAAAGTAATAATCTTCCCATAAGCAAAGCAACATAACTTTTCCGACTTTAATATATTTATGATAATATAAAACAAACGTTTTTCTAAACTAATGTCTGATATTTAAGAATGAAAAATTAATGCTTATAACAATTTTATGTTCTTACAAATCTGAAGTCAAGATTTAAAAAATATATCCTTCCAATTATAAAAATAATGACTTTTTCGTTTTTTAATCAGAATTTTTTTCTCAGAATATCACTTGGTTTGGTTTGTTTGTCGCTCAACGGTCATTTTTTGCACACGAATAATTAGACCGGGGCCTACGATTTAAAGTGGATTCCGAACCACTACAAACATCCATGCTCAAGGTGGGATTCGAATCCACGAACTGTTGAACCGAAGACAAGAGCACTATCCATTTGGCTGCCAGCTCGGCAGAGAATATCACTTGAAAAAGATTTGATTCGTTGCTCATAGGACCACACCAGGACCTATAGTTTAAAGGGATTCCGAGCCCTTACAAACACAAAGTGAGATTCGAACCCATGATTTGCTGAAATGAAGGCCAGAGGGATAACTATTCGGCTGGCAACTCGGTTCAAAAAGTATTTAAAAATCTGGATTTGGTTTTGTTTGTTGTTCAATGGTCATTTTTTGTACACCAAGCCTAATTTGACTGGGACCTACTGTTTAAAGTGCATTCCAAACCACTGCAAACATCCAAGCTCAAGATGGGACTCAAACCTACGATCTGTTGAACCGAAATCAAGAGCGATAACCATTCGGCTACCAGCTCAGCTTAAAAATCGTGTGTGAAGAGATAGAAATAGTAAACAGTTACTTTTAATCTGAGCCAATAAAGGTGACTCTAGCATGTCTTTAGTTATAGTATTTGTCCAAGCACTTTTGAGTCTGAAAAGTACTGACATCCAGTTCGAGATGCTACGAAGCCTTAGACACGTGGTGCGATATGCAGTTAAAACGTCCATCTCTATTCGTTTCCGCACTTTGGGTTCAGTCCGTTGGCAGAAACAAGAGGCAGCAACAAGAATAAACAATGAGATTGCTAACTTGGTCATCACCTGGAATAAAGGAAAAAATATGTCTGAAATTTATCTCAGGCTATTAAAAAGGTAATTAAAATACTAACTCATCGGTGAGTAGCTTGAATTCAAGCCATGCAAGTGCTGATGGAGAATAGAAATACGCTATATTGAAAATACTAGCTGGGTATTAGACATTAAATTTTTCACTTCATTTCTTTTCCCCATTGAATCAAAATGTCTTAGAGTTCAGTCTTAGAATGGATTTAAAATTTTCTATTATTTTATTAATAACATAGTTTGAATGTGTTTAAAATCATCGAACTCAGAGAGCTAAAATAATGGGATTGTTAAAGTTTAAGGAACTAGGTTAGAAAGAATTAAGCCAAACTTTCAAGGATGTAGTATCACTTCCTTTTAAGTACATTATGTAATATATATATATATATATATATATATATATATATATATATATATATATATATATACACATCCCCTTTTTTTCACTACACCTCTTAAAAATAACCAAATGGTCATACCATCCCTTATATTTATGTACTTTAGCTCCCTTGTTTATATGATTCTACATTTTTGATTGCATTTAGATTAAAGACATTAGTATATTTTTTAAATGTGTGTGTGTATATATATATATATATATATATATATATATATATATATTATGGTGTACTTATATTCTTAAAACTACAGAAATTCCATAAAAATTTTATTATCTATAAAAGAAACATTCAACTTAAGCAATAGTTATTGCTAATTAGTCATTTCCAGTTAAGATTAGAATTACATTATATTTGGAACAAACAAAAGACTGGATATTTTCTTCGGAAAATTTTAATAGGATAGAAAACATTAATTCCATTGTTACATAAAAACACGAATTAGTTCAATGTGTACACTTTAGAATACATAAGAAATCCAAGATTCCATCATAAGTCATATCTATTATTTCTCATGATGAGTTTTAAAGTAATTTAAAGAGAGAAAGTCAAGAACTTTATAATCCAAACACATAAAAAGTACATTCAATTTCTACAATTTATATGAGAAATAAAAAGTAAAACTAAGGTAAATTGTGTTTTACTGAATAAAAGTTTAAAATGATGATTACTAAGGGTAAATAAATTGATTGCCTTTACTATTCCCAATGATCTCAACTTTTAAATACATATTAAAACTAGTGAAAATCAAAACTAAAGATTGGTTCAGATACTTTTGGTGAAGCTGGCTTAAAGCTTCTAGCGATTTCTTAGATGTACTATTGATGCATATAAACTGAGAAAATAACACAAAAAATGTGGAGATCAAGTAAAATTTCTTCAGATTATATCTAGCATGTAAATATTCGGATAATATTTAATATCGATAGTTAAGAAATGTTAAATGTTCATATATTTGAAATAAAATGGCGAACATAAGAAAATGTTAGCAATAAAGCCTACCTATTTGTAAAAAAAAGTTTAGATAATTTACAGCCGAAATAAGTGTAAGCAAAACATTTTTATCACTAAAAAGACTTAAAGAGAAAATTTAAATTATATATCATGAGCGCTTATATAATAGATCCGATAATTAAAGACTTTTGGAGCAAGGTTGACTGGATGCGACTATACAGAAACTTTCAGATGTAAGAAACTTCATAACTAAAATGTAAACAATGCTAACTTTTGGAGATTAAAAATTTTGGCAATCAGTTATTTTTAGCAGAGTAATTAAGTACTATATTACAAGTTAAGAAGTATCTTGTTCTGTTTATTCGTCACTCAAGTTATATTTTGCGGATGATGAATAGTTATAATAGAATCTACAGTTTCACATGGATTCTGAATCACTACAAACATCGAAATCTAAAGCGTGATTCGAACCCACGAACTGTTGAACTGAAGGCAAGAGAGCTAACCAGCCATCTTCTCAAATACCATATCCGCTTTATATGTTATGTAAGCGGTTTTAATGTTAGTTTTCTTGATTCTGTGCATTCTTAAAAATATTATCAATCTACGAATCTATTAAGACTTCCAAAAACTTACGTGCAGATTTCCTAATGCACAATAAGGATTTAAGGTGAAAATTCTTAAAACGTAAATGAAGTATACGAGAAATGCGCTCTGTGTTTAAAGCCATACAATTGTCATGAAATAATTGTTATAATTATCTCGCGATGGATAATCGATAGAACAGCTGTAGGAATTTATTCAAGCCCTGTTCTCAAGTCACCTGTATTCCTGTTAATGGAATAGCTTGATGCATATTTCAATGTCACAGCAAAATTTGGGTAATTATCCTTAAAGCTCATGCAAAGATTAAAAATTAATAGTGCATTTAAGTACATTTTATGAATTCTATAAATTATCGCTTGTTTATGCTAATAAAAAATTTTGTTATGAATGATTAAGGAAACATAATGAACACTCTTAAAGGAAAAGAAGAAAGGTTGTATAAAAATATAAAATATTCATCTCCTGTTAAAAAAATTCAATTTCCTGTAACAATTCAAGCAACTCCGATAGAAATAAGACTTCCTATAGAAAGAGATTAGAGCTCCAGTGGCTCAGTAGCTTCATGCCGCTTCCCGTAAGCTCAGCAAAGTGAAGCATCATTTGCCGCAGGCAGTGGTTGGGAGGGTGACCACGGTGTACTCTCCTTCACTGGGTTGCTGGAACTCCGTGGGTTGGGGACGTGTCCACGTTAATCTGTGACGTCCAAAGTCCTTCCGCTGGTGTGGCGTGGATGTGGAGAGGAGGATGCCAGCTCAGGTGTGGCCTCGTCACCTGACCTTAGTTCAAAATTACGAGGCACCTTAATTAGAGCAAAGACGTACTTTCACCTTCGTGGTGCTCTGTTCCAAACGAAAGACGCACCCGTTTGACATAATTCGCACTGCCAACGGCATAGAGAGCTTGGCTTGTCCAAGTGTCATAAGTAACAACAACAACAACAACAACAGAAAGAGATTGAATTATAGGGGAAAGTTATAAATTTCAGGAAATTGGTCTAATCTTTTGTATTGAATGTTACACTAATTTAACACGTAATTTAAAGAGAAGCTGTAGCAAAAACCGTTCCTTACATTTGCAGTATATTTTTATTTTAGAGTTCTACAAACTAGCTGGTTCGATGAGGGTTTTTATAGGTTTTTTAGAACACTTTTAATAATAAATTTTAGGAGTTAGTGGGTGGTTTGTTTACACCCATACGGTCATTTTTTGCACAAGAGGGCTAATTAGATCGAAACCTATGGCTTAACGTTGATTCTGAACTACTGCAAAAATCCATGCCCAAGGTGAGATTCGAACCCACAAAGCGAAGGGAAGAGTGCTAAACATTCGGTTGCCAGGTCGGCATATATTTAGGGAGATCAAGGTATTCAGATTTGGAAGGGAAATAAATTGTACATGTAGCCGTTAAAAAATTTCTGATCAAGACTTCAAATATCACTTAATATTTTAAAACTACGCTCCCTTGCAACACAACGATTTCTTGAATCTTACGTTTTCATACATAGGATTCTCCCCCACCCAAAAATATTCAAAAATACTCCCTCTACCGCAAGTTACTTTTCTAATTTCATTTAATACTCTTCAGTAATAAATTTCATCTAAGATTTTGTGTTTCATATCTCAACTATAGACAGACTGAAATAATTTGATAATTTCAAGATCTGAAGTGCTGTAATATTAAAAATTCATTTCTCATAACAATTACTGCATATTTCAAATTGCGAAACAACTTTAAAAAAGTTATAAAAAATTTTCAGTTTCCAAAGCCTGCGTGCAAATTGTGCAGACTCGTCAGTTTCGTTTTCGCGACAACGAAAATAGCTCACTGATAAATGTGACTATTTTGGGATTCCTTTGCAAGACACACAAAAATGATTCAAGTTACTAAATAATTATGTGACGTTAGTCGACACCCATACGCTGGGAGTCACCCCCGAAGGCAGTGACCATCTTTAACGCCACACACCCAAGGATGTGACCCCTTCATTTGAACCCTGGCAGACTAGCCACAACTGTAACTATGTACCAGCCGATTGATACACTGGGGACCACGGTCTACCACCCATCCAAAGGGTTGCCACGCAGGGCCTACAAATGAGGATCTTGACTATCCATGAGAAGCAAGAAGCAAACAGAGCGGCTACAGTTACTCATGGATAGCTCCATCGCTTGCTATCGAGGAATGGAAAGGATAAAGAAAAGATAAGAGAAAACACGGAGAATATAGATCTCGGGGTACCACGGAATGGGATCACACGCACTCACCTCAAGATAGTAAGGCCTCGTATCGAAGAAGGTATTGAAATAAATGCTTTAAGCTATAAGTTTTAACTAGTGACATACTTATGAGAGTAAATCTCATTCTGGTTTTTTATATTGAATTACATCTTAAGTTACTAATTTTACACCTGCGCTAATCAATTCAATGAAAATATATAATTTTTTTAAAACTTTTTCAAAAATTTTATGTTAAATGCACATGTGTTCAAATGTTCAAGTCAGAATACTATGAAAAATAATATCTAGTTCCTAACTGTATTAATAGCTGAATTTATCCCAAAAAGATTGAACACAAAATTGTTCGCTTCGTAGGATACTGTCTGAATAATCATGTGGCTTATATATGTAACTCACTAAGAAACATGTGTGCTGAAATTATTCTTTGCATTTCTTTCACGTATCTAAATACGAAATCGCTGAAATAAAGATATTTCAAATTAATATACAATATCTGCATTATTGAAGTGAATTACCTCAGAAATTGAGAAACAATGACTTCACATCAAATACCACACTATAATTCTAAAATAATCTTTTCTAAACTTTATGACGTTATTCTTTTCACGTCTGTAGCGATGAATAATTCTACAATGCAAACATTTTTATAACAATTATATGCAGATCCAGAGGAATGCAGGAATTTCAAGTTGGAAAATTATGTAAATGAGAGTCACCGCAAATTTGATAATACATTTTATAAAAACTATGAAATCTAATTTTCTGTGCCACAAGAAACCTTTTCTCACCTTGGATATCTTGTAAAATTTTGTACCTATATTTTTCTGTAATACTGAAAACATTTGATCGAGTACGATTAAATTACATGTTTGAGTTCTATACATTTTTGTTAAGTTTTAAAAAGCATCAAAATCCTGTTAAACATTTATCAAGAATCAAGTTATCAAAGGACGGATAGTCTCCAAAAATAAGGCATGCATGATTGCCTTTTATTACTGACGGTCCTATTTAAAAATTATCTTCAAGATGTCTTATGAATAAAAGAGTTCCTTTTGTTCATCTCTAATAAAATTAGGTTTCCAATGATAAAATTTAGCTGAGATTTTTCACTCAGCTACAAATACCCCATTCAAAGTGACCTATTGCTTATTTAGAAAATAAACTCAAACAGAATTTCATAAATCAAATAGAAATCAAAATCCCAGTTTAAGCTCTCATCTTTAAATTTATCGATAAATTAGGAGGGATTAGACGGGCGAATTTGGTTAGATTTTCGCTTATAGGTCATTATTTGCACACGAGGAATAAAAAGATCGGGACCCAGTTTAAAGTGGATTCTAGACTAGTATAAATATTCATGCCTGAGAAAAGATTCGAAACCAAACTTGAACCGAAGCCCAGAACATTAACCTTTCCAATACCAACTTGGCCAAATTTGGAGGATGTCACAATAAGTGGTATCACATGTACTTATTACATGTACATATTTAAAATTTTATTAAGTTAGTAAATACCAATAAGCCAATAGGTATACCTTGAATGCAACTCCACACGTATTGGTTGATTTGGTTAGGCATTTTTCGTACGGAAAAAAGTTAGCTAGGTTTAAAAATTGCCTAAAAAATCAAAGTGGCTTTCAAACCAATTGTGATTCATCCAAGGACTGAATGAAAAACACGAGCAGCTGAACTCAAAGAACTTGGTTATTAAGAAAATTCTTTTACTGAAAGATCTCAAAACAAAATTTTACAAATATTTTAACTTTAACAAATTTTTCAATTTCACATTATTTTTATAATTTGATTCACTACATTGGGGGAGAAATTTACTCCCCCTTCAGATCAATGCCATAATTTAGGAAGTGGATCCTCTGGTGCTGCCATCTATCGGAGGATTTGAAGAGCAAAAGTCGTACTTTCACCTTCATGGTGCTCAGATTAAACGAAAGATGCTCCCAATTGACTTAAATTCGCATAGCCAAGGCAAAGCGAGCTTGGCTTGTTCCCAAGTGTCATTAGTAACAACAACAACTACATTGGGTTCTTAAGGAATTTAAAAAATGAACTTAAGACACAGGAAGGAGACTCTTTAGAAACATAAAATAATTTTTCAATTTTGCATAATTTTGAAATAAGCAATTTTTAAATTTTCATTTCATTTACAGTTGAAGAAATTTTATTAATGATAGGTATTTAAAGAGCGTCTATATCAAGTGCATTAAAAATTCTTAAGGATTTTATATTACTACATAAATATTTTATAAGGATACTTTTAACTTATGTTTTAATATAAAATCACTGTCATAATATTTTGCCTAATATGACACTTTTTTTTATCTAAGTTAGAAAAGTGCTATATATTATAACCACCGTTTAATAAAAGTTGGTTTACTCAGTAAGCTTATCACTAAATCTTTGCACAAGAGAATTGCTTTGACTGCTAGGTACAAATTAAAGTAAATCCCCTCAATCGTTATACATGACATAGTATTTGACGAATCTGAGAATTGTTGAACTAAAGGCCAGAGTTAATTATTGAACAACAAACTCGAATTGAACTGTTTCGCGATTTCTCATAACTGAGATTTAGTGACTAAAACTTTAAATTATAATGTAAATTTTAACAAAGTGTGCAGTTAAAGAAACGAGATTTATACTGACTTTACTTAAATGCAAAATAAATCTTCCTTTTTAAGATGTGATTTCATATTTTATGAAGTATAAAAATCTCATTTAATGTCTAAATGTAAATTTTTTCCTAACTAATAAAAAGTGATCAAACATTAAATTTCTTAATTTAAATCTAAATAAGCGGTAAAGTTTGCGGAACTAATCATTTGTAACAAGTTCAATAATAGAAGGGGGTTGCCTTATTATTTGGTATATCAGCCTACGATCACATTTTTTACGCGAGGGTGAACTCTACCAGAATTAACCGATGTGAGTATCGAACTCTACGAACAGTGGTCTGTTCTTCAAATCAAGTAAAATATTCAGAAAAACTGCGTTGGGTTTTTCATCACTCAAGAAAATTAGAAATCGTGGCAAATTCAAATGGTTACAAGAAAACAAATTTTATAATAAAATGACATTGTCTAAAATTAAATTTATGTCTATGTCGGAAAATTGAAGTTCGGTATAAAATTAAATCAAATACAAAGTTACATTTTATCATAAAATAATCATTTATAATGAATAAAATCCTTATTCTGCGAATCCGACGAATTTTTGTCCAAGCTTGAATTGAGAGCAGCTTTACGGAAGAGAATAAAATTTGTCCGGATTTTGGTCTTTGACTACTTAAAACAAAAGTTATGTTTCTATTCGGAAATTGAATCACAGCACAGCACAATTTAATTCATAGTTAATGCTGATTTAAACTTCTTGTAAAGATGCCTTGATATAATTAATTTCTAAGCGATTTAATATCCCTTACCGAAACTCTTCTCTTTCAGAATGGGTGTGGTTCCTTTATTAAAATTGTCTTCTATGCGTAACCTCCACGGGGGATAGAGAAAAAATGTTTTTTTTCTTTTTATCAGATCCTTTTGCCTACATTCCCAGTGTAATTTTTTAAAAATATTTACTGATTCTTTTCGAGTTTTAGAAAAGTTTTGCCATTGCACATTGAAATGGACATGTTAACACTTTTCTAAATGCATTGCCGATTGGCAGTGCATTTAGAAAAGTGTTAACACGCACTGTCGAATGCATTATAATGCGGATGTCCAGACTTTAGTACTTTGTAATTAAAAGGTAATTTTGAAGCTTTTCTCACCTCAAACAGCGTTTTCAACAAAAAAATAGTAAACATCTTTTACAAAATAATAAATATCGCTGTTTTCCAAATAGAAAATTTCGAATACTAAGTGTTTTCATCCAAAAGCTAGTAAATGAAAAGGATCATCTTAGTCCGCTATTCTTACAAAACACTTTTAGTGTAACATTTTATTTTTAAAGAATTCTAATACATCCCATATTTTATAATATGCAATATATAAAAATACAATTTTATAATACTATAATTTAAGTAAAATGAATATCAGTTTTCAAAGGAGATTAATCTGAGACGCCTATCTTCCACCTATTCACATGTTAAGTATATGTTAAATATTCTCATACTTTCAAACTCTTGTTTCCCCATTCTACAATTTTTACATTAATACTGAAGTCTCAATGTTAAAAATATTTTTAGAATATAATGTTGAAATTACATCAGTACTGAAAAGTTCTTTTAAAGGATAAAATAATTTATTCATTTATTCCTTTTGCTTAGAATACAGCAAATTTAGGAAATATAAAATACTTTATGAAAGTATTTCCGGTTCAAGACAAATATTTATTTACACATTCTATATCGAGCATGCATTTCAAAGGATCGACATTATACAACGATACGTAAATTTTTCCTCCGCGCACGTACACACAAATTTAAGTACACAATATTTTAAATTACAAAAAATTGACCGGCAAAAGTTTTTTCAACTTACGTTTATAAAATATTTTAACACCGAAAATTATATATATTGATGTATCTTATAAGCTGTAAATATTAAAGAACAATAATCGAAGAAAAAGTAATCAGTAACTTCTTTTTGTTTAAACGCAAGTATGCTCTAATTTTGGATTTATCTTCGAATGATTTTTTAGAATAGCTTTACGGCAGTAATCATGCCACTTATGTGAAATGAAAGTGTGAAATAAAAACAAAACCAACAATGATGCCACAATAGAGTCGGAATAACGTTCGGTTGAGGTCGAATTGGAAAAGCAGAGAACGTTATCTGAGGTATGAACGATGAAAAACTATTACCCTCATTCCGTTGCCACCGCCGACTAACGGAGGTTATTTTGGTAACGCTTTTTATGACGGGTGCTCCTCTTTATGATGGCTAGAGGGCTAGCACACACACAACATTCCTTCTTCTCTAAAATAGTAGAGTTGGAACATCATAAAGTAGGATCGCTGTAGGCTTTTGTCAATTCCTTCCACGAAATGTACTGCTTCAACTCTAATCCTTATAAAAATAGCCACCAAAGGAAACAATCAAAAAATTTCGAAACTCAAAATATTTGAGTTAATGTAATTTCGCTATTGGATCAGGATGTATGAAACTAACATAGAAATAAAACTCGTTTCAGAGAAAAAAAATTGCTAGATATTCATTGTTTAATGTTTTAAAACATTATAAGTACCAATATACCGCATTTTATAATGAAATCTTGTAAATAAAATTTATAAATGTGTGATGGAGATTGTAGTCAACAAGTTTAAAAAAACTTCTTTTTAAGGCAATCGTAGTTAAACATTATAATTAAATAAGCCAACAGGTAAGATGACCAAATTTGCATTCTAAGTAGACTTCCCCCCCCCCATTTCCCAATAATATTGTCTCCATTTATCGTAAGAATTCCAGTGACAAGCCTTCATTTCTTTCCAATAAGGCAATATTAAATTACTAGTGCTTTGTCTCGGAAAGGTACACCCAATATTAAAGTGTAATGTTTTACCATTCTACGTTCACGTTTTGCACTCAAATGCAGATTCAATCCTGAACTAAAGTTTATATTAAATTTCGAGACATTATATACATCTAAGCCTATGTGGGAGTTGGCAAACTTAGGCAATTACAACAAAACTATCTCTAAAATTGTGTGTTAAATATTCAATACTTTATGACCTCGCTAAGGAACGGCAACTATATATACACTGATGGGAAAAAAAATCCCAACACCAAGAAATTATTGTTGAGTAATGAAATTTCAGCAATACATTTAGATAGATAACGTACGTAATTGATTGCAATTTAAAGATCGCAGGTTAATTTAAGCCCGAGAAGAGCCACTGCAGAAGTGAAATACAGGTCCATTAATAACCGGTGTAACCGCCAGAATTTTGAATGCAAGCATACAAACGTGCATGCATTGAATCATACAGGTGCTGGATGTCCGTTTGTGGGACGGAGTTCCATGCCTGTTGCACTTGGTCGATCAATACAGGGGCGGTTAATGCTGGTTGTGGATGACGCTGGAGTTATCGTCCAATGATGTCCCATACGTGCTCAATTGGAGACAGATCTGGTGA
The DNA here is from genome assembly GCA_037975125.1 of Latrodectus hesperus. Taxonomy (NCBI): domain Eukaryota; kingdom Metazoa; phylum Arthropoda; class Arachnida; order Araneae; family Theridiidae; genus Latrodectus; species Latrodectus hesperus. Next base: position 87,187,415 of record CM075854.1, on the reverse strand, counting down.
TCTGGCAGGCCAAGGCAACATGTCGACACCCAGTAGAGCATGTTGGGTTACAACAGCAGTATGAGGTCGAGCGTTATCCTGTTGGAAAACACCTCCTGTAATGCTACTCATGAAAGGCAGAACAGGTTGAATCACCAGACTGACGTACACATTTGTTGTCAGGGTGCGTGGGATAACCAGGAGAGTGCTTCTGCTTTCATAAGAAATTGCTCCCCAGACCATAACTCCAGGTGTAGGTCCAGTGTGTCTAGGCCGCAGACAGGATGGCAGCAGCCGCTTACCTGGCCTCCTCCTAACCAAAACACGGTCATCACTGGCACCAAGGCAGAACCGGCTTTCATCAGAAAACACAACAGATATCCACTCCGTCCTCCAATGAGCTCTAGCCTGACACCACTGACGTCGCAAACGGCAGTGGTTTGGCGTTAAGTAACCGATTGGTAACAGTTCGTTGTGTCACTGTGGGGCCAACTGCTGCTCGAATTTCTGTTGCAGACACAGTACGACTCGCTACGGCTATACGCCGAACACGGCGGTCTTCCCTCTCAGTAGTGCCACGTGGCCGCCCGGAACCCGGTCTTCTTGAGACAGTGCCTTCCCTTGACCACTGCTGCCAACATTCATGCACAGTGGATGCATTCCTGCCAAGTCTTTCTGCAATCTCGCGGAAAGAAATCCACCTGCTCGTTGGCCTATTATATGACCTCGTTCTAATTCAGTGAGCTGTTGATAAAGGCTTCGTCGTCTTCTTAAAGGCATTGGAGACTAGCATTAACTCACTACATCAAAACTCGACGCTAAACAACGCTCAGGAACGTTACAGCTCGTATTTAAAGCGAACCTGATTTGCATCTTCCGTGTGTCGCTACTGCACACTGATGCGCCGAGCGCAAAATTTGAATCGAAGTCATTTTTCAGATGTATGAACACGCCTGCCAAATTTCGTTTCACTAGCACAACTCCTTCTTGGTGTTGGGATTTTTTTTCCATCAGTGTATATACTGCCAGGGACCACGACTGAATCAACACATTTTAATTATTCGCCTTTATGTTCTTCAGCTGCTTCATTTTGGATAACGACTTCATATTTTTTTTCACGAGTATTTCTACTGCTTACTTTTTCTAGTATTCTGGTATTTTCTTTTAAATAGTCAGAACTAAAAGGTTAATTTGTTGTTTGGCAATCATTAAAACTTCAATGTTAATTGGTTGCTTCTGCATCTATTTGGTGGAAATTCTTAAGTTCATACTCAAAATAATCAACTTTTATAAAAATATTTTTTTTTCCAGTATAACTTAAGCCTTGGCTGTTTTAAATGAATAATTTTCCTTCAATTTTAGCGTATTTTTTAAATGTATAATTTTACTAAAAAAAATTGTAAATATCCTACAACTTTAACATGATTATAAGTACATATTTACATGATTTTAGAAAACAGTTTTTTTGACATAGAAATATAACTTGGATAATTCCTTTTTGAAAATTCATGTATATTAAATGAAATTTATTCTGTTGTATTCCTCTACATTATGTGTATTTCTAATAAATTGTTCCAAGTAAAATAGCCAGGAAAATTGATGTACATTTTAATAAAAAAAGTGAAACTCGTCAGAACTGAAACATTTTTATTTATTGTTTGCCACTTTTGCTTAGTGAACTAGACTTTGTAGAACGGTTTTGGATTCGATACCTAGGTGAAACGAAAATCTCCGCGTACACTGACGACTGCTGCGGTTCGTAAAATAGATCATGGTGACGATGTCTTCAAAGTGAAATGATACTTCTTTTCCGTGGCTTGCTCATAACTTAAGAGAATTCGCTTTTGGGGTAATGATGGCAAATACTCATTCAATATTCCTTCTATAAGAAATCTCTAAATCCGTCTCTCTAAGGCCGAAAGGTTTATGGAAGTGACAAAATAATCGAGCCTTAAAGGTTTTTTTTATAACTTATTTTTCCTTACTCTTGCTTTGGTATACTGTTTAACGAATTCTTATAACGTTCAATAAATGCTTTATATTTGATATCAGTGATGCTTATAATCAATCACAATTTTACAATGAAATGAAACTGTCTTTCCGCAACCGATTGTCACCTAGTCATTCTTGTACACATGAGAACTAAGTATATTACAATTTAAAGTGAGTAGTAAACCACTACAAACATCGATGCCCATGTGAGATTCGAACCAGCGAGTTGTTGAATCGAAGACTAGAACGCTCCATTACCATGACAACCAGCTCGACTTTCTTCATGCAACGGTTTCCTTGAATTCATCCAAAAGAATTCAATCTTCCATGTATTTCAGCGTTTAGAGGCACCGTATATTTGATTCATGTTGAGCTTTGGTTATTGCCCTACAACTTTTGTGCTAAGACATGCAACTGAGACCTACAGTTTGAAATACACAAAAATTTCTGAATTCGTACAAAAACCACGCTGTGTGACGAACCAATGAGCTGTTAACTAAATAATTATCCAACTGCCTTTTTTATTTGTCTATTTAAATTCAATATGAAATATTATCGAATGTCTTCAATATTTTCCTCAAGATTATAATTTAACATAACATTTTATAACAAATCTGAAGTTAGATCTGATTTCAATGCTATTTTATATTTTATAACTTCAAATAAAAGATCAGAGTCGAGATAGTCGTTAGGAGTTAAACTTCGATATAACTCACACGAGCTGTGTTTATTCCTCGAAACGAAGACTTGTAACATTTTATAGCTTTGTGAGTTTTCCCTCCTAAGTACGAATGCAATTTTGAAATGGCTATCAGTACAGAAATCAAACGCTTAGAAATTATGAACGCTAGTATGATTTATAATTGAAATTATATATATAAGGCGTATTCGAGAAGAGATTTTCAATTCCCATTCTGAAACAGGTTAAAGGTCTATAACCTGAAAATTTCTCTTCTAAGTCGTAGGTTGAACAGGTTACTCTCTACAACGGGTAAATAACAGAAGAATCTTGAACTTCGCAGTGAAATCTAGGTTAAATGGTATTAATTGGAACACATTGCTAGAGTTGATTGATAAGGGAAAATGTAACTGAGGACAACTTCGCTTTTAGCAACAAAATTCTTTCATTAACACTATGTTCTTACTTTAGAAAGCACAGTAAATGAATCATAAATGATGATAGTGATCGAGAAAAGAGGTTAAGTTAATCAATGAAAATTAATCTACTTATTGATTTTTTTAAGAACAATAAGACACCAAGTATTTAAAAAACATTCTTTTTCCATTCTCTCTAAGCTCATACATTCCTTATTTATTTTTAAGACCAAAATTTTGTGATGGAAACATTAGAATTTTTTTAATGTAAATGCCGATTTTGAAAATGCTTTGTAAAAACAAATTCCTAGAAAATATCTAAACAAAAACGTAATATTAAAGGGAAAGATACTTGATCTAATATAATTTTAATGTCTACTTAAATATTCACTTTATTCTGCTTTATGAATAAAATGATTTTTGTAACCAAAAATAAAAAAGCTGTCTTCTTATCCTCGGCTATGATAATAAGTCAATATATTTGTTTTGTTTTTTCATTCCGCGTTAACTCTTTACTTAATTTCATCAGGACTTGGTAAGTCGATTCCGAACAACTATGGACATCTGCACTCAAGGTGGAAATCGAACCAACGAATTGTACAGACGGCAGGAGAACTAATGACTCTTCTGACAACACGTCTAATTCAACAAGAACCCAGTTTAAAGTGAAATCCTAACCACAAACACCAGATGAAAATCGAACCCACGAACTATTGAACTGAAGGCTGGAGTGATAACCAAATTAAGACTTAATATTTAGAAGCAAATATTACACAAATTCGAATCAATAAGAAAAATCAAACTGGAAGCATTCATTGTAGAAAAATATAAGTACCTTTACTAGAAATAAATTTCTTTTCTGAATTAAAAAATTTTCCATCACTAAATTGCAAAAATATTCTAATATTTTCTGATTTGCAGTTTCTACTTAGGTAAATTTGCTCTTGAATGTTTATGAAAATAGATTCCGCTAGTTATTAAAAATTACACAAACTATTATAAGCAACGTTTAAAAATTTTCCAATTATGAAATATTAAAGCATAAAGTAGATACAGCATTATTTGAATGTAACTCTTAATTTTTATGCAAAGAGCAATTACTTTACGCAACAGGATTTATTAAGAACTCTAAGTAATATATTATGAATTTTAAAAAAATGCACGATTTTTTTTTATTTAAAATAGATATTAAGTTTTATATATAATCAGACAAGAGTTGGAATCAAAACTTTCCCTTAAAAGTAGATACAAAACTTTCAGTTAAAAGTTAGTTTATTCTACAGAAGTTCTCAAGAAAAATCTATTGTATTGAAAGAAAAAAACAGAATTGGCATAAATTATATTGCTAAATTATAGCAATTGTTAATATTTTCTTCCGTCAGAAAAAGTTCTGCTTATACACTTACCACCGAAAATCTGCGTACAAGTAAGTGGTTACTGCTTGGTGTTAATATAGCGATTCGTAAGGGAATTAAATTTTTCTTTTTAAATAAGAGCATTTTAGATACCTCAAATAAAACACATTTTAATAATAGTAACAATCATTTGAAAGCAACAAAATAAAAATATATAGAAAAATTAAAAAAGAGAAATCATACACATTATAAGTCAGCGTACACTTACAAAAAAATGTTGAAATTTTAATCCGTTTTCGGAAATTTATTACTTTGTAGGATAGCCTTTTCTTTTTAAATCTTTTCTATATTTGGCATCGATTGAATATGTTTTGACGTATATTCTGAAATTCTTTCCATTCTGTTTTCATAGCTTTAGCATTCCTTTGGATGTTATGCGATGTTCTGATTTTTTGTTCAAGCAAATCCCACAAATGCTCAATGGAATTTAGGTCTGGGGACTGGGGAGGTGTATGATACAGAAGCTGTAACTACAAAATGTGTGCCGTATGCTTTGTGGGTCACTGTCCTGCTGGAAGAAATAATCTTCATTCAATCCAAGTTTGCGGGCATTTTATTTAAGGTTTCTTTTTAATATGTTCAAGTAATCAATTTTATTCTTTTTTTGTCGATTCAATAAACTCCCGATTACCAACTCCACTGCTTCCCATACTCCCACAAACCCTAACGCCTCCTCTACCTGTTTGACAGTCAAGGTTTTCTTTCTTGAATTCTGTACCCGATTTCCTACAGACACATTTTCTTAATTTTATTTCAAAAATGGGAAATTTGCTCTCATCTGAAAAAGTTATTTTGTTCCAGAAATACTGAGTCTTATCCAAATGTTTTTTTTACAAAAGCAATTCTTTTTGCTCTTGTTCACTGGGGGAATTCATGGTTTCTTCCTTGTAACTCTAGAATGAAAAAATCATGCTTTTTCAATACTCTTCGAATTGTAGTTAAATATATTTCTGGAATTTGTCAGCAATACCTTTTGCTATTCTTGATGCTGACAGTCGAGGATTTTTTTTCCATACAGACTGAATTACAAAGCGGGTCTCTCGAAGCGTCAGTGCAATTGGACGGCCAGTTCTCGGTTTTGATGTAAAAAAACCTGTTGATTTATAGTTGTTAATAACTTTTTAGATCGAATAATGTCTCCTATTAACTGTCTCAGCGATTGATCTGAGTAATTTCCCAGATTTCCAAAGATTTGCTATGATCTTTCTTTCATCGACACCTCTCTTACCAGCAATGTTTTTTAGTAAAAATTCTACAGTAAAAATCGAACATCAGACTTGAGAAGAGTTCAAATTTACTTCGAAATCGTGCCTAGAAAATAAAACGCATGACAAATAATCGGTGAATGATATTTTTTAAAGTGTACGCTGATTTTTTGTGAGGCTTTTGAATGTCATTTTGCGGGTATTCTTAAATTTTAGGACAATTTGATTAATTTGTTTTGTTAGTTGAAATATGTAATCTTAATGAAGCAATCGGTGGTGTATTGCTTTTTTAACACATGAAATTACTGGATTTTAGTGTGAATAAAGAAGATTGTTCTCTGTACGAAGACTTTCGGAGAAAAGTGTACTCAGAATTGGTATAAATTCTATATTGTTTTTTATATCACCTCTTTAAATCAATTTTTAAGAGTTCAAGATGATTGTAAATCATTTAGTTTTATTGAATCCTTTCATTCTCGCTAAAGCTGTTTTTAACGTCATACTTCATCCGGAAATGCTTAAGCAAAACTTTAAAAGTTACATAATGAAATGACTGGAGCTTCCAATTATCTAGCATGATTGACATTATAGAAAATTTCCCCTCATTTATCGTACTTTCATTCATTCATTTTCTTTTAAAATTTCATCTCATGTTTAAATGAGTAGAGTCTGTAGCCTAAAAGTTTACACGTTTGGTGGTTTTTATTTGGTTATTCGATTCGAGGTAATTGCTATAAAAACTTATCCTTAGATAATGCGAAACATTTTGTTGGTATAAGAATGTTAGAAAAATTGTATTCACCTCAGAGAAACTTGTCACGCAGATTCTTTTACCAGCCTGTGCAACCTGACGCAAGACGTGGGTTACGCACATTTTCCTTAAAACATGAAATTATTATACATTCCAAACTTAAAAATACTTTGGAACGCTTATAGCTCAAAAATTATACTGACGCAAAACACATATTCTGAAATACAGTGAGTGTAAAAAGTATTCGTACAGTACGACAATTGATTTAAAAGAGATCCGTTCATAAAAATTATAAATATAAATTCCATTTAATTAATAATAAATACATAATAGAACATATTTTCACTAGTTTCATGTGAAATTTACACAAAAATAATTTTATACGTGAATAAATCTTTACAAAACTGTAACAATCCAATATCTTGTGGTGTAAAAAGTATTCGTACACTAAAAGAAATGCAAATTCTTTTTAGTTATATTTTGTGATTGGTTTAGCCATTAAGATGTAGTTAATTAACGTCATCTTGTAAGTTACTTAAAAGGTTCTTCAGTGGAAATTTTAATGTAGTGAGAAACTAGAAATTCTGTAATGCGTCTTAAAAGTAAAGAGACAAGTGTTTCCAAAAGAGAACTGATTTTAATGCTCCGTAAAAATGGTAACAACAAGATTTCTGATCTGGTTGGTAGACCCCGTTCAACTGTGCTGTCAATCATAGTAAGTTTGCTGCCACTAACAGTTCAAAACAGTTCTCGTACTGGGCGACTATGTCTGTTGACATCATCTGACAGACGGTTTTTGGTACATTCATTAAAGAAGGATCCCAAAATAAGTGCTCCTACATGAACATCAGAACTAAAGAACATGAGAACAGAAATCTCTATAAGTACTGTTCGAAATGCATGCAGAAATGAAGGTTTCCATGGCCGTGTTGCGAGACGAAAATTCTTTGTTAAAGAGAAGAATCGGAAGCTGCGATTGTCTTTCGCCAAGCAATACGTTATGAAAGCCCAAATTTCTAGGAAAAGATTATCTTTACAGACGAAAGTAAATACAACATGTTTGGATCGGACGGGAGACGAATGGTATGGAGAAAGCGCAATACAGAAATGCAACCTTAGAATTTAGTGCCAACAGTCTTCTTCATCCAACGCCTGGCCGTGGCCGATGGGCCATTTGGCGCCGTGCTTCCCAGTAGAGTCCAGCCCGCCCATGCAAGTCATCGTCGGCCTGTTCCAGAGCATTACAGTAAGCCAGGTGTTCGGCTGTACCCTCGCCTGTAGAACACAGGAGGCAGAGGGGAGTATCGGCAAGGCCGATCCTGTGGAGATGCTTCTGTAGGTAGTCGTGACCCGTTGCCATCCTGAAGGTGGCAACCGCCACTCCACGCGGCAGGCTGTTGGGGATGGTATTGCATCTGACAACCGTCTCCCATCTTTTGCCAACAGCAGCTGCCTCCCAGGCTGTCCTAATTGATTTTTTAATACGTAGATTAATAGTACTACGTGCAGCAGAAAAGCTTATAGGCCTATCTTCTTGGGTCAAGTCACATCCAGATTTGGCAAGCCTATCTGCACGCTCATTGCCGTCAATATCACAATGCCCTGGCACCCCTTGCAAACAGATTTCAGTTCTTTCTTGCAGTTGTGAAAGGATTTTCCGGCAGGCCATAACAAGGGCATCATGTGGGAACAATGAAGTTATGTCCTGAAGAGCTGCTCTTGAGTCAGAAAGGAAAACTACTTTTTTAAGGCCCGGTAGTTGCATTAATCGTCTGGCAGCCTCACAAATAGCAGATACCTCCCCGTCAAAGTTTGTCATATGTTTGCCGACCAGAAAAGAACCCTCAGCAAGAGATAAATAAAAGCCAGCACCACAATTCTCGTCCATTGCCGAGCCGTCTGTGTATATATGGTACCATTCTGCCATTGGATATATAGATACAAGCATATCCAGTGTGGCGGCTTTTAAGATCTGTGGTAAGACATCCTCTTTGCGATCCTTTATGCCAGGAAGGTTTAAGCAAACAGGGATGTTGGGTGTATCCTTCACAAGCGTTGGCCGGGGAAAAAGGAGTCGCTCACCGGAGTAAACCTTATACTTTCTCTGAAGCAATAATGATTTTTCCAGAGGGGTAAGCTGTGTCACTAAACGCAATTTAGCAGTTTTGTAAGTCTCCCAAAAACCATCACCGACACGGCGAGATCTCTCAAAGAATCTCAGAAGGACTTTGTCACGACGAGCTTCAAGGGGCTCAATTTGCGTTTGGCTCTCAAGAGCAGAGATGGGAGTGGAAACAGCAGCACCGCAGACAATTCGAAGGGCATTATTTTGGACGACGTTAAGTTTCTGTCTAGTAGTTTCGCTAGCTGTAGACAGCGCTTCACAGCTATATTCAAGAACAGGGCGAATGTATGATTTATAAGTAGTGGCAAGGACGTCTTGATTGGCCCCCAAGTGGTGCCCGTAAGACGTCTCAGGATTTGAAGTCTATCAGTAGCTTTCTTTTGAATATTATCGATATGTGGAGCCCAGCTAAGCCTTTTATCCATGGTCACACCAAGGTAGTTAGTAGCTTGTGTAATTTTTAGAGGAAGTGTGTCGTACAAAAGATTCAAAATGTTGTTTTGTAGACAAAGTAAAAAGTTGTGCGGTTGTTTTTTCTTCAATTATAACCATATCATTCTCCAGACACCATGCATTAAGGTGCTTTAACGCATTATTAAGACAATCTTCTGTAGATTGGATGTCGCTGCTCGTTGACCACATAACAAGATCATCAGCATAACACAAAACCTCAATTCCAGGCAATTTCAGTTTACTAATTAGGTCATTGATCATGATGTTAAACAGGACACAGCTTAGAACTGCTCCCTGGGGGAGGCCTCTCTTTTGCTGACGAAAGCCTGAGGAGGTGTCATGATATCGACCTCTAATGAACCTCTGAGACAAGAAACTCGTAAGCCATTTCAGCATGTTGCCATGAATGTTAAGAGTAACCAACTTGTTTAGCAATATCATCCGACTCACAGTATCATAGGCTCTTTTAAAATCGATAAAGCAGGCAAGCGTAGACATCTTTCGATGAAAACCATCTTTTACGAACTGGGTTAGTTTCATAATCTGATCTGTGGTAGACATGTGCTTACGAAAGCCAGCCTGCTCATGTCTAATCACTTGGTATCGGTCCAAAAACACCTGAAGACGATTGTTGACCATACGTCCCATAACTTTACATAAGACACATGTCAGGCTTATAGGTCTGTAGCTCTCAGTTAAACAAGAATCTTTACCCTTCTTCAAAATAGGAATTACCTCCGCCTTCCTCCACACGGCAGGGGTACCTTGATGCCATGATTGATTAATAGCCTCGAGAAGCACAAACAGAGCTCTGCCCCCGAGGTGGATGATGAACTCTGAGAAAATATTATCAGGGCCGCGGGCCTTCTTTGTCTTTAAAGATGCGATAGCCAGTCTCAGCTCAGCTTCACTGAAATCGTCATCCAAGACAACACTGTCAAATTCGGGCAGGACCGCACTAGGGACAGTGTTTCCTCTACGGTGAGGGAAAGTAGAGGAGCAGGATGAGAATCTCCTACAAAAAAGGTCGGCAATTTCTGTTTTGCAGGTAACAAAGTTATTACCATTGGAAATTGGGGTCACTTTACTTGGCTGTTTGGCGTTATTAAGTCTAGAAATAAAACGATGGGCCTTGGCGCCATCCCTGCGATAGTCAAGGTTTGCTACAAAATCTGTAAAAGCACGCCGTTTGCTTTGGATAATCTCTTTCTTAAGTGCAGCCTGTGCTCTTCTCAAGTTTATGCAATCAGCGAGTTTTCCTGTTCGTTCTGCAGTTTCTCTGGCCCTGTTCCTAGTCTCCTTCAGATTTGTGAGTTTTTCCGTCCAGAAAGGGGAGAACTTCTTCACTTGACCTCTCGGTATGCATTTAGAAGCCGCAGAGAGAAGCACCTCAGCAATATTTCTGAAAGTGATGTCTGGGTTAGAGAGATTCCCAGTTAAATTAGCATCAGTCTCGGCAGCATACTCGCGCCATTTGGCTTTCCTAAAATTCCAACGGCTGAGAACTCTTTGCCGGAAGACTTTGACTTTAGGTGTGATTTTTGCTGCAATAATACGATGACTACAGCCAGAGGGGTCGTCAAGAAGATGATGTTCAAATCTATTTACTAGGCTGGTATGAGGAAGCAGTAAGTCAGGTCTACTAGAATGTCCATCAAATGACAAGAAAGTTGGTCCCGTATCAATAGGGTCTAAAGAGCAGTTGTCAATTAGAGTCTCAAGTTTACAACCCACACTTGTGGTTATCTCGTAACCCCACCGAGTCGAAGGAGCGTTGAAATCACCGATTACTATAGTAGAATTCGTTATTGCTTGTTCCAACAATGTAAAGTCAAAAATGTTTGTGGGAGGGTTATAGGCGGCCACGATTCGAAAATGGCTCCTGTCCAGCCAAATGTCTATTTGGACTGCCTCCAGCTTATCACTTGCGTTCATAGTATGTAAAATTTTAGTTTTGGAGGCACAGTCATTACCAATTCCAATAACCATTCCAGAGGCTACCAGTCGTCCACGAGGGACAGTATGCATGGTGTATCCGTTCAACTGATAAAAAAGGATATTGTCAGTCGCAGCACCAGCTTCAGCGACAACAAAGACGTCAGCACTCTGATCATGAATACAATTTTTCAATTCGTTATACTTCGATGGACTTAGTCCACCAGCGTTCCAGAATAAAAATTTAAAAACACGAGCTTTCCGCCGGGGGACGGCGACGTTCTGGCCCTGAGAAGGGCCGTTTGAAGGCTGTCGTTGCAGACTTGCTCTGGCGAGCTTTCGACTCCACTTTGGCATGGTTGGAGGCGCAGAGCTGTAGTTCATTTAGTGTTATCCAGGGTGCACCACGAGGAGGCGAACTACTTTGCACCCCAGTGCCAACAGTGAAACATGGGAGTGGAAGTCTACTTGTTTGGGGGTGTATGAGTTCTTCTGGGGTGGGTAGTTTAGTATTTATTAAAGACATTATGAATCATAAACTTTATATTGACATTTTAAACAATAATTTAGGACCTAGTGCAACAAAAATGGGCTTGAATGGTGATTACGTTTTCATGTATGATAACGACCCCAAGCACACAGCCCTAAACACAAGGCTCTGGATACTATATATTACCCCAAAGTTCATGAAATTTCCTCCTCAGTCGCCGGACCTCAACCCTATCGAGAATTTATGGGACTATCTAGATAAAAATATTAGATCCAGACATATTTCTAAAAAAAATGATTTGGAATCGGCTTTTAATCAAGAATGGGACGCCATATCTAGCTCAACAACAGCAAAATTGGTGGAATCGATGACAAAAATACTCAAGGCAGTTATTCGAACTAAAGGATATCCTACAAGGTATTAGCTGTAATATGATTGTGTTGGCCAATATATGCCTGATGTACGAATACTTTTTACACCACAATATGTTGGATTGTTTCAGTTTTGTAAATATTTATTCATGTAAAAAATTATTTTTGAGTAAATTTCACATGAAGCTAGTGAAAATATATTCTATTATATATTTCTAATTAATTAGAATGGAATTTATATTAATAATTTATATGAACGGATCTCTTTTCAATCAATTGTTGTACTTTACGAGTACTTTTTACACTCACTGTAAACACAAGAATATTTTGTATCTTGTAAAAGACATTCTTTATTAAATCACCCTATGTTTAGTCACTTGCTTACTCAATTTCCATAATCAATTTCAAATGGCCTTTCAGAATAGATTTGTATATGCATTCAAACTCGCATTGCCTTATCTATAGGCTGCGCTATATTTTATATCCCTTAAGATTTTGCTATGAAAAACATTAGAAATAGTTTCCAATACTCAACATCCAATTTCCATTAAGATGAGATGCAATAAAAAGTTCAATATACGTTATGACTAAAATGACCTTTATTATTAATGAAGTTCATTTTATACCACATGCATAAGATCGAACTCTGCAATGAGTAACGCCTATTTATAGAGAGAGAATACCATAAATACAATATTCTTATAATCAAGGAATCGAATATCTTCCTGCCACGTGCGCGAAGAGGCCCGTTACCGTAGCAACCAGCTTTTTTCAGAAAAGCATCAACCTACGCACTGTGGATTGAGTAAGGCGCAGCTGGTCTAAACATGGTTTTTTAGCCATTCGAGGATATGAGAGCTTCATCTCTCCAGCCTTTTTTTTTATATTTCTAATGAAATATGTTTAATTCTTACTTGGAATGGGTGAAAAACACATTTCTAGTACAGGCGTGTGCGAGTGATTTATTTGAGTTACAAAATCATAGATTTTCATGTACAGGTTTCAGTTAATTCGGCCTGAAAAAAAGGAGAGGAGAGTATATTATTAATAAATCTTGTTAATAATTTCTCTATTTGAGTTCAAGGTTTTTCAGAATTGAATGTTATTTTCCCAGACAGATTAAGAGCTTATTTTCAGTATCATTTCAAAGCTTTATAATTGATTAATATTTAGTTTTCCAAGTCTCTCTTAATGTGAGGTTTGGTTTGTTTGTCGCTCAACGGTCATGTTTTGCACACGAGGGCTAATTAGACCGGGACTTACGGCTTAACCTCTTCGCGACGGGCGGTGCATATATGGATTTCGTACGGACGAAAGTGAGGGCCGGGCGGTGCATATATGCATTTTAAGCTGGAACAATTTTTAATAATCGCTAGATGGCACTATGTGTCCATTATATTTAAACTGAACGTAGTTTTAATGTTCTGACCTTAATTTTTTTCGTATTCCTGTTTTTTTTGGTATTTTGATTATCAGCTGTGTCTGGGGAGAGGAATTCGCAATGTAAACAAACACAGCTCGGCTCTTCAACTTTCCACGTGATTTAAGCATTCTCGCTTCTGATAGCTCTCCGAACACTTTTTTTTAATTTGTTTTTGCTACTATGGGAGGTCTTTTAGGGGTTTTAGCGTCAGTTTCGTTACAGTTTTTACTGCTTTCGGTTTTATTTTCTCACTTTTCTTGTATTTCGAAAATTCTCGACTCCAGATTATTATGGCGAGGAAACGTTATTTAACAGAGGATGAATATACACGTATGGTAAATGAACCATTCAGTGATACAGATGAAAGCGATAATTCATTTGCTAAAGAGTTAGAAAATGATATTTCTAGCGATTCTGACACAGATGCAATGTCGGACTTTGCGTTTATCCGTGCTTTGAGATTTTCCATACTCAGTCTTCATTTTAAATTTTGTTATTTTTTCTTGTAAATAGCCCTTGTATAGTTTTTATTAATTTGAAAGTATGTTGAAGTGTTTTGTCAATTAAAATTTTGGAAAAATAAGAATTGTACTGTCGAAAATTATTTCCCAAGGTAAACAACTTTTTTATATATATATTTTCATATAAATTGAAGGAAAAACATTATTAAAGTCTAGTTTTAATGTTATAAGATAGATTATGTGATAATATAAAATGGTACTAAAAATCATGGCGGTAGGACTTTAACTTTATTTTTTACGATTTTTTTTCTTAAGTTAGGCTTAGCGGAGAAAAAACCCCGTCCTGTAACATTATTCCTTTCGCTTCTGCTTCGTCCTGAACGCGCGTCTTAAACAGAGGCGCCCCGTCCTGAAAAGGTTAAAGTGGAATCCGAACCACTACAAACATCCATACCCAAGGTGGGATTCGAACCCACGAACTGTTGAACCGAAGGCAAGAGCGCTAACCATTCGGCTGCCAGCTCGGCTCTCTCTTAATGTGAAGATAACTGTGATTGGTTTGGTTTGTTTGTCGCTCAACGGTCATTTTTTGCACACGAGGGCTAATTAGACCGTTAAATGTTAAACAAAATATTTTGATTAATTTTTCATTAAGAGCAGACATTTCAGAAAAATATATTCTAATAATGTAATACCAAGACATTAATATATGAACTTTATTGTGGGGGGGTAGTTTCTATATCATTTTATTTAACATTTCGATCATTAAAAACTTTGTAACTATTTTGTTATTTCAAATTATGTTATATTTGGATGTTGGTCCTTAAGCTCTAATGTAATTTTCTATACAAAATCACAATGTCCGATTTTAATCAGTAATGCAGTGTCACTGCAAGACTTTCATTACTGAGTATTGTACCATACTCTTACGTTTCTGAAATTGAAAGATTAAAAAAAAAATTGAAGTGAAACTTAGAACTATTACGAAAGTTTATCACTATAAAAATATTTATACAATACAGATTTGTTCGTAAAGACTAATTATATTTAATAATTTTATATAACATAAACATACATATATATATATATACATATATATTATATATATATATATATATATATATATATATATATATATATATATATATATATATATATATATATATATATATCCATTCGGCTACCAGCTCGACTTGAACTCAGAGGGAATAAGTGTGACAGATGTTTTGACATGTATTCGGAAAATACAGGTGGTTATGCTGGGGTCAGAGTGAGTAAGTACCAAATTTTGAGGTAGAATTTTGTCGATTTGGTAGCTTGTTTGTCGCTCAACGGTCATTTTTTGCACACGAGGGCTAATTAGACCGGGACCTACGGTTTGAAGTGGATTCCAAGCCACTACGAATGCCCAAGGTGGGATTCGAACCCACGAACTGTTGAACCGAAGGCAAGAGTGCTAACCATTTTGATGATTTGGATAATACAGAGATGATTTTACTGGGGCTCAGTCGGATGGAATACGGGGCATATCTTTTGAGACAAAAATTTGTAAAATAGATGTGGATTTAAAATGAATTTGATTTGAATTTACTGGCGCAAGATTCTCAGATGAGATAACTTCATAATTAATTTGTTTTCTGCTCAGGTTATGTGCTTGAGTAAATTGTTGACTAAGAACCAATTCAGAATATTGAAATGAATGACTTAGAAGAATAAAGGTACTAAGACAAATTCATGAAAGCCAGAAAAATTAGATTAATGGTATCAAAAATTGTTTTCTGAGAACCAAGATAATTTCAAAAAATTAATGTCATTTAGAGCAGGGTTTTTTGTGCTTGTCTTTTAACATTTTGAAACTGTCTGAGATGTAGAGGAAGAGTCCATTTCCTTGTCCAGAAGAAAGAATATCAGTTTTTTAATGCTTTTTTCTCGAAATTTTAGTTTTTTAATTTTTGTACCACCACACTTAGATTTATTAGTAATTGAAGTAGATTTCTTCGTGCGATTAGAAGTTGATGGTAAAGTGGATTTAGATGATAAAGTTGTAAGTGAAACAGATATTGGTAAATCACGCTTCTTTGATGGATTGTTTATTTTTGCCTCTGTAAAGTAGAATAGGAAACGCTAACTTTTGGTGTTCCATTTTTTTACTATTTGCCTTGCTTCTGGGAAAGTAATATTTTGTTTTATTTTGGTTGTGATCACTTCTCTCAAAGATCCATATAGAGCTAGATTTAGAAAATACAGAATCAGAGCCAGAACAGTTACAGCACTTGAAAATTTCTGAAGTACAAGCACTAGTTTCATTACCAGATGGCAAACATTTTCCAAATATAGGATTAGTATTCCTACATGCTCACTGGGAGTGCCCATATCTGACATTAAAAATACCCAAGAGGATTAGGAATGTATAGACGAAGATGGCAACGCATATAAACTGCTTTTATGAATTTTTACAATACTGGTGTCTGAAAAGTTAAAAACATGTTGGGAGGGTTACATGTCTACCGTTATATAGAATTCTTATACGACGAACAGAACAAAAAAAAATGAAAACTCTTTTAACATGAAATTCTTCCGAAAATTCTGCTTCTGTCACAAGTATGAAATCGTGGTTAGCAATAGCAGGAGACTCATTTTAAAAATTTATGAAATGTTTCGACTTTAAATGAAACATATTTTTTAAAATTACTGATTACCAAAGCTTGTTTTGAGTCAACTTGAAAAGGATTACCCAATCGTAATTATTTAACATTTTGTAAGTTACCAACAGAAGATGTGAGAAGTTTTTGTAATACAAAAGATGATACTCCATGAAAAGTGTTTGGAGCTCTTATTAACAAGAAACAAGTTTATGAATTTGCATCGACTACGAAAGAATTATTACACATAAGGTGTTTGTAAAAGTTCATTCTCAACGGCAACAACCAGCATGAAGCCTTACAAAGGATAGCAGCCACCAGCTACGGAAATTTTCAGCCTCGGCTTTTACCACAGTGCTACTCGACACCTACATGCTGGAAGTCCCCCCCGGAGACAGTGACCATCCTTAACGCAAAACCCAAGGATGTGACCCCTTAGCTGAACCCTGGTAGACTAAACACGACTTTAACTAGAAATCAGCCTATTGATACACAGGAGACCACAATCTGCCACTCGTCCAAAGGGTTACCACGCATGGCCAACAGATGGAGATCTACAATGTCCATTGAAAGCAAGAAGCAAAGAACTATTACAGCTACTCATGGAGAGCTCCCTCGCGCTTGCTATCGAAGGGTGGGAAAGGTTAGGAAAAGGAAAAACAGATGGTATAGATCCCTGGTTACATCAGGATTGGGACACCCGTACTCACCTAAAGAAGGTGAACCTCATGAGATAGGATTTCTACTAAAGAAATCTCTCCTAGAAGGAAATGCAGTTCCTACATTAGGATGTTCTTTAAGTATTCGTTACAATCATAAAATTTACCATGCAAATTTCTTACACAATAGATAATAATAAATAAGGAAATTATTTCTCTCTGAAACACTATGCTAGAAAGTACTCAGATAATTTGATTTAATTTTTACATCCTATACTGAATAAAATTGAAAACAATTTACAATAGGAATTAATTATCTAAGTTTTGATCAAGCAAATAGTGTTGAAGACACTAAAGGATTTTAAAATGTAGTTTTTTATTATCATTCCCGAATACGTAGAAAGAGTGGAGGACTACTGGAATGTACCGAAAAATAAGTGCTTCCATCACCAGAACAAGTTTTGTTTGATTTGTAGTAAAGACTGATGTTTATTTTTGTTTTGTCACTCAACAATCATCTTTTGTACATAACGGTTAGTAAAACCGGGACCTATACTGTTTTAAGTGGATTCCGAATCACTATAACTATTTAAACCTAAGGTGGGGTTCGAATTCACGAACTGTTGAATTAAAAGCAACAGAAGTCAAAATGTGAAATTATAGAATTACACCAGCTTAATGAACACTTCACTAGAGAAAACGCAATTTGAATATGATAGATTGGAAAAATAAATATCCGAAATTTTCTAAACGCAAAAGCATTTTAAGTTGCTATTTCGAAAACTCAAGCACAAATTGGAACTTTTTTTTTGAGCACATTTTTAAATATTAATATATTTAGCTTCAATAGAATTTATTTGTAAAACATTGTGTATGCAAAGTTGAATCATCCATTTTCTCCAATAATAAAAAAATACAAAATAAATCTACTTTTAACTTATTATAAAATTTAAAAAATACGATATTTGTAGTGTTTAACTTGGGAAAATTTAAATACAAAAATATTTTGATGATAAACATTTTATTCATATACAAAAAATCTTAGAAGCCAATTAAATAGACCTTAAAATTAAAAAAAAATATTTTAAAAGTGAAATGAATTTTTGACTAGTTATTTTTAAATTTATAATATAGAATTATATAGTTGTTTCTTTAAAGCTGAAACATTTAAAATGTCATTTGTAGACTAAGAACGATTGAATCAATTCAAAGACGGGTGAATTGGTGTTACTTCATTAGGAAATGAAACTGCCCTAAAAAGATTGAGTAAAAATTTATAATATACATGCAATGTATGAAAATCTGAAGTTTTGTAAGAGATTATATATTTTACAATTTTCTTTTCAGTATTCATTGATTTTTAACCTTATTTCTTATATGAATGTTAAAATTTTGTCAATTTCTAATTATCCGACAAATCCTTTTTATTCTAACTTTAATAGTTGAGACTTTAATCATAACATTATAACATAATTACTTGTAGATATCTAAACTTTGAACTACTGCTTTAAAAATAAAACATAAGAAAATGCCAGGAATAAACAGAATCTCCTTTTGGAAATGAAGAAAAGGGCAAAAATTTATTTTGGGCACATATTTAACCGGATGCTGGGTCAAATATTTTTTAATCGTTAATTTTTTTAAATTTTCTAACTAAATCAAAAAAGTTTAATATCCTATGTTATAGAAAATCGTCTTTTGCTATATTAATAATATAGCAAAAGACGATTTTCTATAACATTGCAATGATTTTCTATAACATTTATAATCTTTGCAGGCTAACGATTATGAAAAAAAAACCTATGACAACAGTAAACAAATAGGAAAAAATTTATGGTTTGTCACCCTACAGTAGCTTTCTGCGCATGTTAGCTAATTTAAATAGGAACTGCAAAATCAAAAGAACTCCGAACCACTACAAACGAACTCGCCCGATAAGTGATTCGAATCCACGAGCTGTTGAGTGGAATGCCAGAGCACTAACCGTTCATGATTTTATTTCACATTTTTATGCACCAATAATAAACAAAACATGTAATGAAATTTTCACAGCATTATACTATTTATTGTTTTATAAATTATATGAAAAATAGTTCATGGCAAAAAGAAATGGGAGAGACAGCTTCTGTAGATTAAAGATATGAAGTCCTGACAGACAAAAGTCTGAATTTGCCTCCCTTACCAGCTTTTGTTTGTTTGTCGCTCAACGGTCACTTTTTGCACACGAGGGCTAATTAGATCGGGACCTGCGGTTTAAAGTGGATTCCGAGCCACTACGAACATCCATACCCAAGGTGGGATTCGAACCCAAGAACTGTTGAACCGAAGGCAAGAGCGCTAACCATTCGGCGGCCAGCTCGGCGCTCCCTTACCAGCAAGTCTTAACTGAGTATAAGGTAATGAACTTCAAGAGAAGTCCTGACCAGAATGCTCTCTCCACGTACTTAACCCCTCCCTACAATGAGGTAATAAGCAGATTTTTTTGAGGCCACGAGATACCTATTTTGGTTTGGTTTGGTTTGGTTTCTTTGTCGCTCAACGGTCATTTTTTGCACACGAAGGCTAATTATACAGGGACTTACGGTTTAAAGTGGATTCCGAACCACTACAAACATCCATGCCCAAGGTGGGATTCGAACCCACGAACTGTTGAACCGAAGGCAAGAGCGCTAACCATTCGGCTGCCAGCTCGGCACACGAAATAACTAAATCACTCAAATAAATTTGCATAAATTGTTTCATTCTTAAAGCAACATTTCAATATATACGAATAAAAATTAAGAACTAAATTATTTGGTTAACAGTAGGCAGATCAAAAGTGCATTTAGTAGCACTTTATAATCAAAGATGCGCAATTACGCTTTAAAGCTTAGATGGAGATGACATTTTATATCTATACAAAGATAATTTTTTTAAAAAATTATACAAAGGCTTTGTGAATCGGGATTTTTTTCTTTTCAACGTAATTCGCACCAACTAATGCTATAAAGTATTTTGATATTTGGCAATCACACGATATATAAAGAAAGAGAAAAGGATCTTTTACCCTGTATTCAGAACTTCCAACGTTACGAGACTCGAAATTTTATTCTCAAACGATTCTCTTAATAAAATTCTTTTATTGTGATTCACATTGCATTCCCTTCCTCCAGTAATGAAACTCTAAATGAATGTATGAAAAATTAAGATTTCTTGCTCGAGCCATTTCTCGAAATGCCCGATTATCTGTAGGAACTATTTTTCATGATATTTTACAGAACTCAAAAACTTTACATTACCGAAATGGTTAAGTAAATTATAAGCTAGAGAAAGAGAAAAATATAAAAAGCTTAAAATATGTATGGAAAACTTAAATTTTATATTAATAGATTTGAAAACTTGAAATGGACATCCTAAGACTTTTTAAAGCATTTTATGTCCATTCTGGCAGGACATTAAAAAATAGTGGGACCTAATCACTTGTTACAAGCAAGGAAACCCAAAAAACTAACAAGCACCGACCAACAAAAATGCATGCAAAAGGAGGAAGCGCAACATCTCCCGTTGTTCAACAATGGTTGGGATCAAACCCAGGATCGTTCGCTTTTAAATATTAATGGATTTAAAATTCATCTATGATATGTATTCGATTCATCTGCAATGTTTTTGCAATCTCCATCTTTATTTTGTGTTTGATTATTTTTATCTAAACAGGCAATACAATCAACTTAATATTTTTATGTTATAAAATATTACATCATTTCTTAAATAAAAATAAAATTTATTTCACTAAAGGTAACAGGTATAAGCCACTCTACTTTGATTAGGGGATTATTTTTATCGTTTATTTCTTATCTGTAAAAATTATAATCGTTTCTGTATGAATTTTTTGACAGTTCACATTTTAAATAAAAACATTTATTTATCATATCAAACTCTGAAATTGTTTAAGAAGTTTCGTATTTAGCATAAATTTGTAAAATTTATGGAATAGCAAAGCACATCGTTATTGTGTATGTTATTCAGATACATTTAAAAGATTAATACTTCAGCAAATTTTAATGACTGACTTTTAATGAAAACATCATATTTCACTAATACAATAAATTAACATATTTAAAAATGATAAGAAATGAACGTTATTTCAATGAGAATTTGATGCATATAAATTTAACAATTCTGATAATTATTATATTACAAAACAAGTTTACTGATATATTACAGCAAAGTATACCAAATTAATTGATTTAAATATGGAAAATTGATAGAATTTGTAAAGTGAAATAAAACGTGTTCTTAAATGCTATTGTAATGCACACCAAGAACATAAAATGTAAACAAATGTTACTTTTTCTTTATCTAAATTCATGTACTCCAAGATGGCAGCTGAATGTTTACTACTCTAGTCCACGGTTTATCATTTCATTGGTTCAAATCCCATTGCATGCATGAATATTTGTAGCTGTACGGAATCCACTTTTCTGTAGGTCCAGATTTAATTAGCCATCGTGAGCAAAAACGTCCATTATGGGATAAATTTCGTGTGACATAGCACTAAATGTTTTGTATTTTGATACAAAAAATAACTAACCACATGAATTTAAATAGGAATGTTTAATTAGGTAAAAAGTTGAAATCAAAACGAGAAACTGTTGTAAAATATTTACTTTCTGCTAAATTTTAAATTATTTCAGAAGGTTTCATTACAGTTTGTAGAGATGGGTTTAGTCAATTCTCTCAAAATTACCTATATTTTTTTAAGTTGGTTAGTTCCAAATTAATACTTTTGTTTCAAAATTTAAGATATTTTTATCTCTAACAGCAAGAAAGAAAACCTAACAAACACGAGAGAAATCCATAAATACTTCAACATGCTTTATGAACATTCTTTATTCTAGTATTATATTTTTACATACATATGTCTGATGCATTAAATATATAAAGCATTTCTGTACACATACTCAGAGTTTATAAAAATGTTCGAATGAACAATGAAAATCTTTCTAGCATGTGAAATTCAAGTGTATACCACATAAAAATATTGACAACTTTGCCCTTCCTGTACTTGTATGTATTTCTTTCCAAAATCATACTTGTATTATGTAGTAATTCATGTGTTTTTTATATAATACTTCATATAAAAATTACCTAAAATCTCATTTGTAGGAATTCTTGAGTTGTAAAAGTTAACTTAAATTTGATTTATAAATACATTCTTATATTTATTAAAATTTATATTTCAAGGTGAATAAAGATGAAATACAAGTTTCATTTAATAACAATTAATTAAAATTAAATGCAAACGGTATTCTCTTAATGCAATTAAAGGATTTAAAATGAATCTCGAAAATTGGAATTTTTTTTCTTAGGCACTCAAATTCCCTTGATAGGAAACAATGAAAATATTTGTCTAAGACTTCAATTTTCGTTTTATAATTTTGATTGAATTATCTTATTTCTAATTTTAAGATATCCCTATAAAAGCAAAATCATTTGTCATAGCAGAAATTAAAGTAAGCAATTAAATTATTTTTAAAGTTGCACAGTACACCATTAAAGTGCATGTTAAAAAAAAAAACAGTACACCATTTAAAGTGCATATTTTATACTGTTAAAAGCAAAAATTTCTCAAGTCAAACAAAATGTTAATTTTGGAAAAAAAAAAAAAAAAACTTTTCTTAAGAGCAGATTTAAATATTGTGAAGAAATTTTTTAATACGATTTTCTTCCTATAAAAATTTTTGTAACAGTTTAATATTTACGAACCTATTGGAAAAAAATCGAATTTTTCCAAAAGTTTCTTTAGAAAATAACGTTTCTTAGTATTCTTTCAATTTTTTTAGTATGATACATTTTCCCATTATAAAAATAAAATCATTTTCAGTGAAAAGAAAGTTTTGTGCAAATGAACAATTTAAAACAAGAAAATTTTTTATTATGTATTAGAAGAATAATAAGTTTTCTTCCTAATCAAATTTTAACGGAAGAATTACTGTCAATATTTATACCGCCATCCCCAAGAGATGGATAAATATTTGTGTTTGATTAAAAACCAATTCATTATTTTTATTACTTCGACTAGTATTTGTTTTTCCAATACGAAGGAATATTAATTTTCCCACTAGAAGACAGAACAGGAATTTCTGCATTAGTTACACAGCTCATTCCACTTCATATATGGAGTCCTAACAATCCATTAATAGAAATACGATTGGTTGGTTTATTTCCTCGAAAATTTCTAAGAATTGTCTCCACTGTTAAGAGTAAGTTATCAGCGTTTATCAGCTTATAAAAATTTTAAAAAGAAAATTTGCTATTGTTATTAAGCAATCCTACTAAAAATAACTTTTTTTTTTCATATTTAAAAGGTTTAATCTAATAAGGATGCTGAACTTGAAATTTTTACATATTTTCTATCAAAAAAATATAAAACTTTCAATATTTTACTAAATTATGACCTTAAGCAAAATTGTTCTGTGCAAGAATTTACAAAGCAATGTTTATCTTGGATTTACGACTTACCATTGATAATACATTGACGATTCAATTTAGATGATCAAAAAGACCAATGATAGATTAAGTGATTTGCCATACACTTTATGGTATTTTTTTTACATTAAGGCTAAGTCGGAAAGTAAAGTTAAATTCTTTCGCAAACTTGTGATATTCACTCTCAAAATGGGAAACCATTTCGTGAATTATGGAGCTGAAAGAGAGCAACTACCAGCTCATCAAAACAGAAATGAAATTTTGTATCATGAAATTTATAACATGGTAGATTTAAAAATAATTCAATAAAATGTGCAAATTAAAATTAAAGAACTGAAAAGGCTACCTTATTTGAAGAAGTTTTCCTGTTTATTTCGGCTGTTGTTACAACTTAAGACAGAATGGAAGCCTTGCCCTCTGATAATTTATAGGATTCAGCGATTACCAGTTATTTAGCACGGCCGTCTATACAATCACTTTGTTTACAAGGACCAATTTGGTCGGGATCTACGCAATTAGCTTGCCGTAATTCAATGTAATTATCTCAAATGTAATTGCCTTAATGTTCATCTACGATCATTACATTTATCTTACAGAAGTCTTAAAATAATAAATTTCAGTTATCATACTCAATCTAAAATATTTAGAAAGCGTTGATATTCACTTCAAAATGTTTAGAAAATTATTTACACATTTAATAACTTTAAAAATCTGATAGAAAAGTCTCCGTTATTTAACCATAAAATTCTCTATTTTTTGAGATCATAAGGGCTATCAACAATTTGAGCTCTCAAAAAGTTACATATAAGAGTTAATATAATTACACTCATCTAAAATTAGTTTTTTCGGAAATAATCTATCTTAGTTATCAAAATTATCGAACAAATTGCTTATAAAAATTGAAAATAAATGAGCAAAGTTGTATTGATATATTACAATTATTGTAAAAAGATGCATTTACAAATATTCGTCATTCTATATATAGCTCTTTTTCAGTCAGATTTCATATACTTTACTTTTGTAATAGCAAGCAGAAAAGTAGTGTTTCAAATATAATACATCTTTCCATTTATTTCTAACAGATTGGATTCAGTATAACTTTTAACTTCGTTAAAAGAATAATTTTTATAACTTATTTTACTTGTAAAATAGAGACAGAATTTATATAGAAAGCAAAATGCACCCGGAATACTGATATATATGTAAGTCTGAAACTTACTTTCCTTTAATCTAAAAAATTTTTTTATGTAGGCACATTGTGAACAAATGTACGTATTACAAAGCAAATTCATCAAGTGCTTCATCTATTTAAATTAAAAGGACAAAAATAAGGCTTAGTTACGCTAAATAAATGACAATTGTGCTGGAAAAAAAAAACTATTTTTAATAACCTTCATCCAATTTCTGAAATCAAAAAATGGGAATTCCTCTCATTAGTTCATACGTTGGAAGTGTGACCCTACTACTCATTTTCACACATCGGATAAGGTTACACATTTCGGGAGGTTCATTTATTTAATCACCCATCTAAGATTTTAACGTTACCTTTGAAGAATTAATGATTCATTTAAGAAGATTTTTATCGGTCTATAAATAAGAATTTATTCATTCATTACTCGAACAGGATGGAAATAACATTAATTCCATAGATTTGTGACATCTTATGAGAATCGAACTTAATTTTAATGGAACAGTCTTTAATCATTGGGATTATGAAAAAAAATTTAGAAGTACCATGGGAACACTGAGGTTTGCAAAGCAAGCATTTGTAACGGTTGGCTGGCTTTATTGGTCCGCAAGATTAATTACGTTAGTTGGAATGAAGAGAAATTGATTATATTATCAAATTATGAAATCTCTTATTTTTTGCAATTTTTTAAAAATACAGAACATTTTAATGACAATTGTAAATCTATTTGTAAATATTTTTTAACTGTCATTAAGCAATTATATATAAAAATTATCATAATTTTTATTAAATGAAGAATTTGACTTGACTATTTAATGTAACATTTTATTTACTGCATGCTAGTGTAGGTATATACATGTGTAAGAGTATTATATAAGCATAAGCCCATGACCTTATTATTCATATGTATGTGCATACACATAATTGCTTTCAGAACTTATGTAAAACAAAAATAGAGAAAAATTAATGGCACATGGTTAATTTTTCTATATTTTAAAAATATTTGATATCATTGCTCTTCTCCTTTAAAGATTTTTTTAAATGCAACTAAAAACAAAATGTACTTATTGAAAAAACACTTTTCAGTCACTTATTTTTGAATTCAATAAAAATACATATATTTTGGTAAGTTTATAATAAAATTTGTTTATATAAAAAAAGAACGCTTATATGTTGTTTTGCTAAACAATCTTCTAATAAACTCTAGAAGCCTAATTCCTAAATTTCAATAACGAAAATTGTACTTACACACAAAACTTATTGTAACCTTCTTAAAGCATTTCTCTTAAGTTACGCATATTTTCAAGATTAAACACATACATAAACGTTACGCTTGTATACTAAGTGTATTTTCCTGAATAGAAATTTTTTAAAATGACAGACTTATTTTTTATCATTCAGTCGAAAATTTATGACGCGTAATAAGTTACACCATGACCATTATGAATAATCAAAAACATTTCAGATGTGATTAGAAGCACACAACACATCCATACCAATGCACGAAAAAAATTCGCATGAAAAAGTTGAGATAACTCAAATGTGAGATCAAAGACAAACAAGGAACGCAATTGATGAACGAAAAAATCTGATATAAATAAGGGGTAATGTATTAATCATGGGATTATTAAGTTTTTGAAATATTGTTACTTCTTCAGAAAAAGAGGGGAGACATGTTTTATATTAATGAAGAAAATTGAGAGATAACTAGTAACAAGTGTATTTGAATCAGGAAAACTCTAAGGCATAAGAATTATAGCCCCCTTTCTCAATATTTAAATACAGGAAGTGAGCAAAATAAAATTTATCGACAGTAAACTAATTTAAATATTTCTTTTGTTGTAAATAATCGTTCTTGTTTCAACGATCTTTTCTGTAGGCGTTCGTAAAATAAAAGAAACTTTTGTAGATAAATTGCATGGGAAATACTCTTCTACAATTTCGTTTTGATGTCTATTTTAATTAATAAAAATACTACCCTTTATAAGTTTTGGTTGAAATTCAAATAAATTAGAAATCAATTTACTATAAAGTTGATTTATTTTAATCATGAAATAAAGTTAAGTGTGATACGAATTGATCGCCAAAGATGCCTTCGAAGTAATCGGATTTTATATTGGGTTAATTATGTATCTCTTTTCGGCTCGGCAAACACAAAACAGCCTCTGCTTTCCAAGACAAGCATGCAGCTGTGGAAGGCCTAACCCATTTGGAGTAGCACGTTCTTCAAAGGCAACTTGAGTCTGAAAATTCGGTCATCGAGTCAAACGGATGACCCTTTGCGGATACCTCAGGGGCAATGTCCGTGAACAGCGTCGACTTCCACATTGGAGACTGAAAATATTTTTCGCGGCTCCATTCACAAAACGGGGAATCACGACGTTCACTTCATTCACAAGGAAAAAAAGAGCTGACATTCATTACATTGCTATCATACATTCCAATTCGACAAGCTAATTTGGCTTCAAGAAATTTTTTTTCAAGAGAAGAA
Source organism: Latrodectus hesperus (assembly GCA_037975125.1). Lineage (NCBI taxonomy): Eukaryota > Metazoa > Arthropoda > Arachnida > Araneae > Theridiidae > Latrodectus > Latrodectus hesperus. The sequence goes on along the minus strand of CM075854.1, from coordinate 87,160,271 downwards.
AAGCCTTGGAAAATAAATATCGTACTAAACAATCAGAATAAAAACTAGAAGTGAACGTCAAGAATGCAACACAATAGATATTTTTGTTTAATAATGTTATGCTTAATTGTATAAATATTTTTACTATTTTCAGTGAAAAACATTTCTCTTCATTATCTACAAAATCTTCCAGTTATTTGCATAGAATAGAACTTCTAATTTAGAGTGAATATTAATGTTTTATTTGAAATATCAGACAATGGACTTGAAATTCAGATGACACTATCAATGAATATGTTAGACATTTAACTCGAACTTTGCCTCGAATTTGCATGATTATCACAAGAAAAATCCGAAATAATTACAAAATAAAAGTATTAAAAATCAACCACACTCTTTGCAGTTACAGATACTCATTTTGAACTAATGATTATCAACCAAACATTAAAATGTCGAATAATTATTTTTCTCTATAGTTACATATTGGATCGGGATCTACAGTTTAAAGTGGATGGATTCTATGATATATCCTCTGCAATGGTTGGAAACAAACCACGAACTGCAGAGCTGAAGATCATAGCGTTTACCGTTTAATTACCAGCTTGGCAATACGTCGCACGAAATATTTTCAAAACATGCTAGCGTGATAAGCTGCAAATTTTTTAAAGTTTATCATTGACACCACTTAGTGAATAGTCTAATAATGAACGCTGCTGGTTGTAAACATAGAAAATTCGGAATGTATTGTCTTCCGAAAAATTAGTATTGCTGTGAATCGTATTCAGATAGTAAAAAAAAACTCCCAAGCACACACCCACTAGATGTATAAAGCAAAAATGAATAACTCTTCCATTATTGAACAAGAGAGAAATTTAGTTCCTCTCTTTGATCTAGTTGGTTGGTTTTATGGTCCGAGAATGGGCAGGCTGCAACCTCTCTTTCATCTAGTCTCTTGATACATTACCTTTTACATGCAAGTCATTCTTTGCAAGTTAAGTTTTGGCAGAAAATGCTGCAGTCTTTAATATCCAAGGTATGCAATTTCGCATTTCTGCTAAATTGTATCAATATGAATGCATTTTCTCAAATAAGGGTAATGCATTTTAATCCATATAAATTTGATGTTCAAAATTTAAAATAACAAATGCTTTGAAAATGAACCTAAGTTTCGCTATTTAAATATTTAAACTTCTAAATACGTTTGTCAAATTAATTTATTGTAACATAAGGTGGTGTTATTTGTGATTACCTTGAATATATTAAGTGCATCGCAACGGATCAATTGCGAATACCAACAATGGGATGCTTGTATATTCTAAGAATAGTATTCAAAAACATTGACTGAAAACATTTGTTGATCCAAATGTTTACTCTTATAAGAAATCGTTTATGACTTTAAAATAACAAATTGAAAGTAATTGTGTAGGAGTTTTGTTTACAAAACAGAAATCATCATAAGATATTTTTTCAGCTTTAATTTAATGATGTGTATCAAATAATATTACCGGTTTTGTAATAACTTTTGCAGTTTTCTAAAACACATTTAGTTAAGGGTTTATTCAATGAAGAATTTAACTTCGCGAAATTGCTTAAGGCATAAAAAAGGCTAATATTTTTATCGAAACTTCACGTTTTATTACTTTGCATGCATTTAAAATTAAAACTTAAGAAATGATTAACTGTTAAAAAATGTGAAATTTGGTATCTTTAATTTTCTCAAAAGACCCGCATGTTAACGCTTGTTTTTAAAATGAGAATAGTAATTCAGGAACCCCTCTTTAAGGCAGATTATTCGTTTAAGTTTTGTTTGCTTGTAAGTTAAAGAAATATACATGCTTTTACATTTATAGCAATATCAGTGAAGTGTTTCTCTTAAATGCAGAAACGTTCTTGATAAGTATTTCTTTCGGATAAGCAGAACCAAATAAAAGAAGTTGACGAAATTAACTAATAAGCAAAATTTTTCCAAAATTGCATAAAAGCCTAAAAACTTTTTAAGACTTTATATTTCGATACCGCATAATTCGGCCTAAAGTTGAATTAAGCTTTTAGTCACCACGAAAAGTACCTTTTAAAAACTTCTTATATGTGTTCTCCTCTTTCCTGAGTCACTAGGTTTGGTTTGGTTTGTTTATCGCTCAACGATCATTTTTTGCACACGAGGGCTAATTAGACCGGGACTTACGGTTTAAAGTGGATTCCGAACCACTACAAACATCCATGCCTAAGGTGGGATTCGAACCCACGAACTGTTGAACCGAAGGCAAGAGCGCTAGCCATTCGGCTGCCAGCTCGGCCCCGAGTCACTAGGGAAACTCTTAAGCGTCCGCCTCGATAAATGTATGCACATCTCCCATTGTTGACAAGTGGCTGGAATCAAACCTAGGACCCTGTGGCTCTGAAGAGCTATCCTATCGCTGGAATACAGTGAGCTTTTAATTCTGAAGAATAAATTACTTAAAATTTTGCTATATATATATATATATATATATATATATATATATATATATATGAAGATTTTTTTATTTTGTGTGTGTACATGCAATACCTTACAGTAAATGAGAATGACTCAAGCCTTTTATAGCTGATTTAATTCTGATAATTATTTTTAAATCTATTTTGCACTTCGAACATGCTTTTACACAATTTTTAGAATCTTCTCCGGTACTACTAAAAAAGATACATATATTTATTAAAACATATCTTCGGTTATATATATATAAATTTTATATTTGACTTTTTTAATTATCTCTTATTAAAATTCTGGTTTTGGTTATTAAAAAATAATGTGAACCCAATGCTAATATTGATGTAAATAGTTTAATGAAATCTATGATAACACAGATAGTGAATTATAGATATTATAAATTGAAATATTCGCAAAATTAATCTATATTAATTGAGTAGTCTAATACTATATTTAATAATTACTTTGAACGCTTAATTTTGGAATTGTATTTAAAACAAATACAATTATGAGTATGTAGTTACAACTGAAGTCATCGCTGGTTTCTAATTCGTATAGCGTCAGATATAATTATAACCTGTGTCTTTTTTAACAGAATAGAACCACTTAAAAATTTCAGTATAAAATCATTGTTTTAAATAATTAGATATTAGTGTTGTGACTTAACATTTCATTAAAATTTTACTTCTTTAAATTTCTATATAATGTATGGGAGTAAAGACCGATTAAAATCACGAAAAGTTGGAAAAGCTTTTGTTATCCAGAGAAAGGACAAAGTAATCAAATTAAATTTTATTAGAGCACTTGCACAATAATACTGTATATATTTCCTTTTTTCTTTGCAGATATTTGTAGGAATTTGTGTGTGTGTGTTTGGTTTTTTTCTCTGTATAAGAATTTATGTTCATTTTCTCTAGTGTTGCTACAGACATTTCATGTTGATTCACTTATTCCAGAGTTATGAACCATTTAATATTTTGTGTAAGCTATTAAGATTCTTCGATATATTTAATTATTATATTTGATTGAAATACCAAAAAAATGAAAGTAAAAATACTAATTCTATGTCTAAAATGTCAAATTAGGTGAGTTAGAATAATTTTTCAGCATAACAAAATTATTTCAATGTGTAAGTATTTTATACAAAAATGTTTCTGACATATCTAATAAATTAACATTGAAATCAAAGAGTGGAACACGAAATGAAATAAAGAATATTCGTTCTAAGATAGTGTTTGAAGTAATGTGAGCCATCTGATTCAAAACACCAGAAAAAACTAAAAAATTAAGGATTTTAATAATTCTTGTTTAACTTACAAGACAGCACCATATTAAATGATCTAATATTTTTTCCACGTATTTCATAATAATCTGTATTTATAGAGAAATAAAAATTCATACATCCGGACCAAAGTTGGTTGGTTGGTTGGGTTTTATGGTGCAAGGTCCAAAAATGGACATGCTGCGCCACATCCAGATCAAAGATAGATTTAGTGTGTGCATTTGATTTTAAAGCTGCATGTGTTTCCCACACGATAGCTTTTTCAAATCTAGAACCATAATTCTTAAATTGGAACAATGTAAAACTGAAATGCATATAATCAGACTTGTATGTCCTACTGAAAAAACCTGCAACAAAGCTTGATATAATTATACAATAGATTTTAAGGAATTTCAAAATTTCAGAGAGAACATTCCTTTTTTTTTTCGGAACTTTTATCTCTTGAATAAAATACAGTGACGGCAAAAAATATTGGCACATCTAGTTTTTTGCAAATTTTGAATTTATTAAATAAAGCAATTCATTCAATTTAGAATAAACAAAATGCTTATGCTTAACTGAAATAATGTGTACTTCACAAAAGTTTTTAATTTGAAATACTATATATAAATATAAAAAAATACATAAATCTACTTGGAAAAAGTATTGGCACATTTTCATCATTTGACGTTTAACGTTTAATTTAAATTTAATACTTAGTAAAAAGTCCATTTGCATCAATAATGGCTTGAAGACGCCTGGGCATTGAGTGAACCAGGTTTTGAATCAAGTCTAAGCTTATTTTGTCCCATTCTTCAGCCAAAAGTTGTTTCAAATGATTCCTTCCTGTAATGTGGCATTTTCTCACCATCACATATAGAGAATGCCATAAATTTTCAATTATATCTGGTGACTGGGGAGGAGTGTGAAGCTGTTTTGGTACATTGTACAGTAACCATTCTTTGGCTCTGAGTGCAGTATGTTTTGGGTCGTTGTCCTGCTGAAACATATAGTCACTTTGAAGTCCCATTTTTGTAACACTTGCTTTCAGATTATCACGCAAAATGTTCACGTACTCTTCTGCATTCAAACTGCCTTCAATAAAAACAAGGTTTCCAACACCATTATATGAAACATATCCCCACACCATAACATGCCCACCTCCATGCTTTACACTAACAATCACATTTTTCTTCTTTAACTTTTCGTTTTTTCTTCGCCAAATTGTCCTTTTACCGTCAGAACCAAACACATTAAACTTGCTATCGTCCGTGAAAACAACAGTTTTCCAAACATCAAGAAGTTGATGTATTCTTTGGCAAAAGCGAGGCGTTTCTGACGATTTATTTCACGGATAAAAGTTTTTTTTTTGTGTTCTACCATGTAGACCAACAGAGTGCAGTACATTTCTTATTGTTCTTTCAGAGACCTGTACTCCAGAAACTGACTCGACCATATTAGCCAAATTTCCGCGCTAGCATAATTATTTTTTTCGACTTCTTTCATAACTTTTCTCACCATTCTAGCTAGCATTTAGCTTCTTTGGTGGTCCTGTGCGCTTTTGGATTTCAACCGTACCACGTTCTTCATACATTTTACACACATTTCTCACTGAGGAAAAACTTAAATTTAAATAAGCAGCAATTTCATGATATGTTTTTTCTTGATTTCGCTGCAAAATTATCTTTTCACGTGTGCCTATACTAAGTTCTTTTGTTTTAGGAATAACTAGTTAATTTAAATATTTATATAAATGTATACACTTAGAAACATTGTTCACAATTTATACTATGTATTATAGATAAACAGTGAAACAAAACTAACTACAAAATTTAGAGAACACTGATTGTGCCAGTACTTATTTCACGTGACTTACTTAAACAATTTATTTTTTAAAATAAAATTGGAAGTTAAGCAAAATTTTTTAAAACACATACATTTCAATGTAAATTTATTTTTTGGTTGTACAAAAATTATCAAAATTGTATGATTTTCTTAAGAGTTAACGTTAAAAAACATTGTGCCAATACTTTATGCCGCCACTGTATATGGTTCTTATCTTTATATAAAATTGTGCATTAACGATGGTAAGTGAAGAAATATTTACATTCTCAGATTCCTCTTTCATTTTATATTCCCATTGTTTTAAAATATTTACAACTTTTTCGGTTTTTGAAAAAGTTTTTTTTTTTCCCTCACCATATGGACTTTAGCCGTTGCCATTACGCCTTCACGGAGCTACGGATTGGAACTCGGATAAAAGGAACCCAGATTTTATTAAATAACTTCACGGCGAAAGAATTTTTAAGCATTAGGCACTTCACATTCATTTCCTTTTAAGTTAATTAATACATACTTCATTTCGTTTTGCAAAGCATCTTTAAGAAATTGGTAATTATTGTGTAATCTTGTGTTTCAAACTGTAGAAATATTCAAATTGTTTCGATTTAAAACAAACTTGAGTCAGAAATATGTTTAATAATTTTCTGTGTTTTTGATTGCCTTGACACCCCGCATACAAAAACATCTAATGTGTATTTTCCTTCAGATTTCGTCGCATTAATATTTACTTTCAGTTCATAACGAACGATCCACAGGCGAAATTTCTGAAACTTTAGCCTTGATAAAATCTAAAGTAAGCCTGAGATATAATTTTAGTATAAACTATACGATATAATTTTAGTATAAACTATGTGTCATTTAATAGGAACACAACGAAGCTGATAAATTCAGTTAGTTGCTACTAAAATATTTTAATAAGATAAAACAATAATTTTTCCAATACTGAAACTTATAATTATGCATTTTGTATCCATAAAAATAATTACAAGGCCTTAGAGTACACTTTAAATTTATTTTTAAATTTACTAAGAAATTAAAAAGCCTTACAAAACACGAGACATTTTATTAAAGGGTAAGTTTAGGCTTATTTTCACAGCTTGGAAATTTCACGAAATATAAATATGTCCCAGGCATAAATATTAATCACAATTATATCGATTAAAAACTAAGATAAATTACCTAGTTTATAAAAAAGGTTTAAAGGTTGATTGCTATTGTTGAACACAAGAAAAATTGTATTGCTGTTTTCCATATACAGCCGTTTTCATTTATGATTTATGGATATCATAAAATTACATACAGAAGTGATTTATCGAGGGTAGTTCTCTTAAGTATTTTTATATGTTTGATTATTCACTGTTTTTGTTTATTTGTTTGTCGCTCAACGGTCATTTTTTGCTCACGAGAGCTAATTAGACCGGACCTATGGTTTCAAGTGGATTCCGAACCACTACAAACATCCATGCCCAAGGTGGGATTTGAACCCACGAACTGTTGAACCAAAGGCAAGAGCGCTAACCATTCGGCTGCCAGCTCGGCTTGATTATTCACTGAGTGAGGACAAAATTATATTAGCAGGACTTAAAAGATATAAATCATGATTTCACAAAAGTTGTTCAAACTAGAGGAACACAGAAAGTAAGTTTTACTCACTTATTTGCAAATATTATACAAATCCTACTAAAAAGTATGATAACTTCGTTCTCATTTAAAATTAAAATCCACTTGATTATATTCTTTATTATTTCAAAATTAGTAACAATGCTATACATTTCTACACGTAACTATTTATATTCATACATTTGCTAAAACATTCAAAATTAGCTTTCAGAGTGAATGTATTTTACTAATGAGCTTACAAATATTCGAATTATCTCACTTGACCTTATATAATATTACAAATTAAATGAAAACTTATCTGAAATCTCGAATAAGTAAACTAAACGAGTTTGCATGAGAAATTACAATCAAACTCTGAATTGGCAATTCAGAAATAATGACTTAAAAATGTTAGCGTGTCACTAATCACATTCACAACTCACGCATGAGTAGGAGCTTTTCCCGCCATTTAAATAAAAATCAAAGCAGGATTAAAGATAACTGGTGATAATTGTCACTTAACGCTATTATACGAGGATGTCTTACTCCTACAGCCTTTACATCACAAGATGCATTTCGTGATTTTTGTTCTAATGGCAATCACGGCAAGATCGGATGGCAATTATATTTTGATGATATGACCCTAAAAACATTTATTTCCTACAAGCCATTAATAGGTCAAAAAATATCTTTGAGACTTTATTACTGTGTCCCCAGTGTACGGATGAAAAGAAAAACGCCATTTGACCCACATGAAGTGATAGCAAAGTTTCTGATTTCTGTTATTGCTTAGATGGACATTTTTTTGAGAAAAATAAGATAAAAAGCAAATAGGATTTGTCCTTTAATCTGGAGCAAATAAGAGAAGGAGCAACAGAAAAAAAAAGCATTCGATACACCGTATCTAAAGTTATTGAATTCATTTTAATTGAGGATATTAAACTTTCAAGCTAAGCGAATACGAAACATTTTACCGCGTTTTAGAATAAAAATTTTCAATCGAAAAGTTTATATTGTTTTTAAAATGCCATTTATTTCATAGGTGGACAAATATTTTGTTTACAAACCAAAATATAATGAAATTAGTAATTAGCTTCGGTTTATAGATTTACGGTAATATTTAAGAGTACACAAGGCTAATTGTGTTAGGATTTATAGTTTAAAATAGATTCCACACAAGCAACAGTCAAGAATCAACCCTAGAACTGAGAATCGAACCTATGAATGTTGAATTGAAAGTCATAGCGCTAATTATTCGCCTCAGAGCCTGTCAAAATATATGGGATTTACATTATGGGTATGAATTTAAAATATTTATACAAGTCGAACTAAGAAATATTGATGTGAAAAGCTATAAAATATTTTTTACAAATGTTTTCTTTCAATTTTTTGATGGAGTATGGTTCAGAAAGTAATACAATTTTTCATTGTTAGTGCAGAAATTTAATCACTTAGCTAGATTTTTAAATTTAGATCATGTTTAAGCGAAAGTTTTCAATTATAATACCATCACATCTCTTCAAGGAATGTCATTTTTTAGTAAAAATAATTCGTACAATACTATAAAGCTGCTGACTTCAAATAAAACTCTTTAAAATAAATTTTTCTTTCAATTTAAAATACTATAAATAAAACTACGCTGAGTTTTTTGAAAATTTTTTATTTTCATTGACTCTACAGTATATATTACAACCTTTTTAGTCAAAGAGAAAATATTTTCGAAAGCTTGTTTGAATATAAATATGAAATTAAAGGCGTTAACCGCATTTAACAAACTTTTCCAATTTTTGTTTATAATGTGCGCTTTCAATTAAAATACTTATCGCAACATTTGCTACCATTTTAAATGAACTTCGAGTTTAGATATTCCAACATCTTTTCTATGGTATTTTAAAAAATTCTTCAGATTGAGATTGCAAACAAAAAATGTTATGTTCTTTAATTAATCCAACAATATAAATTTACGATAGCTTACAATAAAAAGTTGTTAAAGAAATTTATATACAAGTTATCAGTGAAGGAAATACATACAAGCTTCAAGATTTGACAGTTAAAATAATTATTGTACAGCTCAGAAACATCTCTAGTAAATAAAGTAGACCTGGTAGAACTTTTGAAAATTTGTTCGCTGATCATGGTCATTTTTTCCATACGAGGACTAATTATAAACCAAGACCTACAGTTTTAAATCAAACCACTACGAACATCTACACCAGAGATGGGAAGAGAACCCACGTATTGTTGAAACAGAGGCCAGAGCGCTAACCATTTAGCCATCAGCTCTATTTGGCTTAATTTGCTTCAAAAGTCACTGTTTGCACACGAGAGCTAATTAGATTTACCGTTTACAGTAGATTCAGATTTATGGCAAACACCCAAGATAAAGGTGCGATTCGAACCCACGGGTTGAGAAGTAATTTGACACAAGCAGCTTCTCATACTGTTATTCATAGGAATCTAAGATATTTCTAAGGTTTCAAACATACTTATGTAGCAAATGTTAAAATTGTGCTGGAACGAGTTTTATTTTTTCTAATTTGAGTCTTCCATTATGCCATAAGCGATACCAGATGTTAGTCTTTTCATTTAATATATTGCCACTAATAATTATATATGCATTAAATATGAAATTTTTTTACTAATTTTTAATTTATTATAAAAAGAAATTAGTGGCATAAGTTAAAAAAAAATTAAGTTTAATACGCTTTGTTGAAACACTTAAAAAGTTTATTAAAAATATGTTTCCATTTATGTAATACTTTTAAATATCTATGCAAAAACTTAAAATATCTGAAAACCATTATTAAAAGATGCATCAATTCATAAAATTGAAGCGCCTTCATTAAGCAATTTAAAATCAAATGTCTAAAAGGCTATATTTAGTTTCCTTTGAAGATCGATGAATCAGAAAGCAGGCATAGAAATGTTTATCGATCTATTTTGATTTCCATAGCAACTATAGCTTCAGAGAATTTCTATTTATGTAACAGAGCGAGCGACATCTACATCTGCAAGTCCGATGCTATGTTGTGTCTAAATCTTCTGAAAGATATCAAAACAATTTAAGGTTTCTTATGGAATGACAGCTTTTTTATTTAAAAATAAACACATATATCCGATAAAAATCGCGTTTGATACAGAAATCAATTTAGTGATCCATGTTCCAAAATAAATTTTCAATCATACGTTTCTTGTTCACTTCAAATTTTACTATCTTTATAAACATGTTTCTACAGTTAAAAAAAGTTAAACTGGAATATTTGATTCCATATTTGAAGCAAATATTAACAAAATGTTAGCAAGAAAAAGGAAAATCAAATATTAACAAAATGTTATTGTATAATTTGCACGCAATAAAAATGTAAGATAACTATTTAGAAATGAAACTTCTCATTTTCTATCTACATTATTTAACAATAATTAAAGTTTCTAAGCCATCATGCTTATGATCCATATTATATAAAAAGGAATTATATGCAAAAGTTTCGTAGTTTTGATTTTCCATAAAATGCAAATCCACAATAAAAAAACAATTCAAAACCTTGCTGATGCCTTAATTTTATTTTACATGGCAATCAAATTTAACTTAATTTTAAATTCTTCAAAATCTCAGTATAAAACAGGCATGAAGTGTGTTAGGCGTTTAATAAAATTAAGTTGCTATGTTATAGATAATGTGTAGATGAACAATGACTTCTTAGGTCTAGACACATTTACCTAGTTTCTCAAACATTAAATACTAACTTTATATATTGAATTACTTTGAAAAATTGTTAAAATAGTTCTCAAAAATTTTGCTAACAATTATGATAATTATATATATATATATATATATATATATATATAATTGATGAAAAAGTTACAGTTGGAAATTTCATTACTATAAATATTTTACATGCAATTATTGTAAAACATTGAAATAAACTTAGTTTATTTAAACGTAATAGGGCCATTTATCAAATAGATAAATCTAATATTTGTTTAATAACCAGACTTAAAATATATAAATGTGCACATAAAACATTAAAATTTTAGATCAATAGATGCTACATAAATTATTCTTTTGTTTTAAAAGTGAACGATAGCTCTTTCATTAACAGAATTCAGTGTGATCTTGCTATTACTATTGACCCAAAAAGTAATAAAAAACTGTCCAAGTATCTTCATTCATACATTACGAAAAATGCTCTGAAATTAAATTCCCAACCTTAGATTATTAGAAATGAATGCGTGTTAACACTTAGCCGAGAAACAAGTCTACAGAAAAGTCGAATCCTAACGGTCATTTAATAAGAAATAACAATCGAGTTCGGCCATTGGAGATTCGGCAAAAATAAAGATTCCATTCCGTTTCTCTTCTGGAAATGATGCTAGGAAAGATACAGGTCATTAAACTTCGGCTTTCTCCTTAGCCGTGAATTCATGAAAAGTGGAACGATCGAAGGAGTTGGGCACACAAAAACAGAAAGGTAAAGTGGAACGAAATTTAATCTCATTCAAAAGTAAAACTCGCCTTGCATTCTGAAAACGTTATCTCATAGATACATTTATTTTTGGAAGGTAGGAATCTTTATTTGAAATAGATTCTGAATGTAAACAGCGAGTACAACTTTTACTGATTGATCTTGCAAAACTCAGGAAAGTTGCGTCTGCTCTGTTACAGAAACTTAAAACTTGTTTATAACTGAATGATTTTTTCTTTTTGGCTCCGTTTTAATTTCTTTAAAACTACGTCGAATGTTGCTTATCTTCACGAAGTATCTTTATTAACTAATAGTAAATGAATGGTCATTTGTCTTTTTAGGTCAACAGTAGGTTTGACTCCTGTTCCAAGTGTGAAGGTTTGGAACGTATTTTAAAATTATTAGCATTGGTTGTGAATTAGTTTTTTCGGGTACAAGAGACATAGTGCAACACATTGAATCCTAAATGAATCATTTTTTCGAGATTCCAAGAGTCGAACAATTTTTTTCGAATCAGAATATTTTGTTTCATGTTTATGCTATGTTTGGATTTAAAATTTAGTTCCTTAAACAATATACAATATTAAAAGTGCAAATTAATGAGTGAAAACGTACATTTTTGTTACCTACAATCTTCACACGTTATTCAGATTTCTCTATTTCTGTTGGTTAGTTTTAATACTCGTTTGGGAGCGCTTGACCTATCCGATGAAAACTATATTGTGAAATATTTTCTAAATTCTGTATTGCATTACTGAAATTAGAAGAAAGTCGTAAAAGATCCATGAGTAAGGAAGATAAAACCAGGAATTAAAGATAAGAAAAGGAATATTTGAGTACATTGGAATAAATTTGTTTGCGATTTCAGATGCAATTCCACTCCAGCGTTAAAACCCGATAGCGAAAAAGAGTATAATTAGATGTTACAGTATTCACTTTGATATTTATGAATTATTTAATAAAATGAATGGTGAACTTTGATATAAGTAAAACTTGAATGAAAATTTTATAATTTGTCATATAAAAGCTCATTCTTATTCAAGACTGCTTTATTCGACCGATGCCTTTATTTAAAGTAGATTCTGAATTACGAATATCCCAACCTGGGCAACTTTAGTTTATAAGTCACGGGTCATTTTTGTACACGAGGACCATTAGACCAGAGTATACAGTTTAACGTGAATTTCGAGCCACTATACACATCCATGCCCTAGGTGGAATTTGAACCCAAGAACTATTGAACTAAAGCGCTAATCATTCGGTTGCTAGTTCGGTCATCTGGGCAGCAGTCAATCTACAATCGTTTGGCCGACCGATTGGCTGAGTGGTTAGCGTTCCTGACTCTTGAGCTGTTGGTCCCGGGTTCAAATCCCGGTTCGGGCATGGATGTTTCTTTCCTTCTCTGTTCTGTCCTTTCTTCTGTGATGTTGTATGAATGTGGCCCGCCCTATAAACGGGTTTGTGGTGGTATGACTCGGGTAACGCTACTCGCCTCCGTGTAGATTGACTGCTGCCCAGATGACCGAACTAGGAACCGAATGATTCACAGGTGCTCGCTGGGTAACGATAAGTGATTAGCAGTTTCTGGCCTTGTTGTGGCATAGGGTTCAGTCACCCTTGTGTGCCCGCCATTGGATAAAAAAAAACAATCGTTTGATCTGAAGATCACAGTACAAATCGCGCAGCTGCAAACTCGGCTGATATTTTACTCAGAAAGTACCATCTTATGAATGCAATGTCCACAAATTTTATATATTATAACAGTCAAATCAAACACTCGTATCAACACATATGCCATGTTCATAGTTATTCTTCCAGGTTGCGAAAAAAAGTGGTTTTATTATTTTTATAATTTTAAACTAGATTTTACGTACTTTAAAAATTATTATAGCCTGAACCTGATAAATGTTGATATTAGTTTAACAAGACAATGAGAAACCAAATACATATTTCTGAAGTCTTGAACCACATTCCCTTTGAAGAATTAGAAGTTTGGTCACACTTACATTAATGACTATGAAAGAGGGCACTGGTTGGTTGTTGGTTGGTTTGTTGCTCAACGGTCATTTTTTGCACACAAGGACGAATTAGATCGGGACCTACGGTTTAAAGTGGATTCCGAATCACTACAAACATCCATACCCAAGGTGGGATTCGAACCCACAAACTGTTGAACCGAAGGCAATAGCGCTAACCATTCGGCTGCCAGCTCGGCAAGAGGGCACTGGTAACTCAATTAGAAAAAGTTTTATATGAAAATTATGGAGAGAATTTCGAAATTCCTCAAGATTTAAACCCACCCATCAGAAAAATTACATCCATAATATCGAAAAGATGTTTTGAAAAATTAAACAAAAATTCTGTGCTTACATTGTCTTGATTTAGTAAATTCTTTTATAAAAGTCGCCGACATCTAAAAGATTTTTTAATTTAGGATTCTCAGCTGATAAGTTAAAATATTTTAATGTTTCACAGTGATGAGAAATAACCATTACTTCATGTAAGAAAATTAATAGATATTGCAAATTAACTTTATCGAAAATTAAAAAATTTGGAAATCACATTTTAGAAATACATAAATGCAATTTTTCGCTGTACTTCATTAAATTCAGAAATATGATATAATAATATTAGACTTCACGCATAAGACGTACTTGTATTAAAATTTTCCTCTAAAACATTTTAAATAGAGTAAGCTGTTACAAACTCATAATCACCTACAAATAAGATCACTTAATTTACACAATATCAATGATGAATAAACACAAATAACAGATCTTTTAAAAAAAAAAAAATTTTTTATTTCTAAGTAAAAGATTTTTTTCTTTATTTAAAATGAAAAGTCTAAAAAGGCTTCAGTGCTGTTCGCTGTAACTTTCTTTAGTTAAAGTACAATTGTGATCACATGTTCTATTCGGTAGGAACTAAGTTCGGATTTTTATCTAAAGCGGCCTAGAAATTAGAATTTGCAATTTATCGAAGCATCCGAGAGAGAATTGTAGAAGAGACAACATTTGATGATGCTTAAGTAGAAGACAAGGCCAGTTATTTCGTTCGCTAGCTCTGCAAGGTTAGTGTGTTATTGGGGCTGATGGCCTGGAGGAAGCGCGATACCGCATATAACAAGATGATCCAGGGCATCGAGCTCCACTTCCTCTCATCTCCTTTTGCCTTCTCCATCCACCTCGCCATTCACGGGGATCAAAGGCGAGCGAAGAATCTGCCGATAAACAAGTGTTCGGGCTTCTGTTGGATCTTATTACCAAAGATGACAAGAGCGTGTTGGATGCTTTTTCTTGTGCTCTTCTTGGTTTGCCTGCAGAGATCGTGGTCTCAAATGCAATTAATGGACTTAATTCAAGGAGACCAAGGACTCAACTACGAAGGACTTAACTATGATTCAGGTAAGATGGTCTCAGTATTTAAGTTTCGTGTAGTTTTGCAAAGTTAACATTAAGTAATTTGATCATTATATGTCGTTAAAGTCGCGAGATTTAAATTAAGTTTGTCATAAATGTTTCTTATATTTTATATGATAAAACTCTTGAAACTTGAGTAATACGTCTTTATTTATAGAGAAAATTCATTTGCAATGAAATATTTTAATGATTTTATTTGGAATTTTATTAAATATATTTTATGTTTTTATTCTTGTATTTATGAAAATGAATTTTATAATAATAAAAGTGTAAATTAAAATTGAGAAATTGCTTCGAAATCTATACTAACATGAAATTATGCGAATTACTTACCTAAAAATCATATCTTGGTTGGAGGAAAAAATATTAAAAACTTGAATACAAAAATTTAAAAATATTATGATTTTCTCAGTTGAAATGGAAAACTTAATTGCAAGGTTTAATAAATAACTTATATTTTTATTACACATGTTGATGTTGAATGCTAAGTATCTTAATAAAAAATGAAAAAAATAAGGCCAAAATTAATAAATACATGTAATAAGTGAATATTTCCTTTACGAATTTATTTTCACTCAGTTAAATGCCTTTTTAATATGAAAACAGTTGAAAATTGATCTTTAAACCGTTATTTTACTACAGTTCGTATTTTATCTGCTTACGAAAAATTAAACATGAATAAGTTATGTTTGAGGAAATTAAAACGATTTTGATCAATTAATATTTTAGATTGTAAATGCCAGTTAAAAGTTTTACGAAATCGGAACTTCTCAAATTTTACGTTTAAATAAATCAGTTAAAAGAAAATCGGATATCTTAATGATGCTTCTTAAATGTGGATAGTTAGTGAGTTAAATGTTACGATTTGTTTTCTTTTTGAAAACCATTTACTTCTCAAAATTTCTCTGAACATTCATGCTATTCTATTAAAATATTCATAAAAGAAAATTCAAATTTATTTTTTAAACTAAAATTTATACTGCTAGAAAGATTGAATTTTTAAAATTTGGAACAAAGGAGTGAAAATAAAATTAAAACTAGAATACATAAAAAATGTCAATTTTTACTGCCGACATCAAATTAGAAGTTAAGAATCTAGTTTAAGCTTAAAGTCTCGGTCGAATTAGCACTCATGTGCGAAAGTTGAGTCTAGTAATATATTTTAAAGTAAGCTGGATTTTCTAAATTTGATAAGTGTTCAACTAAATAGTTCCATGTAAGTGGTAAATATGGCATTCTTTACCGCTTACAATACACAGTGAAATGAAAATTCATGCTTTTAATGAGTTAATGAAACCGTTGCATTGGACAGATTAAAATTTTGCTAACTATCAAATCAAAACATTGAACATATTCTAGTTATTTCTCTATTGAGTTTCAAGAAATTATATTTTAATCATTAATCATCAATAAAATATACTACAAAATATGTAAATCTCCTTAACATTTTAATTCAAATTCATTTAAGCATCAACTAGAATTATTTTTATTAATAAAGTGATTTCAAAAACTTAATCGAGAAATAATTTCCTTTAAAATGAAGTAAATAGTTTCGTTCATTTCTGTTCTGACATTCAGTAAGAATTTTGAATAAAAATAACTTTAATAATCTTGACATTGCTTTCTGGAATGGAAGACTTGACTTTTCAGTCTAGTAGCTTCGAATTAGAATAACTCAAAACTAAAATAAAGAAACATGGCAATTTGTTGAGCATTATTCAAAAACTTAATGATGCGGAACCAGAAAGAATCGTGCCACTGTCTCTGGGAAGTTGCAGTTGGACTTTTTTCTTTTCAGCCTTCTTGCACTTGACCTAACCATAGAAAAATGAGAACGGATCTCTTCGGAAGAAAAAATCTTACCAAAAGACTCAGCAGACATAAATTGGTAATTTGGAAGATAATTCCTAGTTTCTCTGCGTCACTCGGTAGGAAATGAAAAGAGAGCGGGTGGATATTACCTTTATCCCAGGAGGTTCCATTTCCTGGGAAACAAAATTGAGCCAATTTCGTGGAAACAGTTGTAATTTTTTTTTTATTTCGGAAATACCTATCGCAAAACAAATTAGGATTCTTTTTCAGCGGAAGTGTTGAGAACATTTGAATAAAAGTTCAATTTTTTTCTCTTTATTTCTATTAGATAAAACATTGTGTTTAAGAAAAATCAAAAATCTTGTAAAGTAAAATTTATTGATGTGAATAAAATTATGCTTCTGATTCTGCTCATTTAAAAAGAAGTTGGTTGGAGACAGAGTTAGACATTTTACACTTCAGTAAAAGCTGTGAACAAAAATTATCACGAAATTAAACTTTGAAGAGCAGAATCCAATTCCCTTCTTTATACACTTTGCCATTTCGTGAAATATTATATATATATTTAATAATATACATAAATTTTACATAAATAACTTAGCTTTAATTGGAAAGGCAACTCTCCCTTCAATTATTTTGTTCAGGATTTTTAGAATCCTGTAGGTTCTTGAAAAGCAATAAGATTTCGAGAATATTTTTATCGAAACGTTTTTATGAAACGTATTTTGATAAGTCTCATTTTTATTGCAGGCTGGCCTCCTGGTCAAAATATCAACTATGTAAGATTAGCCAGAGACTTAAAAACGCAGTTCTTCAATACTTTAACAGGTAATAACCATGTAATTGTAGTTTTCTTAAAATTTTTAACTAGTAAATTCACCTTAGTTTGTATTCTATGAAATGAAAGTGATCAGGTAAGAAATCCAGTTTTTAAATTATCTTAGTACGAATAAAAGTGAGACGGAGCATTATTTTTTCAGGTAAGGGTAGCTCTGAAATTTGTTTATAAATAAACTAAGTACTTTCATATGAGATTGAAAAATTTGTAAAACTGCTCTTATAATAAAGAGTTTGGTTTAAAATTAACTTAATAATCATTATTCTTAAATGGGCTTCTAATTACATTTGATTCTACTCGCATTTTGGTTGAAAATTTTCTCGGCAAGATACCCAGAAATGTATAATTTCAAAAATTATTTTACAAACGAATTTTAATTTAGAAGATAAAAATTAGTGTACTTCTAAGCAAGCACTAAGAGTTGCAAGTAAAAAAATAGTTAAATTTCAAGCTTAGTTTATCACCAAGACTTCCTTCAAGAATTCCAAAATGTTTATCAGAAATCATTTTAAAAATATTTTTTCTTTTTTACAGTCCTCATTGTTTAATCTTGGAGTAAAATTTATAATTAAGCGGTTAGAAATGGCAATATACTGAAAACAGGAAAACTGCAGTCAAAATATGTGACAAAGTTTAAGGTGTACTTTTATATATATTTCAGACATAAGTATTTAAGGAAATAAAGGTAACATTTTAGAGTTCTACAGAAATTACTCAATTACATTAAAAGTAGATGAGTAAACGATAAAAGTAAACTATGGAGATTAGAAGCCCTTAACTTAATTTCAAAATTTAAAAATCTTTTAGATTTATAGTTTGAGATTAAGTATAAATGCTGCGAAAATGTACTTTTATTTTAAATTTACTTGAATTTTTTTCCAGATGTTATCTTGTTAAATGTTCCACACTGGTAGCGCCATCTATTGAGCAACCATACGTAAGAGAAGGTTTTATAAGCAGATAATTTTGAGTTTTATTGCAGCATATTGTAAGAAATGAATTAGTTCTGAGATAAATGAGAACTTTATAAATAATGCAAACTAACTTCATAAGTTTTTAAGTTTATAAATAGAACTGAATGTATAGCAAAGAAAATTATTCAAAAGTTGAGATTTAAATTTAATCAGTGATTTTATGATCATTTATATTAAGTGTTAACCATTTACGCGTTATCATGGATGGCTCACAGAAACAATTTAAACATTCATAGTATAATTCTTATTTATATTAATATTTAAAAATACAAGATAAATTTCGATCTAAGTAGATACAATAAAAACAAGTAACATAGAATACAAGTTTAATGCTTTTTAAGAAATCGCATTAAGAATTGGCAGATCATGTTTTAGCAGAAAAAGAAAGTTATTTACATTTTTTTGGATAGATTGTTATTTACAACTTTTAAGTTACAAAATTATTAAATAAGTAGAAATACATGTATTTTATAAGTAATGTTTAATCAGACTATATGTGTACGAAAAAGTTAATTAGATATCTGTGAAAAACGGATATGTAAAATAAGAAAATTTAACGCAAGTCCAATATTGCAAGCTCATAACAAAATTTGTTAGTTTTAGGAGTAATAGGATAAATTTCAAATATGAATATTTCAGAATTTACTAAATTTTTTTTTATAAAGTCAATTCATTCTACAAGGAACTTTTGAATGATATCCTACTGAAAGAAAATTTTAAATAAATATTTATTCAAAATGCAGTTTTATTTTTAGTTTTCAAGATTAAATACTTTTAAGAAATGTTCACTTGAAAAGGTATTCAGTCACAAATATCAAATTGTATACTTTTGAATGACAATGTCTACAATACATTGAAAATAAAAAAATTAAAACAGTGAATTAAAAGTTAAGAAAATTCGTAATAATTTTGATATTAATGAGAAGAAAATCTAAAATATCTTTTTCTAATATTAAATTTAAAAAAAATTTTCTCATTAGCTAAAATTATATTCGAAATTTCTAAAACTCAGCAACTTTTATCATTTTCAAAATTATTAACCATTGAACTCTTAGAGTACTTCTCATAATAAAGGCTGTCAAAAAAAATGCACTCACGTTACAAAATAGTCAAAAATATGTTTTAAACAAAAATCGCATAATAAAATTGCACTGCAAAGGAATAAAAAAATAATATTTTGTGTTTAAATTAAAATACCTATTTTTTTCTCTTCAGGGGACAAGCAACAACAAGCAGCAGCTGAAGGTACCAAGCGAAGAGACCGAATTACTGCTCTCTTTATTAAATTGATGACTCGACTTTTCCGCCAAAGACCTTTCCAAAGGCTTCTCTGCGGTTCTAATGCCACTTGTTTGGCTAACTTGAATACGCCAACATTTTAGATTTGGTGTTTTTCAAATCTTTGTATCAAAAAATCGTTCTTTAAAGACTGTTGCCAAATCGATCGTAAAGACCGTAGCTGGCCTACTGTTGATATCTAACCTTTTATAAAATGTATTTAGTAGTATTAGTACGTTATCATGCTTGTATATATTTGCTTGCTTGAAATAAAAAGTTTATATTTGTTTAATAAGTAATATTTCTCTTTTTCTAAAAGATGAAATCAAACTTATACTTGAGTCAATTATATTTGTTTATTTTGGCGACAGTCTGGATAATGCTTTTACATTACAATCGAAGAAACACTTGGAATATAATCAAAAAATTTCTGTTTAAACAATTCAACACTTTTTAACTTATCTTTCAAGAAAGTACGCATAGTATGCATTTCTCCTTTGATTTGCAATTAGTAAATAAGTGGTTAACTTGTGATACTTTTGCATTATCTGTTTTTTGTCTTTAAAACTCATCCTTTGATGAACAAGATTGTCCAAGAAAAATGTATTTTCTAAAATTACACTTACTTATTCGGTAATATGTACTTATATGTTAAATTTAAATTTAATTTCATAAAAATATCCAGACTCCCACTAAGCTATAATCAGCAACAAATTAAATGCATTTTAATCTGTCTTAATTATTCTCAATTACTGATTAAGGTTGCTTAATCGACTTTAATTTAACCACAGTAAGTATAAACCACTAGGCCCTTTAATAAACAGTTTTAAAAATATCATTCCTGAAATATCATATATAATGTTATTAAAGACCTTTAAAGTTTTTCAATTTCATACATATATGAAAATTTAAAAAGATTAATAATATATCCCAGATAATGATTAGGTATGAATTTTTGATAAGACCCAAAGAGGCTTATTTCATGAGAAATATAAATAAATGTTAAATTTGTATAAATTGATCACAGATTTGTTAGTTTATTAAGTTTCTTACAACAATGTGTCCTATTGCCTATTTCTCCTTTTCGAAGTTGATAAACGCAATCACCTGCCTTGTAATATTCAGCTACAATCAAGTAATAGGGTCATCATCGCTTCTGTACAACATGATCAACTGTCAAAGCGCCATTGAGCCCTGTGAAAGCTCTTTTTACAACATTCTTCACCGAAGTACCAAAGCTCTGTTAATTCGTTTGAACAATAACCGGAAAACAATACAATAATAATTTGCTGTCAATATATAAATAGTTTTATTTGACAATATATAAATAGTTTTCATTTGAAACAGTTGAAAAATGTAAAACATTTTTACTTATGGGGTAGTTCGGAAAGTAATTTCGTTTTTTACTACATGGATCAGCTTTTTGCATGTAAAAACCAACCACTTTATGACTGTAGAATCGTGCTACTACCAGAAAGATGGTAAAAGCTATTGGACTAGAATAGACAATGTGCAATGTAATACAATAATTGTTTGATGCACGTTTTTCATTTTCACAAAAAACGAAATTACTTTCTGAACAACCCAATATTTATCCTACTATTGCTATTATGTATAATTTGTATATTTCTTTCTATAGAGTTATTGGTTTTGCTATTTGAGGAAATTCTAAAAAAGTACTAACATATTAAATCTAGACACAAATATCAATATCAGTCAATATTCATGTGCTTTCTGGGATGAGGATTCGAAACTCAGTAGATGATGTAGATTTAATTGAATTTGTATCATTGCTAAAACAAAGTAGTGATATAATGTAAAAAGTGCAGTTCAAGAAATATTAAGCTTACACGAGGATAAAAATATTCGTCTATAATATTAGCAAATATAATAGTTATTTATTAACATTGACTTTTAAAAAAGTTTCATCATTTAGTAAGCCAAAATTTCAATTCACTTCTCTTACGAAAATTGACACTTTTCCAGTAATTTACACAAAAAAATAGTTGATAGTATACTTGAAGTTTTTTCAAAATGAACATATTTTTTGCAGCGTTTACATATTGTTATTTTATGAGAGAGAAAGGATTATAAATGGTTTTCACAGAAGGATAAAAGATAACATAAAATAAATTTTTAAAAGATTTCTAAGATGAATTTTTTCCGAAATTTATTATTTACACTTTTTCTTTATATAGCACAAAAATGTAATCTCTAATTAGCGTATTTAGTTTCATGATATCTGTGAGATTGGCGAGAATATATATATATATATATATATATATATATATATATATATATATATATATATATATATATATATAAATCTTATATTTTCAACATTTTCATGTCTAAAAGTGTTAAATGCTTATAGTAAATATCATTATGAACACTAATTTTTACCAGCTATTGTGCAAAACATAAAGAAAATCAAACTTTCGGACTTAAAAGCACTTTTTTTTATTAAAATGTAATGTTTTTATTTTAACATGAACAAATTTTAGAGTCTTCAATAACAACACATTACTTTACAAAATAAAGACTTTCTAGAAATTTTAGTTAAAATTTAGAAATGAAAATTTAGATTATAAATAATAAATTATATTATTGAGCCATGGTAAAAAGATAAAATTCTCAACTTTTACCACTATGTTTTAAGTTGTTTATGATTCATTGGCGACTTCTTTGCAAACGATGTTAAAACTCTCAGTTCAAACGTTTCAGCGATTGTCAACATCCATACTCGAGGTAGGAATCAAACCACAAACTTAATTTTTTTAAGCTTATTTACAATGATATATAAATATTTTTCATTCGGAATAATTATTCAATTAATAAGTCAAAATCATTTTTATTATAAATTTAAGTTAAAATATGAAATACTATAAATATACTATTTTAAATATAATAAGCAAAATTACTTTTTTTAATATCACTTAGTTCCAAATTTAGGAAACTCTTATTGTTTAACTCAGAACCTTTTTGAAGAATTTCGGAAAATAATTTATATTAGCTATTTTCATGATTAGAAAATGCATCTACCGCGGAGCCGGAATAAGATATTTCCCCCTTTCAAACAAGGTGGGTGTCCTTTTCTCCCCCCCCCCTTTTTTTTGCCAAAACTTTTCGCGTTAGCTATTTCAAATTTTACGACTTTCGGGCCCAAAAGGCGGTAATTAAACCCCCTTCAGTTGTTCGAAGGAAATCTTATGGGGTGAAATTCGAAACCTGGAAAGAGGATAGAAATCCCTGTCCCACAGTGATGTGCTCTGAGAAATGGTACGGCATTTTCACTGCCAGATGGAGAACCAGATAACACCGGATGTTTGAAGAAAAGAAACACCATTGGGGGTCAGTCTTTTACCGGACACATGTATTAGACAAGAGGCGCCTTTTAATGAAAAAATACAATACGGAATATTTACAGTTGAAGTTTCTCACGTGCATGTGAAGACCAAGATGGGACAATCGGAGTCCCCCCTTTACCCCTGCTGATGCGCTGCATATCCGGTGTCCAATTTACCTCCCTATTATGCTTCTTGCCATTAAAAAACATTGTGTTAAGTTTTTAATAAAATCAATGCGTTTAAATGATTCTTGAGAAATTATGATCTAAAAATTAATATGTTCAGTCTAAAAAAAAAGCATTGTTAAAAGAACACAATCTTAAATAATAATAAAAACTAAATATAATAAAATTATACAAATTAATCATTAAGTTTTACTAATGTATGAAATAAATAAAATTGTATTATTTAGATATTTAAACATCTTATTTTAACCCATTGATTAATGGCATTATTATTTAGTTAATACGATACATTGTCACAGCAATTAGTCGGGTTGCACAAAACCTCAGTGTAGATATTGTAGCAAGTAGAACTTAAATTTCTTGTAATAGATATAAATGTGTAGTAACATTTATACATATATACAAATAATAAAGATAAAGCGCCAAATATACTTTTGAATATTTGTGTACAATCACCTGAATGAGATTTATTGAAAACACTTTTGTCTTTTAATGGCTTGAAAATATAGAATATTTTATTGATTGACAAGCGTTTTTCGAAGGGAATCATATCCATTGTGTTAATGTTATAAGTAATTATACTCTATTATTCTCTAAAACCAGATTATAATAAAGGTTAAAAATAATATTACAAATAGTTTGTTGGTTTTAAAAAAATGACTGCAGTGGTTCAAATTAACCAACACTTTAATAAACTCATAAACTTACGATATGGTTAGTATAACTATTTCAAATCACAACAATTTTAATTTACTTGTTAAAATAAAGGAAATGTAGTTTTCTGGTTTTCTCAGTATAAAAAAATTATAAAGAAAACTGAATTCAAACAATTATTAAAATAACGGTTTTATAATTCAACCAAGTAGTTTTTTTTACTTTCAAAATTATTAAAATGAAATTATTAACTGAATAATCCTCAAAAAGTGCGAAGTTAATTTTTTCTACTGTACACCAAATTTTCAAATGAGCTGCATGCTTGAACTTAAAACTGTTACATTTAATATTCACAAATAGAATTCAGCAATTTATATGGAAAAAATGTGCTAATAAATTTTATTTGGCTAACGCTTTATGCCAGCAATTATGTATATATTTATATAAAGAAATACTTTAAAGTATAATTTCATAAAATAGAATAACACCAAATCCAAAAACTGTATTGAATTGGATATCATCGAAAACAAAGATAACTCAAATCAGCACAGCATTCAGATTTTATTTATGCATTTAGACTTTATTCAAAATTATTGAAAGAACAAGGAACATTTTAATATAAAATTTAGAGACAATTCCACATCACCCATGAGGTAGTCTCTGCGATGCGTTGTCTCTGTAAGGTCGAGACTTCGCCAGTAGCCCTACTGCACCATATATCTATATATTAGAAGCACTTACCTCAATATCTTTGTATTATTCATTATTGTACCTTTTATTTCTGATTTGTTTATCACCAGGTCAAGATTCTCTCTTCCAAGGACTCTTAATTCATTAGAAAACGAGGTACATGGCCGGAAAGCTTCAGACCTACCTCAATCCTAGACAAAAATAAATAAATTAATTAATTAATAAATAAAATTAATATCTATATATTTACTTATCTTTTGATAAATCCCAATCGAGGTCATTTGGATCATCTATAAAAGGAACATCTTCTGAATCTTTCTTCAGTCTCTTAGCTGGAGGAGGCATGAATTCCGAAAGCTCCTCAGATTCTACGGTCGGGATGATTATTTCTTTAAATTCAAGTCCAGGGACTATCATTCCATTTTTTCTTTTCTTGTTCCAATATTCTCTTTTAGTTCTAGTTCTTATTTCTATTGTCTTGTTTTATTACAATTCTTCTGACACGTCTTTCGTACTTGATTCTCTGCTTATTCTACACGTCCATTGAAGAACGATTCTCATCTATAGGATTGTATTCGTTCTGGCGAAAGCAACGGATTCTGGAAATGGTCAGCAGTTCGACCAAGTCTTAAAGAGTCTCACCTTGAAACCTCAACACGAGTCACAATTTATAGCGCTTCTTCCGAAACAAAGCTTGGGTATACGGTGGCCACTGTAAATGTTCTTGACGCTTCGTCCGCTGACGAGCGACTGGTGTCTCTTGATTCTTGATGAGCCTCAGCTCAAGCGCTTCTTCCGAAACAAAGCTTGGGCATACGGTGGCCACTGTAAATGTTCTTGACGCTTCGTCTGCTGACGAGCGACTGGTGTCTCTTGATTCTTGCTGAGCCTCAGCACAAGCGCTTCTTCTAAAACAGCATTCGAGTTCCGTTTTCTAAAGCTTGGGCATACGGTGGCCTCTGTAAATGTTCTTCGCGCTTCGTTCGCTGACGAGCGACTGTTGTCTCTTGATTCTTGCTGAGCCTCAGCACTAGCGCTTCTTCCGAAACAAAGCTTGGGAGGCCTCTGTAAATGTTCTTGACGCTTCGTCCGCTGACGAGCAACTGGTGTCTCTTGATTCTTGCTGAG
This sequence comes from Latrodectus hesperus, assembly GCA_037975125.1. Lineage (NCBI taxonomy): Eukaryota > Metazoa > Arthropoda > Arachnida > Araneae > Theridiidae > Latrodectus > Latrodectus hesperus. Next base: position 87,134,335 of record CM075854.1, on the reverse strand, counting down.
AGAATCGTCACGTGTAATCTTTAGCACAAGTGCTTCTTCCGAAATAGCGTTCCGTTTTTCCAAAGCTTGGGCATACGGTTGCCTATGTAAATGTTCTTCAGGCTTCGTCCGCCGACGAGTGACTGGTGTCTCTCGATTCTTGCTGAGCCCCAGCACAAGCACTTTTTCCGAAACAGCTTTCCGTTTTTCGAAAGCTTGGGCCTGTGTAAATGGTCTTCACGCTTCGTCCGCTGACGAGCGATTCGTGTCTCTTGATTCTTGCTGAGAGAGCTCGTCCACCGTTTGAAGAAGCTTGTGATCTGGTGTGCTCGTTGGTCGTATCGTGGTCCTTGCAAACGTACACGTGCGTCTTTATTCTTGTCGAGATGATCACTCGTTTCATTTCCAAAATCTGGGTGGCCATCTTAAACGAGTTTCGTTCATGGACGACTTGGTCGTTTCGATTGACACGTTCTCCACACGGTTTCAATTGAAACAGTGGCTGGCACAAGGAACGCGAATTTTACACAGAGGCATGTTTCCTGGCTATTCTGAAACTGTTCGTACGACGCGTATTCCTTTATTGTTCAGACGCGGCTCACGAATAAAGTAGCAGAATCTTGAGAACTGGTCCCAAGTGATGGTGTGGCCAAGAAGCGCAATTCTTTCTCTCGAGTGACATGAATCAAGTCTGTGAAGAAACCAGTCGAACGTCTTCTTTTTGCATTGAGAAATTAAATGAACGTGTCCCATTCTTGGTTAATTGTGCGTCGTAAAAAATTCGCAGAGAGCGCAACGAGTGCAACTCTCTGCGAATTTTTAACCCCTTTAATTTCTAAGGCTAAAGGGCTAACCTTTCAAGGCACGTTCTTAAATTTTCAGCAGTTCATCAATCGTTGCCTTGGGAAAATAAAACACGGCTGGCAATATGTTTCGAAGATAACTGACTGTCCACGGCTCGTCACTGGCGATGCTGGACTCCCAGCCATCGTCTCCTTTCAGATATTTTTTGTACAAGTGGTCCTTCAAGAATTCGTCCAAATCTTTGATGGGAACGACGAATTTTCGACCGTCGTTTGTCTTTAGCATTTCGAAAAAACTCAAGCCTGGCACAACCGAGATCTTGTCTCCGTCGAATGTGCTCGTGAATTCTAATTCACCAGCAACAGTTTCGCCGGCTTCTTGAATCAGCTTGATTCTTGCCACAAAATTCACGTTGACTGACATGTTCGAAACAGAGAAGGAAATGTGAGAAGCATCCGTTTCGACTCTTCCTTTTATACAGGACAAGCCGGAAGTTGTTATCAACATGAAGATCTTTAGCTCTTGTTTTCAACATCGTACATTAGAAAAGAAAACTTGGGATGATTCTCATCGACGTTCCAAATTTAATGTTCGACTGTTCCTTTTTATACGAGACGAGTCGTTATCAACATGAATATCTTTGGCTCTTGTTTTCAACGGTGTACGTTAGAAAAGAAAAGAAAAAACTTGTGACAATCGTTCCAAAATTGGTTCGTTGTGTGTCGTAAAAAATCGCAGAGAGCAGCGCACATATGTGCTGCTCTCTGTGATTTTTTTACCCCTTTAATTTATTTTTATTACGATGGCTAAAGGGCTAACCATTTCCACAGGTCGACTAGTCGAATTTTAAAAGTTCGTCAATGATGTGCTTTGGAAAATGTTGAACCAATGGAAGGTAACATCGCAAATAGCTTAATGTCCATGGCTGATCGCTTGCAATTATTATTTCTTCTTGAAATAAATGTTCTTTTAAAAAGTTTCCAATTTCATGGAATGGTACAACGAATCTTTTCACGTCGTCGTCATTTGTCTTTGGCAGTTGGAAAGACGTCAATCCGGACAAGATCGATATCTTGGATCCGTCCACAACGCTAATGAATTGCAATTCACTGGCAACTGTTTCGCACTTGTCGTTTTGAATAGTCTTTAGTCTTGCAACGTAATTTGTGCTGAAACTCATTTTCGTAAGAGAAGAAACAATTCGCACGCTTTGAAAACTGAGAAGCAATTGTGACACGTTTTGGTTCGGCTCTTTCTTTTATACATGACAAGCAGGAAGACATCAACATGAAAATCTTTGGATATTCTTTTCAACGACAAACGCTTGTTGTGACAATTGTTTCAACGATTATCGTCACATTAATTCGTTTTGAACGAACCTGTTGAAAACAAACACTTTGACCATAGCACAATGACATTTTTCCGATTCCATAAATTCCGTGTGCCAATTGCATTGCCATTTTCTGTAGTCTTCTTGATTCGCCAACACGTTGAATTTCGGACAACCGTGGATTTCCAAATTGATATTTGGAATATTTAAAGCGTCCAATAGTTCTTTTTCGTTTCGACCGCCTTTGTATGCCACGACATCTTTATTTGCGTTTTTCGTTTCGTTGTAAAACGATTCCACAATGTCTTCGAGCTCGTTCAATGGCTTGACGTCCCGTTCGTTAAAGTCGGGTCGAAATCTCAGTCCGTGAATTCGTTTGCTGCCATATTTTGCAGTCCGCCAATCTTTCGGACTCAGATAAATGTCACAAAGGTCGAATCGAAATCCGTACGGAACTGGATTTTCGTTGGTGGCTTCAATCAGTCCGAGTTCTCGACACAAGAAATTTCCATCGTGTGCGAATCCGTCCATGTCCATGATCGCGCAAATCGTATCCATTGTTTAGTTTCCGTCGGCCTCTTTATTATACGAGTAGCACGATTGCTGTGAGACTGTTCGATAACCAAGACCACTGGGTTCAATGGGAAAGATCCAGAGACTCGGTGGAACTGAAGCTCGAGCGAAATGCCGTCTCTTCTTAAACTCAAAGGTTCGAAATTTGAAATATGAAACATGAAACATATTTCATATTTTATCATTTCCGTACAAGGCGAAAGACACATCTAGTCAGATGAGCAACGGACTTGACAGGACGCACGCAACGCTTGTGAAATTTGTCTTTTTCCAAGTACGTGACATCTTGATTTCAGAATCTGCAATCGTTCGCCTAGTTTTAATTTTACGTGATACAAGAAATACTCGTTCAGATTTAATTTGAATTTCACGTGTGTTTCGTTCTTTTCAAAGATCCGCATTTTGCGATGTGATCAAAATTCGAAAGGGTACCGGTGCTCACACATTTTTTAGACCGACTGTATAAACATCTCTATATGACATAATCCTTTAACTAAGCAGAACTTTTCAGCTCACACAAATTAATCAGAATGAAATTTGTAAAAATTATGGTGAAAACCAAAAATATTATCTAGTTCAGGGATGCACAACCTATGGCCCGCGGGTGAAAATTGGCCCGCGTCGCCTTTAAAGTTGGCCCGCGAATGTTAATAAAATAAGACTAATTTAAAAAGAAATGAGACTCTTTCAAATAAACAAAAGAAAAAATCTGATAGGAAAACAATTCTACATCAGAATAAATATTTTACATCTGTTCATTAAGTTCATTTTTTTATAACGCGGATTTTCAGTTTGTTCTCTTCATGGCTACCCGAGAGTATGAATGTTCGTATAGGAGTTCAAAATGCAGCTGCATGTGCAACTTACTTACATTTGTGAGCAAACATTTTCTTTAATGAATTTAAACAAATCAAAAATAAGAAATAGAATAGCAGATGAGAACCTTTCTTCTGTTTTACGTATTGCCACAACGAATCTTAAGCCCAACATAATATCAATAACTTCAAATATTCAATCACAGCCATCACATTAAATTTTACTAACTTTTTTCAAAATTTAAATTGTGTTTTTTGTATAAATACCAAAAAGTTTTCTCCTGTTATTCAATTTCAAGTTTTTTTTCTAGAAATAAAGTATTTTAAGCATATCTATAATGTTTGTGTTTTATTCCTTCATTGTATAATGTTTGCATAGTAAAATAAGTAAATTAATAACTGTAATTCACATGCGTATTGCCACAAAAAAGTGTTTTTACGTTTACAACATGTTTTAACATTTACGTGCTGCTTTGGCCCTCGACTTGATCTTTTTTTCATATTTTGGCCCCTCATTCTGAAAAGGTTGTGCACCCCTGATCTAGTTCATTTTAAACTATAATATAACAAACACATAAGCTATATCCAGGAAACTTGGAATAATTTATATACGATTATAAATACTATCCAACCAAGTTAAATTTTTACTTTTTTCAAATTATTCAAAAAAATCCTCAGAAATACCACCTAAAAGATGGGAAACAGATATCTCAAGATGATGAAAAAGAGGAAATGGCAAATGCTGCTAGGAGATAGATTTTGCTAGTTAGGACAAACAGGATTTAAAGGTTGAAGTTTATTAGAGTTTATAGAAGATAAAGAAGTTTATTATCGACGCAAATTAGACCAGTTTACATGATTTTATATAAGAAACACTTCATCAAAACTTTAAGTAACTTCAAACTAATCAATTAGAATCAGCAGCCACTATTTAACTTATAACTTTCAGTAAAACAAAATTATGATTTAAATCTCTACAAATCTAAAATTATTGGAACTAATATGCATATTTAAATTTTAAAAGGTCCATAATAATGGATGAAATTTAATATTCTTGCCATGTATTCCAACAAAATTACTGATTTGTCAAATCATTGATAAACAACTAAATTAACTAGTAATGAAATCCAACATGCTTAATTAAATAGTTATTCTATTTAATTTCTCGCCAACATTTCTAATATATAGCTTCATTTTAATAAGGAATAATATTAAGAGCATTTTCCTGCTTCTTTATTACTAGCAAATAATTAGCAATTTTAAACACAGACATTTTTTTATGTGACAGTATTAAAGTTCGGATATTTTCCAAATCTCAAACACCAAATTTGTAAACTTAAATAAATATAACAATAAAAAATTGGGAAAACGTTCTAATATTAATAAGAATCAATATTTATTATAATCTATGAACAATCAGTTTTGTTACGAAGGTTTCTGCATTAGTATTTTCTAGAAAGTATACACAACATTATGTAATAAATCCTATAGCAATTATATAAGCATTTATGAAATATATCTATGTATAAAAAAGTTGCATGTTAAGCGTTCCAAATAAAATTATCAGTATACTTCACATCATTACTTTTGATGGCAAGAGAAAATGATTGTCTTTTTGTATACAATAAGTACAAAATCTGATTTGATAAACAGATAGTTAAACGTCTGATTTAACCACAGAAAATAAAACCACAATTGTTAAAAATTTACTTTCTGAATGTTTCAAACTATAGATGTACATCCAGGCTATTACTTTTATCTAAATTGATCAAAAGTAACTCCAGATATTTAATGAAAAACAAAATGAATATCTATATACACTAACGATTGACGTTATAAAAAACTTTCATATGCAAATTTAGAATCAGTTATCAATCTAATCTACTGCGTTTAATTTAATATTAAGTTTATAAATAACAGAGTAGAATGATATTTTCAAGAAATATATATACTGAAAGATTGAGGTTTATACATATTAGTTTTACATTTTTCGAGGAATATATACGTGAAAGACAGCATATCTAACCAATTTCTCTGTCCAAAAATTTAATATATACACATTCAAATAATAAACATTACGAGTTACAATTGCAATGAACACAACTTGAAACCTCTCCAATATTTACAAAAGGCTGTCATATTTTTCCAAATGTTTTGAGAAATTTCTATTGCCATAAATAAAAGTAGAAACCATTAAAATATATCTTTTAAAATGTATTATGTGGTTTTATAGTTAAAAACTTTTAAATTTTTAAGAAAATTCAAATTTTTCCACAATTTTGAAAATTTGGGAATTTTTAAAATTCAATGGGGAAAATACCAGTTTATTCCCGGGAATAAACCTGGTTTTTTCCAATCCTTGCAACACTAACTGCAAGGCCATAATTCCTCAATTTGTTTCCTGAAACACAATTGCGTAATGTGTGGTGATAAACACACATCTAGGGACTGTCCACATAAAAAAATTGAGATACCAGAATACTGCATTTGTGGCAGTAACCATACTGCAGGCTGCTTAGCCATCCCTCTAAATATCTCTAAAAAAGTTGCCACCTCGATTAATAACGTAAACAACCAGGTAAGGAGAAATGTCTAATTCGCTGAAGCTGTAACGATACGCTCTGTAACGAAACAACTCAAAAAAGTTTAAGCAGGGCTGACATCTACCCGATGTTGTTTTTCGACAGATTAATTAATTTTACTGAATAAAACTCAGAATGTGAAACGAAACTAACATTTAATAAAGCACACAGAACATTACAAACTACATGGACCAAGTTTACAAGGTCTACTGAAGAGAAAAGGAATATAAACATATAACGTCAGCCCGTGCGGGATGCGCACGGCACGTGATTGGTGGGTGAGGTGCTGCCATTCGCAACACAAGCAGCTGCACCTAAATCCTCGCCCCCTTATCAAAGTATCTCCATGCTATTCAAAACCCCTTAGGAGAAGCTGAGTTTGAAAACTTCCAGGTGATTATCCAATTAGTAAAAGAAGTACAGTCGGTCGAAAAAATGTGTGGGCACCGGTACCCTTTCGAATTTTTCCCACATCGGAAATTTTTTGAAATGAAATAAATCATTTAAATGTTTTAAAAACACATTTCAAATCAATTGTAAACGTAATGATAAACAAAAAAGTTCTTTGGATAAAACGTGAACATGTTGTTTCGAAAAAAGAACGTAATATTCAATTTATCCGCAATTCAATGCGGAATCTGAATTTAATGAATTTGAAATATAAAAAAAAACAACTGTCCTACATCAAAATTGTCAACGCGGAATCTAAATTTGAAGAATATTTTAGAAAAACAATTCTCACAAGCATGCACAAAAGCGTTCGATATTGTCCGCAATTCAACGCGTTGAATCTGAATTTGTGAAGATCGGTCGCACCTATAAATTGTCCGCAATTCAATGCGTTGAATCTGAATTTGAAGAACATTCTAGAAAAACAGTTGTCCTACAAAAGCGCGTTGATTCTGAATTTGTGAAGAATATTCTAGAAAAAAAGCAACTGTCTTACAAAAGCGTTCGATATTGTCCTAAATTCAACGCGTTGAATCTGAAGTTAATGAATTTGTGAAGAACATTTAAAAATAAAAGCCTTACAATTTACCCTCTGTTTATTATCGCAACAAAACTTTTTCCTAATGTTGAGACGCCGAGCCGAGCGCTCTTGTCTTCGGTTCAACAGTTCGTGGGTTCGAATCCCACCTTGTACATGTAGTGGTTTCCACTTTAAACCGTAAGTGGGTAAAAATTGACCGACAAACAAACCAAACCAAATTTAATGTTGAGACAAGAATCAAAGATTATTTTTAATTTATGATTCCTGCTTGTCCAGTATAAAAAGGAATAGCTGAAACGGACGCATTTCATATTTTCTCGAGCACTTCATTGCAAAACACAAGCTCATTCAAAATGAAACAGTTGCCGGAGAAATAGAATTTACCAACACATTCGATGGGCTTGACATATTTCCAAATGACAATTGAAGACTGTCATGAAAAGTTCATAGTCAAAGATATTGAAGAATTCTTGAAAAAATGTACTATACGAAAAATTTCTGAAAGGATTTAATCCAAGCATTTTCAGTGACGAGACCTGGACGGTCTTGCGAAATTATTTGCCGTTCGTATTTTATTTTCCCAAGGCGACGAAATGTTGAAGGAAAGCCTTGAAAAGGTTAACCTTTTAGAAATTAAAGGGGTAAAAAAAATAATAATAATAAATCGCAGACATCTTTGCGATTTATTATTTTTTTTTACGACACACAATTAACCAATTTTGGAAACACGTTCAATTTTATCTTGTATACTCATTTTAATAATAATCACACAATAATAATAATAAAGATGGAAATGATTCATATTATCTCACCGACAATTTAAAAAATAATAATTTTTTTGTCTCCTCGACACACTCTGTTTGCTAGATTTGCAAAGTGAAATGTACTCGTCTGGTTTCTATTCAAACATTAAAAATTTTTGTCAAGAAATAAAGAGTTGTAATATGCATTCTCTCGTCAATATTCTCTAAAATAATACGCTAAGAACATGAATGAAAATCTATTTCATATGTTATTTGTACATTTAAATATCAATTGTGTTAAGAGAAATCAATATATGGAAAAACAAACAAATCGGCGAAAATAATTTTGTCCGCTGTGATAGAAAAAAATATATATATAATTATTTCGTGTATAAATTATCGGAAAACTCATTCATTTTAAAAATAAAAGATTCAGAAATTTCAAAAAAAAAAGTTAATATTTTAAGAAAACGAATAAAATCACATTTTAGTTTGTATAAATTTATAACCCTATCTGATCTGTTCTGTTTGAAGCGATACATCTGACTAAAAGAGCGCAAGTAGCGTAAATATAAAATAAACAAGTTTGATAGTATCCTTCCAAATCTTATAATTTTCTATAATCTTTTTTGCGAGCATTCCATTCGGTCTTCTCTTATTTCCAGATCTTTATTAAAAAAATTTTAAAACTATTAATTTTTTTTTATTCTTCATTTTTTTTTTAAAAAATATTTTTGTCTTTCCAAATTTCGCTTTAAGAAGAATCAGCAATTTTATTTGAGCTTCATTTTCAGTGACGCACAGGAAAATAAGCGACAATGAATGAATTTTTTTTTTCCAACGGATTTAAATAAAGCAATTTTAAAAGAATCTCAAAGCAATTTTACGCACACACACAAGTCTTCCCTTGAACGATTTAATCTTTACTTTATTATTACGGAGCTTATATGGTTTTCTTTAATTGACGGACTTTATTCAGGCTTACATTATAAGGACATTTGGAAAAAAAAGGATCGTATGAATTTACATGTTTTTTTTTTTCTAAAAACAGTTATAGAGAAGAATATCAAGCTTAAACATTTTTAACATGTACAAGAATTATAACGAAGCGTTGAAAATGAAAAATTTTCTTGAAATATTATTAAATTGCCGTTCCACATGAAAGAAGTAATGTGAACTACAAAAACAAACAAGGGCTGCTCATCTAGAGACACGATGCGTGAAGACACTGTTTTGTTCACAAGAAACATACAGTTCGATAAAAAAAAAAAGAAGAGTCGAGAGAAATATTTCCAGGTAAACAAGTTTTAAAAAAATATAAATCGGCGACTTGAGAAACAAAAGTTGTGTGATTCTTAATTTAAATCTCGTTTTCATTTAAGATTGAAATTGAATAATTCCCTTTTACTTGAAAAAACAAAAGTTATTTCTTGTGATTCTTAATTTAAATGGTTATCATTTTTTTTTAAAAAGTAAAGATCAATAATCTAAAAATACGAATAAAAATGTATAATCTTAGCTAATATGATGCTTGGACACGAAGGCATTTTGAAGCGAAAAGACTGAAAGAAAGGAAGTCTCCGGTCATTATATACCGGAACTTTACAATGAAAATAACTATAAAACGATTTAAAATATTTCATGCTCTAGTTATTTTGCCATTAGGGTGTCTGGAAATTTGAATTCTGTAAGACATTCAAGTAATAATGTCCAATGACTTATGCATTATATATATGTTACTGGACTTTAAGAAATATTTAAATTACTTTTCACTTTTTAAATTCTTTTTAGTTTCACACTGAAATCAGAAGACAAATTCATTCACCTAGAAAAGGAAAGCATTCTTATATCAAAGATGTTAATTATTACTTCTGGTTTAGTTCATTATTTATAAAGAGACACATTGTTTTCTATTTTGTTTTCATAATAGCTTATACAAAATAAATTTCATCGCTGATTTTTTTTTACAAACGCTGACTAAAATATGGACCGAAATATTTCCAACAACCAAGAGAAACGTACCAGTTTGGATCAGAAAATTGTATGAAAAACGTTTAAAATGTGGACTTTGAATTATTTGGAAAAAAACAACATATTGTCGTGAGTCTATTATTTTTCTAAAATCGTCTAAATGCGAACATTTATGATGAATAAAATTTTGAAAAGCCATTAAAAGGTCAAAATAAAGAATTCGTATGCGACTTCTTTATTTTCTTACGCCAATTTTGGACAGTTTATTTTAAATTATAATTCCAACAACATAATTTTTTTTTTAATGAACAACCTTAAAATATTGTTTCAAAGTTATTCGTGTTACAATAAAAGCTTTTCTAATGGCTCAAAGATTTTCATTTAACAGTACATTAAAAATGTTATTTTTTTCGGTTAATTTTTTGATAAAACGTTGTTTACAATACATTTCGATCAGATTCTTGAATATCATAGCAATCGATTGAAATTATAATAAAGGGAATTGAAAAATTGGAAAATGTGAGACGTCTAACAAATTTTTCTCAAAATGGACCATCCTGCTGATAAGACCCACTAGAAGAAAACGAATTATTATTTTTTTTCAGATGATATTTTATTGAGCTCACATTGTTCAAGCATTGTCAGAGAAGAATTTCGAGCCTTGTTCGAATGATTTAACATTACAATTCGTTCAGCTTATTTTATTAATAATCCCATAATTTGGCAATATAATCTTCCAAATAAAATATTTTTCTTATTAATGAACATTATTAATATATATGTATATATATTCAAATTTATAATAATGTGATAAAAGTGTGATGAAAGAATGAAGTCTTTTGATATATTCCAATTCCTTTATTTTGACAACAAGACAAGATTAAAAATAAAGAAAACAAATAAATGTCTGACTACAGTTTTCAATAGTTTTTGTATTCCACCGGCGACATCTCCGCCAAAGGTTCCTATGTTTCCAAGATTTGTCCTTTTAAATTTTGTTTCATTGTTTATAACATCTATATATCCTTTAAACAAATAAATTATTTTAATGTCTGATTGGTTCGACTACAGTTTTCAACAGTTTTTGTATTCCACCAACAATTGCATTCCACCGGTGACAATTATCATCTCTGCAGAACGTACAGGTTCCTATGTTTCCAAGATTTGTCAGCAAAACTGGATCGATGGCCTTGCAAATCCTTTTAAATTTCGATTTCGTTTCATCGTTTATAACATACAGTCTGCCAACATCCATATGTTTTATATCCTCTAAAAGCTGCTTCTCCCAATCTTCGTTATAATCTTCACTGTAGGAAAATATTCCGTTTGTTATCGTATACGAATTTTTATAGATTGCCAATACTGCCATGCATCCTGCATGATGTGTCACTTGCCTTCTTCTTAAACGACTATAGGATTTCTTAGATATCCTTGGTTCTTTTCTTCTTGGTGACTCCGGTTTCTTAAATGGTCTATAATCTTGTGACGAGCGGCATTCATTCTGTGGCTCCCTCTGGTTGACAATCGGTTCCTTCTCTTTGGACTTTTCTTCAGGATCTTCATCTAAGGATAACGGAGATACTGGAGAATACATGGGTTCGAAGAAGTCTATTGAGTTCTCCATTGCGTATGATCTCAGAGGAGACGGCTGGCTTCCTTTTATACGGTGTCTTAACGGAGCCTCTAGCTGCCTGACGAACTTCTAGAGCCTTGCCCAGTAACTCAGGCAATGCTGGGTGGACTTATATTACCGGAGCTTTTTAATTGTTATCTTGTGTCTGAAAAGACACAAGTAACAAACATTTCTTCATTTGCAGGCGAAGCCTTTGAAGTAGACCTTGCTGAAAAAAATCAAGGTAACTCAGAGGTGTAAAGGGGCTGCAATGAATCCTTCACTTGAGGTAGAAATGACTTCCAAACCGTCTTTCTTCAGATGACATGCAAACCCATTTCTAAGACGAGGAAGAATGGAGATACTGGAGACTACTTGGATTCGAAGAAGGCTATTGCTTTCTCCATTGCGTATGATCTCAGAAGAGACGGCTGGGTTCCTTTTATACGGTTTCGCAGGAAATAATTTTCTTCCTGTTCCAGTTATGAAATGACCGTAGAAAGAATCTTGTTTCGAAATTATTCGTGTCACAACAAAAGCTTATTTAATGGTTCAAGGATTTTCATTCAACGATAAAAATATTATTTTTTTCTCATACAGTTAATTCTATATAATTGACTTCTTGTTTCATATTCCCGTTTGTTGTGTATTAACGAATTGTTATTTCTTGAATTTTTTTTTTTAAAGAAACGTTGTTTGCAATACATTTCGATCAAATTCTTGAATATTAGAGCAATCTATTGAAATGATAATAAAGGAGAAGCTGGATAAATAAAAAAAAATCACATTTTCCGAATGTGAAATCTCACAAATTTTTTCTCAAAATGGACAATCCTGCTGATAAGGCCCACTAGAAGAAAACGAATTTTTTTTTCAGCTCATATTTTATTGAGCTCACATTATTCAAGCATTGTCAGAGAAGAATTTCGAGCTTTGTTCGAATGATTTAACATTACAATTCGCTCAGCTTATTTTATTAATAATTTGGAAATATAATCTTCCAAATAATTTTTTTTAAATTATAATAAAATATTTTTTTCTATAATGGCCAGTAAATTCTACACAATAATCTCGTAACAACATTATTTGTGCTAATGCAATTTTACTATAAGTATAAACTTCATTTTTTTTCAAGGTTCGAACATGTTCGACAGGAAAAGACCACACCCACTTCCTGTATATTGCGTATATAAACGGCTGCGATAAAACGACCAGCTCTTCATTTTGAGCTTAGATTTCGTACTGTCAACATGTCTTCGAAAATTTGCAATTGTTGCGAGAAGAGAATATTAAATTCTCGTCCGTATTTGTTGTCATGTGGACACGTATTCCACGTTTATTGCTTGATGCTATATAACATTTACAGACGAAAGAAAGTCTGTCCGAAATGTGAAGCGGACTTTGCCATGATGGAATACGATCTATTAAAATTAGATTTTCCGCCAATTCCGCCAGAAGATGTGGAAAACGAAATGAGATCCGTAGACGTACCAGAGCCTGCATGCATGACTTGTGAAATTCCATTTGTTAATGGAAAATGCAAGTCGTTCTCTGAGCCTTTTATCTTATGGATTTGTGAACATAAATTTCATTTACAATGTATAAAGACTTGGGTGAAAGATGGAAATAGACAGTGTCCGCATTGTGACACACCAATCACATCAATGGACTTGGCGTTCCTTGATATTTATCCAGACGACAGGCCGATTAAGAAAATTTGTCACTGTCCATGGTCTAGCGAAGACGAAATGGAGGTTGAATCATGGAGTGATGCTTTAGAAGATCTTTGAAAAAAAGAAATATTTTTTTTGTCTTTCCACTTTCACAAAATAAAATATGAAAGTGGGTAAAAAAATATGGCTTCGAGTCTGGCTTTACGGCTACGGCTCGAGGCCATTTTTTTACGACACTTTATTAACCAATCTTGGAAAAAATCTATTCGTCAAACGTCATCTAAACAAGTTTCTTTTATGAAAGCTTTTGATCTTCAAACGAAACAAATTACTTTTATGACAAGCTTCTTTCAATGAGATTTGTTTAACAAGCTTCTTTTATGATAGCAACACAACTGTTTCAACAAGCTTCTTTATTATTGAGCCATTTGAGAAAATTATACGAGATGAAACGAAAGACTTGATCAAAAGAAAAAAACTCATGTGATGAAAGAATTTTGATATATTCCAATCTTGGTGCTGTAAAATTTAAAAAAAAAATGAGAAGAGCTTCTTATTCTTTTTTTTCTAGCTTCTCACAAAAATGGACCCTAATTCTTTTCTGACAAAAATTTTCACAAGACCCAAGTCATTCTGAAACGCCAATAATTTTCCAGTTCTTTGTTCCAATATTCTTCAGGCATTTTGGTGACCGGTCTTTCCGAAGCTAATAATAAGTCTCTTTCCGAATGTGACTGATTACAAGACTTGCACGGTTGATTTTTGTGAAACAGTAAGCAAGTTGCATGAACCAGTCTCTTACAACAATCCAATCGGAATGGAACCAGCATGGACTCGTGGATCTCGTAGTGTTGCTTGAATCGGATGTGGCAGTACGCGCAAGACGACATTGTTCCTTGTTCTTTTTGGTGGTCTTTAAGCTAATTCACCTTTCATTGACTCTAACCAATATTCAATTGCTTGCCACTCGTCTTGAGAAACATTTATTATTTCAAATGGATTCAAACTCAAATCCAATGGTTGTTGTTCCACGTACGCTATTGGATGAAAATTTGTCATATGCGCTGGTAAAATTTCCTGTTGATAATTGTTTATTCCAGTCAAGTATTTTTCTAAAGTGTACCATTCGACCATGTCTTCCGGCGTTCTTAGACCGTAGCTAAAAATATTTTTCTCTTCTGGAATTTCAAAACTGAACAAATTTTCTGGAGGTTCGACTTTCACTTCTTGAATTGGCTCACATGAAAAATTTTTGAATTCTTCCTTTATTATCATTTCGCTGTCTTTCGAAGATGAGTTTTTTTCACACTTTAACTTTTTCATTGGTTTCATCAAATCTGATCTTTCGCACTTCTTATTATTCTCTAGCTCTGAGACAAATTCGTGACCAGTCAACGGCGTCGGTGGTGGTAACTTGTACGGATCGTTCACAAACGTTCTATGCTGGAACGGATCTTCTCCTTGAGAAAATTTGTTTAGAACAACGTGAACAGAGAATAAAGTCTTTTGCATGGCCAAAAGCACGTAGACAGTCTTTTCTGGAATCGAGTACTGTGTTTCTGGCTGTAAAATGTACTTGTTGTAAAAATGTTCGTCGTATTTGTTGAAATAGCCAGTCTGAATAACGGTCTCCGACCGTTTCAAACATTCTCTTGGCAAAACGTACAAAAGCATCGGAACATTTGTCGTTCGAATGATGTGCGCCGTATCGAATTTCACTCTTCTTTGTCCGAACGTAAATCTCGGCTTCACCAAGAAATGATGTCGGTCGATCCTGTAACACAAGCGAATGTCCGTATATTTTTGCTGAGGCTTGACTACGCTTCTGGACAAGCGTCTTTCGACAAGATCCCAATTCAATTTCGTATTGAACGGATTCATCTTATTCGATTCATGAGCCGTTGTGAAGAAATTTTTAATCATGTTGTCGGTCCATTCGGTGACCACACGACAGGAGATTCGTTTTCCGACCAGACATATAGTAAAGGGAGCGACACGTTCGCGTTGATCCAAAAGATGCTGACAAAATTCCTTGTCTCGACGAAGAATTGGATCTTCCAAGACTCGAACAATTTCTCTGGGAAAAAGATCGCGCATCATGTTGTAACACATTTGCGAAGCTGAATGATTCGATCGTCACGGAGAGCTTCCTTTTATAGGACCGTTCACCGGATGTTGCGCAACATTCTTTTTGTGTTTCTTCGATCGTTGGAATCGGAAAAAATAAATTTACAGTTCATATTTTATATTTTTTCTTGTCAACATATATGAGCAAGCGAGCCGTCTGTTCTGAAATCATTCGTTAGCTGAGACTCTTGCCTAACGACTTGATTTTTGTTCTTCGCTCTGCACGATGGAAAACGCAATTGATTTCTTTGGAGAAGCCTTGTCTCCTTTATCTCCGTTGTTCGAACCATCATCTCCGTTGGTCGAACCATCAGAAGATGAATCGACCAAAGACAAGGAATCTGAGATGCCACCGAAGGATCCGAGAATATCAAAACCGATTCGATTGTCATCGAACGAGCTGTCCGACCCGATTCGAAACGGTCCAGAGAAGCCATCGAACGAGTTAAGATCTTCAAAGCCGATTCAAAATGAACCTGAGAAACGACTGAACGAGTCATCGAATCCTGTTCAACATGAATTTGGAAACGAATCGAGAAAATCAAGGAGACATCAATCGAGACGCTTGAATTCATCATTAGCTCGAAAACCGTATCAAAACCAGCGTTCAAGACGAACGAGACAAGTCACATATCATTCTGGATCCATGGCAGTGTTGGCCATCAGCGGACGATCGTACACTCTGACAAATGGAATATTTTCCTACAGCGAAGACTGGAACGATAATTGGGACAGTCAACTGTTAAGAGATATTGAAGAGATGGATGTCGGAAGACTGTATGTCGTGAACAACGAGACAAAGTCAAAATTCAAAAGAATTTGCAAGACCATCGAGCCTGTGTTGTTGACAAATCTCGGAAACATTGGAACTTGTACGTTCTGCCGGGACGACGAATGTCACAGATGGAACGCAATCGTCGGCGGAATCCAAAAATTATTGAAGACAGTTATCGAACCAATCAGACATTAGCTTTCTCCAATTTAAAATTTTTTGAAAATAATTTTCGTCTTGGCTTCTCTCTAGATAAAGGAAGAATGTCGTCGTGCGCGTACTGCCACATCCGATTCAAGCAACACTACGAGATCCACGAGTCCATGCTGGTTCCATTCCGATTGGATTGTTGTAAGAGACTGGTTCATGCAACTTGCTTACTGTTTCACAAAAATCAACCGTGCAAGTCTTGTAATCAGTCACATTCGGAAAGAGACTTATTATTAGCTTCGGAAAGACCGGTCACCAAAATGCCTGAAGAATATTGGAACAAAGAACTGGAAAATTATTGGCGTTTCAGAATGACTTGGGTCTTGTGAAAATTTTTGTCAGAAAAGAATTAGGGTCCATTTTTGTGAGAGGCTAGAAAAAAAAAGAATAAGAAGCTCTTCTCATTTTTTTTTAAATTTTACAGCACCAAGATTGGAATATATCAAAATTCTTTCATCACATGAGTTTTTTTCTTTTGATCAAGTCTTTCGTTTCATCTCGTATAATTTTCTCAAATGGCTCAATAATAAAGAAGCTTGTTGAAACAGTTGTGTTGCTATCATAAAAGAAGCTTGTTAAACAAATCTCATTGAAAGAAGCTTGTCATAAAAGTAATTTGTTTCGTTTGAAGATCAAAAGCTTTCATAAAAGAAACTTGTTTAGATGACGTTTGACGAATAGATTTTTTCCAAGATTGGTTAATAAAGTGTCGTAAAAAAAATGGCCTCGAGCCGTAGCCGTAAAGCCAGACTCGAAGCCATATTTTTTTACCCACTTTCATATTTTATTTTGTGAAAGTGGAAAGACAAAAAAAAATATTTCTTTTTTTCAAAGATCTTCTAAAGCATCGCTCCATGATTCAACCTCCATTTCGTCTTCGCTAGACCATGGACAGTGACAAATTTTCTTAATCGGCCTGTCGTCTGGATAAATATCAAGGAACGCCAAGTCCATTGATGTGATTGGTGTGTCACAATGCGGACACTGTCTATTTCCATCTTTCACCCAAGTCTTTATACATTGTAAATGAAATTTATGTTCACAAATCCATAAGATAAAAGGCTCAGAGAACGACTTGCATTTTCCATTAACAAATGGAATTTCACAAGTCATGCATGCAGGCTCTGGTACGTCTACGGATCTCATTTCGTTTTCCACATCTTCTGGCGGAATTGGCGGAAAATCTAATTTTAATAGATCGTATTCCATCATGTCAAAGTCCGCTTCACATTTCGGACAGACTTTCTTTCGTCTGTAAATGTTATATAGCATCAAGCAATAAACGTGGAATACGTGTCCACATGACAACAAATACGGACGAGAATTTAATATTCTCTTCTCACAACAATTGCAAATTTTCGAAGACATGTTGACAGTACGAAATCTAAGCTCAAAATGAAGAGCTGGTCGTTTTATCGCAGCCGTTTATATACGCAATATACAGGAAGTGGGTGTGGTCTTTTCCTGTCGAACATGTTCGAATCTTGAAAAAAATGAAGTTTATACTTATAGTAAAATTGCATTAGCACAAATAATGTTGTTACGAGATTATTGTGTAGAATTTACTGGCCATTATAGAAAAAAATATTTTATTATAATTTAAAAAAAATTATTTGGAAGATTATATTTCCAAATTATGTGATTATTAATAAAATAAGCTGAACGAATTGTAATGTTAAATCATTCGAACAAAGCTCGAAATTCTTCTCTGACAATGCTTGAATAATGTGAGCTCAATAAAATATGAGCTGAAAAAAAAATTCGTTTTCTTCTAGTGGGCCTTATCAGCAGGATTGTCCATTTTGAGAAAAAATTTGTGAGATTTCACATTCGGAAAATGTGATTTTTTTTTATTTATCCAGCTTCTCCTTTATTATCATTTCAATAGATTGCTCTAATATTCAAGAATTTGATCGAAATGTATTGCAAACAACGTTTCTTTAAAAAAAAAAATTCAAGAAATAACATTCGTTAATACACAACAAACGGGAATATGAAACAAGAAGTCAATTATATAGAATTAACTGTATGAGAAAAAAAATAATATTTTTATCGTTGAATGAAAATCCTTGAACCATTAAAAAAGCTTTTGTTGTGACACGAATAATTTCGAAACAAGATTCTTTCTACGGTCATTTCATAACTGGAACAGGAAGAAAATTATTTCCTGCGAAACCGTATAAAAGGAACCTAGCCGTCTCTTCTGAGATCATACGCAATGGAGAAAGCAATAGCCTTCTTCGAATCCAAGTAGTCTCCAGTATCTCCATTCTTCCTCGTCTTAGAAATGGGTTTGCATGTTATCTGAAGAAAGACGGTTTGGAAGTCATTTCTACCTCAAGTGAAGGATTCATTGCAGCCCCTTTACACCTCTGAGTTACCTTGATTTTTTTCAGCAAGGTCTACTTCAAAGGCTTCGCCTGCAAATGAAGAAATGTTTGTTACTTGTGTCTTTTCAGACACAAGATAACAATTAAAAAGCTCCGGTAATATAAGTCCACCCAGCATTGCCTGAGTTACTGGGCAAGGCTCTAGAAGTTCGTCAGGCAGCTAGAGGCTCCGTTAAGACACCGTATAAAAGGAAGCCAGCCGTCTCCTCTGAGATCATACGCAATGGAGAACTCAATAGACTTCTTCGAACCCATGTATTCTCCAGTATCTCCGTTATCCTTAGATGAAGATCCTGAAGAAAAGTCCAAAGAGAAGGAACCGATTGTCAACCAGAGGGAGCCACAGAATGAATGCCGCTCGTCACAAGATTATAGACCATTTAAGAAACCGGAGTCACCAAGAAGAAAAGAACCAAGGATATCTAAGAAATCCTATAGTCGTTTAAGAAGAAGGCAAGTGACACATCATGCAGGATGCATGGCAGTATTGGCAATCTATAAAAATTCGTATACGATAACAAACGGAATATTTTCCTACAGTGAAGATTATAACGAAGATTGGGAGAAGCAGCTTTTAGAGGATATAAAACATATGGATGTTGGCAGACTGTATGTTATAAACGATGAAACGAAATCGAAATTTAAAAGGATTTGCAAGGCCATCGATCCAGTTTTGCTGACAAATCTTGGAAACATAGGAACCTGTACGTTCTGCAGAGATGATAATTGTCACCGGTGGAATGCAATTGTTGGTGGAATACAAAAACTGTTGAAAACTGTAGTCGAACCAATCAGACATTAAAATAATTTATTTGTTTAAAGGATATATAGATGTTATAAACAATGAAACAAAATTTAAAAGGACAAATCTTGGAAACATAGGAACCTTTGGCGGAGATGTCGCCGGTGGAATACAAAAACTATTGAAAACTGTAGTCAGACATTTATTTGTTTTCTTTATTTTTAATCTTGTCTTGTTGTCAAAATAAAGGAATTGGAATATATCAAAAGACTTCATTCTTTCATCACACTTTTATCACATTATTATAAATTTGAATATATATACATATATATTAATAATGTTCATTAATAAGAAAAATATTTTATTTGGAAGATTATATTGCCAAATTATGGGATTATTAATAAAATAAGCTGAACGAATTGTAATGTTAAATCATTCGAACAAGGCTCGAAATTCTTCTCTGACAATGCTTGAACAATGTGAGCTCAATAAAATATCATCTGAAAAAAAATAATAATTCGTTTTCTTCTAGTGGGTCTTATCAGCAGGATGGTCCATTTTGAGAAAAATTTGTTAGACGTCTCACATTTTCCAATTTTTCAATTCCCTTTATTATAATTTCAATCGATTGCTATGATATTCAAGAATCTGATCGAAATGTATTGTAAACAACGTTTTATCAAAAAATTAACCGAAAAAAATAACATTTTTAATGTACTGTTAAATGAAAATCTTTGAGCCATTAGAAAAGCTTTTATTGTAACACGAATAACTTTGAAACAATATTTTAAGGTTGTTCATTAAAAAAAAAAATTATGTTGTTGGAATTATAATTTAAAATAAACTGTCCAAAATTGGCGTAAGAAAATAAAGAAGTCGCATACGAATTCTTTATTTTGACCTTTTAATGGCTTTTCAAAATTTTATTCATCATAAATGTTCGCATTTAGACGATTTTAGAAAAATAATAGACTCACGACAATATGTTGTTTTTTTCCAAATAATTCAAAGTCCACATTTTAAACGTTTTTCATACAATTTTCTGATCCAAACTGGTACGTTTCTCTTGGTTGTTGGAAATATTTCGGTCCATATTTTAGTCAGCGTTTGTAAAAAAAAATCAGCGATGAAATTTATTTTGTATAAGCTATTATGAAAACAAAATAGAAAACAATGTGTCTCTTTATAAATAATGAACTAAACCAGAAGTAATAATTAACATCTTTGATATAAGAATGCTTTCCTTTTCTAGGTGAATGAATTTGTCTTCTGATTTCAGTGTGAAACTAAAAAGAATTTAAAAAGTGAAAAGTAATTTAAATATTTCTTAAAGTCCAGTAACATATATATAATGCATAAGTCATTGGACATTATTACTTGAATGTCTTACAGAATTCAAATTTCCAGACACCCTAATGGCAAAATAACTAGAGCATGAAATATTTTAAATCGTTTTATAGTTATTTTCATTGTAAAGTTCCGGTATATAATGACCGGAGACTTCCTTTCTTTCAGTCTTTTCGCTTCAAAATGCCTTCGTGTCCAAGCATCATATTAGCTAAGATTATACATTTTTATTCGTATTTTTAGATTATTGATCTTTACTTTTTAAAAAAAAATGATAACCATTTAAATTAAGAATCACAAGAAATAACTTTTGTTTTTTCAAGTAAAAGGGAATTATTCAATTTCAATCTTAAATGAAAACGAGATTTAAATTAAGAATCACACAACTTTTGTTTCTCAAGTCGCCGATTTATATTTTTTTAAAACTTGTTTACCTGGAAATATTTCTCTCGACTCTTCTTTTTTTTTTTTATCGAACTGTATGTTTCTTGTGAACAAAACAGTGTCTTCACGCATCGTGTCTCTAGATGAGCAGCCCTTGTTTGTTTTTGTAGTTCACATTACTTCTTTCATGTGGAACGGCAATTTAATAATATTTCAAGAAAATTTTTCATTTTCAACGTTTCGTTATAATTCTTGTACATGTTAAAAATGTTTGAAGCTTGATATTCTTCTCTATAACTGTTTTTAGAAAAAAAAAAAAAAACATGTAAATTCATACGGTCCTTTTTTTTTCCAAATGTCCTTATAATGTAAGCCTGAATAAAGTCCGTCAATTAAAGAAAACCATATAAGCTCCGTAATAATAAAGTAAAGATTAAATCGTTCAAGGGAAGACTTGTGTGTGTGCGTAAAATTGCTTTGAGATTCTTTTAAAATTGCTTTATTTAAATCCGTTAGAAAAAAAAAATTCATTCATTGTCGCTTATTTTCCTGTGCGTCACTGAAAATGAAGCTCAAATAAAATTGCTGATTCTTCTTAAAGCGAAATTTGGAAAGACAAAAATATTTTTTTAAAAAAAAAATGAAGAATAAAAAAAAAATTAATAGTTTTAAAATTTTTTTAATAAAGATCTGGAAATAAGAGAAGACCGAATGGAATGCTCGCAAAAAAGATTATAGAAAATTATAAGATTTGGAAGGATACTATCAAACTTGTTTATTTTATATTTACGCTACTTGCGCTCTTTTAGTCAGATGTATCGCTTCAAACAGAACAGATCAGATAGGGTTATAAATTTATACAAACTAAAATGTGATTTTATTCGTTTTCTTAAAATATTAACTTTTTTTTTTTGAAATTTCTGAATCTTTTATTTTTAAAATGAATGAGTTTTCCGATAATTTATACACGAAATAATTATATATATATTTTTTTCTATCACAGCGGACAAAATTATTTTCGCCGATTTGTTTGTTTTTCCATATATTGATTTCTCTTAACACAATTGATATTTAAATGTACAAATAACATATGAAATAGATTTTCATTCATGTTCTTAGCGTATTATTTTAGAGAATATTGACGAGAGAATGCATATTACAACTCTTTATTTCTTGACAAAAATTTTTAATGTTTGAATAGAAACCAGACGAGTACATTTCACTTTGCAAATCTAGCAAACAGAGTGTGTCGAGGAGACAAAAAAATTATTATTTTTTAAATTGTCGGTGAGATAATATGAATCATTTCCATCTTTATTATTATTATTGTGTGATTATTATTAAAATGAGTATACAAGATAAAATTGAACGTGTTTCCAAAATTGGTTAATTGTGTGTCGTAAAAAAATAATAAATCGCAAAGATGTCTGCGATTTATTTTTTTTTTTACCCCTTTAATTTCTAAAAGGTTAACCTTTTCAAGGCTTTCCTTCAACATTTCGTCGCCTTGGGAAAATAAAATACGAACGGCAAATAATTTCGCAAGACCGTCCAGGTCTCGTCACTGAAAATGCTTGGATTAAATCCTTTCAGAAATTTTTCGTATAGTACATTTTTTCAAGAATTCTTCAATATCTTTGACTATGAACTTTTCATGACAGTCTTCAATTGTCATTTGGAAATATGTCAAGCCCATCGAATGTGTTGGTAAATTCTATTTCTCCGGCAACTGTTTCATTTTGAATGAGCTTGTGTTTTGCAATGAAGTGCTCGAGAAAATATGAAATGCGTCCGTTTCAGCTATTCCTTTTTATACTGGACAAGCAGGAATCATAAATTAAAAATAATCTTTGATTCTTGTCTCAACATTAAATTTGGTTTGGTTTGTTTGTCGGTCATTTTTTACCCACTTACGGTTTAAAGTGGAAACCACTACATGTCCAAGGTGGGATTCGAACCCACGAACTGTTGAACCGAAGACAAGAGCGCTCGGCTCGGCGTCTCAACATTAGGAAAACGTTTTGTTGCGATAATAAACAGAGGGTAAATTGTAAGGCTTTTATTTTTAAATGTTCTTCACAAATTCATTAACTTCAGATTCCACGCGTTGAATTTAGGACAATATCGAACGCTTTTGTAAGACAGTTGCTTTTTTTCTAGAATATTCTTCACAAATTCAGAATCAACGCGCTTTTGTAGGACAATTGTTTTTCTAGAATGTTCTTCAAATTCAGATTCAACGCATTGAATTGCGGACAATTTATAGGTGCGACCGATCTTCACAAATTCAGATTCAACGCGTTGAATTGCGGACAATATCGAACGCTTTTGTGCATGCTTGTGAGAATTGTTTTTCTAAAATATTCTTCAAATTTAGATTCCGCGTTGACAATTTTGATGTAGGACAGTTGTTTTTTTTTATATTTCAAATTCATTAAATTCAGATTCCGCATTGAATTGCGGATAAATTGAATATTACGTTCTTTTTTCGAAACAACATGTTCACGTTTTATCCAAAGAACTTTTTTGTTTATCATTACGTTTACAATTGATTTGAAATGTGTTTTTAAAACATTTAAATGATTTATTTCATTTCAAAAAATTTCCGATGTGGGAAAAATTCGAAAGGGTACCGGTGCCCACACATTTTTTCGACCGACTGTAAATACCATTTTTTAGGTATACCCAGCGCTTTTGCAATCGGTACATTGCTGGAAAAAACTGTTCATCCTACAGACAAATAAATATATTTCTGAAAGCCCTAAGCACAACTGACGACAGCAATGCAAATTAAACTTCTTAACAACCTGAAAATAATGATCTGGAATGCGAACGGCATTATCAGAAAAAGCAGTGAATTTAAAAATTTCATACCAAATAATAACCCATATATAGTAATGTTATAGAAAACTCATCTGATAAATAATCATAACTTTAAAGTACCAAATTATTCGATCTATAGAAATGATCACTTCTTACATCAGAGGGGAACAATGATCTTTTTTAATTACAACTAAAATAAATCATATCCATGTACTACTCCAAAATTGAATTTTGTAGAAGCAATGGTAGTTAAACTTCAGTTCTCTGACTGCAGTGAAAGATCCTATGTTTCTCTATACATTCCCGCTAAGACAAGCAACATGCTCTCAGTTGATGTTGGAAACTTAGTTACAATAATCTTCAAAATTATACAGACGGGTGATTTAAATGCTAAGCACTGCCGTTGGGGCTATAGATACAACAACAGTGCTGGATTTGTGTTGAACTATTTAGTAGAAAATATACACTTTTCCATTTTCAAACCGGACATGCCAGCCCACTAGGGTCATTCTTATGGAAATTTTATAGACTTGATGTTCTCCAGGGATATCCGAACCCATCGAAACTAGTCATGAAGGAGGAATTACCCTCCGACCATTATCTCGTTCTTATCTATTTCGGACAGCAGTCCCAATTGGAGGATAAGAACTTGAAAACTTACTATAACTGGAACAGATTAGGAATCAAATTAATACTTCAGTTCTAGATGATGCGTTCCAAATAGCCAAAACTCCCAGTCAAATTAAGGAGAACGTGAATAATCTAACTACAATAATTAAAAAATCATTTGAATATAGTAAATTCACTAGACAGTCTGACCAAATAGAATATTTCTCTGATAGAATTATAGACTTAATTAAAGAAAGAAATCGATTGAGGAAATAATACAATAGAGTTAAATCTCCCATCTTAAATAAACGCAATAAACTCTCTTAAATGCAAAATAAAAAAATGAAATTGCCTATTACAATAATAATAAATGGAATTCTTACTTAACAAGCTTAAACGTGGAGGAGGGGTTCTTCTGGAGAGCAGCAAATGATCGAAAAAATAAAATAGAGTACATACCGCCACTCATAGACGGCGCCAAAATGGCAATATCAAATAGCGAAAAACTGACGTGATAGCTAAAGTTTCAATTTATACCTAATAACATCTTTAACCCGGGAATCGATCAGCAAATTAGAAATATTGTTTCTGATTATCTGCAGAACAGTAATAAGACCGGATCATGATACAATTACCAATAAAATCATAAAACAAATACCCCGATCAGGGCGATAATACCTCAAATCACATGGATCAAAATAAATGCCTCAAAATCGCAAGCTGTGTTCTTCACAAGGAGGCTCACACAAGGATCAAACATAAAAATTGGAGGTTCTGAAATTCCATTGTCTACCAAAGTGAGCTACCTTGGTCTAACGCTAGATAAGCGACTCACATGGAAACCCCATATAACAAGATTTAGAAACAAACTTTTCGCCGCCAAAACAGCACTTTACCCCTTAATGGCATATAACTCTAAACTATTTTTTAGCAAACAAACTAATTATATACAAAGCTTACTTGCGACCGATATTGACGTACGCTTATCCAATTTGGGACGGTGTAGCTGATACAAACTTGAAAATAATTGAGGGCCACTGAAGCAAAATACTCAGATTAATTACACAATCTGAGTATTACATAAGAAACGAACATATTAGGAAAGACATTGGACGCTTTCTATCTATACCTAGGAGCGCTATCTGCTGACCCACGTATTGTAAAATTATGTGTTAAAATATTTTTGTTGTGTGTGCGTTTTATTCGTTTTCTTCTAGCAAGAAACCATCTATGGAAATAATCATAAATTGTTCTTATATTTGACTTATGCTATATTTTACCTCACTCTTCTATTATTGTCAAAACTTTGATACCATGCTGTGTACTTCTTCTGGGTGCACCTAAATTAGAATACACCGAAATATTCTTTGAGTTTGCCTTAATAATTATGTCAAATAAGAGGAAGCAACTGTCAGATTTTTTATAAATATATTAACTATTTTCCTTGACGGAGAGTATTTTGACTACCAAGTTGACTAACTTTCTAGAAAAAAATTAAAGTTTCTCTCGAAACACTTATTTTGTAAAGTTTTCTGATGTCACTTGTTCGCCGGAATTTTGCTGGCGAATTCTTCCTTTGCCCTTGGCCTTAAGTCTATGTGAGTTGATCTCACTATAATATCGGCAACATTAATGTGATAGGGGCTTGAGAATATTTTGACACTAAATATCAGTCTTTACAAATAATTCTCAGAAATAAAATGACTGAACTTTCATATATATTTTTCATGTTTTTATAAGGAAATCAGAAAATGAATCAACTAAATTAGTAGATATACCCAAAATGTGTAAATAGAAGCAAAATAATAAAAAGCGAAAATGTAATTACCTTGAATTCTCATGATCAATGGAAATTCAATTTTCAGAAAATTATAAAATTTGATTGGCAACAGTAGCAAAAGTGTTCGCCAATTTTATGCTTAGATTTCTGTTCAGTTTGGCGGGCGAAAAAAAACAATGTACGACAAAAAACTTTTCGTTGCCTATTATTTATGTTTAGTTGGCGGACCATTAGGATTGCATCATTTTTATTTAGGTAGAGACTATCATGGATTAGTTTGGTTAATGACAGGTGGGGTTTTTTTTTTGGAATAATTCGAGATATATGGAAAATACCGGTTTATGTTGACGATGCTAACAACGAGTACACTTTAAATAGGAAAATGCTGAAACATAAAACACCTCCAAATAAACTGTATCGGAACATTGGACAATTTATCTTTGCCAATGTACTTGGACTTTTAGGATTTTATTCTATTCCGCCGAAATTGATACCACTTCCATACATCTACAAAATTTCAACTTCTATCGTCCCTTTTGCTTCAGCTGTGGGTAAGAAACTTTGTTTTAATAATTATTTTTATTGTATACCGTTTTTAAAATTCTATATGTCGGTTAATACTAACCTAACCTCATAAATGTTTTTTTTTTTTTGTTAAATCTATCCTCTTTGTGCTATAATAAGAGGTTTTTCTAGTTATTATTTAGCGACCAAGATTTCATCATTCTTTTTTTTAAGAATATTGTAATTATTATTAATTACTAATTCATTTGTAGTGAAATATATAACCTGCCCTGTTCTGAATCCGCTTGTTGCATTTTCCTTGCAAGCCGAACGTTCCATATAATGTGTGCTTCACAAACATAAGGAAACAATATAATTTAACGTATAAGATTTATATTCATTGAAAAGGTTATAAGAAATATATTTTAATTGTCCTGGAAAGAGTATGAGTGAAAAGAAATGTTTACTAAATTTAAGTGTTTCAATACACTCTGATACAAACCCTAATTCTTGAACTCTATTCTGTAGCAAGAAATCTTGGTTGCCTTGAACAAGAGGTACAAATTTCTTTGTCATTAATTCTTGATAAAAACACTAACATTTGCTTTTCGTTCTATCTGTTTTGAACAGAATTCCAGAAGGATTATGTGACATTACTATATCTAAATTTATTTTTTAAATTATATTAAAATATTATTTATACTTGTGTAATTAATGTGAAAAGCAGAAATATAATAGAATGTTTATTTCGTTTTCTTCTATTCTTTTTAAAAATCAATATCAATTGATAATAAAAGCTTTTTGCATGACTAAATTTTTATTTCTGTATCACTAAACAAAATTTATTCTTTTTAAGTCAGTGTTTCCCAAACATTTGATATGTGTTCCCATTATATAATTTTTGTAATGCTGAGTACCCCTCGTCAAAATGTGTATGTATTTAAATAACAATCAAAAATATATTTATTTTTTTGTGACATACACAAAATAATAATAAAAAAGAAATAATAAAATATAAATAAATGTAAGTAATACTGTTGTTGTTGCTTATCCTCCGTGTCTGACGGAGTCAGACTAGATCCACGAGATCGTTGACTGTAAGGAAGTCGAAGACTAAAAGAGGATTGCTAAAGAGATCCTCCCTAGAGAGACCCATGCAATCCAAAAGATGCTCAGGAGAAGCCTGATGATTTTGGCACTTGGTGCAGGTGACGAAAGTTTTCCTGCCCTCGTTGAAAGAGAGGCACTTAATATGACCGCTAGCAAGTCTTAGGAAATAACTATTCATTCTCCATATATCATTATTTAAACTTATTTTTAATAAACAGTTCCTTTGTTTTGAAGCTCAGTAAATTTAATTATTATTTCAGAACTGAGTTAAGCAATTAACATGCCCAACTATATGAATTCCCCTATCATCTGTTCATTACAAATCTGTTAAGATTTTTTCAATGCCTATGCTCTATTCAGAATATTTTGATAAATCATCTAGCAGAAATGAAGCAAGCTGATATCCCAGTAGTTAGTGCTCTTGCCTTTGGTTCAACAGTTAGTAGTTTCCAATCCCACCTGGGCTTGGAATCCTCTTTAAATGGTATGTCTGGTCTAATTAATCCCTGTGAGCAAAATATATCAGTTGTGCTACAAAGAAATCACATCAAACTAGCTGTCTATATCTAAGCTGTTTTGTCTGTTTTAATATAACTTCAAATACTTATTAAAATATGCTCTGTTAAGGTCAGTAGTTTGCAAGAACTGGTTTTTATGTGTATTTAAATGAATCAGTGGTTAACTAGAAAATACATTAACTTGATGTTTTGTTCATTAATATTACTTAATAATTACAAATAAAAGTTGTCTAGAGCCACCAAATGATTATTTACTAGTATCATTAATATTTTCTGCAAAGGGATTATATCTATTTACAATAATGTTATTAAATAAGTGATAAATATTTAATATAAGTTAATTGATGTAATAGTAGGAAGAATTTTCATTATTGAACTGAAATTCGTATACAATTATGTAGTAAACATGAATTATTTTCTAGCAGAATTACTCAAATAATTATTTCAAAATGTAGAGTTTAAATATAGAAATAAATTAAGACTAATTTATGTGAAAAGTTCTTAAAATTAGATATTTTCTTAAATTGTGGAATAGAAAGTATACTTATAGTTGGATATACATGTTTTACATTAGCAAAGAAGGGTTGCTTTTTTTGTGGATAGTTGGCTGTCCACACTATTCCAGGAAGTTTAAGATTAATAAAATTGACTTATGTTTCCTTATATTGCTGTTCTTTAACCTCATAATCATGGAAAGATAATTTGAAAAATTTGGTTGCATGATAAAAACAAATATATTTGGAAATGATGCTAGATATTTAATGTGGCCCATGTTGTTTTTTCAAACAGTGTGATTTCTAATTATCTGTGTGTTGGATTGATATCATGAGGTAATTGCTAAGACTGGGGAATTCTGTTCTACTTATGAAGTGCAATCGTCTATTTCTAATCGATAAAAACCAGCACTGGTCTTGTGGCGACATATTATTAGAGCGTGTCCCGAAGCTACTCAGATTTTGGCCAAAAGAGCCTAGTGATCTTTATGTAAGTTTTATCATTTCATTTTTAAATATGTTCGCTGCAAGGTAAGTAATGTGATTTAGTTTTATCATGTACTAAAGAAGGAGAATAGTCCATGGCTATAAGGTAATGGAAGTTATGACTGGTAAGGTAAAAAATGTGATTTCATTATTTTTTCTTGTTCATTTTTGTACCATCAAATTGCCATTTCAAATGATAAGCAGGCCTGTGTCTGTCAGTACTGTTTCTCGCTTAGTAATTTACTCACCACATCAGTAATGAAGTATGGAGTTTTTGAGGTGGCTCTTTCTCTCCATATCAAAGCCTAGTATTGTGCTTTAAACTGAATCAGATGTGTGAGTACATCCATTCATAATGTTACAGTTCACATTCTGCAGAATAGCTTTTGCAGCAGAGTAGTACTTCCTATTTGGTCTGAATGAAGTGCTTACATAATATATTGTCATTTGTTTCGTGACTCATGGGGGCTCACCTTTAGCTGTGTACAGGTGTCCCAATGAGGTACCCAAGGATATATATTCTCTTTTTTTTTCTCATCCTTTCAATCCCTCAATTGTAAGCAAGTGAGCTCTACATGATTAGCTGTCTCCGCTCTGATTATTGCTTCTCATGGACAGTCAAGATCTCCACGTGTTAGCAGTGCATGGCAATCCTTTGGATGGGTGGTATACTGTGTGTATCTATCAGCAGCTATCTAGCTAGTCTTTCATGGATCCAGTGAAAGGGTTACTTCCTTGGGGTTGGCATTATGATGGTCACTGTCTCTGTGTCTGACTCCCAATGTATGGGTGGCAGCAAGCACCATGGTAAGTGCGGAGACTAGAAACCAAAATCAATTGTTGCCATCCCTTGTAGGACTCTATGGTGGGCAATGCTGTTGAGCCTGAACCTTTACAAATATCATATGGAGTTCTAATTGTCACATCATGAAGATAATTCATATACTATTTACATGTTGATTTGCACACCAAGCAATTTTCATGCAGTGTCACCTTTTCTGATACAAAAACTTTTCACATCATCTATTGGTAACATTCAAAATGTTAAAATTTTTGATCAGGAGATCTTATTCTCCTGATCAAAAATTTTAACAAGTTAACTCAAAACAAGTTTCAGTAATTTAAAAAATCTGGGTTCATTTCTAGTTGAAGCATCATTTTGTAAAAATTTTTGAAGTGTTCTTTCTAACACCAATTTCGTAAATGTTATTGAAGCAGAATTTTTGGAAAAACTACATGATCAAGGAATTACGTCATATAGCTATTATTGTGTGTGCGTGATCGTATACTTATCCTCACCGATCCTCTTGTCTTAATCTTTAAAAGACCAGTATTACTGAAATTCATAAAAGCCAGTTATATGAATTGCAAACTTTGTTCATTGCTTAGTGTCCTTTCCTCACCCTCTTAGATGTTTCAAATGTTTGACCATATCTCTATCTCAACAGGCATGTAGAAATAGTGACCCTATGTATATATATTTGGAAAATGTGCACAATCTGCTCATGAAACTAATACTTGTATTTGAGAAAATTTTCAAATGTTGCAGCATGTAAACCAATGTTACATTTTTCAAACTTCTGAATTTTTTTTAGTGTTTTTATTTTTCTGAGACATTTATTTCAACATAATTAGTTCTTATCCATTGATTTAATCAAACACTTAATTTTAAAAAGATAACTTTGTTTTTGATGCAGCTTATTCCATTTGAGGATTTTGCACCAGAAAAACCGAATCATCATTTGTTGTAATAGTATTTGGATAATTTTATCCTTGTTTGTATTATATTTCTCAAAATATTTTTAACAATTTATCAACGACTCTCTTTGTCACTCAAAAAAAAAAAAAAATTGGTTTGCAGTCTTGCCTTTATTACAACAATTTGTGGATTTATCTATGATTATCTATATGGTTACACTGGTCTTTTTAGCACATGTACAAAAGATGTCCATTGTATGATAAACAACAGAATCCATTTTCGTTTTTGAATTTGAGTAGCATTTTGTCTTTGATCTAATTTTACACTTTAAACATTTAAGAACTCTATTTAATAGTATAAGCTTTTTTCAACTTTTATATGAATACTATAGAAAAGTTTTGAAATACTCTTATTCAAAAATATCCACTATTTTTTTTTAATAGAAGCTTTATTGGGGAATTTCTAAATCACTTTCTTTTAATCTTTTTTCCCTTTATCAAATAAAAAAGCATCTCTTTCTCAGAACTGCTCTTCAATACTATTGCTGCAAAGGTAAGGAAAATAATTTTATTCTCAAATGGATTTTAAAAATTTGTTATATTTTTTTATATATTTTTTCTATTTATTATGATAAGTATAATTTATTCAATAATCTGTTATATCTAAATGATCGTTATGCATATAAATATATATATCAATGATATTAATACCCAAGTAGACCTAACATGCCTGTGTTTGAAACAACTTATTTTTGTTTGTAAAGTATTCCTCTCAACTGTTTCTTGTGGCTTTCTTTTAAATATATTAAAGACTTCTATGTTTATCTAAAAATGTTTTGCTATATTTTTAGGTGTGTACTTGGTTGGAAATATTGGTCGTCAAGAAGGTAAATTTAAAGATGCACTAATAGGTGCATACCTTACATTTCCAGTTACTTTTGTACGAGGTACACCTATATATGGGACAATAGGAATTTCGTCTATTGCATCCTGCGTCTATTTCAATAAATATTCCAAACGATGGAGAAGAACTTCTCCTTATAATAAATCGGCAGGGCAAAGAATAAAATTTATTTTATTCTCTATAATCATATACTTATCCTTGTTAAGCTCCATGATCAATTTTAATTGCTATATTACAATTCAAGATGAGAAAAGTGTAAAATGCCTAGATGCTGTCAAGAACTTTTTTCAGAGTCCTTTATGGAGTGTTATGAAAGAACTGTTTAAATCCTTAGATGATTGTAGCTGGCAGGAAAATTGGCAAAAACTAATTGAAGCTATGGATCTAACCGGTGAAGCAAATGCTTTTAAAGTGAGTTCTAATATTTGTGTTTTTATGTCGCAATAAGTGTTTAAAAAGCGCATTCTCTAAGCTTAATATAGTAGATTTACATTGTGAGCTATCTGCGCCGTTGTTCTTAGCTGGATTATGGGACAAGGGGAAAATTTTAAAATAATTTTATTTGTAAGTAAATACTATTAAATAGTTATTCTCCAAAAGCTATGAAAAAATTTGTCTGCATTAATAAGAAAAGGAAGAGTTTAATAGAGTTGAATCTCATTGCTTAAGTTAAATTGTACTGTATAGAAAAATGTAAATTTAATTTCACTAGTTTTAAAAGTTACTAAATTTTAAGGTAATTAGGCAAAATTTTGTAACTGTATACTTTTATCAAAATACTGTGATTCAATTCACAAATATTGATATAACACAAATGAACTGACATATATGTCTTTAGTTTATTTAATTTTTAGGAAAGTGTCCTGTTAAACTTCAATATTTGAAAATGTATCGTTGTGAAATATTAATTTGTAGTGAATATAAATTCTATTGAAATAGTATAAAATATTTTTTAAACTTTTTAACAAAAAATCATGCTAAAAACAAAGATTGAATATTTGTTTTATTAAAAATATGATGGTGAAAAGTGCTTACAAGATGGTGAGATTAACTGTAAAACCCTGTTGAATTAAGATTTAGCATCTAAAAAGTGAGTTAGAATAATCAACTAAACCACTAGCTTTCATGTGTTAAAAGTGTTTACAAGTTCCATGATGATTATTTGTTGATTAGTGATTTAGAATAAATATCTTATCATGGTTTATTATTTTTTGTTGCTGATTACTAAAAATTAATACAAAGAATTTTTTATTAAATTATAATTTACACAGAAATGACATGTGAAAAAGGGAAATACATTACAAAAACTAACAAGATGTAATTAAATTTGAAGGTAAATCATAAATCATTGGCTTATAATGTTAGTATGAAAATAAATATCCATGAAATAACATTCTGCGTGTTAGCATATTTAACTGTTACCCATATTTTGAAGTACTAAATTTCAAGTTGTGCATATAAACCTTAGAATGGTTGTGATGTCTCATTAAATTTAGTCCAATAAGTAAAATAATTATTCAGGTAAATACACTGATTAAAATTTATAAATAATATAACAACTTTGTGTATAAATAGACTAAGTTGTTATATTATGTTAGGAAACAAGTTAAAAATGTTGTTAATACTTGGCTGAGTTGAGCTCTCTAGGCAGGTAGGAACTGCAGCCGGAAGCAATAAAACCACGTTGTTTGATGTCAATGTTAAAAATATTTTTATTTTCTTTATAATTTAACTGAATATACTTTAACTCAATCAAATATTTAAATTTTGATATCAAAAATTATGTGTTCCGAAAATTAAATTTTAAAATCCTTTACGAGATTGAATTTTTGTATGCAATTTTATTTCAATATTAATGTAGAAATGACAAAATTTATATTTAGGAATTCTTTTAAATTTAATTCTTGCTTCACTTGTGTCAGTTGCATCACATGATATTTAGCTTTGTTAAATTTGCTGTTCCGCGGGACAAAATGATTAATACATGTCTTGCGTATATCTTGAAGATTTCAAACTAAAATTTAACAGTCTGGTATTTTATTAATTTGCTGCATCTAAATATAGATTAAATTTGATTAAAGATTTTATTAATAGATAATTTTGTAAACAATATTATTTTTATTTATTTAATACTATGTATTTATCAAATTATTCACATCCAACCTTCCTGAACTATTGAATGCTCTTCATCTTTACATCTCCTGCCTTCAGTTTAGCAGTTCATGGGTTCGAATCACAATTTAGAGAGTTTCAAATTATTTGACCATCCAAAAAGCTCTTTTTCTTCTTGAATTAGTTTTATAATTTTCTTAATATATTTAGATGAAGGATTAAAAAAATTAATTTTCGATGGTCAGTGGCAAAAACGACTTGCAGTTGGGCAACTGAAATTTTATTTATCTGGAACACTATATCTGATCTTGCCTGATCAGTAAAGTAAAAGGCTTTGTTTTTGCTTATTATATAATAACATTTCAATCCTTTTAGTGTCTAACATTAGCACGTTCTGATAAATGGAAAATTAGTCTTACTGTTTTCAGTTTTCCAGCATCCGTTTGAATTTTGTGGGGATAATTTCTTTTAAATACTTTTACACCACTTAATAATTACCAATAACATCTTGCAAAAATTAATTTTAGAAACTTTTTGTTGCCTCAAATTTTTGAGAAAAGGTAGAAGATTGGTGATAAACGCTGTTCAGCGGCTTAGGTCAGTAAAAATAAATTATTGAAAATGTGTAATTCATTAATCAATGCTAACGTAGTAAGAGAATTTTCATTTTATTTTGGAACGTCAGAAAACTGTTGAAGCAGTCTTATTTCATTGATTTTATAGTATTTTTAAAGAATAATCCATAGCTTTAAAAGTATCATTGGAAATAAATATTTACTGATGTTTTCCAGCTTTTATTAAGCTAATTGTTTCCTAAAATCTCATAATCAAATTCGGTTTGTAATCTGCTTTTTCATAGAGGTGAGTTAAAAATTCTTGGCAGCGAGTCAAATTGTGCTTATTAAACAAGACTTACTTGAAACGGGAGGAAATCAACTAGCAATCATTTGCTAAAATTTCAAATGAAAACTATCAAATCGGTGAGTATTCTGTACTATTAATCATGTATCTGGTTCACTCGCGTTGAAACTTTATTCTTTTTTTAAATTAAAGGCAAGTATTCTGTAAAAGTTAGATAAATTTATTTAATAACTTTAAATGGATTTATTAAAGTGGATTCTTTTCATTTTTAGCAAAGCTGGCGTCTATAATGTTAGCGTTCTCGCCTTCGGTTCATCAGTTCTTGAATGCAAATTCTTCCTCGCCAATTGATGTTTGTAGTGGTATAGAATAAAATTTAGTTCAGGGTCAAATTAACCCTTGTTTGCAAAAATGACAGTTCAACAACACTCTTTCAATCTTATAATTGAATTTTTTTTAGTCCATTATTTTATTTTCTACTCTTCAGCAAAATTATTATTTCAGTTCAATACTAAGTTTAAAAAAATTCTTAAAAAATTGTCATTTCAAAACTCGTGGCATAACGAAGATGTTTCAGAAAGTACCATAGCTTTTGTAAGGAATTTTCTTTTGATTCCCTTGAATGGTAGGTAAAATCTGTAATATATTTATTATAAAATTTTGTATGATTGGTCTTTTATAGATTAGGCCAATTCAGATGAAATAACAATATTGGCCTGAATCTGTATCTATCTAAGTTTATTCAGTTTAGACTAAGATTAAGTGCTGTTCTGTGCTATGCTGTGAAGCTGTGTTTACTATTGTAGCCTTAAACCTTATAGTATCTGCTTGTTTTTCTGCATTTGTATAACTACTGAAGTGAGTAAAGCAACTTGGGAGTTTTTCTGTGTATTTTTGGCAAAGTATATTTGTGTACTTACTGCAAATGCTTATTCCAAAGCTGCAGATTCATTATATAAAATATACTAAATTGGTTGATCAAAATCTAATGGTATTTATTTCACTATAGATTGATGAATATAAACATTTGTTAAGAACTAAATAATTAATGACACATAACATGTAAAACATCTAAATATGTAAACATATCTAAACTGGCGTGTATAAAAAAAACTAGCAAACTGCACTTCCCAATTAACGCATGCATAGCATGTAAGGAAATATTGGGATTTTGAAAAATAATTAAATTTAGCTTTGTGTGTTCACAAATTGCTGCTTTCCACCACGAAATGACATGTCAATACTAAATGAGAGGAAAACAAATAGAATGAAAAGTTTAATGCTTAAGATCTCGCTTTAGTAACTATGTTTTTAGATATTGAAGCTGAGGTTTCTCTTCCTCATTCAAATGCATTTTGTTGTTATGAAAAACCAATAACACATGCTGCAGTGAGTCAGAATAATGCATTTTGGAAAATTGCACAAAAACTAAATACCATTGTTATTTTATTTCTTTAGCTTGCATTTTAAAATTGTAGAAAGGATATAATCTTTTAAATTTTTTAAATCCAGTATACTTGTACAGAAAGAAAACAAGTCTTTTAAAGTGAGAGTATCGGAACAGAATAGTATACATTATTTAAATCAATAACATAGCCACATAAATAAGAACTGAGAGCTCATATCAGTGTTGATTATGTTTTAAATCAATTAGATGCTAATCAAAATAAGGAAATGAAACTTATTTTATGTGCGACATTTTGATATAAGCTGCTGAACTGCCAGGCGAATGGTTAGCGTTCTGGCCTCTGGTTCAAAAAACCTACCTCAGATATGAATATTTTTAGTGGTTGGGAATCCATTGTTCCCTACTTTTCTTTATAAAATACTAAAATATGGAATTTAACATAAAATATTTAAATAAAGGCTAGATTTTTATATAGCTATTATATTATGGATATTTTAATTCAGTTATAGACCATTAGATGTAGTCAATTTTAAATTTCTGAAAAATTGAAATTTTATAGAATGTTAGATTTTTTTATTTATTTTTCAAGTTAAAATTTGCTAAAACCTATGTCAAATAATTCATTGTTATATAATGGATTTTATACATGTATATTATCATTTTAAAAATATTAGGTTCTGGGCCTTAATGAGACTGCTACACTAGAAGAAATTACTATCAGGTGTATTGAGTTATCAAAAATTTGGATTCCAGATAAGCATCAAGATCAAGAAAAGAAACAAATAGCGCAAGAAATGTTCACTCAAATTCAACAAGCTTATGAAATATTGTTTAAAATGTCTGAAAAGAAATATACTTATTGTTGTCATACTTATTGTCTTTTCTAGATAAATGTTTATGAAGTGTCTGACATTATCCATATAAGTTTCTCATTAAAAAACGAATATTTTTGTTTAATGTATATTTTTTGTTTTCTTTTAAAAATATTTATAATATACACTTATTGTAACAAAACTCAGCTTTTGTATCTAAAAGATTTTTCTAAAGTTATCATTATATTTAAAGTGGCTACATATATATGCTTGATGTATATATAATAAGTTAATTGTTTATTATGTTGTTACACATTACATGTTACACATTACATCAACAGTGCATCTTATCTTAATGTTACACATGGAATGTTACACATTACATCAACAGCGCATCTTATCAAGAAATTATATAAAATGTATAAATATTTGTAGTATGGGAAATTAAATCTTATGTTCCATGCAAAAAATTTTTTGCACAGTAATCTCATTTGATGCGAATATAAGTGATTTCCTTAAATTCAACTTTTTTAGTTTTAAAAGTATTATAAGCTGTAATTTAGATGTGATCAGTTTAACAAACTTTGTTAAATTAGGTAGATTTATTTTACTCAAATGTTTAACAAACTTTAAATTTAAAATATATTATTATAATAATCTTTTTAATTAGAAAATTTTTTAAATGAGGGTGAGGGGATAGCTTTAGAAAAAGATAGCATGTTATGATGTTTGGACTGTACATTTATTTTATTGTGCGTGGTATGACATTTATTTTAGCTGTATTACCCATTGTTATTGCTGTTTATGTTGCATTTCTTGTGTGCACACATTGTCTCAGTATATATTATTTCTACTCTTAATTCTCCTAAATAAGTTTCTGCTTTATATGTGATTTTTCTTAAATAGTGAATAATATAAATAAAAAAAAATAGTAAGTCTTTTCAGGTTCTATGTTTTTTTTTTATTATAAATGTTAATCATTTACATTCTGCTTATGAGAACTAAAAATTTTTAAGTGGATACAGGATTTGAAAATAATTGAAATAAATCTTAGTAATTGAGATTTTCTAGCGATTTGTCCAAAATTTAATTTTTAAATGCACAGAAAATGTTTACTTCCTTTAATTTCTGTTGTTGCATTGTATGGTCTAGATCAGATCTGAAGATCACAACTGAAAATGATGTCTTATTCTGTTTAATCATAGTTTACTAATTGTTTTTTTTTTTCTTCTTTTGAAAAGTAGTATTGTTATAATATGTCATGTTTCAAATATTGTTATATATTTCAAAAAAGTTTATTAAGGACTAAAGCTAACAAATCTCTGCAGTTAAAAAAAGGTTTCACAAACTATTATTAAATTTTAGAATGTATGTATTAATATTATTATCTTTTGAAAATAATGCATTTTTGGGACTCGTTAGCAACTTACACAAGTTTGGATGCGTTTCCCATTCTAGGCTTGAATATGTGTGCAGTTGTTCAAAATCCACCTTAAAATATAGGTATTAAACTATTGTATGCAGAAACAATGCATAATATTTATTACATAGGAATCCTTAAAATGCTTTAATTCTTTCTCTTAATCTATGATTAACCTGTAAAAAAATTGTCAAAATTTATTAATTGTGTTGAGAAGTGAAAACTAGAATGCTTTCTACTTATTAAGAATTAAAAAAAAATGTTTGTTATTACTCTAGTAACAAATTAAGCAAGCGTGACTCATAATCAGCTTAAAAAGATAAACGATTATCAATAGTTAGAGTATTAGAAATATTAACGGGTTCATTCAGTTATCTTACGATCCAAAATAGGAAATCTATTAAAAGGAATTAGTTCAAACTCAATGGCATACCTGGAAAAACAAAAGTTTATGTATGTACTTTTTTATGTTGTTCACATAAGAATTAAACTTCTCATATGCAAAGCATTTCATAAGAATTATACATTTTAAGTACACATAATGAACGAATTGCTGTCATACCAGCAAGATATAAATGGAAATGTTTTTGTTTTAATTATAAATTAATATGCAAAAGAAAGTGCCTTCGTCAAAAGTAGCACTCATACTTGTGGTAAGAAAGCACTATTTATTGTTAAAGGTCTACGATGAATGGTGTTTTTTACATACATGGTTGTCGGATGGTTGCTTGGGACCATGTGAATAGTCAAATGTCAATGAAAAGTCCTCCAGAAAGAGAATTTACTATGTGGGTATAAAAATGCCTTAAATTAAGCTGCCTACTATGCATTGTCAAAATATCTTCCTTAAAATATCACTGTGGACTAATGGTAAAACAGCATTCTTCAGAATAAAAAGTTTCCAGTTCAATCCCACTCATGTCAAACACTGGAAGATAGATGCTATAATTCTAACTTCTGCATGCACATCTGTCAGACTACATGTTTGAGTTCCTCCCAAGAAATGTGTAAGTACAGCCTGCTACTTACAAAACTTTCTCCGAGAGGCAACGTAAATGTGTTAGAAGTTAATATGCCTTAGAACCATAAGTTTTAAGCTGCCTGTTAGTCACCAGGAAAGAATATGTAAGAAGTTTTGCTACAGTAAACAAATGATTTTTGTTAAAATATTTTAAATTGTTCTTAAAATGGGTTACAAATCATGTTAAATATGACATTAATCAATTGATGAAAATAAGTTACATTGCTGTATTTTCACCAGTGACACTTATTAGAAGTAATCTTATTGATAGATCGATGTAGCGAATTTTATTTATTAGTGTTCATAATCTCAATAAGCAATAAATTTAGGTAGTTTAATTTTTATTATATTAATTAAGTGATATAGCTATAAACAAAATTATTAAAATCAGTTGAAAAACATTAAATCTAGAATTATTAAAGAGAACATAAACTATCAATAATTTGACGGAAAAGAAACTATAATACACGTACTTGATCTGATAATGTTGCAATATTACTAAAAACAGGAGAAAGGAAGCTTACATGATGTCAATGTGTTACGAAGAGGGCTTTCAAGGACAGCCACCCAAAGATGAAAATTGTTTATAAAATCCAGTAAAATCAAACAAATTTCATAAAAAGTGTGATATCTTAGAGATGGTGTAAATGGAAATCTTGTGCCTAAAAAATTTCTAAGAAAGTTATTCTTAGAAATTTTATTGAAAGATCCCCACTTTTGGTAAAAATTCTATTTTGATAGATTTGTATCTACGTGGTATCTAATTTGAGTTTGACCAATCGTTTAAAGTGGATTTCTAACCATTACAACTAGTAACATCCGAGATGGGAGTCGAATCCATGAACTTTTAAATGAAAAATTCATTTTGCCAACAGCTCGGGAATAAATTAATAAGAAATATCCCTTTTCAATAAAATCAAAAATATATCTAAATGAGCAAATTAGCTAACTGCTCTCCAGAAGAAAATTGATAAATAAATAGAAGTCACATAAGTGTAAAGCTTAATGGTTATAATTGTAAACATACATAAGCAATAAAAAATTATTAAAACACTCATCGCATACCAGTATTTTTTCTTAAATTAAATTTTAGCTAAAGTTTAATTACCAAATTTAGTTTCTAAATTTGAGCATAGTTTTTGATACACGTTATCTGAATGAAATTCGTAAATCTACTACCTGATAATATAATTAACACTCACTAAATTTAAGGTTCATATATTTGGAGATTTTCTTACATCGAGATCGGTCGCAAAGCGTACATTAATATCGCGATTGTAATCATTATTTACACTACATATTGCAAACGAAATAAATGGGACATCAAGCTCTATTACACAAATTGTTATGCACAGTTTATTGAGCACAAAGTTCATTTGGCATGCTATGATATTTCTATTGCATAGGTAAGTGAAAACTAATATACTTATTTATATTAAGAGTTGGAGGTAATCTTTCATTATTACTCTTGTAACAAATTAAGAAAGCATGGCTGCCAATCAGCTTAAAATGACAAACTATTATTAATAGTTACAGTATAAGAATTATTAACAGGTTCGTTCAATTATTTAACGATTCATAACGGGAATAAATTCATAATCTCAATAAATGATACACTTGCAAATACAAAACTTTATGTATGTACTTTTTTATATTGTTCACAACAATTAAACTTCTCATACAGAAAGAATTTCATAGGAATCAAATATTTTGCTTTTGCATAATGATCAAATTGAGGTCATTGTAATAAGATATAAATGGAAAACAGTTTTTGTTTAATTTTTGTAAATTAATATGTGAAAGAAAATGGTCTACAGCAAAAGTAGCACTCATACCTGCATTAAGAAACCACTATTTATAGTGAAAGGTCAACGATTGAAAGCTTGCTTTTGCAAACATGGTACAGTTCTAGGAATTCTATGACTGCAGAAAATAATTAGAATATAATCCTTACCTTCAATATTTTTGGTGCTCTATACATGCATAAGGAAATCCAAAACGAATATAAAAGACAGGATATAATGATAGGCGGATCCAAATCGAAATTTAAAAAAAATCACAATAAAAGACAGGATTTAAATTCAGCTTCTTTATATCCAAAGACATTTCCAAAATGAAAATGGCGAAAATTTGAATTGTGTGCACGCGTTAAGCGCATGTGCAGAGGCCATACATTCCATCGCTACATTTGGCAATAAATCGTTTTTTCTGAATTAATTTGGCGAGGAAAATTCACCAATATTTGGCGATTTTTTGCGCTTGGTGAGTTGTGACGGTAGTGCCCAGTTTTTCTCCCGCCTTTTGAACATTTATTAAATAATAATTGCAAATTTAGTTGATACTTGAGAGGCATTTGTATTTTTTTTACTATTATCAAAAAAATTAACTAAGAAGTAAAAAAAAACTATTTTGCTTAGAATCTCCCAAGATGCTAGGGATGGAAAGAAATACCTGTAACCAGTATTTTAATGTAACAACCTGTAATCAGCACTTTTTTTCCAAATACTCGGTACTTCCAGAAAAAAAGTTAGCGTGAGTTCCAGTATTCTCAGACATTTGCAGGTACAATGTACTTGACAACTTTCAAAGTAATCAGTAACACATTCAAGAACAGAAGAGCTAATGACCGCCATTTTTTTTGGCGGCAAAACCGGCTCTTGAGAGCTCGGTTTTGTTGCAGGGGGAGGGGAGGAGAAAGGATGTCGCAACCCTTCGAAAATGGTTGCTCTGAAAAGGGCGCGTGGCTCTATGAAGGAGCAGGGAAATACATAAGGGAAGAAATACAAAATTCAACGATAAAATGAAAATATAAAAATTATAAAAATTTTTATTGATAACTATAAATATTTAATAACAATAAACTGCTAATTTCAATTAATAAATTCAATTACCTTTTCTTAATATTTCAAAGTCTTATATTTTTTAATTGTCTATTTAGTTAAAAATCATTTATCGATTTCTAAAAACAAAAACTTACTTATTTTCTTAAATTGTTCTTCATTCAAATAAATTTATAAATATTTGTTTAAATTTAATTTAAATCTCTTATTTGATTGCTTAAATATTTTATTTTTTTAAATTATTTTTTAATTCAAATTAATTTATCGATTTCAAATATAATAAAATAAATTAAAAATGAATTTTTTCTATTAATACAATATATATATACGTAATTATTTCTTTAATTTTAATTTAAACCTTATTTCATTTATTTTTTTATAATAATATTTAAATATTTCATTTATTTTAATTATTTTTCTAATAAAATAAAAATATCGAATATTATTAATTTAATGAATTTTTTCTATTAATATAATATTTATATACATAATTATTTTTCTTTATTTTTTAAAACTTTACTTTTGTACCTAATAATAGCCAGGACATATATGATTTAACTTCAATTAACAAATCATCTTATATTAATTTTAAAGTTTTATATTTTTAATAATATATTTCTGGTTTTAACTTTTTGAATTATTTGTATAATGTTCTTAAAACTACATTTGTATCAGAAATTTAAACAAAGATATCTAAATAGCATATTTTTTCTTAATTATTAGGTATTAAAAATAATTACCCAAATTAAATAATGGATTTAAATTTTTATGCCGAATAATTGTAAAATAAAATGCAGGTAGAATAAAATACTTTTCACGAACAATTATTAAGATGAATTTAACCTCTCTTAACAAAGACTACTTTAAAATAATGTTTACTGGCAGTTCAAAATGTATTTCATGTTTACTGCCTAATGGAATATTGAAGAATTCGATTTGAAAATATATCAAAAATTAAAATATTTTAAATAATAAAGTAAATCACTCACCTTCGTAGACACCATAATTTTTCACAGGAACCTTCACAATTAAATGTACAGTAGAATAAGGACAAGTATTACAGCTACATTTTCGCGCCAATGCTTCCCGCCTGTGTACCAACGCGGTCAGTTAAACTATACAGTTAAACTTTATCAGTTATCTTCACAGTTAAGTAGGTTGGTAACTTATATTTTATACAACCACTTAATTAAATATGAAATATATGTTTTTTTCATCAGCAAATTGAGAAAATATGTTTATATATCGGATCTAAAATTTGCTTTCATAAAAATTGCTTAAAATTTATTA
The DNA here is from genome assembly GCA_037975125.1 of Latrodectus hesperus. NCBI lineage: Eukaryota > Metazoa > Arthropoda > Arachnida > Araneae > Theridiidae > Latrodectus > Latrodectus hesperus. The sequence continues at coordinate 87,090,600 of CM075854.1, read as the reverse complement.
GGTTATTATAATAAATCGAGAGTTATACCAAATTTATAGCATAACTGTAACCGTACCTGACGTAAACTGTAATAATACTGGACAATTGATGGCAGAACAATCCAAACATAAATATTTCATTTTAGGTTATATAATTGTTTTATGCAAATAATATTAGCATTACATAAAAGTTATAAAAAATTTTATTGAATAAAAAATAAAAAATAGACATACATGCCTCTTGAAATCAAAAGAATTCTTCTCATTCTTCTGAACTAAATTAGTTTTCTTTAAACTTTGATTTTTTAACTTTTTCACTAATGAAATCAACTCCTGCATTTTATTAAGTAAACAAAAACAAAATTAAAATTAAACTATATAACAGTATTTAAAGATAATCAAGTATTATAAATTATTTTAATTAAGAATTTAAAATTATCAGCATTAATAATACATAAATGTTTAAATATTAATTTTTATATCTAATAATGATGAATTAAAGAAAAGAGAAACAAATAGAAAAAGAATCAATTAAAATCCGATTGCACAACATGATCTTGTTGCTTACTACACTTGACACACGTAAATCTAAAAATTACATCCAGTACTGACATGAAATTATTATGGATGAACTGTATTTTAATTTTAGTCAACAGTTATGAATAAATAATTTAATATTGATCTTATCACCATCTTGTCATTAGAGTGTCATTAAGATACTCAATTAAGTTTTTGGATAATTTCATTAAAAATTTTAAAATATTAAAACAAAAATCTCAAAAATTATAACATTTTCGAAAAAGATAAATGCAGGTAAAAATTCCAGGAGTAATTTATGATTTTCAAGTAGTCAAGTCAAAATTCAAGTAGTTTCAAGGCCCCTTAAAATAATTTTCAATTCCAGGAGTTGTACAAACCCTGTAATAGTGTAACAGTTGTAAAAAAAAATAAAATAACTCCCTGTGCTCTATTCTGTGAGATAGGCGAAAATGGACTTTTTCTATTTTAAAACTTTTTTAAAAAAATGCAAAAAAATTGATTTTTATATAAATTTCTAATAATTGTTTTGCAGATGTTAATAGTTCAAAGCACTATACCTTTACTCTTATCTTTTGTTGCAATATTTTATTCCTTTAAACTTAAATTTTGGAACCTAAATTTGATTTTTCGATTTATTACTCACTTTATTCATGTATAACACTTATTATATGTTACTCGCTTCACTTTTTGCACACAAATTTAATTGAATCAAAATACTGTATAATGTGAATTCCAGATTAAGTTCATGGTAGAAGTTGAACCCTTTGTGTGTGTGATTTGACAAAATGTAATTTGAACTAAAAGTCAGAGTGATAACTATGCAGTTGACTTATAATATTATACATTTTATGAAAAAATTTCAACAACTCAAAATGAAATAATAGAGAAACAAAATCAGCAACATGCCAATAACATCTTTGAATAATTTGTTTCTATTAAACTACTACTTGAAATGTACATCTTATCATTAACAAACATTTCCCCATAGAAGAATATACAAGTTCTTACACTTTGCATTAAGCAACTTTAGTGACTTATGAAAATTGATTTTAATATTTAGCATTTCCACAACAATTTCTTACGCTAAATATAACTTGCAATGAATATATTCATATTTCACTGTTAAATAAATTATGTCAGGATAATAAATTAATCAATTATAATAATAACTTAAATACGTTCATAATTTAATTAATTCATAATTAAATATCTTATGAGAAAAGCATTTTATTTGCACTTGTTGAAAAGGATTTTTTCAATTGTAATATTCTCAATTTTAAATGGTGAGATTTTTTCAGTGATCTCCATCCGAAAAATTACAAAAACTATTTAATTCTTCCCGTATTTTATAGGAACATTATTTCCAAGTTGCTTCTATGAGTATTTTTGTCAATTATTAAAAAGCGAAATTTGTGAACTATTATACCTTAATAAGCCATTTTTTGATTATTTTTTCGTGTATTAAAATTCGATAAATGTATCGAATTTCATTCATTAATCGTATTATATTGGGGCTGTATTACTACCGTTTTGTACGTGTGTCTCGATTTTTCATTGAACTTATTTAACCTGATATATATTAAAGAATTATATAAAGTAAATGTTTAAGTGTCTTGTCTTGAAAGACACACCAATATATATATATATATATATATATATATATATATATATATATATATATATATATATATATATATATATATATATATATATATATATATATATATATATATATATATATATATATATATACCAATGTATTTGTTTCTTAACAAAAATATTAAAAATAGTTTTATTGCTCAGAAATAATCCATCTTATTAATTAAATTTTTATTAAAAATTTAAAATACAATAATTTTTTTCAGCTTATTTACAATGATATATAAATATTTTTCATTCGGAATAATTATTCAATTAATAAGTCAAAATCATTTTTATTATAAATTTAAGTTAATATATGAAATACTATAAATATACTATTTTAAATATAATAAGCAAAATTACTTTTTTAATATCACTTAGTTCCAAATTTAGGAAACTCTTATTGTTTAACTCAGAACCTTTTTGAAGAATTTTGGAAAATAATTTATATTAGCTATTTTCATGATTAGAAAATGCATCTACCGCGGAGCCGGAATAAGATATTTCCCCCTTTCAAACAAGGTGGGTGTCCTTTTCTCCCCCCCCCTTTTTTGCCAAAACTTTTCGCGTTAGCTATTTCAAATTTTACGACTTTCGGGCCCCAAAGGCGGTAATTAAACCCCCTTCAGTTGTTCGAAGGAAATCTTATGGGGTGAAATTTGAAACCTGGAAAGAGGATAGAAATCCCTGTCCCACAGTGATGTGCTCTGAGAAATGGTACGGCATTTTCACTGCCAGATGGAGAACCAGATAACACCGGATGTTTGAAGAAAAGAAACACCATTGGGGGTCAGTCTTTTACCGGACACATGTATTAGACAAGAGGCGCCTTTTAATGAAAAAATACAATACGGAAAATTTACAGTTGAAGTTTCTCACGTGCATGTGAAGACCAAGATGGGACAATCGGAGTCTCCCCTTTACCCCTGCTGATGCGCTGCATATCCGGTGTCCAATTTACCTCCCTATTGTGCTTCTTGCCATTAAAAAACATTGTGTTAAGTTTTTAATAAAATCAATGCGTTTAAATGATTCTTGAGAAATTATGATCTAAAAATTAATATGTTCAGTCTAAAAAAAAGAGCATTGTTAAAAGAACACAATCTTAAATAATAATAAAAACTAAATATAATAAAATTATACAAATTAATCATTAAGTTTTACTAATGTATGAAATAAATAAAATTGTATTATTTAGATATTTAAACATCTTATTTTAACCCATTGATTAATGGCATTATTATTTAGTTAATACGATACATTGTCACAGCAATTAGTCGGGTTGCACAAAACCTCAGTGTAAATATTGTAGCAAGTAGAACTTAAATTTCTTGTAATAGATATAAATGTGTAGTAACATTTATACATATATACAAATAATAAAGATAAAGCGCCAAATATACTTTTGAATATTTGTGTACAATCACCTGAATGAGATTTATTGAAAACACTTTTGTCTTTTAATGGCTTGAAAATATAGAATATTTTATTGATTGACAAGCGTTTTTCGAAGGGAATCATATCCATTGTGTTAATGTTATAAGTAATTATACTCTATTATTCTCTAAAACCAGATTATATTAAAGGTTAAAAATAATATTAAAATAGTTTGTTGGTTTTAAAAAAATGACTGCAGTGGTTCAAATTAACCAACACTTTAATAAACTCATAAACTTACGATATGGTTAGTATAACTATTTCAAATCACAACAATTTTAATTTACTTGTTGAAATAAAGGAAATGTAGTTTTCTGGTTTTCTCAGTATAAAAAAATTATAAAGACAACTGAATTCAAATAATTATTAAAATAACGGTTTTATAATTCAACCAAGTAGTTTTTTACTTTCAAAATTATTAAAATGAAATTATTAACTGAATGATCCTCAAAAAGTGCGAAGTTAATTTTTTCTACTGTACACCAAATTTTCAAATGAGCTGCATGCTTGAACTTAAAACTGTTACATTTCTTTAATATTCACAAATAGAATTCAGCAATTTATATGGAAAAAATGTGCTAATAAATTTTATTTGGCTAACGCTTTATGCCAGCAATTATGTATATATTTATATAAAGAAATACTTTAAAGTATAATTTCATAAAATAGAATAACACCAAATCCAAAAACTGTATTGAATTGGATATCATCGAAAACAAAAATAACTCAAATCAGCACAACATTCAGATTTTATTTATGCATTTAGACTTTATTCAAAATTATTGAAAGAACAAGGAACATTTTAATATAAAATTTAGAGACATTTCCACATCACCCATGAGGTAGTCTCTGCGATGCGTTGTCTCTGTAAGGTCGAGACTTCGCCAGTAGCCCTACTGCACCATATATCTATATATTAGAAGCACTTACCTCAATATCTTTGTATTATTCATTATTGTACCTTTTATTTCTGATTTGTTTATCACCAGGTCAAGATTCTCTCTTCCAAGGACTCTTAATTCATTAGAAAACGAGGTACATGGCCGGAAAGCTTCAGACCTACCTCAATCCTAGACAAAAATAAATAAATTAATTATTTAATAAATAAAATTAATATCTATATATTTACTTATCTTTTGATAAATCCCAATCGAGGTCATTTGGATCATCTATAAAAGGAACATCTTCTGAATCTTTCTTCAGTCTCTTGGCTGGAGGAGGCATGAATTCCGAAAGCTCCTCAGATTCTACGGTCGGGATGATTATTTCTTTAAATTCAAGTCCAGGGACTATCATTCCATTTTTTCTTCCTAAATATGCAATATATTACATTCAGTGTAATTCAGGTTATAACATAAATATACAAAAAATCCAGGATATAAAATTGTTCACCTGGATATACTAGAGCAATGTCTTTCAAGAATTGATAAATTTTTTCTCCTAATGTAGCCAAGCGGTCCAATCTTCTGCGTCTATAGGTAAATACAGACATATATTGACTGAGTAGTTTATCTGAAATATATAAAATAATGATACAAGATTAAATATGAATTATTAACTCTCAAGTATATAAAACAATCATCAAGTAATGACATCTCATTCTATTCTTAATATGCGTACCTGTTCGTCTATTTATCAGAGATGCTTTGAAATGCCTGTTTTCATTCTCTAAGGCATTTATGCTATTATTGGTATTATTCGGGTCTACAAATATTCCACGAGAATGGTTTGTTGTCATATGCGTAGCATTGATAAAAAGATTTTCTACGCCCTTATATTGCTTGGCCTCATCTGTGCAAATGAATTGCGTCTCTGGATGTACAAATTTCGATACAAGGGGCCACAGATCTTTTTTTTTTCCTTCCATTTGTCTTTAAAAAGATACCCTCTTTGTCTTCACGACAATAAATGCCTGTAAATAAATATTTACATATTGCAGGAGCAATAAAAGCCTAATTTTTAAAGCAATATTTTCCCTTTTGGTGCTGTTTGAGAGAATTTTATAATAACTTTAATTAAATACATAAAAAATTTAATTAAATATTTACAATTTAAAAACTTACCAAACACGGTTATTGTGTGATTTTTTAGTACAACGTCCTCGATTGTACTTCCTTTTAGTTAAAAAAGTTTCATCCAAAAGAATAGTTTTACCTGAAAAAACATTTAACAAGTATACACACACACACACACACATATATATATCCATAAATTAAACCTGTGAAATAACTATCATAAGTCTACCTAGTAAGGAACATCCAGGTTTTACCCGAAATAACAATTGCATACACAATATTACAGAATTTTTGTACACATAAAATCGTTTACTTACCAGGCCCACCAAGTAATTTTTCATCATTTGAAATGATTACTTCACAAATCTCTCAACAGTAAGAAAACCAGTCCGTGACTGTCTGTGATGAGATGGATAGTAACTTCTTGTTCTCTGGATCTTTGTTTCGACGATATGCACGCCAGGCATTTAATCCTGTGATCACCGAACTTATCTTTTCTTTGGCAACAATTTCAAAGATAATTGCTAAAATATACTGGAAGGGTATCCTAGCTCCCTCAAAAAACGTATTGGATGTCGGACTTGCTGTGTATGTGCAGTTGGCGGAATTTTTTGCAGTGCAGACATACCTAAATCCAATCTCGGATGAGGAATAATTCTGAACTTTCATCGGGGCTCCACACTTGCAAATTGGTGGCACATCTTCTCTTGTCGGAACGAGACCAAGATCACCTAAAAAGGAAATAACCGTAGCCCTAGAATTTAGTATCTCATGAGCTGAATATTTACTGAAATTTACTAGTAAAGGATGCATATCTATAATTAATAGGAAACAGAATTTAAAGAAAATATTTAAACTAAAAAGTTAAGGATGATTAAATGTTTAAAAGAAGAAAACAAAGTTAAAGAATTTAATAAAATTTAGACTCAAAAATTTAAGAATAATTAAATATTTAAGAAATAGCAGACAAAATTAATAAGTAAAAATAATCAAATATTTATAGAAATATAATAAATATATAAATAATTAAATATGAAATTGTGAATATGAAGAATAAATGATAAAATAAGTTGAAACTCGTCTAGTGGAAGACAAAAAAATGCTTCAAATAGCACAGAGCAAGCTAAGAGCAAATGTAATTGCAATGAGGAGCTGAAATTCATCGAATTTATACCGCAAAAATCACGCCAAAACTGTGCGTTTCGATCGCCATAGTGAACGCCAGAAGTGATAAAGAGTAATATGTGTTTACCAGGCATGAACACCACGTGATTATGACGTAGGAATGACTTTCAATAATAGCATCCCTCAAGTTAATGTTATAAGTAAATTTATAAAGAAAAAAGTTATACATTTAATCCATATATTCTAATCAACATTTTGATCCAATGGTAAACTTGGTATTAAAAAATACATAGGCAAAGCATAAGTGAAAAATAGAAAATAACAAAATTTGGTTATATATTTCATATATATACATATAAAATACTTTTCCCCATTAATAATTCCAATAATGGGAAAGAAGAAAATCATAAATTAGCCCTAAATATTCCATTATCATTTTGTATTGTTTAAAATGGTTTACATTTATAGAAAATACTGCATATAAATATTATATTAATAAAAAAATGATTAAATTAATACTATTCAATAATTTTATTTTATTAGAAAAATAACTAAAAAAAAATAAATGAAAAATTTAATCAATCAAATAAGATTAGAATAGAAAATAATAGAAAAAAATTCATTAAATTAATGCTATTCAATAATTTTATCTTATTAGAAAAATAATTAAAAAAAATAAATGAAAAATTTAATCAATCAAATAAGAATTAAATTAAAATTAAAGAAATAATTATGCAGATAAATATTATATTAATAGGAAAAAAATCATTAATTTAATGCTTATAATATTAGAAAAATAATTTAAAAATTGAAATATTTAATCAATTAAATAAGATTTAAATTAAAATTAAAGAAATAATTATATGTATAAATATTATATTAATAGAAAAAAATTCATTAAATTAATACTATTCAATAATTTTATTTTATTAGAAAAATAACTAAAAAAAATAAATGAAATATTTAATCAATCAAATAAGATTAGAATAGAAAATAATAGAAAAAAATTCATTAAATTAATACTATTTAATAATTTTATTTTATTAGAAAAACAAAAAAAAATAAATGAAATATTTAATCAATCAAATAAGGTTTAAATTAAAATTTAAAGAAATAATTACGTATATAAATATTGTATTAATAGAAAAAAATTCATTTTTAATTTATTTTATTATATTTGAAATCGATAAATAAATTTGAATTAAAAAATAATTTAAAAAAAATAAATAAAATATTTAAGCAATCAAATAAGAGATTTAAAGTAAAATTAAACAAATATTTATAAATTTATTTGAATGAAGAACAATTTAAGAAAATTAGTAAGATTTTTATTTATTTTTAGAAATACTATTCAATAATACTATTCATATATTCTAATCAACATTTTGATCCAATGGTAAACTTGGTATTAAAAAATACATAGGCAAAGCATAAGTGAAAAATAGAAAATAACAAAATTTGGTTATATATTTCATATATATACATATAAAATACTTTTCCCCATTAATAATTCCAATAATGGGAAAGAAGAAAATCATAAATTAGCCCTAAATATTCCATTATCATTTTGTTTTGTTTAAAATGGTTTACATTTATAGAAAATTCTGCATATAAATATTATATTAATAAAAAAATGATTAAATTAATACTATTCAATAATTTATTTTATTAGAAAAATAACTAAAAAAAAATAAATGAAAAATTTAATCAATCAAATAAGATTAGAATAGAAAATAATAGAAAAAAATTCATTAAATTAATGCTATTCAATAATTTTATCTTATTAGAAAAATAATTAAAAAAAATAAATGAAAAATTTAATCAATCAAATAAGAATTAAATTAAAATTAAAGAAATAATTATGCAGATAAATATTATATTAATAGGAAAAAAATCATTAATTTAATGCTTATAATATTAGAAAAATAATTTAAAAATTGAAATATTTAATCAATTAAATAAGATTTAAATTAAAATTAAAGAAATAATTATATGTATAAATATTATATTAATAGAAAAAAATTCATTAAATTAATACTATTCAATAATTTTATTTTATTAGAAAAATAACTAAAAAAAATAAATGAAATATTTAATCAATCAAATAAGATTAGAATAGAAAATAATAGAAAAAAATTCATTAAATTAATACTATTTAATAATTTTATTTTATTAGAAAAACAAAAAAAAATAAATGAAATATTTAATCAATCAAATAAGGTTTAAATTAAAATTTAAAGAAATAATTACGTATATAAATATTGTATTAATAGAAAAAAATTCATTTTTAATTTATTTTATTATATTTGAAATCGATAAATAAATTTGAATTAAAAAATAATTTAAAAAAAATAAATAAAATATTTAAGCAATCAAATAAGAGATTTAAAGTAAAATTAAACAAATATTTATAAATTTATTTGAATGAAGAACAATTTAAGAAAATTAGTAAGATTTTTATTTATTTTTAGAAATACTATTCAATAATACTATTCATATATTCTAATCAACATTTTGATCCAATGGTAAACTTGGTATTAAAAAATACATAGGCAAAGCATAAGTGAAAAATAGAAAATAACAAAATTTGGTTATATATTTCATATATATACATATAAAATACTTTTCCCCATTAATAATTCCAATAATGGGAAAGAAGAAAATCATAAATTAGCCCTAAATATTCCATTATCATTTTGTATTGTTTAAAATGGTTTACATTTATAGAAAATACTGCATATAAATATTATATTAATAAAAAAATGATTAAATTAATACTATTCAATAATTTTATTTTATTAGAAAAATAACTAAAAAAAATAAATGAAAAATTTAATCAATCAAATAAGATTAGAATAGAAAATAATAGAAAAAAATTCATTAAATTAATGCTATTCAATAATTTTATCTTATTAGAAAAATAATTAAAAAAAATAAATGAAAAATTTAATCAATCAAATAAGAATTAAATTAAAATTAAAGAAATAATTATGCAGATAAATATTATATTAATAGGAAAAAAATCATTAATTTAATGCTTATAATATTAGAAAAATAATTTAAAAATTGAAATATTTAATCAATTAAATAAGATTTAAATTAAAATTAAAGAAATAATTATATGTATAAATATTATATTAATAGAAAAAAATTCATTAAATTAATACTATTCAATAATTTTATTTTATTAGAAAAATAACTAAAAAAAATAAATGAAATATTTAATCAATCAAATAAGATTAGAATAGAAAATAATAGAAAAAAATTCATTAAATTAATACTATTTAATAATTTTATTTTATTAGAAAAACAAAAAAAAATAAATGAAATATTTAATCAATCAAATAAGGTTTAAATTAAAATTTAAAGAAATAATTACGTATATAAATATTGTATTAATAGAAAAAAATTCATTTTTAATTTATTTTATTATATTTGAAATCGATAAATAAATTTGAATTAAAAAATAATTTAAAAAAAATAAATAAAATATTTAAGCAATCAAATAAGAGATTTAAAGTAAAATTAAACAAATATTTATAAATTTATTTGAATGAAGAACAATTTAAGAAAATTAGTAAGATTTTTATTTATTTTTAGAAATACTATTCAATAATACTATTCATATATTCTAATCAACATTTTGATCCAATGGTAAACTTGGTATTAAAAAATACATAGGCAAAGCATAAGTGAAAAATAGAAAATAACAAAATTTGGTTATATATTTCATATATATACATATAAAATACTTTTCCCCATTAATAATTCCAATAATGGGAAAGAAGAAAATCATAAATTAGCCCTAAATATTCCATTATCATTTTGTATTGTTTAAAATGGTTTACATTTATAGAAAATACTGCATATAAATATTATATTAATAAAAAAATGATTAAATTAATACTATTCAATAATTTTATTTTATTAGAAAAATAACTAAAAAAAATAAATGAAAAATTTAATCAATCAAATAAGATTAGAATAGAAAATAATAGAAAAAAATTCATTAAATTAATGCTATTCAATAATTTTATCTTATTAGAAAAATAATTAAAAAAAATAAATGAAAAATTTAATCAATCAAATAAGAATTAAATTAAAATTAAAGAAATAATTATGCAGATAAATATTATATTAATAGGAAAAAAATCATTAATTTAATGCTTATAATATTAGAAAAATAATTTAAAAATTGAAATATTTAATCAATTAAATAAGATTTAAATTAAAATTAAAGAAATAATTATATGTATAAATATTATATTAATAGAAAAAAATTCATTAAATTAATACTATTCAATAATTTTATTTTATTAGAAAAATAACTAAAAAAAATAAATGAAATATTTAATCAATCAAATAAGATTAGAATAGAAAATAATAGAAAAAATTCATTAAATTAATACTATTTAATAATTTTATTTTATTAGAAAAACAAAAAAAATAAATGAAATATTTAATCAATCAAATAAGGTTTAAATTAAAATTTAAAGAAATAATTACGTATATAAATATTGTATTAATAGAAAAAAATTCATTTTTAATTTATTTTATTATATTTGAAATCGATAAATAAATTTGAATTAAAAAATAATTTAAAAAAAATAAATAAAATATTTAAGCAATCAAATAAGAGATTTAAAGTAAAATTAAACAAATATTTATAAATTTATTTGAATGAAGAACAATTTAAGAAAATTAGTAAGATTTTTATTTATTTTTAGAAATACTATTCAATAATACTATTCATATATTCTAATCAACATTTTGATCCAATGGTAAACTTGGTATTAAAAAATACATAGGCAAAGCATAAGTGAAAAATAGAAAATAACAAAATTTGGTTATATATTTCATATATATACATATAAAATACTTTTCCCCATTAATAATTCCAATAATGGGAAAGAAGAAAATCATAAATTAGCCCTAAATATTCCATTATCATTTTGTATTGTTTAAAATGGTTTACATTTATAGAAAATACTGCATATAAATATTATATTAATAAAAAAATGATTAAATTAATACTATTCAATAATTTTATTTTATTAGAAAAATAACTAAAAAAAATAAATGAAAAATTTAATCAATCAAATAAGATTAGAATAGAAAATAATAGAAAAAAATTCATTAAATTAATGCTATTCAATAATTTTATCTTATTAGAAAAATAATTAAAAAAAATAAATGAAAAATTTAATCAATCAAATAAGAATTAAATTAAAATTAAAGAAATAATTATGCAGATAAATATTATATTAATAGGAAAAAAATCATTAATTTAATGCTTATAATATTAGAAAAATAATTTAAAAATTGAAATATTTAATCAATTAAATAAGATTTAAATTAAAATTAAAGAAATAATTATATGTATAAATATTATATTAATAGAAAAAAATTCATTAAATTAATACTATTCAATAATTTTATTTTATTAGAAAAATAACTAAAAAAAATAAATGAAATATTTAATCAATCAAATAAGATTAGAATAGAAAATAATAGAAAAAAATTCATTAAATTAATACTATTTAATAATTTTATTTTATTAGAAAAACAAAAAAAAATAAATGAAATATTTAATCAATCAAATAAGGTTTAAATTAAAATTTAAAGAAATAATTACGTATATAAATATTGTATTAATAGAAAAAAATTCATTTTTAATTTATTTTATTATATTTGAAATCGATAAATAAATTTGAATTAAAAAATAATTTAAAAAAAATAAATAAAATATTTAAGCAATCAAATAAGAGATTTAAAGTAAAATTAAACAAATATTTATAAATTTATTTGAATGAAGAACAATTTAAGAAAATTAGTAAGATTTTTATTTATTTTTAGAAATACTATTCAATAATACTATTCATATATTCTAATCAACATTTTGATCCAATGGTAAACTTGGTATTAAAAAATACATAGGCAAAGCATAAGTGAAAAATAGAAAATAACAAAATTTGGTTATATATTTCATATATATACATATAAAATACTTTTCCCCATTAATAATTCCAATAATGGGAAAGAAGAAAATCATAAATTAGCCCTAAATATTCCATTATCATTTTGTATTGTTTAAAATGGTTTACATTTATAGAAAATACTGCATATAAATATTATATTAATAAAAAAATGATTAAATTAATACTATTCAATAATTTTATTTTATTAGAAAAATAACTAAAAAAAATAAATGAAAAATTTAATCAATCAAATAAGATTAGAATAGAAAATAATAGAAAAAAATTCATTAAATTAATGCTATTCAATAATTTTATCTTATTAGAAAAATAATTAAAAAAAATAAATGAAAAATTTAATCAATCAAATAAGAATTAAATTAAAATTAAAGAAATAATTATGCAGATAAATATTATATTAATAGGAAAAAAATCATTAATTTAATGCTTATAATATTAGAAAAATAATTTAAAAATTGAAATATTTAATCAATTAAATAAGATTTAAATTAAAATTAAAGAAATAATTATATGTATAAATATTATATTAATAGAAAAAAATTCATTAAATTAATACTATTCAATAATTTTATTTTATTAGAAAAATAACTAAAAAAAATAAATGAAATATTTAATCAATCAAATAAGATTAGAATAGAAAATAATAGAAAAAAATTCATTAAATTAATACTATTTAATAATTTTATTTTATTAGAAAAACAAAAAAAAATAAATGAAATATTTAATCAATCAAATAAGGTTTAAATTAAAATTTAAAGAAATAATTACGTATATAAATATTGTATTAATAGAAAAAAATTCATTTTTAATTTATTTTATTATATTTGAAATCGATAAATAAATTTGAATTAAAAAATAATTTAAAAAAAATAAATAAAATATTTAAGCAATCAAATAAGAGATTTAAAGTAAAATTAAACAAATATTTATAAATTTATTTGAATGAAGAACAATTTAAGAAAATTAGTAAGATTTTTATTTATTTTTAGAAATACTATTCAATAATACTATTCATATATTCTAATCAACATTTTGATCCAATGGTAAACTTGGTATTAAAAAATACATAGGCAAAGCATAAGTGAAAAATAGAAAATAACAAAATTTGGTTATATATTTCATATATATACATATAAAATACTTTTCCCCATCAATAATTCCAATAATGGGAAAGAAGAAAATCATAAATTAGCCCTAAATATTCCATTATCATTTTGTATTGTTTAAAATGGTTTACATTTATAGAAAATACTAAAAATAATACAAACATTTTATTTATATTTTTTCATCATGAAACTAATTAGGCCAGGATATACAGTTTAAAGTGTATTCCGAACCACTATCAAAGCCCAATGTGGGATTCAAACCTATTAACTGTTGAACCCAAGCTATTTCTTTGGGTAGTCTTATTTATTTTCTATAACATTATTATCCTGGAAATTGATAAATGAATTTTAATCAACTTAATAACAATTTTAAAAATATAAATAAATTTAAACAATCAAATAAGATTTAAATTAAAATTAAAGAAATAATTATGTACATAAATGATATATTAATACAAAAATTCATTAAAATAATGCTTTATTTTATTATTATATTATAAATTAATACATAAGTTTTAATTCAATAAATAATACATTAAAAAAATAAAATTTTTAAGCAATCAATTAAGATTTAAATTGAAATTAAACGAATAATTATAAATTTATTTTATTTTATTATTATATAAGCTATCTTAAATTTTGAATGAAGAACAATTTAAGAGCAAAGTAAATAAGATTTATATTTATTTTTAAAAATCTATAAATGAATTTTTATTAAATAGACAATAATTTAAAAATATAAATAAGACAAATATTAAGAAAAGGTAATGAATAATTCCTCCAGAACTTTGGCGTAAAATAATAAGCGGCGAATAATGTGGCGATCGCCAGTAGCGATAAAGATTTACGTATAATCGTCTGGATAGAGAGTACCACGTGACTGTGACGTCATAAAATCGCATTCCTCGAGTGACGTCACTAGTGACCATATTTGAATCGTTATCGCTGCTTGGCAATCAATCTTGGCGAAACTTTGGCGATAGATCTCTATATAAGAATATCCCCAATAATTGAGCTTAATATAAACTTCATTTTATTAAAAATATAAGTATTTGTATTAAGTCCTACATTTAAAAATATTCTTGAGGATTTATTTTTATTGTTCATTAACATGTGTTTATAAACCTCAGAAACTGTGTATGATGATAAATATAATTCTCTTACTCTATATAAAATATATTATAAAAAATGTATAAGCTTGAAGTATAAATTAATTAACTCCTAATTCTAATGCATTAATAAAGTTTAATATTATTCACATAAAAACTAATAGTTTTATTTATTTATATATATTTTTTTACATATAGATGCCATATTCTTGCTGTGTCCCAAATTGCCGTGGAAACTACACTCCTGAAAACAGGAGATCTGTTTTTAAGTTTCCCCAAGATCCGGTGCTCCGTGAAAAATGGGCTCAAGCCATTCCAAGAAAGAATTTGAAAATAACCGATAACTCGAGGGTAAGTCTAACTGCTGACATAGAACTGAAATGTTAAATGAAGATGATGTTTGCAATATATATATTTATATATACATATATTTATTTAAATTTTTAGGTTTGTGAAGTTCATTTTAAGGCGTCGGATATCATTAGAGAGGAGAGTGTATTTGATTCCAGAACTGGCGAAACCATCGTCAGCCCTTTTTTGAGACCAAGGTTAGTACCAACTGCAGTTCCAGCAATTTTTCCAAATTGTCCCTCATACTACAGTAGGAATGTGCCTGAGCGAGAAAGTCCAGCTGCTAAAAGAAAAAAGTTGGAAGTAAAAATGCTTGCTCGGGCATATGAAGAAAGTAAGCTTTCTGCTCAAAAATATGATGAGGAGCACAATTTTGGAAATTTGTCGGAACTGATGAACATCCTATCGATTCAACAAATGCCAGAGCAGTGGATTAACCTTGGTAAAGTAAGTAATAAGATTATTTTTCTTATGTTTTCTGATGATGATGTACCACAAGTTTTATATTCTGTTACAATAAAAGAAAATTTGGAATTATATGTATCATATAAAGGTCATGTATTACCAAAATGTGATGGTGTAAAATTACCTATAACAGTTGGTAATATAAACAGTATTTTCAATTTATTAAATAAATTGAAAGCACAACAAAATTGTTCAGATGATGTAAACTGTCATGTAGAACTTATTGAATCATTGTTGTGTTCATTAAAGGAAAAGTTGGATGAGCATCAAATCACTCAAATTGATTTTATTGCTGAACAACTCAAATTATTTTCCAACAAGCCAGAAAGATTTCATTATTCTACAAATATGTTAATATTTTCTTCATTGTTGTTTTATATATCACCTCAAGCGTACAAGTTCTTAAGACAGTCTGGTAATTTAATATTGCCAGACCCAAGTACTATTCGCAAAATTAGTGCAAAGTCACGCATGGCACCACAATATGAACTACAAGACTCAAAATTCTTGTTATATGCTAAACAAATGATATCATCACTTGAAGAGGATCAACGAACTGTTGTCCTGATGGTTGATGAAATCTACATTCAACCCTTCCTTGATTATAAAGGGGGAAATATTGTTGGCATGTCCTATAACAATGAAGCATTGGCTTCTAGTGCTCATGTCTTCATGATACAGAGTATCCTGTCTTCATTCAAAGGAGTTGTTCATATTGTTCCTGCCAATAATATGACAGCAGAAAATTTGTTTAGGTTGCTCAAAACAGTTATCATTGGCTTAGAAAAAACAGGCTACAGAGTTATTGCTGTAGTTACTGATAATAATGCCATAAATAGAAAAGCTATGACGAATTTCTGCTGTCCTCCTAAGCTAAGCAGTGTTTATCCTCATCCTGTTGATAATTCACGTCCCTTATTTTTTGCAATCGATTCAGTTCATTTGATTAAATGTGTAAGAAATAACTGGATCAATCAAAAAAATGGGCAAAACATGTATTATCCCCACTTTGACTCAGAAAATGAGCAATTTCAAACTGCTAGTTTTGGATCTATTCGTAAAATGTACGAAATAGAATCCAGCAGTCTATTGAAATTTGGTTATGGATTGACAAGAAAAGCTTTATGGCCCACAAATCTTGAACGCCAGAATGTGAAATTAGCATTAAAAATTTTTAATGCTAATGTTGCTAAAGGCTTACAAGAATTTGGTCCTAAGCATGATCTTTTTCATTCCATAGAAACTTCTAATTTTTTAAATATTTTTTGTACTTGGTGGGACATAGTTAATGTTAAATCCCCTGGAAAAGGTAAACGCAAGCGTAATGCTATGTGTGAACCTTTAACTTGTGCGGAAAATGATGAAAAATATTACTTTTTGCATAAGTTTATGTCCTGGTTGGACAGATGGGGGAAAATGAATTCAGACAGTGGTATGTTAACTAGAGAAACTCATTCTGCTTTGTTATTAACAACAGAAGCTCTAGTTGGTATCACACAGTATTGTATTACTGAGTTGAAAATGTCATATGTGTTGCCTGGAAAGATCCAGACTGATAAATTAGAGTCTAGGTTTGGCCAGTATCGTGCAATGGCAGGTGCTCAGTATAACATTTCTGTACGACAAATATACGAAACTGAAAGCAAACTACGTGTATCACAAGAATTGCACTTAAACTCTTCAAAAAAGGGTAATGTTTCTCTTTCTTTTTCAAAAGATATTGATGAATGGAAAGAAAATAAGGAACCAATAGATCCTTCTTTCTATGACATCAATGTAAACAAACATGATATTGAGGAGGTCAAAGGATCTATACCAGTTATAACTTATTTAGCTGGTTATTGTGCTTTTATTGCATTGAAGCACATTGAATGTGACTCGTGCAAAAGTACTTTGGTTCTAGATAGAGAAATGGTTATGGAAGCAAATTGTGACCTCATCAAGTTGTGTGATCGAGGTGGGCTGCTATATCCAACAGATCTTGTGATAAATGCAGTGCTTTATTCGTATATTCTAGTACAAAAACTGATTAGTCAGGAACATGAGGAAAAATTTTTAAAACATTTAAATCAAAGGTATATTGTTGTTACATTATCATTGGATTTGTTAAAGACCAACAATTTATTTTTTAGTACGGATTCTTGCTTAAATGGTCATGAATTGCAGGCTATTTTAAAATTAGTATTAAAGTCAACTGCAAATACATTATTAAATAACTATTGTAAAATTAAAAATGACATGTATTTATCCAAAAAACAGATGCGTAAATTAAAAACTCTGAAAAATTAATTATTAAACTTTTTTATTTTATTAACTATTTTGCAAGAATTCATACATACTTAAAATCTTGAAAGTAAAGTTTCTTTTTAATGGATATCTCCTAAAAAGTGTGAAGTTTTAAATTACCCTTCTTTCCTCCATTTTTTTAATTAAAATTTATATAAATATGAATCTTAAGTTTCTTTTTTAAACATTTAGCTGTTAGTTTTTTTAATTAATTTTTTTTAAATTTATAAGTTTAGTCAAGAAGTGTTGCTATCAAGATTTTATGTATTTGTACAAAAAAATAAATTGTTTATTAATTTTTATGTTTGTGGTACATTATCATAAATTGCAGTAAAACTTCATTGTTATTATGACTAATGACAGGTTTATGCTTTTTTGTAATATTTTTTATAATAATGTTTTAAAAATTGCAACAAAATCATGTTCCAACTATTTTTAGATAAAAAGTAAAATGCAAATAAAAAGTGTTAAAATTCAATGAAGTTTTATTGTATATTTGTATATATTTTTTATTCACCAGTTAACTGTTCGCTATTTTGTATGGTAATTTAGAAAACTATTTAAATAAATAAGCAATCATTTTATCTAATGTTAAAAATTATTTTTAATACTGTTTTGGCCTTTTTTCCTGTAAAATCAAAATATGAATCAAAATTATTCAATTGGTATAGTAATAAATTTTATAATAGAATATTGTTAAAATTAATTAGCATTCCATCTGTTTTATACTTCGTGAAGAAAATTTTCTTTCACATTCCTTTTTCCTGTTGAAATTAATCCTTAAATAATGATTGTGTGTATGACATTTTTCCTGGTTTGTATGTTGGCCCTCTGCGTTGGGGTTAAAATCCTAGCAAGGCAATGCTTGTGTTTATAAGGTGATTACTTGTCTTTAATATTTAATAAAGTTACACGTATCAAAAAATAAAACTGGCTTGCAAGTTTCATTTTTTTATTCATTGTGTGATGGAGAAAAATGAAATTTTTAAAATTTATCAAAATGTGTATGAAAATGTTTTTTTTTTAAATTGCATTTATATTTTTGTCATGTTCAAATTGATTGCAAGATGATTGTGTGTGTGTATGCATGTTGGCCCTCTGCGTTGGGGTTAAAATCCTAGCAAGGCAATACTTGTGTATAAAGTGCTTGCTTCTATTTAAAATTTATTAAAGTTACACTTGTTTAAATAAATTCTCATTGGCTATGTCACCTGTAATTTTAAGTGGTTTTTCTTATTCATTTTCCATTGAGTTTTAAAGATTTCATTTTTCTTGAACAAAAGATGTGAGGATGATTATATTTTAAGAAAATTTACATTTGTATTACTTTATCATGCTTAAATTATATGCAGGTTAATGATTGTGTGAATGTATGTATGTTGGCCCTCTGTGTTGGGGTTAAAATCCTAGCAAGGCAATGTTTGTGGTTATATGTTCATATTATATATTTATAAAAAGTATGACACAACTATATGATGGTATGCTAATTTTAAAATTTGATAAAATTGTTTAAAAAATCTGGCATTATCACCCATAAGTTTTGATTCATTTTTTGATTAGTTTTGGCAATTTTATTTTTCTTCAACCAAACCTTGAATTCAAATAACCTTATAATTAATATAAGAATTACTTTACACCAATATTATTGAATAAATTGCTTTAAATATCAATGAAGATTTTTCTCATGTGAATTAAAGCTTTCAATTAATATATTTGATTATTTTTTACATAAATTACCCTACAAAATAAAAATATATAGTAATTTATTATTTAGTTTTAAAATGTATATTTTTCCCATGTGTAATTAGTATTACAATTTTTATAATGTTCATTTTATTTCATATACCAAAACTGAAAGATGTTTTATTACTTTTTAAAAGAGAATATTGATACTTTGTGTTTGTCAATTATCAGCATGCTAATAAATAAATTTTTGTCCACAGCTTTAATAAAGTTTGAAAAAAAATTTAATAAATTGCTTTTTTATTTTTTGGTGTGTATATATTGATTAATAAAAATATTTTGTTCACCTGTGTTGTTTTTATTTTTCCATTTCATGGTTTTTCACAACTTATCAAATAAATTTAATTCGATTATTTTGTATTATAACACTCTAGTGCAAGTATTATTTAAAACATAACATATTATTTATAAAAACCAAAATTATAATTTGTTCTTGGGGAATATTATATTGAAAAGTTGATTATACATGCATAATAAAAATTATTGAAACCATTTTATCTATCGCATTCCTCATTCTATAAAACAAGAACTAAAATACTTCATGAATTTCTGAATGTTTAAAAGTTATCATAAATCATTAAAATGGTACATTTTTTACTCTAGTGGGTTGCACATATTACAATTAAATGATATAGTATAATAGATAGCTAATAATAGTGGTATTGATATGAAAAGTTTGTTAGAAAACTTAAGTTGTATATATACATTTATCTATAAATAGCATAATTCTTTTAATGAAAATCTAATACATGAAACAAAATTTAGAATATATAAACAAAAATGACTATATTTGAAGAATCTTGAATAAAGATTCTCAGAGTTAAAAATTAAATATATTTCGCAAAATTCGCTTTATTATCACTGAATGTATCGGTTGTCGTAAGCTAGTTTCGTTTTTCAACTGACCCACTACTGTGACGTCACAAAATCAGCGCGCAGGCCTTCTGCGCAAGCTCCAGCGCAGCTCTCTATTTTTGGAAACTCAAAAGGTAGAGAAGAATCAGCTGATGGAGCAGTCAACTGATGCATCCAGCTGATGTAACCATGACAACAGCTGGGGAATTATTTTCGCAATAAACCCGATTTACTCCCACGTAAATTTTGAATTCTCCCGGGAAATATTGAATATTATCGCTGGATTTTCGAATGCTCTCTGCAATCGTTGTTCAAAGTTCTCAGAAATTCGAAATGTTTCAGATCATTTGGAAAATTTCCATTTATTTTGATCCATTAAAAAAAAAGATCCATTTATTTTGAATTATGCAGCTACTTACTTCAATGGAAAGTTTGTAATTATTGTGTGTGTGATATGAAGGAAGCTTTCTTGCAAATCATAGTGGCGCAACTAGTTCTTCTTGAACCTTGCGCCATAAAACCCAAACAAATAATTCTCAATGCGACTAATTTATTTATTTATGTATAATGTATAATAGATTCTCTATTTAGACATAAATAATAGTAGATTTAAAATATATCCATTATAATTCATTACTACAGTGTTTGGAATTTTCATCTTATTTTTTATTTTATTATTATATTAATCAAAGCAGGACAAAATTAATATAATCAACCCAATATTTTTATATTATGAATATAAAATTACATACATTCTCTACACTAGAAATAAAAACATAATTATTTCACTATTGAGTGAAACTAGTAAAAGTCTATTTAGATGGGATCATTTTATTGTGTTTGATTTATAAATGTGTATCTGTGTGTCAAATTAAAATCATTTCTAAAAAAATTGTCTTTAATTACAATTTAATTTTTAATTGAAAACTTCCTATTCACAATTTTTTAGATCTGACAACTGCTTCAAAAGTTTTGTATTTATTATAAATTTTGATTTTCTTTGTATAAGTAAAAATCTGCCACTTAAAAATACCAGTTTTGAGAATAAAAGATCCAGAGAAAATTATATTGTTTCTTTTTATAATATGTAAGATTTCCGTTATATTGATAGAAACAAAGAGAGAAGCAATACTTTTTTAACCATTGGGATATAAAAAAAGGTTTGAAAAAAAAAAGGCTTTTGTTAATAAAAAAAAAGAAGTCCCCTTTAGAAACTAATTTTTTTCCCACATCAAAAGTAAAATACTTTGAATGAGGAAAATAATTTGATTTCTGCAAGCGTGAGTGGACATCTAGATTAAAAATTATAAAATTTTAATATAACCAAGAACATAGTTTTTGATAAATTATTTGTAAAGTTAAGTTTTTCATTTTATATGTTATTCATATATTGAAAATATTGATACTTTTGCAAAAAGATTTCATTAAAAATGTCAGACATTAGGCTAATTTAAAGATTAATAATAAATAAAATAAAAGATTATTAATGAAATAAATTAACAGGTTTAAGATTGATAATATGAGAAAGGAATGTTATTTTAATAAGAATTTGATGTATAAAATTAACAGAATTTAGCTAATCATTTTTTATTACAAAACAGATTAAGAATATTGATATATTATAACAAAATACTCCAAGTTATATATATATAGCTGGTTTAAATATGAAAAAGTTGTTATAATTTCAACACTGAAATAAACTATGCATTGTAACTTAATATTTAAGAATAATTTTGAGACAGAAAATATTTTCTTAAATCTAATTTCTGGTAGCATTGCACTAGCGATGTTTTGTTATATCTAGTATCTGACTATAGAAATTTAAATAAAAAAGTTTCATTAGGAAACAATTAGTGGTTTTAATTAAAACGTAAAATTTAGTATTTTATAGTTTTTATTTCTTGTTTTGTGTCAAATTTTTTCTCTCTATGAATGCTTTATTTCACTTCTCTACATATATGTAAGGAAATAACTTGTAAACTGAAATATATGATATGTTTAGTTAATTGTTTCAAGAGCCCCTATATTTTTATTAAGAAATTCTATTTATATTCCCAAATGTTAATACGTTTTTTTGAAAATTCTCAAGATTTTTGCTTCTTTAATCGCAATAGAGAAAACGTGGTGGACATGTGTGGGCATGTTTGCCGAAAAACTGAAGAGAAATACTTTCATCTCACTGTTCAACAGGGACAGGGATCGAACCCCGGGTCTTCTACCCATTAGAATGCAAGCTTACCACTAGGCGACAGTGAGCCTCAATTTCTTATTTAATAGTTTGTTATTGTATAAAAACAAGTTAAACAAAATTAACCTAAATACAAGTGTGTTCATATTAGCATTTTAATTAATTTTGTCATAAGATTGATTGTATCTCTGAAAAAACAATAAGTAATTTCAAATGTGAATAATTTTATAAACAGCTTAAGAATATTTTTTTAGCTCCATTTCTGTCGAATATTTTTAGTTACTTTATACTATGAAATAAATAAATTAAAATTTTTTTTAAGTAAAAGACTAATATTTTTATTTTGCTTATATTAAGCTACATATTTATACTTTTTTTAGATAATATTATTTTCTATATATTTTTCAGTCAGAAATATAATATTAATTTTCTAAATCAAAATTTATTGAAATTCAATTTTATATAAAGGGAGATATTTTGTATAAATTCTGGATTTCATGAATTTTGATTGCTTTATCAGAATTTTTTTTACTATTCATAAATAATTAAATTATTTAGGGAAATTTTCTAACAAATTAGTAAACAATTAAGACTGAAGTTATATTTTTCTATTATTAAAATAAATTAAGAATTTATGAAAAATGTATCTTTACTATATTGATGTTATAATCCAACTTATGCATAAGATAATATTTTATTCTTCTTATAAAAAGGAAATTTATAATCGAATAGTAAAATTTTGCCTGCACAGATAAAATCACGGGAAATAATATGGGTAGTAAACTTTGCCAATATGGATATTAAGATAAAATTGACATTTTTCATGATTCTAAATATTAGAATACTGTAGCAATTAATTAAAAATGCAGGTAATTTATAATATTCAAATATTTATCTCTCTCGAAGTCATTTTAATCAAAAAGGGGGAAAACGCGCATCTTAAAATTACTTTATTGAATAATAAAGAAAATTAAATTAATTAAAAATATCAAGTAAGCACTTAAAAATCAAAATATTTTTGAAATACCCAATAATTTAAATAATCATTTATTTCAGTGTGTTCTCCTAATAAGAATGTATTTACTCTTGAAAATCAAAGTGGGTGTGGGGTATGCTAGTTGCTTTATTGTTGAACATGGTTTTTCGCGATTAATAACTGGTCCATATATTTTATTTATAACATTACATATATTCAGACTTGTATGCTTGATTCTTGAGATCCGCTTGTAAGTTTTCGTCGATATTAGGACAAATAGCACAATGGCAGATGTACAACCACAGAAGAATAACGAAGGAAACACCCAGGGCCACGGTGGGAATCGAACCCACACTCCTACGCTCTCAAGCGATTAGCAGTGATGCCTTTGACCACTTAGCCATGGAGCGCCCAGGTCCATATATATTCCTTACTCCAGTATGTTAGCGGCTGTCTATAGCTGCCCAACGAAGAAGTTAAATACAGCTAACCGCTTCGTAATTTTGAATTAGTTGACGTGGTCAGCAACTGAGCTGGTACCTTACCATCCACGGCACACCATACTAACTGAAGGCCATTGAATTCTATATAACTTGTAACGGGTATATGCCGTTTCAGCATGTAGTTTTGGGTTGGGTTAGTTTCCAATAGAAAACTGTAATTGGATTTCGGTTATAAAAATTAAGATTCCAAATCATTGCACATCTACTATATTTAACAATATTTATTATTTACTCAAGTTTCTTTAAAATGCTGTTTTGCACAACGAAGTGCAATTTTACATCTAGATTAACTAAAAATAAAGCGAAAGGGATGTGAAGTTCTTTGTGTCTCGAAGCTATTAAATATCAAAAGTCGAGGCTCCTTTCATTCATATTCAAATACATTTCCGATCGGTGGCCTTCTAGCATAACCGAAAGCACATTTGATACCGTAGGAAAAAACAATACTTTTTCATAAATCGTAAAAAAAATGACAAACATAACTATCTTTTTTTCATAATAAACATAAATGTAGAAAGAAAGAGGATTCGACGCAGTAGTAGATAGAAGACCCTGGCGGTTGCTCATAAATTATAATTTAAAAAAGAGGAAAGAATTACGTCCTCAGCTCTCAAAGAGTTTTCATGAATATTGCTCCTCACGATATGGGCAACATTATAGTGAATTCGGATATATATTTATTACTAAAGCTGTAATCAAAATTTCCATATGAAACGTATCTTTTAGGTTAATCGAAGACATCTTGATACAATGTCATTTCATTTCAAGAAATTATTTTTAATTCAACCCCGAAGAAAAATTCAGCAACGAATAAGGAAAATTCAAGACACAGTATAAGGTTTTATTTATATAGGTATTTCTATAACCAACTATATGTGTTTAACCTGTAAGGTACGAAAAAAAAGTCAAAAGTTCTTTATTGCAGCGTTATTTTAGATAGTCATTCAGAATTTTTATTTCCTCTGTGCACATCCAGAAAAAGTTATTCCAACATTGTAATACCATTAAAAGATTTTTCGGTTTTTTAAATCATGCTTTCCATTTGCTTTAAGCAGTAGTATCTGGGTTTGCTTAACCCATGAAATAAATAGTTACTGCCAATACACTATTAATTAACATCAAGTGCAAAAAATTTTCATCTAAGCACCATTATTAAGTTTACACGGTTGCACCATACATGACTGAAAATCACAACTTTCAACGAATCAATTTAGAAATATATTGAAACAGAAAAATTTCGACCACTTGAAAACTAGACTTTCCTTTTCCTTAATTTTTCATCTTGCATAATATTTTAGTTTATAAATGAGTAAAAAAAGCTTGGTTAAATGTATGTAAAAATTATTAATTAAATGTATGTAAAAAATAAATAAAGAAGAAATTAGACTACATAATTGTGAATCACCTTTCCGCATAATCCCCAAATGTATAGGTATTTATTTATAAGTGGAATTCTGCTCACTGAACTAGTTCTCGGCAGCTAACTAATCTCTCTCTGAATTTAATATTGTTTTTATTTTTTTTTTTAATTATTCTTTCATTTCTCAGGCAAATTCAGTAATCATGGAGTGCCAAATCAGGGTTACATTAGAGAGGTAACTCCAGATTTTTTTTTTTTTTTTTTTACTTCAATTTTTATCAGCATTTTCTGAATTTGGTGAGGAATATAATATTGCCATACAAAAAGATGATACCATCACTCAAAACGAAAGTTCTTAGGGATTTGATTGAGAATTTTAATGGTGAAAGCATTTATTTGCGAAAGGGGGAAAAGGAAATAAAATGTCGAATCAATGCTTTCTTCTCCAAACGAGAGCAATTTTCTTCGATCAATAAAATCCCATCCATGGGATCCTGCTATATGTCCGTGAACACACTCCAAGACAATTAGCGCCATCTGGACCACCTTTGCAGAACTACTATTCGTTTCACAATATTTAATTTTTAAATGCTGCTACATGTAACATTTTTTTTTTATTCGTGGTCATATAAAAACGATTTACATCATATTAATGTATAAACACGATAATTAAAGAAATATGACTGAATTTTTTTATTAATGCACTGAAATACAAACGATTAGTTTAAGAAATGTATTATACTAATTATATAGCAAATAAAATCGTAAAATATAATTTATAACTTTAATTTTAAAATTTAAAAATATATATATCATGCACGTATGCTATAATTATATCGATATTTTTAAAGAAGGTTTCATTCGAAAGCAAATTATTAAATATTTTTTTGCTGTCATTCTTTATATGTAATTATAATACATACTGTTAAGGTGACATCATTCCGTTAATGATATTCAATGTTGGATAACTTGCTAAAAACCTTTTACAATTTATCTATTTAGCTTATGCTAATTCTCTAAAATCAAATAATTAATAACATTTCATAAATATAATCTAATACTTTGAAGCTATGAATTTGCAGCATTTAAAAAGCCTAATGTAATATAACTTGGCCATATTTAAATACAATTGAATTAAATTTATTCAGTACTGCAAGCAAACATAAACATTAATAATTTGGGTAGGGTATGAAGAAGTTTTGAATTCATTTTCCTTATTAAAAGGCGTTTTCCGATTTAAAGTTAATTAAAGATAAAAGTATTTCCTGACTTGTGAAATAATTTTAATGCATATTCTTACAACAGTGGGGTTAAAAATATGTGGCAACAAATACATGTTTCCCTTAAACCGTTCATTTTTAAATCATAAATTGCACCGTAAAAATTAATAATTTACTGAAAACTAAAGTTTTGATATAAAAAAATAAATATGAGAAATAAGCCAAAAATTTATAGCAAACTTTGTGTTATCTTCATTACACTTAGACTAAATTCAACTTCTGCATACAATATAAAAGCAATTAGAGGAATTAGTGTCTCAAAAACTAAGGAATTTAATATTTTTCAAAACTTATAATCAAAGAACAAGACATTCTGTAAATTCTAAACAAGGAATCTTATTATTTAAAAAAAAAATCTTGTGATTATGATATTGATTTTGAAAGGCCAAGAAAATCTCCTTGATATTTCTAGATACATTACGTCGGAAGTTGCCATTGTAATTACAGAACCACAACTTGCTATCCATTAAAATAATTAAGGAAAAAAATACCTAGAGATATTATATTTTTAAAGAGATGCTTGAAATATAGATTTGTTAAATTAATTGATTAAAAAGAGAAATAAAAAATTGATGAATATAACCATGAAAAATAAGTTTCAGTAATTTAATTGTGAATTTCAGATACGGAGAAACATTCTTTAAACATAAAAAATTGAATCACGGTTTACCTTTTTTAAAGTCATTTAAAATCAATCATTTTGATGTGGTCCATTATATCAGGGTCTTTGCAGGATTTCCTAGTAAATTTCATATGTAAATTCATCCTTTACTCCTAAAAAAAAAGAAAAAAAAGAGAATTAAACTTACATCCCCTAGGAAAATTCTTTTTTAAGCGTTCACTTGCTTTAATACATCTACAAACTTACACAAGTTACAGGCACAACTGATGTAAGATATATTTCGCCATTTGTCACCATTTCAGTGAATAAATACAGGGTGATTATAAAAAAACTTTGCCAACATCTGCACTTCTAGCGTCCATTCTATTTAACCGATCAAGATGATACTTCAAATATAGTTCTTTTGATATATGCGCGCGAGATTCTATGAATGGCAACACAGTGGCCCTCGCGGTTACAGTTATAGTGACAGAAACTCGAAATTTTCGAATGGCAACGCCTATTTTTTACCATCGCAAAATGTTCAGCACATGCGAAAACCCTAAATAGCGTTGAAACGGTACCGATATGTCCGAAAACCGACGTGTTATACACATACAAACAGTTCTTCAAGGCTCACGGAGGAATAATGCATACGACAGAGACAAGACACTGCTCAATGATGAGAACACATAGAGAAAAAAATCTTTATTAATTTCAAACATTTTCCACATGAGTGAAATCACAGGCAATTACGCATTGCATGCGGGAGACGGTGGACAATGTCGCTGCACGCAACATGGCACGAGGGATGTTTCCAATCTCACGCCGTATAGAATCCTTTAAGTCCGACAATGTTTGAGGATTGCACAGATAAACACTTGATTTGAGATAGCCCCAAAACCAGAAATCCATAGGCGTCAGATCTGGGGATCGCGCAGCCCACGGAAAAGGATAATAGCGTGAGATGATGCGATCACCAAAATGCTGATCCAGGAGCCTTTTAACTGACCTCGCTATATGTGGAGGTGCGCCATCTTGCATCCAAACAATGTCATTGAGTGCATTCAGCCGACGCAACTCCGGTAAGACATAATTTTTCAGCATGGCTGCAAACCGAGGGCCCGTTACAGAACATGTTGCAGGGCCAGTCGGGGTCGTTTCCTCAAAGAAGAACGGGCCTAGAACAAATGTAGCTGTAATGCCACACCATGCAGTCACTTTGGCTTCAAATAATGGTACTGGCGCCATAGCATGAGGATTCGTCTCTCCCCAATGCACACAATTCTTTGTGTTAATGCTGCCATTTAAGGTGAAATGCGCCTCGTCCGTCCATAGTATGCGAAGTGGCCAGTCGTTATCCGCATCATATCGTAACAAAAATGCATTTGCGAAGTCCAGACGTTGTTGTGGGTCACCCGGCTCCAACAGCTGGACGCGCTGGAACCGATAGGGGAACATGTGAAGTACCGAGCGCAAGAGCTTGCGGACCGTTAAGTTCGGAATATCCAACACGCGCGCTATGCCTCTTGCGGTTTCTGTGTGTCCTGCACTCACTGTATGGTGCACTTCCATGACAACGTCCTCAGAAACAGTTGGCCGTCCGGAGCGCTGTTTGTCACAGGTGCAGCCTGTATCTTCGAATTTCCGCACTAAATCACGCAGAGCTTGCAGAGTACATGGGCCGCGTCGTTGTCGATGATTGCGGCGATACACACGCAAGGCTTCCGCAGCGTTCATCCCATTTTGGTAATAGAGTTTGATCAATTCACCGCGAACTTTCCTAGGAAGACTCATATCGTCGGCATGTGCGAGTTCCCGAATGACGACTTCGCATACCCGCTTGGTATTTTATAGGTTTCCTACGCTGAATATCTGGCGACCGGCGTTCTGTGATTGGTTTCTTGACTCTGTCACATGCAAATTTATTGCGTGCGCCCAGATCGTGTTTTATTGGCCGGTTTTCAGAACTATTTTTTGTGTTTGCAGAACACGTCCGTTTTTAGACATATCAGTACCGTTTCAACGCTATTTAGGATTTTCGCATGTGCTGAACATTTTGCGATGGTAAAAAGTAGACGTAGCCATTCGAAAATTTCCAGTTTCTGTCACTATAACTGTAACCGCGAGGGCCACTGTGTTGCCACTCACAGAATCTCGAGCGCATATCTCAAAAGAACTATATTTGAAATATCATCTTGATCGGTTAAATAGAATGGACGCTAGAAGTGCAGATGTTGGCAAAGTTTTTTTATAATCACCCTGTATTTCCTCAACATTAGTAATTTTCGAATGGTTTGACATTTAAAATTAATATTCATTTTCGCACACTTTTCAACCAAAGCTCTAAAATATTATAACTTTAGAAGTACCTTGGTGTAAAAAGCAAATAAATTCATAAGTAAAAATACTAGATAATGAAAATTTACAGAAATAAGATTTTTAAGGCACAAATATATAACACGGAAGTCAATTTTCAATCACTTGTATAAAGTTTGTTCATTCAAGAGCCAGAAAACTGGTACAACCTCTTAATATCCTTTGGGAGCCCTCCAAGCTCGTAGAAATGCTGAAACACAAAGCATGGATTCATCTAGCGTCTGAAGATATAATAAAGGCATTGGACACAATGGATCCTGTAAGGCAATCCATAAGAGAGCAAGGTTTCTTTTCTGTAGGCAGGTTTTAAGTCATCTCAAATATGCTGAATAATGCTCATGCCTCGTGATTTATATGATCATTTGAAGTATCTAACAACGTGGAACTTATATTGGAGGCATTTGGGAGCAATTCATGACTTGTGGAGTGTTGCATTATTCTGTTGGAATTGTCCAAATTCGTTGGAATGCACAATAGATATGAATAGGTGTAAGTAATCAAACAATATCCTTACATATCTGTGACTTGTCAAATTCATTTCAAGCTGCATAAAAAGTTACATATCACACCAGCTACATACGCCCTATATTATCTCTGAGACTCCATCAGTTTCAGATGTCTCCGGTTGATATATAGAATCCATAGATTCATGAGATTTTCTCCATATCTTATTCACCCATTTCCATAATACAATTGGAAACAAAATTCGCCAGATCAGGAAGCAGGTTTTCAGTTATTGAGTAGAGCGGTGCTAGTAGACCAACAAAGACATAAATCTAAGTTCAGTGCAATCAATAATGACACACGTGTGGAGCTTCAGCTCCAAAGTTCATATCAACTGTGCTCAACCAAACTGTTCACATGCTGATACTTGTTGATGTTCAGCATTGCAATCTACAGTAATTTGTGGAAATGTTGCATATCTATGTCGTTTAATAATTTTCCTCAGTCATCAATGACTTCGCTCTTTCAATACCGTTTTCCAACCACTCCGCAGTCTGAAAT
The DNA here is from genome assembly GCA_037975125.1 of Latrodectus hesperus. Lineage (NCBI taxonomy): Eukaryota > Metazoa > Arthropoda > Arachnida > Araneae > Theridiidae > Latrodectus > Latrodectus hesperus. Next base: position 87,059,660 of record CM075854.1, on the reverse strand, counting down.
TTGTTTTACCAAATTTGATTTATGATACATTTCTGAAATTGTTCTACTCTAAAATTTAAACTTCATGGCGAAATCGGAGATACTGTATCCTCTCTCATACACTGTCTATAACGTCTCTTTCGAAATCATTTAAGATAACCTGCCATTGAAGTAATAATAATCAATCTTACAGCTTTCGCAAACACATGTTGTCTTACATAAGTGTTGTCTTCAGCATCGTATCGTTGATTGATTACATACTCCAGTATTTGCATATGCACGCCAACACAATTTTTTTTTAATTCTTGAATGTGTTATTCAAAATTGGAATGAATAACAGAATTTCAAATAGCTTGGAGTTTAACGAAAATCTTAAAACTCAAAACATGAAGTTATTACCGAGATAAATTATCTCAAATAAAATAACTAAGACATAATTCTACTTCAAAATTGTAATGAATTTCAATTAATATTAATCTACATTTATACTTAATACTCTTTGAAATTTAACTTCAATGATTTAAGATATTACCATACACAGAAATATTACCATAAAATATCAAAAGTAATGATTGATATATTTTTTAATGAACACAATAATAAATTTTAAATCTATCTTGAAGATATAAGCGGATGAAGGAAAGCAAGAATAAATAAATCAAGTGTCACTGAACGATTAAAAGAAAACAATTCAGAGCTCCGGGAAGGGTATTGAGTTTGCCGTCTTAGCATCGCTCAGTAAAACTTTTACAATAATTTCATGGTTTGTAATCTTCAGAACACTACGTTATTTTCACGAGTACATGCCTTTATGCATGTATAAGCAATTCAATAAACGAACAGATTTTATGGCATCGTCGTAAGATGGTTCCACTTGATTAATGTAGCAAAATTGTAGTGTGCTTCCATTGTTAAGATAAGAGCTCACGAACTGACGAAAAAGCTTTCTTTCACTTTCTTGTTTACTCAGTAGTGAGAGTGATGCGATGAACAATGTCTTTCACCTGTTGAGTAAATACCACTTTCCATTTAATTTTCTTTTTACAATGGCATAAAATACTAGACTCGTAACCCTAAAAATTGAAGTAAATATTTATAGGATGGAAATAGTTTACATCTTTATTAGTATTTATTAAGAGATCATATCAGGTATAAGAACTAAATCATCCTTGCGCAGTTAACAAAACTTGCAAACTGTTAAAATAAACTTAAATTTGTTAATTATTAGTATATATCATTTATAGTTGTAGTAATGCGAAAAACGAACATTTTCTAATATTATGAGTTACAAAATTATTTGATAATATAAGAGTTACCAGTTAAATGAGGCCTTAAAAATTTCTATATGTAGATCTATAAACAATTAGATAAACTCTTTGGGAAAACAGAAAAATCATTTGCAACAATTTTATATGACCTCTAAAAATTGTATTCAATGATTGCCTTTCGACATAATAACCTCAGCTATTTAAACATATGTAGAGGTATGGAACAAGTTTCTGTATGAATCTATGAAGAAATTCTGGAAAATAACTAATAACATTATTATGTTATAACTTTCGCCTCCACATACAAATGATACAGTTGTCTATGCTTCGAAATTCCTCTTCATTTCATTAAAAAAGATTGTTTCCATGTGTACAAAATTATCTCAGGACTGATTTTCACTCGGGATAAAGATACTATCATCTGAAAATTTCCACTCCACAATGAATCGCTTTAAAAAATCTTAAGGTAACTTAGGGTGATTTTACACATATAAATCTGAATCACCAAAAGAGTTTTTCAATATGTATAACACAATGTGTTAATGTTCATGATTGATTAAAACAACTGCGTCAATATATATATATGTATATATATATTTATGAAAATATAGCTGTAGATATGTTTAAATGAAATTTTGTTGCTTCAAACATCAAAAAATATACATTATTTACTTAGATGTAACTGATTTTTGACTGAAACTTGCACATTGTTGTGAATAATTGATATTTTGTGTTTTATGTTTCTTTTTAATTCCCTTTATGGAAAAGAATCGAGAAATTTCAAACTCACATTAAATAATTTATCGAAAAATTTTCATCATCCCTTTACAGAATGAAATAAATTAAGGCCTATATCTTCAAATATCTGTAAGTTATGATTATTATAACGTATGGATTTTTAATAAATAAAACTGCGTCACTGATATCTCTGTAAATCATTTGTTATACTTTTAGAAACAAGGTAAAGAATAAAGTCAGAAACTTTCATTTTATTAATTTAGAAATTTCCTCCGTAGAAAATAAGTTTCTTGAACTAATTTATGTTAATTATATATGCTAAACTATTTGAATTTCTTGCTATCTTGTATTAACTTGTGAGATTTGATATTTTTTTATTATAACAGCAATGTTGACAATGTGTATTTTGAAATTCAAGCTGAAATGTTCTAAAATATTTTTATTAAGAAGAAAATATTCAATGTCTAGGAAATAGAAAAGTTTCACTCCATTTTGAAATCCCTGGATGATTGTTGAATAAATAAACGAAATTTTTTTCAATTTTTTTTTTTTTACTAACAGTATTTATATTATTACAAAAATGAAAACATAAAGTGGCTTTATACATTTGATTTCTAAATTATTGAAGATATAAAATAAGATAATTGTGAACAAAAGAGTATATACATTTTTTTTTCACAAAACAAAGTTAGTTTATTCTATTATTACTTACGGTTATTAAAGTAACCTTCCCTTTGCTTTGAAAGGTTAAGAAACTTCGATTCAAATATGTTTTGAAGCTGAAATTTCGGTCCTCTATACACTTAAATAAAATTTTCATTAGAATTCGTTTTTTGGTTACTCTTAAACAAATAGGAAATAATTTAATTCTTTACAATTTTTGTTTTAATAATTTCATTAAATCATACTTTTAAATGGATATTATTCTGTCAATTATTGTTTTAAAATATCCAATCATCACGTTGATTTACTAAGACATTTCATTGTCGTTCGTAATAGATTTGATGGTTGAGAAACAATTATTTCCAAAAGAGGTCTTAAGACAAAATGACTATCACATAATAGTACAAATCTTCCATGAACTATTCAAAACAATCTAAGTTCAATGAGAAAAATAATCACGTCTGCCGGAATCTGTCTGTAGGCCAAGTTTAAAATAAAAAAAAGAAAAAGACCCATCCCGTATGTAGGCAAGGCGAACTAGAGGCAATGACCTAACAAGGTCAGCAATGTCGCTAGCGGTCGAAAAGTAGATAATGATGGTCCCACTGAAATTGCGTGGAATCCTTGAACGTTAATGAACCTGGGGCAAAATACCATAGCTGTTGATAATCTAATCACGTAATATAGCATTTTACACAAAACTAGTGGATATAAAATGAAATATGATTTAGCGTTGCATTATTTTACTATAACTGCAGGATTTTGGAAGCAAAGTTTAAATAAATATTTTGAAATTTCTTAATTATTTAGATATTTTGATATATTTTTTTGTATCTAAAGAAAGCAAGTGAAAATTAATAATTTAAATTTATAATAAAATTCTATAAATTTATTTTCAATCTTATTTTTAAAACGAATGATTCAAAACATTTTTCTAAAATTTACTACTTTAAACTTTTATTATTATTTATTATCATTTTCTATATATAAGAAAAACAAAGTAAACAATAATAATTTATATCATTTATTATTATTTTATTTTTTATGTACAATTTATGCGTAGCTTGTAAGCTATTTACTGCAGAAAATGCTTATCATATCTTCAACTTTCTGAGCTAATTTTCAATACAAAATTTTTTTATTATTATACGTACTAATTCAAACTTTTACACTTTATTGTCTCTTTTCGAACTACTATGAAACTAAACGTATTTTCAAATTTTTATTCTGAAATATAAAATAGTAAATTATAATATCAAATTAAATTTATAACTCTGATTTCTCAATCGTAAAGAAGAAAACCACTTACATTAATACATGAAACATGGATTTTCTGAAAAAAATATGAGCAATTTTTAATAAAAACAATAGAACAGGTTCAATTAGTATACATTTATCATTATTTTATTTTAAACAAAACATTTTCCAGTAATACTTTCAGAAATAAAATTTTCTATGGGAAAAAATCTAATAAAATGCAAATGCCAATAACTTTTAAATAATGCTGAATTCAAATTGTTTTGAATTTAATCATCAATGATTTCCTAATCAATAGCATTTTTTTTCTTATACTTTCTCCTGGACTTGAGCCTAATACAAAATAAAAGTTTTAACAGCTTCTTTTGATGAATAACAGTATTTGGAACTTGAAACAGGATTTCACTGTAGTATATTTTAAATCCAGCTCTGTCAGTTCTTCATTTCTTTAATAATAAATAACTAGCTGGAGATTCTTTCTGTTTGTAACCTGTTCCAACTTCAGAGCTAGCTCAGTTAATCTTTTAAACATTTAATATCAAATAACTACAAATATGAATCACATTTCAATGTTCTAAAAGAAAGACATTTTGAACAAAAATTTCAACCATTGATTGGGCAAAGTTATATATTATAGTTGATATTAATTTCGAAGATTTTTTTCTGATACATTACCATTCTTTCTTCCTTTCATTATAAGCATTATAGTAATTCTCTTTCTTCTAAATAACACTTCTATCTTCTATTTATCTATTCGAGAACAATCATCAAAAATGCTCTTTTTATATATTCAATATGTCAGTAATTCGAAATATTTATAATAATATAATACGTTAGTTATTCGAATAACGTCAGTTATTTGAAAATGCTAGTTTTACACATTCAATACGTCAATTATTTAATACGAGTTATTCGAATACGTCAATTATTCAATACGATTTATTCGAATCCGTCAGTTATTCGATACGAGTTATTCGAATATGTCAGTTATTCAAATTAAGTGGTTATTATAAGCTTATTAATTCGAATTCAATTAATAAGCTTATAATAAGCACTTCATTTCAATAATGTAGTAATAATTTATTTCAGATTACTTTTTATCCCAATTCTTATATTCAAAAAAGGATTAAAAGCATAAATTTATGAGAAAATATTTATTTAAAGTTATATTACAAGTATTTTTTAATGAAACAAAAACTTTTCAATTTTTTTTTCATATTTTAATGATTATATACAGAGCAAAAATATTATCTAAAACAAGAAACCTCATTAAAAAAAGATTCCTAAAAATATATTTATGTACAAAGAGAAAAATATTGCCTTTAAATTTCTAACTGATTGTTTGAAGAAATATATTTATAGATTTTTCGCATACTGTACACATTCATCCACATGAATATGAAATGAAATTTCTTTGACAATTATTTGCAATTTTATTTCCTTTTACTTTAAATAACGTTTAAAATAAAAAATTAAAATGCTAGTAGAATTATTGTATCACAAATTTTCAACGTACAAGTTAACCATTTAAATACATTTGTAGAATTTGTTACAAGATCATTTGCAAATATTTAAAAGAAACGATTGTACAATAGAAATCATGCTTGACTCATAAATAAAAATTGCATATTTCACATTGGAGCAATTATTCCAAGCACCTGTTGGGAGGACCTGCTTTCCAGATCTACTCTTGCGCCTCCACTTCCCACAGCTCTAACCTTTCAGATTCTTCTGTTTATTTCCGCGGTGAGAGTGGGCAAGTTACGTAACATGACGTCATTTTGAGAAGCCGCTTTCAAACTCCAATCCATAATTCTTTTCGAAACCAACCGGAATTCGTTCTTCGTCTCACACATTTTCATTTCCAGAATCCCCACTGGGACATAAGTATTAAACTTGGGTGGCATTCTCGGAACTCAGAACAGAAGAGTTTATTCTGACGATGAAGCTCCCAACAGCCCTGTCACTTGTCTTTGTTTATGCTTTGGTACATATTGTTGAAACAAAGATAGTGTATCTCAATGGTACAGAAGTATTAAATACTCGGTACAATGTAGGAAATGCCACAACTGCTACGCCGCCACAGAAATGGATCAGTGTATTTAATCCACAAAACATTAGTAACCATTCTGGAATTGGTTCAAAACCTATAGTGCTTAGTGTAGATCGAAAAAATGACACTGAAGAAAAAGTGGATAAGATGAAGGAGGATGAGAAAGTTGAATCATCTACTAATGGAAGCATGACAACTAGTAAGTAACTTAGATCAAATATATGTTAACAGAATTTAATTTACTAGAAAAAAATTTATTTTAATAACAGAAACTATATATACATCTCTCTCTATATATGTATATTTATATATATATCTTAACTGTGCAAGGCAATATGTCATAGCGAGAAAAATTAAAATAATATATTAATTATTTGAATGTAAGAAATTTTAATCTTTGGCTGTAAGAAATTTTAATATTAACTTTCTTAGTTAGTTGCCTTTTCTTAAAATTATTCAGAAGAAAACAATTTCTATTGTAATCAATAAAACTAAATTGAATAGATAAAATTTAGTTTAAAGTGTTCATATGTATAATATTCCATAGCGTAATGCAAAGGAAACTTATTCAGATCTAGAAATCTCGTGTTAATTTCTAGCAACATTTCAAGATCCTTACACTCAACTTTGAATACACGAATGCATGCAAAAAATAAATTAAAAACAATTTACTTTTAAAATGCTATAGTGATATAAGTTAGTTTAAGAAATTTTAATGTATACTTGAAGTTTGTATAGTTATCAAAATGGAGATTTTTAAATAACACAATACTATATCAATTTTAATTTTTAAATGTTATATATATATATATATATATATATATATATATATATATATATATATATATATATATATATATACTGTACAGCAAGTCTTAAAATTTTAATAAACAAATATTTTTATTAAAATTTCATTAAAATATTTGTTTATTCCATGTGCTCTAAAGCAAATCTAACGTTGAAATATATGGTATTAAATTATGAACACTTATACGGCCAAATGCCAAATCGTCAAATTAGTATTCTCAAAAAAAGTGTGTTTATTTTCTGTAATAGTAATTGTACATCAGAAAAACATATATATATTAAGCAATGCTAGAATTTGACATAAAAACAAATTATGGTTATTCATTATTATAGCGTGTATATATATATAAATGAGAGGAAGACAGCAAAATATTTTGATTGATGTAGTTCTTACATAGGTATATGTTATTCAAATAGGTTAAATTTTCATGGTACTAAAACCTAATTTTTATACAGAAGTTCAAATAATTTTAGTTGTCCAACATTTTATCGTGATTAAATATGTGTCAACATGAATATTAGTTTGATAAGAATTTAATTTTTGTAAAACCTTGATAAAAAATTTGCAATTAATAAGTTGTAATTGATTAAAAATTAATGAAATTATGTCCTTAACATTGAGTCTTAAAAAATGTTGTGTTTATACGCTTCAAAATAAATCTAGGTTTTTTGAACGAAATCTATTTAATATGGAAGAGGGAGTTTTGCGCCTTAGAAAATTATTCACAAGTTTTGATCATAAATGTACATACTATTCTTTTATATTTGTTCATATCTGTTATATGAGATAATCACAATGGTTCTATTAAAAATTGAATTTTAATTTTAATTTGTTTGGCAAATATCATTAAAAATATTTTCCTAAAAAATGCAATGCATTTTGATGAATATATTGCATAGATGTAATATGAAATTATCTATCTCAATGAATGAAACATCATATATAAATATATGTACTTATATTATAACTGTATATTATTGCATAAACCTTTACTTTGAATAAATTATTCCGTTTAAAAATCCTTGATAAAGTTCAGAGACAGAAAAATAAGTATTCAAATATTACAATTTACTAAGGAATTTATTTTCAGCAGTTAATCTTATCATTTTATGAAATAATTTAAAATATTCGTATATTTGAAATTGTCTCACTTTTCCTCATAATTAAAAATAAACAAATAATATAATTCTAGTTTAAAGTATATTCACATACGTCGCTTATTTCTTACTGTCTTTCGCAAAAAAAAATTATAAAATATATAATCACTCTAATCTTATTTATAGATAATTTTTCTTAGCTCACACTTAGCTCTATTTTTATAACTTTTAAGTTTATGATATTAGTCATTAGTAATAAAAAATTTTTAATGAGAGTTTAAATAAGATATAAATATTCAAAAATATTTATTTATTCTTAAAGTTTCGAAAATGAAAATTTTTAAACTTTGTCATTTTTAGGATGGGTAAATCATCTCTGAAAAAATATTCTTTCACAGTTTATAATATTTTATCAATTACAACCTGCTGACCTTAAGAAAATTTGAGCAGGAAATACTTTAATGAATTGCTTAAATTTTGCTTTAATTGGTGCAAAAATTGCCATTTCTTAAAGTTCAAAAAAGGGACTTAAAAATACATTACAATGAAATGTAGATACATAATTTTACAGAAAAGAAGTACATATATTTGAAAACTTTAAGAATTGAAACAAAAAATAAGAATAAAAGATGTATGATAATAACGACATTCTGTATATATGAATACAAATAAACTGAAGTGTAATTTCTAAAGTTCAAGAACACATGAAAAACTAACAACGATAAATAAAATATTATATAACAGTAAATATTTACATTTGTGTTGTGTGAAGATAGTTTATATAATATTTCTAAGCAAAATATAATTACATATTATGATATTTCAGACACAATTTATAAATGCCGCAAAGGTTTTTGTTACAAAATTATTGTCGGTGCTATTCCTGATTTTAAATCTTTTTAGCATTATGTTCTGTATCATGTTTTACAAAATATGAATAACTCTTCGGTCTAAAGAAAAAATTTCCTTTCATATATATATAAATATGCAAATTCCTCATCGGAAGTAAATTTATCGCTTTAATCGAATATAAATAAAGGAATTCTGAAAACAAACTTTCAAAATGCACTAAAAGATTATAAAAAGTAACGCATAACTACTACTGAATTTTTTCTAAATAGACAAATATTTATTTAAATATTTTTTAATATTTATTTAAAGTAATTGAGATTTTATTTTACAAAAATACTTAAATCATTAATATACTAACAGGAATAAAACATTTCTTTTGCATAATAAATAATAAGCTTAAGAAAATAATAAAGCATCGTTAATATCACATAATCACTAATTATGGAAAATATGCAATTGTTTTAGTGACCCAATAGGATACAAAACATTATTTCGAGGTCAGTTGAAAGAGTATTGGGGCAATTTTGGTCTTATTTTAGCGTGGGCAATCATGATAAGATACTTCTTTCAAATGCGGAGAGAACATCCGTGATTTTTTTTTTCGTTATTATTATATTAGAATGAATTATTCTTCACCTTTTGAGTTAATTAAATCCAATGTTTTAATTCCATACTTTTAGATATCTAAATTCTATGATATATGCAGATACGTTTCTTGGAAACAGGATGCTAATTCTATGTTAGACGTTTTCTGTTCTGGTGTTTTAGATTGAATTAATTTCTCGAATATAATTTTCTGTCCTTTTATTTCATAAATATTAAATAGTAAGATTAGTCAGGTAACAAATATTTCTTTCTCTTGTAACGGGATAAGAAATGACTGGCTTATAATTTTCATAAATTAGCTTTGCTCTTGTTTATTAAACGAAAAAATAATGAATTAAGTTATATAAATAAGAATAAGTCTTTTTAAAATTATAACATACATAAGTAAATTAAGGTATTTTAAACTCAGTTTTATAATAATAATGAAATTTCTACTAATTTATTATTAGCATAACAAATGTTTGAAATAAAATATAATAAGGTGTCACTTCTGGAAGTTTCTTCTATTTTTTGCACAGTATGCGATAATCCTCCAGCAAAACTCAAGCAAGTAATTTTTAAAATTATCTAATTAAGAGTATGATGGCTTAAAGCGAGAGTAAAAATTTAAACTTCTGCCTTAGTAATATTAATCTCGAAATACGGTAATGATATATTATTTTATAAAAATGAAATCATTAATAAAAATCTTGTGGAAATTATTGTATGAAACAATTGTATATGAGATAACTTGTCTCTATATACAATTATATATTTATATATAATTGTATATAGTCGTAAAAGAAAATTTTATCACTTAATACGCCTGTGTGTAATCATAGTCAATGAAAATTGATTTTGCTACAAATATGACTCTCGAATTTATTAATCTTAAAAATATGCAAAATTTGAACTTCAATTTCTTCGTTTTCATTCAAATTTAATGAAATATAATACATTAAAACCCAATACATTAATGAGCTCAACAAAAATTATTATACTTTAAAAGTTACTAGAGATAATAAAAAAAGGCATTAAGATTAGAAGTGGTAGTGCGAGATTACCATCAGTATAAATAGGATATTTTATTAGTTTTTTTTTTAATTTAAAGTGATTGTTTGCTTTTTAGTTAACAATGATTATTTTTTAGTTTCTAACGATCAGTTACAGGACTTTAACTTAAGGTACAATGACAGTTTCACTAAATTTAGACCTTGAATTCTATATTTTTCTAAATAAAATTCCTCTTACGTGTGTCTTCTATTTCTCAGAAATTTATAAAGCCTGTTTTTGAATTGTTCAATAAAAATAGTGCATTAATAAATAAAAATAATTCCCTTACATAAAATTATCACACCATTTGTAATATATTTCGTTTTAAAGATAAATACTTATTCAATCAAATCAAGAAATTAATAAATTGCATAATTGCATTCATACATATATACATATATATATATATATATATATATATATATATATATATATATATATATATATATATATATATATATATATATATATATATATATATATATATATATATATATATATATATATATATATATATATATATATATATATATATATATAAATTCAATATTAAATTTAATTAATTTCTTATTAGTTAATTCCAGTAATGTTTTTGTAAACATCGCTTTATTATTTCTTTTACTTATGAATAAAGTTAGTTTCAAATTTTATTTCATAAATAAAATGATTTTATCTTTGTAAAATACTATATTAATTTTTTCTTGCATAAATTATTGGAGGAATTATAATTTGTTTAAAATTGAAGTTCGAATTCAATAGTTTTGTTACAAAAATGCTTAAGATTTTTTCCACATTTAGTTTGAATAAGTTTCAAATGGCTTAAGCTTTGAAGCAATAAGTTATTAGTTACTCCAACGGGGACATACAACTATGACATAGGTATAATATAAATTTATAATTATATGACAGAAAAGGTTATATGTTAAATGCGATGATAAATTTCTCTATATAGTATTAAAAAAGCAAGACACGATTCAAAAGCTTCGCGTACACAACGGTCCTACATTTTCTCGTGTTACAGGGGATACAACTGTGCTGTCAAGTATAAGAGGAATTTGGAGTGACCTTAGTCCGATGTTAACAGTATTATCAACCATTCTTGGAATATTCTTTATGTTCATTTTAATGGAGTCACCACTATCTCCACTTCCAGTACCACCACTTCCTCACTCACCTGTAGGACCTTTCCCACCTACGAACATGTATCCATACGGGATTCCACCTCCAAGAAACCACTACACAATGGGATATGTAGGACCACCCTCACATGCTAGTTACAGAATACCGAGGCACATGTATGTTAACGAAACAGAGAAGACTGAAATTCAACAGGAAAAAATTCAGAAGACTGACGATCTTATTCAAAGAGAACGGATGAACGCGTGGTCATCAGCTCTGGAGGAAGGATTTGACTTGTTGCTTCGTAAATTCAGGTAGGTAATTATAATTCTTTCATATTTTAATGATTTTTTAATCATCATAAATAATGTGGTTTTCATTTACTGACATTTTAAGGAAGAAAATTCAAAAGAAAACTAAGAATCAGATTAAATAATATATGGCATCAAAAGATGAATATGAACTTTTATAGCATTACTCAAAGCTACTGAAATTTCGAATATAAAATTGAGATTAAGGTAACTACTATTATATGTAAAACGATATTTTGCAAATGGATTGCTTAGTTCACATAAATTCAATTAAATATACTCTTACTCTCTTGTAAACTGTAAAAATTCTATGAAGAAATTTCTTTAATCAAAACGTAATTTCAAATTTTTTTTGTCAGAAATAAATATTTGCGACCATATTTTAAGAATCTTAGCATGATAAAAGTTTCTTACTTGTATTATGATATACATAACATTAAAGCAGATATATGGACATTTTTTACATTCTTAATTTACTTGCATAAGCTGCTTATTTTAGATAATAGATCATTCCTGTTAAAAAATTTCTAAAACATGTAACAAAACTTACTTTGACAAAGAATCTTAACCGATTCAATGATCTTTGGAGAAATGTATTCAGAGTAAGATCTTGAAATTGTTAAACATGAAGGGAATGTTGTAGATCTGCTTTGAGTGAGCACCTATTTAAGAATGAGTCCTTGTATGTTTCGGATTCATTTCATTGTTATGTGTGAATATGTTTCAATATAAGTAAAAAATCATGCCTCAAAGTATAGGTTGGGAATGTTTTATTGTTGTTTGGATATCCCCTACAAATTATATAATACTATTTAATAATATGAATGGTAAGAAAAGTTTAGAATATCGACACATAACACTGTCAATATTTTAAGAATCTTATAGCTGTATTCCAAACATAAAGTAACAAAAATTTATTTCAAAACGCTAATTGAAAATGAAGTAAAAATCAACCCAACCATTCAAAATATTATAACCTAATACATATTACTGGTGATAAATTTGAGAGTTACATCTTAAAAAATTTGCTTTTGTATAATTTTAATTCTTAAGTTATCACTATTTTTCTTTCTTATATAGCATGAAGTATTAGTATGCATTTTTAGTATAGTTTTGAATGATTTAAACTACAATTAAATACCTTTTTTTGTGCAAAAGTTTCAGGCAAAATTATAATGAAAACATATAAGTCACGTGTTAATTTCATTTTAAAACTCTCAGCAAAATATTAATCATTTTGATATTTGCTGTATCAATAATCAAAATAATAAGAACATTTAAGATTTCTATAAGTATGTTGTAGAACCGCTTTCGACATGCATTACAGTTGGGTTCGAGTAGAAATCGGTTTATACAAGTGCTGAATGGGGTTTAGATGAATATTTCACCATTCTTCATGGAGATTTTGTGAAAATTGTAGGAGAGATGCCCTTGGAGATTATTGATTCCGTATTGAACACTCTAAAATAAACCATATCGCTTTTATTATAGTGAGATCGGATGACTGTATATGCCAAGGTAGATGTTTATCTTAATGCTCGTGTTTATCAAACCATGACTGGACAAGTACCACAGCAATGTACTATCATCCTGGAAAATTCTTTCTCCTGCAGAAAACAGAGTTTGCATCATTGGATGGACCTGATTAGCTAAAATTTCTCTCCATTCATCCCTCCTTTCAAGGTTATGATTGGAAGCAGAAAATCTTGACATAGCTGCCCATATCCCTCTCCATGACTGATTGATAGTTGGACAGATACTATCACGATCATACGCTTGTACGGTATCTTTCAAACGTTCACCTGTCCTGTGGTTGGGAAAAGTATGAAAGACGATTTGTCAGACCATATTACTTTCTTAAACTTATAAATCGACCAGGTTTTTTAAATGAGGCACCTCTGTAGACGACGTTTGGCATTAACATCTGTGACAAGTGACTTGGGAATTGCTGCTCTGCCTTAAATATTCCGTTTATGAAGCTACATTATAACTGTAATCATTGACACTGAAGAATCATGATGTTGATTAAGCTCTATCGTCACTTTTGTGCAGCAATATAATACGTTTTAATATCCGTCGATCACTTTCACTGAGCTTTTCTTTCCGTTCACTATTTTGCTTTGTCGAACATGTCTTACCACGCTGCGTGTATGCAGTCATGACTTTAACATCATAACAATAAAAGCGCCTAAAAGTTGCGATATTTCAGTCACATTTACGCCTGCTAGACAGGCTCCTACAATTTAGTCTCTCTGGAAATCTGAGAGATTCGAAATTTTAAGCTTTTGCAATAATCCTAGGCATATCGAATTTCAATACAGTTACCACATACTATCAGAATACATTTCTGTTTATAAAAAAAGTTGATATCTATTGTTATATTTCATTGCTTACGAAGCGCATTTACAAATGCTACTTTTCTCCAAGTTGCTCCCTTTATTTTGAAAACCATCTTTATATACCCACATTAAAATATTATATTTCTTTTTAAATAAAGTAAATAAAGCTCTCAGATTTCTCAAAAATCAGATTATTAATGTTAATATCGTATTATCATTTCCTAATATATAATAATCTGCAAACAATATAAAATTATTGCGAATTATCGCCTATATCGTCCAAAATTTTACATTCAATAATAATTTGAGTAAATACAATTGTGTATTGTAACAATTTTATGTGTTTTATGTACTATAAATGATAATATTTCGTACATATAATATTTATTGTTCTTGATTTCAGACAAGCTGCATCAGGTGGAAATTTTATGAGAAAGCTACTTCAGGCAACAGATTCTTCTCAGTTATCAAAATTCAGGGCAGAAGGACCATTTGTGAAGGAAGATTAATGTTAAAATGCATTTTGTCAAAGGATAAATCAGGGATTCTTGTGTTAAGGGTATATTAAGGAGGGGGTTAGGTGGCTTAGTGAGGGGTGAGAGAAAGTAACTGTTTTGCAATGTGTGTATTTTAAAAACTCAATTTAATATGAAATAAAAACTATTTATTAATTTGTTTTGTTATCTAAGCATTATAATTCATATTTCTAATGTTCTCAATGTTTAGCATCTGTGCTATTAATAACGATTATGAGAAATAAAGTTTACAAAACATTTGATGCGAAATCAAGCATTATTCTTTTTGTACTGAATATTGTATTTCTCATTAAAGTAATGAAGTCTATTTGAAATATTCAGCTATGTAATGAAAATTCTCTGAATTTATATTAAAACATTCATTAATTCAATTTCGATTTCATCATTGTCAATTTAAATAAAATTTATGATTATTAGCCCTTTTTAAAAAGTAATCTCAGTATCTTTAAAGTAATACTAAAATTGGTCACAGAAATTTAGAGCTTCAGGTATACATTTTTCCTTCCATCAGAGCTGAATCAGAATCATGAATCATTTAGCTTTGCACCACGATAAATTCACTTGAAGACTTTTATGCATTTTTTATACTTATTTTTCCATTAGACCATTATCATTTTAAATGTATTGCTTTTTTCCTGAATTCAAGGGTTTGACTTTACCAAAGATAATTGTTAATATATTTAATATTTTGTAAAGAACTTGAGCAAAAATTATATGAATATCTTATACTTGTCCCACTATATTCACATTTCAGGAGCTCAAGCTGTTAATAATGTAATACATTTATTTCGCTAATTCGCATGTCGTTTTGAACTATTTATGACCGAAGCAAATATTTATTGTTAAATTCATTTTTCATATAATCTAGTACTTATTTGGTGTTGTATTTTCTTTAGTCATATACATTTATAATTTTATCTAAAAACTTTTGAATTAATAGCATAGAATATTCTTGTTTTTCTTTTATTCTTCCGGAGTTGTATTTTGCCTTTTTAATTACCTCACGGAGCTTAAACATTGAATATTAATAAAGAAAATGTTCTTAAAAATTAATTGTATTGCAATACATTTTTATCATTGTTTCAAGTAAACTGTTTAGTGAGCGATTCAGCCAAAATACAACTTTTCAATGATGGTATGTGAGAATTATTATGATTAGAAAGCACATCTCCCACCCATATTTTTTGTATTATTTACATAATTGTTACGATATTTACAAACAATTATTACTATAAAAAATCCATATTAATAAAAATACCTGAATAAATTTTGAAGGTAAAGTTATTCAATATAAAATTTGCCTCTTTCAAAAAAACATATGTAGTCTTATATTTGCTATAATTTAATTTAATTGTAAAATGCTTGTGGGAATGTTTGTTATAAAAGAAATCCCTTGTTAAATACAGATATTTGTCAGTAATTGTATATTTTCCAACATATTATCCTTTGCTGTTGAAATTTTAGCTTTTTTAATCATTGCTTCTTTTATTACATTTATGTATAACCAAGTATTAATAATTTTTTCGATTATAATATATACCATTTATGTTTGTGAAAAGTTAATAATCTTGTCACTTTTAACCAAAATGAATAATATTAATATTTGATACATAACACATTCTAATTATCAATGAAAAATTAAAACTTCTTGTTAAATGGAAATGATGGTATATACTCTGAAAGCTTATTATCTTAACTATTTCAGACAGTAGTTGCCTTTATTATTCAAGCATTTTGCATAACATGTAGTAATTTTGTTAAGAAAAGTTTCCATTTCATATGCTATGAAAACTGGATGTTTAACACACACACATATATATATAAAATAAATTAGAGATATTTATAGAGTAAGATATTTTGTGTTATTACAATAAAATATTAAATTTTTCTGCATTATTGAAATTAAAAATAAAAAGTTTGGTTTTTTGAAAATAAGTTTTATATCAAAATCTGTACAATCGTCCTCATAATAATAAGAAATTCTTATAGTTATAATGACAACTGTACAAATTTTGATAATGTGAAACAATTATCTCGAAACAGTTAAAATTTATTGATTGTTTATATATTCTATAATATATTTTCTATCTATATTTGTGTGAACTTGCTATAATTATTAATAACAAAGCTTTTTTTTTACTTTCTATAAAATTTTTACCTCAAATTCTGTATAAAATTAATATTTTTTAACATGTTACTCCTTTTTACATAGCAGTTGCTTATGTATTCATCTTTATCCGTCCACATATTATAATATTTTTGGGTTTGAAAACTTTTATGCATCAAATTATTTAATATTTTGTTAATTATATATACACACACAGTTCTTTTAAGCACTAGATTATTAATATACACAGAATATTCCATGACGTAAAATAATTCCGATGTTTCCAAAATTCATACCTGGAATTAATTCAATAGTTTTAAAAATAGTTTCATCAAAGTAGACAAAATTTATCACAAATTTGAAAAGCCCTTTTTTCATTAACAGTAGACTTTGAAAACAAGAATTATTTTTTACATTTAGTCAATGTTTTTTTTTTAATTTTAACCTATAATTTACTTTTAAAACATGCTATAAAATTATTGAATTTTTATTTCTGATTATATGTTACTCGTGTGTGAAGTACTTTTAATGTTTAAACGCCATATTTGCAAATCATGCGTTAAAATTATTTCTTTGGTATTTATATTTATTTGTATTTGTTTTTATATTTATTTTTATTTGTAAAAAATGCAAAAGAAATACTTCAGAATCTAAGACATGATTTGATGCACTAATAGAAATACAGAAGTTATATAATCAAAACTCTGATAATATATCTCAGAAATATCAACATTATCGCAAGATATTTGAGCAAAAGTATCAATATGTCACTAGTTAAGTTGAATTGTTATTTGTCAGTTTAGAATAATGTTTATTTACTTCTAATAACGCATCAATAGCAGGATAATTTAGGATTTTATACTGTAAAATATATAGTATTCCATTTCATAATAATTTAAACTAGATCCAGTTCAGTTATGTACATCATAGATCATTTTTAGAACATCTTAAATTTATTTGTAACTTGTCAAAAACATGTTTTTATTTATATTATTTCAGTATTTTATTCGAAGTAAATCAGTTTAATTTATACATTATATAGTGTTATATATTCACGCCTATTTGTGATATATACTTATTTTATTTATGTATCAATTATATACCATATCATTGAAATAAAATGGTGTTTCTGAATGTTATTACACATTATTTTATAATGTATTATTTATTCATTTTATAAAATAAACAATATTTTGAAAGAACCTTGTTGTTTATAATTTTTGGGTTTACATATAATAATAAAATAGTTCTTCACATATTTAGTAAGTTTTACATCAAAGTGAATAATAATTATTAAAGTATCCATCATAAATTAAATACATATTAACACTCTTACAGTCAAATACTTCTATAATAGATGCAAAACATATTTAATACAAATTATATTTTATCTAATTCTAAAACCCTATTATTAGCTCCAACTCCTCTACATGTGGAATTTTCCCAAACTTTTTATTTTCTAATATCGATAAAGCGATGGAAAAATCCAAGAATTTAGAAAAATATTCCAAAAACATTAAAAACATATCTAACAATAGCGTTCTAAATAAAGTGCCAATTGCAAGAATAAATGTTAATCCGTTTTTTGAAATGTAAATCAACAAAGCAATTTTTAGCTAAAATAATTTACAAAAAACATAAAAGTAGAAGAAACAGTATTATTACATTTTTAAATCAAGTTTTCTCAAGCATTTTTAACAGAAAAACAAAAGTATTTGGAATGAAAACTGTATGGAGGTTCATGTTTCTTAAGAATGTGTGTTGAAATATTTAACAGTAACAAAAAGACATTTGTGATTTGAAAATAGATCAAATTCATTACCAAATATAAGCAAACAGACTAGAAAATAGAATTTATTACATGTGAATAAAATAATAAATTTGTAATTAGAAGAGTACTGAAATTTTTTAAAGGTACGATAAGTTATCAAAGATTCAAATATTTAATACCTGCAGCCTGTGTCTTTTCCAGCTATCTTAAGATTTACTATTTGCATTTAAGAGTAATCACACGTGAATTCTAAAAGTTTTTTTTAATTTAAATTATGAAAACTAGCTTCAATTGGGTAATTTACAGTTATATTCAAGTAAACAGAAAATAACAAAAGGTCTAAGTAAAACTGAACATACAAAGAAAATTGAAAAATTATTGAAATTTTTTCTTTGAACTAAGTTGATAGCTATTTTATCATTATTAATATGTGTTATAAAATTTAAATTTTTATGTAAGTTCATGTATACTAATAAATAACACTGCACCTTTAAAAATTATTTCTTTGTAATTAAACAGAACATAATATAATTTTCTAATTAACATTTACTCTTGTTCAGTAATTTTACTAAAATGTTTCGCCTTAATTTAAAGCTTTTTTTTTTAATAATTAAACTTTTAGTTTTCCGGGAAACATGAAAAAAATACATAAAATCCTTTATAAATCAAAGTTATTAAATGCAGCTTTTGTAGTAAGTGCATGGTGATTATCTAGTTAATTTAGTATATTAATAAAAAAAGTACATTTATTTTACGATTTATAACTATATTTCATATAGAGTACAATTCTAAAGTGTAAGATTTATATGAAAGTGGAAACTTGCTAACATTTGTTAGGAAATTTTTTATGGAAAAAAATGCAAAGATTTCATCAAGTTTTTAAACTTATTCTTCAGTTTTTTTTAAATTACTGATACGACCAGAAAACCATTAAGAACACAACTCCTTTAACTTATCATACAGATTTTTTATTAATTAAATACACTTTAACTAATGATACATGTAAGATGCATTTATTGAAGATAATGTACTTCTGAATATTTTAAAAAATTTACTTGTTCTATCATAAAAAATATTTAATATAATCAAATTTTATAACTTTAAAATTTAAAAATAATAATTTATTGATATATGATTAAAATATTCATTAAAAAAATTATTTTAAGTATAGACTTAAGTGCGTTTTAAAAATTAACATTGAAATTTATTTTAAAAAATGTTTTAATCCTGGCTTGGATAAAGTCTATTTCGCATTAAAAAGTCCATAATTTTTTATTTTTTTTATATAAAACTAAAATGTTCTAAGAAATTTTTTTTTTGTGTTGTGCATTCAGAAGCTCCAATCGAAATTGATATAACTATATATGTTTGTATATTAACACAGCTTATAAAACATTAAGAAAAATACTTTCTCACATGAAAAAATTAACTCACACCCTATTAATATCGCATACTAAAGAATAAAAGCATATTTTTACCTAATACTCTTTACAATAACACATATCCGTCACTTCCGAAGTGGATGAGATTAATTCTTCTAGCTTCTTATACAAGCTCTAAAACCTAACAGATTTAACAGAAAAATAAAGACGACGTTTTAAACACTAACTTCCAGCAATCCACAGATAATTATACAAAAACTATGCTTGAACAGGATCAGCACGAGATTTGGGCTTATTTTATCTTCAAAGAGTGATCAATGGACTACATATATTGGCTCTACTAGCTGGGATATATCTCATGATATTTGTGGTTGAACCGGTAGCAGTACCACAACATGCTTTATCTCAACATTACTTTGGTCTTCCTTGGAGTGCAGAGAGAAGAGGCAGTGTGAACCCGCACATGCCAGCAGTACTTCAACAAATTCCTGATAAAAGCCTACAACATGATACACACCAAGTGACTAAAGAATTAACCTACGTAAGTTATTTTTGCACAGTTTATATTGAACAATCTTTCTATGAAGTAACATTTTATATATAATGTCCAGTAAACCCCGTAGACCTTAAAAAGAATATGATTCGAAAATGTGCATATTATATTGTGCGCCTATTCAATGAATTACACACAGGAAATATTTAACGTATGGTGTAAAAAATGACTAATAATCGTAATTTAAATAAGATTTTTTTTATTTATATTTAATTAGTTAAGAGTTTTATGAAATAATATACAAGATTAAGTTTATATCTTTAAATTAAATAAACTTATTTTTATCTAATTAGAAAACAATTATTACATTTTTTATGAAATATTAAATCAAGTTTATTTTTTCTGAGAAAAAATTAAAAACATTACGTAAAAGGTTGCTTAATTGAAAAAATAAAAGTTTTTATTTCTTTTTAACTAGAACAATGTTTTTAATATTTTTTCTAGACTGAAGAAAGAAAATTTAAAGAATAAATTTTCATTAAATTGTAACTTATATTAATTTAACTTTAAATTAAAAGACAGTTTTATTATTTTATGCTTTTGATCATGAAAATATGTGGAGTTTTAAGTTACAAATTTATTTCATTGTTGGATTAAAATTACTAAAATTCTTTTGATTTTAAATGACAGATTTTAATTTAAAATTGATCTTTTTCAGTTATCTCAAAGTGGCTGTAAATTATTTAGAGGTATTTTGAGTTAACTATTAAAATAATGATAATAATTATAATATAACGTAATAAAATCTCTGCTCCTAATAGTATTCAAAATTTAAGATAAATAAGGTTATAATTTCATAAAAGTTATCAATTTATCTTAACAAGTGATTTCTGCTTATGTCTTAGAATTACTATTATTTAATTTATAAATTTCTAAAATTTATCGTTTCAACAGGCATTTGAAAGAAACCCATTTGAAAACAAGCATGCAAAAACCAATTTCAGTGCTGATTACTCGTATCCATCAACAACGTATTCAACATTATTGAGCAAGTTCAACTCTAGTTCGCCAAACAAATTCTCAAGAAGGAGATATTCAATTTCAGTTCCCTTTTTGGCAAACGAACAGATAAATTTGAAAGTATCTTCAAAGTATCAATCAAATTGGTCCTCCCCGAATCATTCAAATGTTAAATTAGAGCCCACAGAATGGAAAGGACATGTCATTTCAAAAGAAAATCATACTACTTTTCGAAATGGAATAAATCAAACAAATACTTATTTCAGTGGAAAAAAAGAGTAAGTTAAAACTATAAAACGCAATAAAAATACTTTATCAAGTTTTATAATATTAAGCAACTGATATATCAATTTTTTAGAAAACGCTCATAGTAAATAAAAATCTTACTTGGGTAATATTAGTCTTCTTTTTCTTAAAATCGCATATTATTATTCAAATTAATGAAAGCATTAAATATTATTTATGTCAATGTTTTTCTCTCCTAACTCTCATTAACTATAATAAGAAGTTTCAAAGAAAAATGATTAATAAAAAAATAGTTTCAAAATATTGGCAATAAAAGGCATGAAAAATTTTCATTTTCTTTAATACACAATTATATAAATACAATTCCAAAACTCTTGTATAAGAAAACGTGTAAAATAAACAGAAGTTAACTATTCCAAATCAAAATAGTGAAACCTATTACGCATTTATACCTCTTCAATTTGGCAATAAGCGCTCTTGAAATATCAATGCTTTATCAATAGATACACAAGCAAATATATTTTCATGATGTTACCTTTGTCATTTAAATATTTTGAAAATTATTTGTAACTTAAATAGTTTTCATTACTATATAAAATTAAAAATAATCTAAAATAAATATTATCCTTCAAATTTTAAGGCAGTAAATTTTGAATTTAAGATTAACATGTAGAACGGAAGAAAATATTTTTTAGATTTTTTGCATTATATTACTTTTTCTGGGAGGCTTCGCACTGTTTCTGATCATTAGTATCAGAACATTTTATTTATATTTAAAAAAAACTTAAATTTAAATGTTAAAATAAAATTTCAGTAATTTTTATAAGTTATAGACTAATATATATAGTTCACAAAGAAATGTGTTATATCATAAAATTGCTTTTCTGAAATAATCGGAATTATTGTTAAATAATAAGCATTGAATTTTAAAGTTGCTTTTTTAATCTTTTTATGCAACTTTACAATCAGATTTCTTAAAATGCTTCGAATATTCTGCACAATTCCTATCTTTCGGTAAAGTTTATTCTACGAAAGTTTGTTAGTACTCAATAAACTGAAATTCAGCTATATTAAGAAAGCTATAATTTTCGCGTACTTGATGAAAATCAATCTCTTACAGATCAAAAATAATGTAACGTATGTAGAGAACACCCATAATTCCGCCATTGTTGGACACATTAAAATTCAAATTCCTCAATAAATGTGAGGCAATGATTATTTTTGTCAGTATCAAGGGATTAATCCAAAGCTTTTTCAGTATTTTGACATAATTTATAATTTACCATTTTTGATTTGATTTCTTTTAAATTGAATTATTCTAATATTTTACCATTTTTCAGATATTGCGGCTATTTTGTTTTTTTACGAGTTAGATTTTTCATTCATGCCTAATGGGTTTCAATATAAATTGATCCACAACACTCATACTTTTTCTTGCTATTAAATTATAAGATTGTTACTTTTCATTAAGGAATGCAAAATTCTAGATTTTAAGTTGTTTATATCATGCTACAATATACAATATATGTGCGCATTTATGTATATAGTATTTTCTTTAAAAAATAAAGCTTGCTGTTTGTTACGGACTAAATAATTATTCGCGTACACGGGAGTTCTGAATTTTATGAATCTTTGATAACATTATTATTACATTATTATGAATCTAACAATATTTTCATTTTAGATTTTTTTAACTAAATTACAGTATTAAAGTGGAAACATAAGGTCTTTTTGAACACGAACACGGTGTATGTTTGAAACGAACACAACTGTAGACTTACAAATTCTTTTTGAGGTATTGTATTAATACCTCACAAAAGAATTTCTGAAAGCCAACTTTTGTGTTCCTTCATTTGAACTATATATATATACATACATACAAATTTTAGAGTATTAAATTATTCACTTTCATTAAGTACCCTTAGTACTGTGATCAAATAAATTTTATATTATTTAGTTTCCTACTCTAATTTGTTCTGCATTTATTTTTCAGATTTATCACTCCATAGCTGTTGATTTGCAAGTGTTACAAACAGTAATTTCAAAAAGGAAATGAATGGTTTTGTTTTATTTTCATAAAAATCTATATTAAGTACACAACTCAAAACTTTTATAAAAACAAAGAAAAAAGTGAATATAGTTTTAAGAGTCCACAATATCTTAAAATGGTTTATAGATAAAAATGAATAATGCAAAAAATCTGAAAAATGAAGTTTTTAATATGATGAATGAAATATAAAGGCCTAATTCAGTACATAAATGCATACATTAAGTAAAAAACAGTGCTTTTTATAGAATATGTGTGATTGGTGTCTCTAAAAATAAAATTTACACCAATTTTATATTCAGAAATAATAAGATTGTCAAAGAGCCTTTTGAAAATTTTATTTCAATCTATTCGTGATGTAGTGTTTGAATAACAGAGATATTAGGCTAGATTTTTACTGTTTGTCTAATCTCTAGATATATAAATGGAACTTTGCTAACAGGCCTCTCCATCAGTTAACTAGCTTTTATTTTAAGGAATCTCTTTGCAAGAAGAGAATGTACCTTTATAAAATAGCTGATAGCAAATGGTAGTAGTATGAAGTGTGGTACGGGCTTCTTCTTTTATATATCTTAAGACAGCTAATTGTCATTTTGAAAAATGCGCGATATATATGCCTCCTTTTTTTGAAACCATACAACTATCTTCCTCATTAATACTCAAATTCATCTAGCAAAAAGTTGAAATTATGTAGAACACTCCATTCATACTCTTTTGTGAGTTAATATCAAGACTTCTATCTATGCTATGTTTATTAGTTTAGGTTTTTTTGTTTATATCTATAACTGCATATAAATAGGGGGACTACATTGGTGAATATAATTTTGCTCTATTTGAGAATTGTTTGAACTTCATAAAAAGAGCCAGTCAAATAGTCATAATTCTTTTTCTACTCATAAAGTAAAATAAATCATGCTCTACACTGTCACTTGAGAAACTGTTAATTCAAGTAGTATTTCTAGTTTCCTTAAAATAAATACAAAAATTTAGGTAACATCTATATATATATATATATATATATATATATATATATATATATATATATATATATATATATATATATGCAGATTTTCTATGTTAGTCTGAATTCTAAGCCTATCAGTCATTTGCAAATCTCTACGAAAACTTTGCTTTTGAATTAGGAAACCAAATTATCAACTTAAAACTATAAGAAATTCTATTTTACAAAGAAATGTTTTACAAAAAAGGAATCGTTCGTTTCGTTTTAATTACTGATCGTTTTCGTTTTAATTTTTTGTTTTCTGCAAAACGTTGATTGATTTGATGAAAATCATTTTTCAGATTTCCATTATTAACGTGAAATATGTATATAATGCATATTTTATTCTTTTATAAATGAATTGTAAAAATAATTTTCATTATTGTTGAAATAATGTTTCTTTAATTATATTTAGAGTTGTGTACTGATAAATTTTATAAATACTTCACTTTACATGAAAGTAACCATATTTCCAGACTATTAAAATATAAAACTAAACTATTAAATTATTATAAGATTTTATTTCAAAGCTAACCATTTTATGTGCATATAACATTAACATCATGTAACTCACATTTTCCACCAAAAAACTAACGATACTAGTCAATTAATGCTTTTATTGGTGTCTGTGATATTAACACAAAATGAAGCCAATAATATAAGTAAAAACTTTCATAAATGATGCATTATGTTACATTAAAAATAATTTGGTGACTGTGATAATTGTATATGAATATATTTAACAAGGGCATTTGTCAAAATAATATTTTAATTAATCTATGATTTACTGAATAAATAAAAACATTTGTAATATATATATAATTTGTATTGTTCAAAAAATATGAATACAAAGAACTTAAACTGATAAATGTATTATTTCATTTCTGTGTATTCAGTTGATATTACTCCTACAAAAACAAATATTCTATATGTTTCTTTAACGACTAAAGATTTTAATTTGCTGATTTTTATATATTATTTTAAATAAATTAAATTTTTATCAAGCAATTTGTGCACTACTTTTTAGCTTGTCAATTTATGCACACATTTTATACATAATTATTCACATACCATGTTTTTAAATAAGAATTACGGTTACTTTTTCTTCTGTTTTAGTTACAAAAACAATAACTGTGTAGTAAAAATTAATTATTTCAGCGAAAAGAGATTCTTTCTCGATTTTGTTCCTATATAGAGTATTTCTGCATGTTTTGTTTTTTAATGTGGTCTTTTGTACATTTTTTTACTACATAATATCAACTATTAAGAGAAAAGAAACAGCATAATGCTAAAGGATGATACCAAATGCACTATGTAGATGCTTAAGATCTCAGGTACATGAACAGTACATTAAATAAAAGGGTTTTGACTGTTTAATAATGTAATTTGCTTGCCGCTCATTATTTCAAAGACTATGCAATAATTAGCCTAAAATCTTTAATTTTCAAATCCAGATTAGCAGTTAACTTAAAATTTTCAAATTTATATCAACACACAGGCATCAGAAATATAAATGCGATAACTTTTTCTTCTCCAGATTTTAATTTTTTTTAGAATAGTACCAATTATAAAAATAACATCACATCAAAAAATATACGTTGATAAATGATTGTTTTTCTGATATGTTTTTATATCGTGTTAATTACAATTATCTACTTCACCGGGAGATGAAGTCAAAACAGAATAATTCTAAATCAGGGCATATTAATAGCCATATCGTCTTTTTTGAAGGAATAAACTGTTTCAAAGGGCATGAACAACATATTTGCACATTTATATCATCATATATATTAAAATCATTTGAGCAAATAAATTGTATTAAAAACTTAAGTTTAAAAACAGCACTTCACTAAAGCAAAAACATTTTACATCATAGGAAATTCCTTTCTTTTTAACATATAACTATAGAAAAAATGCATTTGTATAGAATTTAGAATATTTTTAATTTTGAATACCATACAAAATTCAGTATTTGATAGTAGTATAATGACTTCAATGTTTGATTACAATGACATGGCTCAATTTGCTTATTTCTGGATAGGGAAAAAATAAATAAAGCCATACCAATAACTCTTCTAGGTATATTTTCATATTTTCTTTAAAAAGTAGCACCATACTAAATTACCAATCGACGATCAATGCTTCACTCTGCATAGCTTATCTAAAAATCTTGTCCTGGGTTCAATACTGATAAATGAACATTTTTTAATTATATTTTATATTCATAATGTATATAATGATTTTACTAGTCAACATATTTGATAAAAAAAAATTGTATATTCTTTTAAATTTATCAAATGAATAATTTCCTTTACGCTTATACACTTTCAATAAGACGAATCTTTTATCCCTGCTATGCAAAAGACAATATTATAATAAAAATGTTTTTTAGTTTCCTTTTTTCACTTCAATAAATAGATGTTGTTTGTTTTTTTTTTAATTTAAATTGTTTCACTAATCACATTTTGTTACATCTTCCATGCAATTATTCGATGAAATTATATATATAAGTTTACTCTAAAATTATTTTATCACCAAGTAAACCATTTTCTTCCTATCTTATTTATCTTTTTTTTTTTTTTTTTTTTTTGAAAATTATTTTCTTTAATAGTCCTAGAATTTTTTTCTGTTTCTAACATACATAATTAATGTTTTTGTGAAATATTTTTCTTAATTTCTTCACTGCATTGAAGACATTCTCTGCTTTCTTTTTCAATTCCAGTTTTTTCGTTAATCCCATTTCGTTACGTTTTCAAAGCTCTTCTTATATTATGAATTAAGCTCACTAATTTCAACACAAACACTTGACAACCTGATATTTCAATGTACCAACAGAATAAACATGACATTTCTAAATATCCATGTAAAGTATTAATTTGATGGCCAGAACACAGATTTTTTTTTCTTTTTCATCTTTATGACTCATGTTCTGCTGTGGTTTATAACAACCCAAAGGCAAGACTGACCTTCATAATGAAGGTCCCAAGTTCGATCCCAATCACTGTTGAACAAATGAAGATTGTTATTTAGCATACATTCAAACAATTATTTTAGCATATATTTAATCAATTGCAAAAGTTTTGTTTTTAACACAAATAGTAAATATCTAAAGCAACTCCTAGGAACAGGAAATCAAGAGAAGCATCATTCCCAAGTGACATGAAACCTCTAACCATGTTAAAACTAAGGAAGATATTTATAAATATTTAAAAATCTCTAATGTGTTAAAAATGATTTACATTATTCAAGAGTTTAAAAATTATTTTGACTACAAATAAATAACAAATTAGAACTTTAAAAAAGTAGTTATATAATTTAACGTTGTAAAAAATCAAGCTCATTGCACAAGGATCATGATATATTTTAGTAACATTAGAAATCCATATTGTTTTAGTCTTTCTATTGATTAGTATGATTAAAAAATTTTCAAGAAAATGCCATTCGTTACATTAGGAAATAATTTATTCTGTAATATATACGCAACATTTTCATAAATGTGTGTGAATCAAATATGGCTACGAATTCTCAATTGGTTCATCCAGTTAGTTTTGATTGCATCCCATACAACCACACACGTCAATTAGACGTCTATTTAAGATCCATAAAGTCCAAAAGACGTCATGGATACCTTTTGGACGTCATAAAGATGTCCACGGTAAGATGTGTATTGGATGGTCTTCTATCGATTACATATGGACGTAAGATTTACATCCATGATTTATAAGTTTTGGAGTACTGGTATATGGATCTGTTTGGATGTAATCTGTACGTCCATCGTAGATAGACATCAATAAAGATTTTAAAAATTTGAGCAATTGTTAAGAATTTATCATTAACTGCAACTGGATTTCTCGAAAACTTAAGAATAAGGTTATTAGCCATTTATAAGTGTAGATTTTATCATTGTCATTGTAATTTTTGGCTTGAGACAGTAATACATTTATTTAAGTAAGTGCCATTTTATTATTTTGTAACGATAATGAATTCTCAAATAACTAGGCATTTTAAACGAAAAATGAATGCATCATTATATGTTAAAAAGTCTTTAATTAGAGAACCCGCATCAAACAATGCCGTTTCAAGCATGGATACTTCGGTGAATAACCTAGATTCTTTTCATAGTCAGCTGTCATCTAGATCTAATGTTTTAGATCATACTGAAAACTCTTTTGAATCTACTTCATGCATTAAATCTTCATTTATTGAATCTATTTTTTGCATTGAATCTACTTCATGTATTGAGTCTGCTTCAGATACTAATTCAAATCCGATTCTGGAGTCAGAATGCGAACTTCGTAGGGAACTGGCGATTTGGGCTGTACATAATTCCATTACCCAAAAATCACTTAAGGAATTATTAACTATTTTACGCAAACATACTTGCTTTGCTAATTTACCGAAAGATAGCCGAACAGTAATGGAAACTCCTCGTGTCACAGAAACTCGTGTTGTATCTCCTGGTTTATATTGCCATTATGGTTTAGCTGAGCAACTTACAATTATTTGTGCTGATGTTGTTAAATCTAGCTTACCCAGATGCATTGATTTACAAATTAATATTTTACAGAAGCAACGATTGTATTTAAAGGGCACTGAATCAATTAAAAAATCAATACGAAATGAAGCTTGATAATCCTTCTGAGGTATATGATGTAGAAATGTAGAAGCATCATGTTAACAACTTGTCGGCACACAAAAACTCTACTCTGCTTTACAAATAGAGTAGAGTTGTAATGCGTCGACTAGCTCCTCTTGAGCACACTCGAAGATCTCAAATTAAATAATACTATTATAGAATATTTCATTTTCTATTGGCCTATTTTATGCTTAAGCATAAAATAGGCCAAAATTGACTCTTTGGTCTCTCATTTTTCAAGTTCCTAACTAATTAGTTACGAACTTGAAAAATGTTCCAGTGTTCACAGTTGGTGCTTACCATGGCAATGAAACACCAAAAAGTGCTAATGATTTTTTGCTTGATTTTGTTACAGAATTGAAAGAATTGCAAGTATCTGGATTTAAAATTAATGGTGAAAGATACTTTGTGAGAATGATTGGATTAATTTGTGATGCTCCTAGATCATTTGTTTCATATATTAAAGGTCACAATGGATATTTTGGGTGTGGTAAATGTGTTCAAGAGGGAGAACATAATAACCACAGACTTTATATTCCGGAATGTGATGCTGTTTTAAGAACTGATTATTCTTTTAAAGCTCGTGTGGATGAGTGTCACCATACAGGACATTCAATTTTGGAAACGATTCCAAATTTCGGTATGGTTTCCATGACACCATTTGAGTATATGCATTTGGTATGTTTAGGTGTCGTAAAAAAGTTAATTGGATTATGGTTAAGTGGCCCTCTAGCTGTAAGATTATCTAATTCACAAGAGTTAACAATATCAAAACATTTGGAAAACTTACGACCCAATATAAGCTGTGAGTTTTCACGGAAGCCTGGATCATTAAAAGAATTTGATCGCTTCAAAGCCACCGAATTTCGGCAGTTTTTGTTATACACTGGACCTCTTGTACTAAAAGATGTACTTTCTCTACATCTGTTTGAACACTTTATGGTTCTACATTTAGCTATAAAGAAGTTTATGCAAACCTGACTCACCAACTAACTTGGTTAATAAAGCTGAAGAGCTTTTAATATGTTTTGTGAATTACTTCAAAATTTACTATGGAAAAGAATATACTTCACTTAATGTACATGGTCTTATTCATTTGTCTAATGATGTTCGAAAATTTGGGTCATTAGATTCATTTAGTGCTTTTCCATTTGAAAATCACATGCATTCGATTGAGTGAGTCATTCGAAAGTTTGATAAGCCATTGCAACAATTATTTTGCAGGTTAGCCGAAGCTCGTATGTTTGATTTCAATCAAAGAAATGCTGCAGATGTGGGTTTCAAGTCAGAACATTGCAATAGTCCTATTCCAAAATCTCTCTCTTTACCAATTTTACAATATAAAACTGCAATGTTAAAAACAACTCCACCTGATAATGTATGTGTTTTGAAAGATGGTAGAATAATATGTGTTGATAATTTTATACTGCAAAATTCTGAATATTTTTTATTTGGCCGTAAGTTTAAAAATGTATGAAATTTATATAATAAACCTTGGGAGTCACATTTATTGGGTATATTAAGTTTCTATTCTATCATCCTATGACATTTTTCCATTGTATGATTTAAAAGGGAAGTGCTTAGCTATCCCTTTTGAAAATGAGTTTGCAGTTTTCCCTATTTTGCACAGTTAATTTTTTGTGTGTGAATGCTAATTTCAAGTAATATAATTTGTAAATAATTATCCAAAATTAAGCAATTACTTAAGTAATTAAGAAAATAAATTCACTGTTTATGTATATAGTATTTTTTATACATTTTTAAATAAGTTTTTTCATTTTTTATTCTAGTATATTCTTATAAATGTATTATCAATAAACATATAATAATCCATTTTCATAAGTTTGGCATTTATAATAAGGTAACCATTTATCTATGTGTAGTATAAATATACTAAGTCCTTGATAATTAAAGTAAATCATATATTGGTTAAAGAAAAGAAACCTATTAGAGGAATTTTATAAATGTGACTTCCTGAAAAGTACATTGAAATTGATTTTTGTGTACATAAGAAAATTGATAAGATTTTCAAAAAATTACTACACAAATTATGAGTCAAATGTTATTCATTATAAATATGCTTCATTTGAAGTTCCAGTTATTAAACAGTTTTATAGTAAAGATACATTTCAGGCATGAATTTTGCAATTGTAGAATTTCTTGAAAGTCAAGAAATAGAAGTTGTATCTTGTAAATGGGTAAAAGAGTTTCTGGACACCTTTTAATAAATCAAAAAAAAAAATCCGAACGCTTTAGGAAAACTCTTAGCTGAACTCTATCTTTGAAATAAAATATTGAAATTATTCTAATTTATCAAATGGAAACATTTTAATCAGAAAAATATTTTATCACATTTAAATTTATGGATCAGAATTCATATTAAGTATTGTATGTGAAAAAAAACAATAATTCAGACTATCACTAAATTTTGTTTCATACTCAAAACAAAATGATTGTGCATTATGAACTTCTTTCCATGTAAATAATTCTAATGCTTTGTGCCCAGCTTACAGATTATATACTATACTATATATATATATATATATATATATATATATATATATATATATATATATATATATATATATTGTAATTATATACTCCATATCTTCCCTAATGAATTATTGAGCCAATGTTTGAACCAATATCAGAATATCTTTCACTTTAAAATAAAGCTTTTCCTTGATAAATAACTATAAAAGAAATGTATTTAACTATAATATTCGTGTATTTTCAAGTCTTCTACTTCTGAAGCATTATTAAATCATAAGATTTGAATTTTCAATACTTAAATACTACTTTTAATACTTAAATTTTTTACATTATTTTTATTAATAGTAATTATTGCAAAAATATTAGACAAGGCAATGTTGCTTAGTTACATAAATCATAAACATGTTTTATAAATTAACAGGCTGTTGACTTAATAGTTTTAAAACATGTTCCATGAACAAACTAGAATGTTTTATAATATAGCATTTATTTCAGAAACTTATGAATCAGCCAGGACAAGATTGTCTAAAGCTGAAGAAACTTCAGATTTAGCCTCTGAGTTAGAAAATAATGGAAGAGGGAAAAGATTTAAGAGAAAACGGAAATATAGTTCAAGTGGCAATTCCACAACAGTTTCTGAGACCCTAATTCCTCAGTCTCCTCCTCATGGGCAAAATTTATTAAATAGTTTCACTCTGAACACAAATGAATTGGAGCATAGTTCACCATCGTTAGTGCGTGCCACAGTAAACAGTGGAACTGGAAATCTTAGTAAATATATATTAATTTCTGTATTTATACTTATGTATTTTCATTGTACTTTGTGTCCTTATGACTACTATCTAAAAATATCCTCTAAGTTCTATGTAAATAATATTACATAAATTATTTTAATAATTATATTACTAACTAATTTCATCAAATCTGATAAATAGAAAGACTTTTGTGTATTGATATTTTTTTAAATTAGTGTAAATATTTGTTGAAAATTGTTATTACATATCATCTCTCAAAGCTTTTCTATTGATTATTTTGTTTTCATTAATGCATTTAATATTTTGGTTTTATTTGTGTATTTTCTTAGACAAGCTGTCATGAGAGAATTTATGTTATCAAAGAAATGCAAAGGCAGCAATCAAAAATTTTAGAATTAATTTTAAATAAATTAAATGAAAGACCTTCTAATTCAAAGGATAAAACAACAGATATATGTGAAATCAAAGAAATTCCAGATAAGCTGCCATTAAAGACTATAACTGAGCTTGAAAGCCTTGATTTTTTCTTCTAGATGCTAATATTTTTGATTCTTTAGTAAAAGATTTTTATAATTAATCATTTTATTTACTAATTAATGGCACAAGTTAAAGTATTCTTAAACTTTATATACTATTATAACTATAGTTGATTTGATTTTGTATTGTTTAAAGTTATTTATAAATTTTGGAATATATTACAGATTTATTTTTCTAAAACTTATGTGAGTTTTATGCTGTAAATAATAATTATGACTATATAATGTTGTATGTTGCTAAAACTAATACAATAATTTCAATTTTAAACTATAAAACGTTTTTAATTATAAAATATTTACATTTTTATTTGTTTGGTTTCAGTGCCACTTTTTAAGCTTGTCTGGGGGAACTTCTTCCGGGAATTGCACCATAAACATCCTGAAAAAATTGATGACCAATGAACTCGCATCTGAATTCAGTTATTTTGGAGCTAGGGATAAGAAATCTTTTAAAGGACTAAATATGAAGCAATTAGTTTTTCAGTAAGTGAAATGTTTGAATAAGCATGTCATTGAAAGAGTTCTTTGGTAGAAATGATGGAAAAAAACGTTTCTCATAAGAACATTTTAATGAAATATATTTATATAAGTAAGTAAATTCTATTTGATAATTTGAAGGTTTTTGGAACATATTTTAAACATTTTGTAATTTTAATTATTTAATCAAACCCAAAGGTTACCATATTTACAAAGTAGATATTTCTTAGAATTTGAATTGGTAATTATATATTTAAAACATTTACTGAATTAAAAATATAAATATTTCTAATAATCTTATTATGAAGTTACTTAATGTCTTAAATTAGTGAAGGAAAATTTTGAGATTTACATCCAATCAATTTTATCTATTAATCAGATTGATAAGAATTAAATTAAATATTCATGAAAATTGTCTTCTAGGTTTTTACTATTATTTTGTCTGAGGTTATTGATCTGAAAATGTTAATCGTTATTAATTATTTTAAATGTACTTTATTATATTTTCTGATGGTGTGCGGCGAACTCCACAGTATTCAAAGATAACTGATGATGAAATGAAAACTGCAATAATGAACTGGTTACGTCATGCAAAAGCAAGATTTATGAATGAAAGAATCAAACATTTCAGTTAATTAATATTTCTGTAATAAAATTAATTAGAATAAAAATTATGTGCACTAAAAATAAATTCTATTAGTTTGTTATATTTTTCTTGAACTAATTAATATTTACTCTCTTGCTGGAATGTTTTCTTAAACAAATTATAACTTTTACAAAGAAAAATAATTCAGCTTTTAAATAATGAAATAAGTAATTTTCAGAATTTTTTGTCATAATAATTTGGAGTTTTCAATTGAGTGTAAAATTTTAGTTAAATAAAAGTTTGCCGCTTTTATCTTGTACAAAAAAAAGACATTGTTGAAATTATATCTAATTAGTTAGAATAATAGGCTGAGAAATAATTTTTATAAATTTCTCACTACAAAATTTATTAATAAACTAGAACAAAAATTTGCCTGATATTAAAAGAAAAAAAATTTACAGTGTACAAATAAAAATATCCTTGACTATTTTATTGTTACCCTCCAGTTATAATAGTAATTCATATATTTATGCATTCACTGGAAACTTCTTAAAAGTAATTTCAACTTTTCCAAAGAAAAAAAAACTTTTTATTTTAAACAATAAGAAATTAAATTTTCAAAAGGTTAACTATAAAATAATGAGCAAAAATAATGCTAATTTATCAATTGTGAGAGTTTTATTACATTAACTTGAACAGTAAATCTGTCAAAAATCTAGGATATTTGACTGAAAATTATGAAATTGCTTTTGCATCATATTTTTCTTAAGTAACAAGCTAATTAAAAATAATTGTCTAGTGGACAAAAATATATGAGCCACTAAGATAGATGAGGGATTATTTCAATATCTTCACACATCTAGAATACATCCATAAAACTACCTAGCATAGAGCAGTGCGTACATCCAAATTTCGTCCAGACGAAATTGTGTTGTATGGATAGAACTGTGTGATTCTCAACCACTGTGCCGCCAAATTTTAGAAATGTATTAGTGAATTAAGACTTTTTTATAAGTAAAGCAAAAAACATATTGTTTTCGTAGTGCATATTATATTATTTTATATTATATTCACAAAATTATATTAATTTATTTTACACAATTTATTAAAGATAAGTATATAACTTTTAAACTTTTCTTTGCGTGCAGTCAAATTTTGAAATAGTTAAAAGTGTGCTGTGACAAAAAAAAATTAAGATTGCGAATCATTAGCATAAAACATTAAAATATATTATTACGAATATACAGGGTGATCTTTTTTAAAGTGACAGTGTTTGGAGCGCCCTGTAGTACGATCTAATAGCCGAAATGACACCAAACTTCGTATTTAAACTAATCAAAATATGGGAAAAAGATTCCATGTAAAAAAATTTAGTTCCAAATGTCACCGTTAGGGTATTTTGTAGTGCTGCTTTAGCTTACAATAATGAGAATTAGCATAAAACACGGTTTTCAAGGAAAAATGCAAATGTTGTGCAATGACAATGCCCGCAATAGGGGCTATAAAAGCAAATAGTAGACAGCTCTGACAAATAATCTCAGCTGAAGTGAATTGAAATAAATGAGCTCCAGTGGCCATAACTCTCACGTTACCGGAACGTGCGTTTAAGATGGTGGAATATTAAATGTCTCTAAAAGAAAACATAAAGAAGACAGTGCGGGATATTCCTCTTGATGTGTTACGTACGGCTGTGGAAAACGTTGTGCACAGAATGCATCGTTTTATTTCTGAGAACTGTACCCACTTTGAATGTGGTCAAACTCCTCACCGGGGAAGTTAATGCTATAAATAAACATTAATAATTTAATAGTGTGATTTTATGTTAGTATTTTCCTTTTCTCACATTTTTTACGTTGTAAAACGCCACAAAATGCCCTAGCGGTGATTTTTTGAATTTTATTTTTAGGGAATCTATTTTCCAGAGTTTTGATTAGTCTTTAGACTTTTAACTTGGTATTTATACCAAGTTCGGCGCTGTTTCGGCTATTAGATCGTGCTACAAGGCGCTCCAAACACTGTCACTTTAAAAAAGATCACCCTGTATATATATATAATAAAATAAAATGATATTTATAAAATATATAACCAATGTTAATATGTAATATAAGAAATACAAAACAAATATATTATCGGTGTAGTTAAATTATAGTTGGTTATACAAGTAAATTGCAAGATTTCAACCAAAAGTTTTGAGATAAAAAATACTAGAAAATTGTTTAGTTAGTTTCTAACTTTGAAAAATTCCAATGGAACATTCTTTTACCTAAATTCCACGCCCAATAGAAATCTTTTTGCTTTTCGCACTTTTTTAAACAACTTTTAGGGAAATCATTTTATTACTGACTGTTCATTAAGCAACAAATAATAAACTAAATATATTCTTTATTAAATTTAAATAGAAAGAACTAATAAGATTTCCTCAGTAATGACAGTCATAACAGAGGATTATATTACTGAGATTTCCTCAATAATGACAGTCATTACTAATGACCTTAGTAGTCACTCTTGATGGACTTAATGTGTGAATTTATTCAGTTAATTTAATTTTAAAATTGTATTATATTATTAACGTAATTACTTATTTCAAATTTTTTCTAATTCCATATCCTAAAGCTTAAGTTGAGATTGCAACATATTACTGAACAAGAGGATAATAAATTGATAGTTTCATTCACGCTTATGTAGGGTTCCACAAAATTTTTGTAAAAATTATGGGGTACCCATACCAAAAATTTTAGAAACCCTGCTTTACAAGATGAAATTAAAAGGCAATTGTTTGAATTATAAAATTCATTTAAAAATTGGTACAAAATCCAAAACAGTAAAATGTTCAAAATAAAAGTAACAAATGATGGCAACTCATAATTGGGACATCATATAATGTAATTCCCAACACTAAATGTGATAAAATGTCCATAAATTTTTAACTTGCACCTGAAATATATGAATAAAATTTCAGTAAAAAATGCTATCTAATAAGCAAATTATTTCCCTTCAGAAAAAATGATTTTTTAAAATTATGTTGATATATATTTCAAGATAAATTACTATTAAAAATTTTTGAGCTTAATTAAACATTTCAACTAAAAAAATTACAAAGTGGAAATTATTATAATTACAAATTTCATAATAAATGTCCCATCCAATCTAAAATATTTAAAAAAAAAATCATGTTTCAGTAAACAGATTATCATTTAATTTGATTCACTTAATAATTAGAATAATTGACTTTTTGAGATATAATTTTTGGGAATATAAATCTGAAATTAATAAAATTTGCATGCAATCTCTTTTCCACTATAATATGAAGATTAATTTCGTTATTTTTACCCTATCATTGTGCTTTCCTTAAGTCTTTTAAAAAAAAAAACTTAAGAAATGATTAATTCATAATGATTTTTTTAGTATTATAGACAATAAATTCAAACTAGATTTTAAAAAAACTAAGTAATACAAAAGTAATAGAGATCACAATTCACTACAAATCCCCACATTAAATTTCAGGATCTATTTTATAAAGATTATATGTACATAAAATGAAGCTTGGTGACTACTGATAGTACTTCATACTTCTACGGCACAGGTCAGAGGTTCGATCCTCGGGGAAGCCAATATCAATTCAGCATTTAATTTCTTTAGTGTGTCAATATAACTGAGTACCAAGCAACCTTGGGAACTAAACATTGGGGGTTTTGCAAGAGACTGACCATCTAAATGTTTAATTATTCCAAATGTTTTTTTATAATCAATGGGAAATTTATATAATAATAAAACAAAAAAAGATAAATCATTAAACGATTTAACCTGAAAACTGTCAAAATTTTTCTATAACAGTAAATTACAGCTTAAAATTGTGTTGTAACTAGTTAGTAAATATCTACAATAAAACATTTACCTGAAAAAAAATCGAACTAATGTGGAAATCAGTTGTTTTTCTGACACATCAAATACTTCATTTTGAGATCTACCACAAATAGTCACAGAAATAAAGCATCTGATAGGGATGAAATCACTGCATTAATCAATTTATCTATGATCACAGACATAAAAATATTACATAGAAACTAATGAAGGATGCAGTGGGATGTATGATTGCAGTCTGTACTAACACTTAGATCAGGGCTTCTTAAACTATGGGTCGCGACCCCATTTGGGGTCGCGAGAGATAAAAATACAATTTAACAGAAAATGTTTTTTAACCTGTAAAATTATTGTTATAACGATAAAATAACAATTATCGTAGATAAATATATCATAAAATCTTCTAGTTCGGAAAGATTGTTTATACCTGCATTTCTGTTAAGAGTATTATAATACTCTTAATAGAAATGCAGGTACAAACCGAAATGATCCTGAGAAATATTATCAACAAAATTTCTAGGTATTATTGCTGAAGAAACTATATAAACATTTCGTTTTACTCTCATTTAGCCATTGTTTGATTGTGAACGAAGTGCATGTTATTCCGAATTCCCACAATCGCTGACATGGCGTTAAATGTATTTCTGCCATTCAACACCACATATTTATGTGAAGTTACTTTCTCAGCTTTAACATATATTAAATCCCAATATCGTTCAGCGTTAAAAAATGTTGAAGAGGTCTTACGTCCAGCAGTTTCAAACATTCTACCAAGATTTGATTTGTTATGCAATAAAAAACAGGCACATCCATCACATTAAATTTTTAACTTATACTTTAATTTAAATCTTACCACGCAACTACTTGAATATATTCGAGAGAATTAAGACGGTCAGAATCCACTTTTATTTTTGAAACTATAATAAATACAATTTTATAATTTTTTGTGCAATTTTTAATTTTAGATTTTTGTATGTTTCAAAACGAATTCTAAACTTATATATTTTTATATGTATATGTATATTGTAACCTAATAAATAAATCATCAAAAAATATTAATTTATTTTTCTTTTATATTTGTATGGGGTCGTCAAGAAACTCGCAATCATAAATGGGGTCGTGAATTACAAAAGTTTAAGAAGCCCTGACTTAGATAATTGGACTGAAACCTGGAAAAATATTTTTAGAAATTCTAAAATCTTAAATAAATTTCAGTCAAGGCAATTTAACAATAAAAGATGTCAATGAAAATGATTTGTTATATTAGTAATTGTGTTGATAAATTGTTACTGATAATTATAAAAAAAAACATTGCTTTGGTTTATCATATGAAATGAAGATTAATTTTTGCCCAGGATGTTAATTCGATTAGAATTTATGGCTTAAAGTAACTACTAGAAATATCTATGCGCTAACAGGATATCAAACCCATAAACACTTGAACTTATGATCAGAGAACAAACCCTTCATATATCAGCTTGCTAATTAAAAGAGTGAAAGGAGGAGATATTTGCAAATTTGCAATAAAATGGCTATCAAAAAAGTTACAAAATGATTTAATGATGAATTTGAATGATTAAGAACTAAATATTAATTCCGAATTTCAATTTTAAAAATATAAACTGAAAAATATGATTAATTTAGCAACAGATTATTTTATGTGATAAAAGAGAACATAAAATTGATAAGCTTTTATTTACTCTTTTGATTTATCCTTCATGATTTATCACATGAAAGCTATCTATATAATTCAGACCAGGGCCAATATATTTAAAACACATGTTTCAAAGTACTACAGATATTCATGAACAAGGTGGAGATAGAAATCTTGAACACAAAATCTCAGTACTGATTACACAGCTATTTGCTTAGATTGGCTAACACTTAGCATCATATAATCAAAAATTTTATACCCAGTTAGCATTTGTTTATGTAGTTCGATACAAGACTTAACAAAGATTAATTTTGATTTCTATAATCAAAAAATATATTTGAAATTTAAGGATTCATTTCAGGCAAAAACAATGTTCATTACATTTTATTCAAATTTCAAAGTAATTTTTTGTCACAAAATTGACGTTTGATTAGAAATTATTTTTCATTTAAGTTTTACATTTAAGAAATTTTGTTAATCTTAAAATAACAATGCAATCAAAAATTTTAAAAATAAAAAAATTTAAAAGTTTGACAGTGAACGTTTGCCACATGATGAAAAATGAAAAACATTTCACATGATACATTTATGAGTGTCGAGCTCGCATTGAAGTGATGTACTGACCTCTGATGATCTGAAAAATAAAAAATAAAGTTTGAATTATTTCTTTTCAAGTAATAAATATAAATATTCAGTTTTTATTCAATTTAGTTATTTTAATGCAAATATAATAACAGGATTCATACTAATTTCCAAAAATCAAATTCCAGTTTTCCAGGAGTCAAATAAAAAATTTTCATAAGGTATTGACATTCATGTTAAATATTTTTATTTTACCAATTGTTCTTAACCAAATATGCATATAATTATGTATATACAACATTTTTCATTTGTATAAATAAATAAGACATATATAATTGTAAAATTTAATGAGACTATTTTTTATTTAAGTTAGAACTATATTTAATAATTACTTCAAAAACCTTTAATGAATTACATTTATAACAGAGAAAATTTTATTTAAATACACAATATTCTTTATATATTATTGAAGTACACATTATATAAAATAAAGGATAATTTTAGAGTTTTTAAACACCTTTATTAGATTCCTCTTTATTAATTTATTGAATATTTCAAGATGTGATAACACTTTCAAGCTTCCAAAAATTACAAAATTTTTAAAAAAAAATTAGCCATTTTAGTCAAAATGAGCCAGTTTACATTTAGATCATCCATTCACAACTAGAGTCATCCATTTGTTAAAAATTCTAAGCACTTATCATTCATTTTTCAAACAAAATATCTCCAGTAGAGGGACCTATAAAATCTGATAAGCAGTATCATGTTTTAACAATATTATCTCAATATCTTATCAGACAGTCCATTTGTTTTGGCTGCAGATGATCACTTAAACTTTCATCAAAGTAGCACATAATTACTAGCATTCTTAACTTTTTTCGATATGTTGAAAAAATAAGGTGCAATTCCAAAATCTGTTTATTAAGTACACTTTTTTTCACAACAACTGAATTTCTTTGCAATAGCATTTTCTGGAAACATTACATGAAAGAGAGAATTTATGTTGCTAGGAAAACAATAGTTGAATCCACTGTTTTAAAACTTTAATGACTCATAGAATTTCAACCTTTGAAATTTCTTTTGAAGGAACAAATGAGTCTAAAATTTCAGAATATGCTTTTGGTTCCCATTATTTCTTTAACAAGAACAGCAGTAGGAGAAAAACCTTTTAAATGAATAGATTTTTTGGCAGATGAAACCTGTTCTAATAAATACATGTATATTTTTCCCTTTTTATATGGTATTTGACAGCCAATTTGCCTATATGGGTAAATACAGAAGTCTGTCTTACAAACTAGACAGTGGACATGAGTTTCTTCTGAACCAAGCAAAAGCTGATCTTTGTATTGGTTTTCCCGAGTCTATTGGTCGTTGAAAAGACATTTTCCACCAAGCACATTATATAATTTAGTTCAGCTTTTATTTCACTGATAAACAATAAAATCGATCTTGATTCATTGAATTCAGAAATTTTATATTTAAATATAGATATTCAGTGAATTTTATAAAATATAAAGAAAACCGAAACAAATTGAAAAAGAATCAATTAAAATCACATGCCTGATTGCACTACGTGACGATTTTATTGGTGATTATTTCACTTCACAAACATAATTCTAAATACTACAGCCAGTCCTGATTAAAATCGATGATTATGAAAATATTGTGGCTGAACTGGATCTTTGTTTTAATTAACAGTTATAATTACAATAGCAATCAAATATTGATCATGCACCATCTAGTTGTAACTTTAAGAGCTAATACTTAATTTTGTTTTTGGACTATTTCATTGAAAATATTTAAACAAAAACCTAAAAAATTAAAATATTTTCCCAGCAAAAATAAATGCATCAAGGTTTAAGTAAAAATTCCAGGATCTGTACAAACCATGTACTTAACAATAGATAAGGGTTCAAATTTAATGTAATGTTTATCATACATACTAAGATACACCCAACATACAGTCAAATGAGGAAGAAACCATTATTTTATTATTCATAAACACTAAGCAGTAAATGAACAGGAAATATTTTTTTTTTCACTTGAAAACTTGTTCAGACAATACTGGCATGAAATAATCAAATTTTAAAGACACTGAATCTAGCATGGAATGGTCTAATTACTCCAAAAATGTGTGTCAATTGAAGATATGTATTTTAGATACATTATAATCTAACTTTATGACAAAATCACAATCTCAAATTCTATATTATCTCTTACCTTGAATATTACTTTTGATTAATTTTTACAGTT
This sequence comes from Latrodectus hesperus, assembly GCA_037975125.1. Lineage (NCBI taxonomy): Eukaryota > Metazoa > Arthropoda > Arachnida > Araneae > Theridiidae > Latrodectus > Latrodectus hesperus. The sequence goes on along the minus strand of CM075854.1, from coordinate 87,017,103 downwards.
ATTCTTTAAACTATTGCTTCCAGTTTCCCAATATTGGAAAAAAATATGTGAAGTAGGACATACTTTTATTGACATTTTTAAAAACACCAGTTGAAATTTTAGTTTAAATATTGTGATAATAAAGAATTCCAAACTAATACAAATAAGAATTAAATCATTTCAATAATCTCGCTTTTCAACATTTGGAAGTAAATGAAAAAAAGAATCATCATATACAAATGGTAATCTTATTTATCAATATAAAATATACACACATTTTTAAATTTAACATTTTTCATTTGCTTTCCCTTCCAAGAATAATGACTGAATCATTGTTAAAATTAAGTACCTTAAGAAATAAATACATATATATATTTATTAATAAAAGCATGGATCTTATAACTTTCACATTCATAAATTATAAATTCCTAGACATGTTTTTTTTAATTTTTTTTACTACTTTATTCAAATAAGAATTTGTTAAAACTAAATTGAACATTTAAAACAACAAATATTAAATTTTTATGATTGTAAAATATTAAAAATTACGGAAGAGTGAAAAATGAAAACAGAGAAAGAGCATTAATAAAAAATCATATTTTAACACTTTAAATCAAATACTGTATAAATATATACATACATTATACATATATACACACACACATACATACATACATATATATATATATATATATATATATATATATATATATATATATATATATATATATATATATATATATATATATATATATATATATATTAAATTCACTTTTTTTTAATATTTCAATAAGTAATAATTAAAATCCAAATTACTTTCTTTTTTTCTAATAATATATAAACTTTTTAGTATTTAAATACTTGATTGCAGATTATAACATTCCCTTTTAAAAATTTATACATAAATGGAGAATGCTACAAATTTCAATTTAAAACATACCAAGTTGTTAAGTTTCTCTCCGGATGTTAAATTAACGGAATGAAACAAAACAATATTCTTTTCTCCATCATAGGCTCCAAGGACTCCAATAAAGTCCCCAATGCCACTGATGTTTACTGAAATGTAAAAAATGGAAACACTAAGTACCGGTATTATTATTATTATTTGCACAGAAATAATATCATTAATTTTGATAGTATGCATTTTTCATAATTTTCTAAGTGTTCATTAATATGTAAAAAGGCTTAAAAACATTTTCTATATAAATTCAAATTTAATTTATGTAAAACATGTATTTCAGGCCTAAGCAAAGTTTTTTCAAGTTATGAACACTAATTGGTTGATCATTTTGTATTCATATCACACAAACATTAAAATAAAATTTAAAATTTT